>VHKM01000089.1:0-1200000 GCA_007210695.1 Neogobius melanostomus
TAACATGTAATGTTATTATTTCTATTTTGGGTTGGGCGCTTATAAGCCTTTTGGCTCAGCCCACTCCCTTTGAGCAGGTTAACTGCTCAAACAAATAAACTAAACTAAACTAATAACTCCAGTGCGAGCTTATGACTTGAGAGGTATTTGGATATTTTTCATGCTGAGAGCTTCAAAACACTCGAACGTTCTGTGTGTCTGTTATGCGAGTGAAACTTGGAACAAACTGGACTTAACAACACAAGCAATGCCAAACGTCAATGATTTTAAACTGTTATATAAACATTCGGGTCTGGTCAAAAATATAGATGAGGTCTTTAAACTTTAAATTGCTGTTGTCTCATAGTGTTAATGCTCATGTTTCCTTACCATCGTTGGTTAATTTGTCCCTTACCGATTATTGGTATTGAAGAAATCGTTTATTTTCTCTTTACGTTGTCCTCGATTACCTTTACAAGAGCAAATCAATATTTAGTTCCAATGCGTCTACTTTGTCCTGATGCTAATTACCTTTTCTCCGCGACAACCACGTGTTCAAAACTGGCGGAGGAGGTTAGCTTTTGCCGTCAGACACTACCCCTAACCGCTAATAATGAATAACCAAGGATAGATGACCAAGGATCGGAAGATTAAAGTCACGAAAGCTTTATTTTCCCTAATACAAGTCACCTAGCAGAGCGCCTTTCCACCCTTCCCAAGAGTCCCTACTACACACTTGCTTAGTTTTCCCGTCCCAAAGGAAAAACTTTCTCTCTCTGGGAGGAGTCAGAGATTACGTCACATTTTCACAGCCTTTACACCATATCATTTGAGCCTATGCACGTGTCGTTGTTCCCTTGGCTTCCGGATCCGTCATCTGTGACGTTTGGCTCCGCCCCTCGCGGCCCATTTTGTGAGTTCATTTCTCTTCCCACGTTTTTTCCTTTCCTGGGGAGGATTTCTTTGTTATCTCTCAGAACCCCCGGGGCCTGTAAACTTTTTTCCATTGTAACAAAAAAGAGTCCTGTAAAGAGAAACACCTCGGACAAAACTTATGGTTAACATTTCTAATAGCTAAAAAGGCATAACTCACATAAAAATATACTCTACAGCCCCTTCTGACCTCAGAAGAGGTCAATTAACCCATTTTATATTTTCTAGTTCACCAAAAGTACCAGCCTGTTATCAAAAAAATCACCAGTACAATTTCCAACCAGTAGTAATTACCCAAACTAACATGTTCACTTTTATATTGCGCTACTCAACCAGCTGCTGAGTAGTTCCAAAATTTTCTCTCTCTTCCCAGGTATAATATCCGTTACAAATCTCTCCATTCGAAACTTAGATGTTTTGCATTCCATGTCCACAATACATTTCATTTGTTCTTTCCCTCTGCGGACTGTCCCCTGATTGACACAAAAATAAACATTCCTGCAACACAAAGCACAACAAACACATCAACACTAAACCAGTGTTGTTTAGATACATCTCCACCACCCTTGTCTCATCTCCGCTTATTCGGGTGTTTTCAATCATATTTCAAGGCCTCCTGTACTCTTCTCAAGTACAGATTAGGAACACCCCCTTCAGACGGTTTCCCCGTGGCCCGAAGGGCTCCGTGGTCCCGGGCGCGCACAACTCACCATATAAATGCCCCAGTGGGAACCCAGAGCCCTGGAGACCATGCTGCGTAATGAGAGGCACAACAAAACAAAACAAAATACGAACAAAACAAAAGTACAATTTCCTATAAAAATACCCACCTTTTGAAGGAATGGATCCAGGAACCGGAATTTAAACCAATTTAGCAGGTCCACTGCGGACCCTGGTCTTCTTTGAGCACTCGAGAAGAAAGCTTTGAGTTCCTTTACTTCTATTCCTAATGGCTGTCCAATTGCAGTGCATCAGGGTATATATGACAGCGTGGTCAATGCCCACTGCTGCGCACATCCACCCCCTGTTCAGCATACAGGCGTCTAACGCCACTCTATTTTGCATGCCACACAGCCCACATGCCTTAAGTCTGGACTCCGTTCCATTTGGTCCAAGACACCATCTATTACCTCAGTTAGGTCCTCCAGGATCCACCATACCTCATTTGACGCTGCATGGAGGCCGCCACACCGATCATAGGGGACCGAGTGGCGAGCAATCCCCTCCCAATTCTCCGAACAGGGTTACGACCACCGTTATCAGAAAAGGGGAAAGATTGACCGAGGGATGCGGTTCCCCCACCTTCAGCATTTGCTCTTCTTACCATGCCATGTTTATTGTAGGTTATGTGTCTATATTTTTGTCGGACTTTTGCATTTTAAAGTGTCTGCAACTACTTATTAGAATGAGGGCTTAAGTCGAGCTAGGGTACAAGTCCCGCCTACCATTAACGGAAGGTCAAATAACTATTTACTTCCAACACAACCAAACCTGTCACCGGGGTGGGGAATTTCCCCACTCGGTTGGGACGGAATCCATGGAGAGTAAGTTAGGGTCTTTTGTACTAACTGGTCCATGTGGTATGATCAGAGGCCACCGTTTTTGCCCTATGACCATTTACAGTCGCTACACTTTTAATTCAGTTGTTTCACTAACTCCCACTATGAAGTTTAGCCACTCTTAGTGGCCCATGTTTCCTTCCTGTTAGTAAACCCATCACCCAGGTAGTCCAAACAGGGTGTTTTTACCCAGAAAGCCAGTCAACCCTTCCTGCATTTCTCCTCTTAAAACAGAAGGGCGCCACCAGCTCTTCTCTAAATGTGTGTGACCCTGCAAATTGTGCAGCCCTTTTCAGGGCTTCATTGGTCTTTACTGTCACAAATTCACGGTGCTGCTATCCAATTCGACAAGATGGCATACTTTGTATAAGATTCACACCCAGGAGGACGGTACGGTTACCTCGTCCCCCACTGATAGGCCAACAGCAACATGAGCTGTTGCCGAAGAGGGACTGGGACTGGTAGAGGTACGTCCGCAGCATGGGTGGGGCCTGAAGGAGCACACCCACAGGGCACCTCCGTGGTTGAGTAGTTACCTTTGGCTGTGTGTGCTGCTAATTTTACCCATTATTTCCTCACTGGTCCATGACCCCTGTGATACGAGACCGTCGCTTCCTAGACCCATCTCCTTCTTGTGGGAACAAACATGTTAGTACATCATAAAATTTCAAATTCAACACAACATCCATTCTCTTCCTCTTTTTTCCCACGTTTTTATCGACATTTCCTGTACAATGAGTGGCATCCAGTTAGGGTGTGTTGGTCCGGCACGGGCACCTTTCTCATTTTTTACCACACTATACCTGCCTCGCGTTGCAGTAGATAACCAATTTTCTCCAGGTGTTTTACCTACATTTTCTGCATGAAAACCTTTCATAAAAAGGGGGCCCAATTTCAATCTTTTAACTGGATGTTCCTCTGACTCGCCCTCACACTATAGAGGTCATCTATTATCATGACTGTGGTATTATAAGCAAGCAAAAAGAGCAATTGTCAGGCCCCACACCCCATATGGACACCTTAAAGGTCCTGGGTTTCAAGGACCCAGGCCGACTAAGTTCATATTTTCTAGTCTTTTGATTGTCTTTGTGACCTTCTGGGTTGGGGTTGGTGTCCCCCTCCCCTTCAGTGGGGCCTTCTAGACCCACTACCATATCTGTCAGGCTGTGTCAACTGTCTGGGATGTGTATCAGTCCAGTGTAAGCTGATTTTCTCCGAACAGGGCTTCAAGTGTGACCAATGGTACCAGTTATCACGCCCCGTAACCTTGAACGGAAAAAGTGCAAGTCCTTTGGGTCACGTCAAAAGGTTCCTAGTATCTTGGAGCGTCCCACCGGGGTTCCTATCTGTGGTTCTTAATGTAGACTTGCGATGCGTAAACCAGCTGTGTTAAGTCAGAAACATTTGGTGTCAGTTGTCACAATAGGTGTTAGTTCTTCAAAAAGTGATTGGAGAGCCTTCAAAATACGGCTGAACTGGAAAATTATAATGACTCAGGCAGGCGGCGGCTGAGTTAGATTAGGCAGCAAGCCGGGCATGGCCATACCAAACATCAGTTTCAAGGGAGTGAAGTTAGTGGTGTTATTACAGTAGACCTTAAGGGATGAAGCAACTCAACTGAATAAGCCGACAACCAAGTAGCTTTGGGTTGTCTTCGCAACCATTTTAGCAAGAACACTTTTTAGGGATCTGTTCATTCTTTCTACTTAGCGTTGCCTTTAGCGATAGTAAGACACAGGAAAATGATTTGTTAATTCCCAAGAGTGAGCAAAGAGTCTTAACATCATGTGCCGTGAAGTGCAGTACTCTGAAATCACTATGTAACTCCGAGGGTACCCCAAAAATAGGGATCCATTCTTTCAAACAATACAGCCATCACTTCAGCTGAGCTTTCCCTTTTACAGGGGAAAAAACGCCGGCCATCCAGAAGTATTGCCATGGCCGGTATTGTCTACAATACCCAGAAGGAAAACGCTTACCTTGTGTGTTGGTACGAGCATTGTCTGCTAAAGTCAATCTGGATCACATCACCAGGAAGCGTCCCGTTTTTCCACGGCGCCCGCACCTTGTGTATGATGGAGTGTGGATTAAACCTGCCACACACCTGGCACGCCACGAACAAAGTCTTTGCAAGTAGGCAAGGGTGTGCTTATAGAAATAGTATTGCTTCCATAAATCCGGGACATAGCCTTCGGGCCAAGGTGATTAACGCCATGCAATTCTTTCCAGAACGCTTATTGTTCCATGGATGGGGTCAAAAAAGGCAGGCCAGTAGGGCCCACGATACACACCATCAAACATAGGCGTCAGCAAGGCGTGTTGTAACCAAAAGTCCTCGCCCGTATTTTTTATATGAGGAACGACAGTCAGTGGTACTCAAAAGTCCCTGAAGACGGGAGCAGCCAAGAAGGGCTTCCAAAAAGGTGTTTAATTGAACTTAAGATGGTGTGCCCCTTCGGTCGGCAAGGGTCTCCGCTAAGTTCCCAGCTATCCCACACTTCCCCAGGCATCCAGAGATGACCTAGTCCGCTCAGTGCCAACCTCATGACCTTCAATTAGTAAGTTTGACCCACCCATCAGAGGTCCAACTGTAAAGATTCCAAAATTGAAGATTAACGGTTTCAACTAACATTAAGGCTTCACGTCTCCATTCAATGGGAGAATCAAAATGGTAACACCATCAACTTCTTGGCCGCCACATCCGCCGCCCTGTTGCCAATGGCAAGTCATAGTTCCCTGATTTTGAATGCCCGAAACCTTCACCACCGCCACCGCAAGCACGGGTAGCAACAAACAGTTTCAGCCACTTCCTCGCAAATTCTTTATGGGCTATAGGAGTGCCTTCGCGGTCCAAAAGCCGTTTTCTTTTCCAGACGAACAATGTCACGCAACACTAGGCCACACACATAAGCTGAATCGGTGTAGATCGTGACCCGCTGACCCGAAGCAACCTCCAAAGCCAACTTCAAAGCCCATCAATCGCCAAAAACGGGAGGCAGGAGGCCACCACAGGGGCCCCAGGCTGCAACAGTGCGAGATCTTGGTCCTGTGCGAGAGTTCAACAACTGCCGCCCCAGCTGACAGGGGACCCGTCCGACCTATGATCAAGTGGCCATCAGTGAAAAGTAAGCGAGAGTCTGGTAAAGGTTGCGTCAGATTAGGTCAGCGGCCTAATCCGAGCTTGAGATTGACCGAGAAGGACTCACAACAATGGTGGGAAGCCAGTAACGGTCAGCCCTGCCGAAGCGTTTGGACAGCATCATCGCAGACTGCAAAATCAAGTTCGGCCGTCAGCTCCTTAGCAGTTTCTAGTTGCGTCGCTGAGGAGTTAGAGGCAAAAAGTTTCTAGATTTGAACTAAGCTACCCACCGAGTGAGAGGTATTACCACCACCATGCGATGCCCATTACTACGGGACCACCTTCCTTCAATAAGGAAGCCAATGTATCAAAGCAAACAACGCACAGTCAGTGGCTTTCTTAGCCATGGGATCCAACAAGTGGATGCATAAAGTATGATATTGCGTTGAACCACTTGCTCCTTTCTTGCCCACAGATCCGCATGTCCAGAGCAGTTAGTAATGGTGGTGTCAAGATAAAAAGGACTTACTATAGTCCGGATAGTTAGGTCAGCCACAGGAAGCCAATGCTGCTTCAGATCTGTAAAGGCTTTATCAGCCTCCTCCGTTCCAAGCAGAGAGGCTTGGAGATCCCGAACCCCGGTCTGCGCGGATAAATATCCCCGGCAATGGGGCAGTCTTACCTGTGTAGGTCCATTAACAGGTGTCTGGAGTAGTTCGCCAACCCCAAAAAGGAGAGAAGGGACCGTACCGTATCCGGACGACTCGGCCGCAAGAATGACTGCCTCTGAGTGAG
Source organism: Neogobius melanostomus (assembly GCA_007210695.1). Taxonomy (NCBI): domain Eukaryota; kingdom Metazoa; phylum Chordata; class Actinopteri; order Gobiiformes; family Gobiidae; genus Neogobius; species Neogobius melanostomus. The sequence continues at coordinate 6,346 of VHKM01000089.1, forward strand.
CACTGGCCGTAAACTCATGACCAGCCGAGATAACTTTACCCAGAAAGACAACTTTGTAAGATCGGCAACATTGCTAGCTTCGTCTTTGAGACTTAAAGCCACATTCAAGGAGACGTGAACAGGACTGCGGCCGTCACATCTAGACAATCTTTAGCACTTCTTGCTCCAAATCAAAAAACGTCAATCATGTACTGGACGATAACTGCACGCAGAAAGGACTTCGATCGGGGACAAACAGTCCTTCAAAACGTTTATTAAAGATCCCAGGGAGTTCCTATGACCTGGGTAAGACTTTTGTACTGAAGTTTTACTCCCCATAGGTAAATGCAAATTGGCTACCTTACATTCCTCAGCCAAAGGGTGGTGAAGAATGCATGTTTTAGGTTTTCAATGACTGTAAAGTACTTCATTTCAGGTGTCAAGACTGAGGAACATTGTGGGGTCTGGGACAGTCAAAATTGGTATATGTAGTGGTGACCTCGTTCACCTTTCGGAGCGTCACTGTGCAGGTCTTAAGGTGCCATTCCCCCCCAGGTTTTGGGACTGGGTTCCAAAGGAGTATTCCAATGGGAATCAGAAAGTTTCTAATACCCCAGCTTCCCATTAAATCTGTGTAGGGCGGTTTCAATGCCCTCCCGTTGTTTGTCTGTTCGAAAGGATCTTGTGGGGAACATAGACACGGTAACCCGAACAACTTCCAGAATTACCGGGTCCATCTTGTGCATCGGATGCCGATGTCCGATGGGCTCCTCGCCCACAAGTCCTCTGAGAAAGCGCCTTAAATGTCCGCCGCCCCTCAATGGTCCGGTCAACTCCCGGCCATTGAGACCGAGGAAAGGATCTCTCCCGCACTGTCTCATCTTTTGCTATACCCTATGTCAACCTTGTATGGCTGTGTTCACTAGAACTGTAACATTACCCCATCCATTCCAGTCTGCCTCCCAGTCCAGAACATTGTTAAGTTTATGTGTTAGGGGGACCCAACTCCCTGGCCTCATGGCCCAGGGCCCAAAATATAGGGACACTCGTGATGGGTCAGTTAAGTGTCTTCTTTTGTAGGAAGCATTTATATGTCTGGTATTAACAACTGTGGGCAACAACACCTGTTTGTGTACATAGAAATGTGTGGATGGATAGTATAGTATTACCTTTAACCTCACTATCAAAAGCCAACTGATATTGGGCGTCAGCCCATTTCTGTCATAGAGGAGGGTTGCCAGTGCAGTGGATCTTTTGGAGGGGCATATGGGTGGAGCATAGTGAACCAGGGTTGTCCATGTCAAGCATTTTTGCGTAGAGTCCAGTCATTTCAGGAGTCCCTGGCTCTAGGAGTAAGCCAAAAATGGACACTCCTTCGGCCATTTGTTCTTCTCGGAAAAACATAAAGTCCATGTGATCGTGCCGGCTGTACAGGCGATGGAATATCCGTTTAGCGCCATGTAGATTACATGGCGTTCAGGGGAACAGTTGATAACACACCCTGAGCTTGTTAAAATGTTCGAACCCGCAGATTCACCGGAGTCTGTGGTGAATAGATCAATGACGATTGAAAGTCTGTCCCACCAGTTTAAGAGGTCAGTTCTTTGGTCATGCGTAGAGGGGTCCTTTTCCCGTGAGTCCTGCGAAAGATTAATGCTTTTGTCACTTAGCATATTTTGGTGTTGCTTTTCTAGTCGTGGAATGAGTGGCTCCTGTATCCACGAGCATCAGCAACGTTTCCCCACCCACCTCTACAGGGACAAAAGGTTCTGGTGGTCCAGACTCACTGGGCACCCCTAGCAGAAGTCATCTTGGCCGTAGGAGGCAAACCATGAGTGTCATATACTGGATAGTGCCACCTCCGCCTCCACGATTCCACGGGGCTGCCGTCCAAAACGGCTAAGTCCCCTGTTGGATATCGGCAGCCGCGGTGCCCCGCTGTGCTCCCCCCATAGGCACACGAGCAGTGGGTTGGGCAATCCCTAGACAATGGACTGGGGTCCCCACAGTTAAAGCAGGCCGCCTTGTTGGCCCACTCGGGTACAGTTCTCTTGACCAATATCCAGCCCCCACAGTTAAAGCAGCCTCCTGTGGCCACCTTGTTGCAGTTCTTGACCAATGATCCAGCCCCCCACAGTTAAAGCAGCCCTGGTCTTGCCCTTCCAGCTCCAGTAGCCCCATTAGAACCGTTTCCTCCGAATCCCCTGCCCCTAGACCGTCCCCTAAAGGTACCTTTACCCCTAACCTGGCCGTTGTTACATGCGTGTGCATTTGAGATAGTGGCCTTAAGGCTGTCTTGGGAGGCGTATAAGACGCTTGCTTGTGTAGGGACAGGTGTCAGGTGGTGGGGTGTTGTTGCCACCATTTGTGGTCTTTTTTATTGTTATTTTCTTTTCTTGCAGCGTAATTTGTGCCGGTGTTTGATTAAGCTGGCCTTTAGCAGCTTCTCCCGCATGATTTCAATGTTACTTTGTCTCTCACGGTGTTTTTATTAAAAATTTCTGTGACGCTGGTGTTTTAAAATGAGTCAGAAATGTGTTATGCGCTGAGGTCAGTCCTGGGACATTGGTCAGACTGTCTTAATTGGGGTCTGGTAAGAACGTCCAGCCACGTTCTGGAGGAAACAGACAGGATTGTCTGGGGGCTTCTGTACGGGTGTTACATGCATGATGCCAAGATAATGGATACACTATCCAGGAATTGAGTAGGGCATGCGCCCGGTACAAATGATGGAAATGTTGGGAGGTTGTGGGCGATGGTGGTGGATACATAAGATCCAAACACTGTCAAGAAATTCTCTTGCCAGGGATCAAAGGGTTCATGTACCTGCACGTTGTGCGGTTGCGGTTCTAGTTAGGTGGCTTACAGCGTTTAGGGCTGCACTGCGGACACCAGGCCCTTAATATCTCCCACTCGCCAGACCTGCCGCGTTAGCGCATTGTAGCTGTATTGTGTTGGAACCATTTTTTACCCCTTCTTGTAGGGGGGGTAAGCTTATCCCTAAGGTGTTGTAATTCGATATACTCAAGTGGGCTTATAGGCCACTGGGACCGGGCCCCCTTGAAATGCTTGGCGGTCCCGTTGTGAAATAATAGGATAATACCTCGATTATGTGGCTCCTTTGGAGAGTTAGCCAGTTCCTAGTCTTTTCTCGATTTGCCACCTGTAGGTCCAATAACGTCCTTATTTGCCTGTCGCAGGCCTTCCTTCCAGTCCTTCCTCTCTCTCATCGTCTCTTTTTCTTTAAGTTTAGTTAGGCGATCCAAAGCGCCTCTTTTTTCAGTGTATAGCGCGCTTAATTCATCAATGTTTGATATGACTCCCCTTGGCCTTACAGCGGCCCTCTTCCTCGCTATCATCCGATACAGGAAAAAAGGGAATCTTTTCAGATGACTTCTTCTTTGTTTCACCACCGGAGCCTGGTAGGCCTCGGTTGCCTTAAGCGCGAGTTCCTGTATTCTTTCGGTTAGTTCGTGAACCTCGGCCTTTCTTTCTTCTTTTTCTGCATCAATTTATCCAGTAGTTCTTGTTGGGCCTTTTGGTATTCTTCTGTTGCCTGCTGCGTCTGCGCCTGTGAGTTTTCTCCTCAGCGCATGAATGGCTTCCATTGTGTCCTGAGCGTATTTTCCCGTTTGTTCGATCACTTTAATCCCCCACAATTGTCCACTTGCATCCTTGTGCAGATTTGTTATCAGTGTAAGAGCGGTTATTAAAGTCCTTACCTTATCATGCTCCTCCACTGATAACGAGTTTTGAAGCTGCCACATCGACATCCATCACTCCATGGACAGTTAGCTGCGGGTATAAGGGTGGAGCTGACTCTCTTCCCTTCTCGTATGGAGGAGGGCCGTCGGGGCCAAGGCGGGAGCTCCTCCTCTTGGGAGGGGCTTTCGGGTCCCGCCCCCGAAGTGGGGGAAAAAATCTTTTCGTATTTCATCCAGTGCGCTGTTGCCAGCTCCAGGATAGGTTCGATTCGTTTTCCCCAGCTTGTAATACTTACTGATTGTGAGTTCCAGCAATTTCTTCTCACTTTTCGAAAGTCCGCTGTTCTTCTTTAACTTTTCCTCCTCCCGCAGTTCCATCGTGCAGGCCTCCACAGTTGCAGTCAACACCCGCAAAAGAACTCCAGTGTTTGTGGAGCCTTTGGGTCTCTCTTTTGTTCTCTGAATCCTTGTGCACAGGCCTCGACTGCTTTGTTCAGGGCTTTTCCCGCCATCTTTTTCAAAAGAGGTGACGCTTCACTTACCATTTTCACCCATCCTTCGCAATCCAGTAATTCCAACATTTTCTTACCTTCTTTATCTGTTCCCTGCACCCAAATTATACTTACCGGCGACTACAACTTACCTCGTATACTTGTATAGTTACAAAAAACCGAACATTAATTCATCAAATTATATATTTCACCAATTAATAGAATTTAAGGATCTTATTTATCCTTTGGCCTCCACCGAAGTATTTCAAACAGCCCCCAACTCTGCTTACGATCTTATTTTCGACCGCTTGATTTTAAGACGCGCGTCCGCGTCTTTGGGAGATACTACTACGGACCTTTCTCGGCTTTTAAAGGGAATACACCCACCGCGTAGCTCTGTACTAGGCCTTAAACCTACAACACAAACCACTCTTTACCAGGCCTCAAACCTACAACTACTATTTCACCTCCTAGAACACTTATCTAACTTTTAGAATTTACTTTATTTAACTTTATTTTAGTTCGGTAATTTAGATATTAATAATAACGTTTTTCCTCTCACCCGTCCACCATCAATTCACAGATTTCACCATTCAACAGTTAACTTCGTTAAAAAGTAATCTAAAATTTGGAAAAAAGCCAATAGACGCACTTTGAGACTCACAGTAGTAGTGATCAAAAGTCGTCTTACCTTAATCTATTTTGGACGTCCATAAAGTCTCCTGTTGCGTGGTCGTGGACGGGAGATCCTGGCAGTCCTACCGCGAAGATTTCACCAGACTAGACCTTCGCCAGTCCGTTAGTTGACGAACCAAACCACCTCCTCCTTCATCACATCAGGGTCACCACTGAAGAAATCGTTATTTCTCTTTAGTTGTCCTCGATTACCTTTACAGAGCAAATCAATATTAGTTCCAATGCGTCTCTTTGTCCTGATGCTAATTACCTTTTCTCCGGACAACCACGTGTTCAAAACTGGCGAAGGAGGTTAGCTTTGGCCGTCAACACTACCCTAACCGCTAATAATGACATACCAGGATAGATGACCAAGGATTCGGAAGATTAAAGTCACGAAAGCTTTATTTTCCCTAATACAAGTCACCTAAGCAGAGCGCTCCACTCCTTCCCAAAGAGTCCCTACTACACACTGCTTAGTTTCCCGTCCCCAAAGGAAAAACTTTCTCTCTCTGGGAGGAGTCAGAGCTTACGTCACATTTTCACAGCCTTTACACCATATCATTTGAGCCTATGCTACGTGTCGTTGTTCCATTGGCTTCCGATCCGTCATGTGACGTTTGGCTCCGCCCCTCGCGGCCATTTTGTGAGTTCATTCTCTTCCCCACGTTTTCCTTTTCCTGGGGGAGGATTTCTTTGTTATCTCTCAGAACCCCCGGGGCCTGTAACTTTCCATTGTAACAAAAGAGTCCTGTAAAGAGAACACCTCGGACAAACTTATGGTTAACATTTCTAATAGCTAAAAAGGCATAACTTCACATAAAAATATAACTCTACAGTATATTGTCCATTACCATTTTTGGTATGTTAATTTTCTTATATTGTTGGTATACATTTTTGTTGCAATGTGATAATTGTTGTCGCATGTGGTATGCCACCATGATATAATTGTTTAAAAAGTTTTTAAACAAGTGACAGTTAAGCTGAGTCTGTTGAGCTCTGAGTGGGGAACTGGGGTGGGATTAAATAAGTTTTCTTCTTCCCACTCCCTTTCAGGTGGAAGTGGATTGTTTTTGTTTGTTTTTTTTTCTGCTGTATATTCTTCCTTTGTTGCCCTGCCTGAAATAAATAAATAATAAACACAGCCAAAACAAATGTAAAGCCGTTTCACTCTCATTATTACAGAATGTACAGTTTGAGTCCAGTTGTGACCTTAAGTTATATTTGGCGGGGTAACAACGATGTATGAGCTTGTAGGTTACTTTCTCTTTGTTTGTTTGTAATCAGATATTTGTAGGGAAGAGTCCATACTTTTTTCCATGGTATATTCGGAACATACATTCTCCAATGATGGGTAATGTATGGAACCGTTGTGAACTGTTTTTGAAACAATGTTCTGATTCTACGATTCCGGTTCGGCGACACAGAATAAAACCAAGTCTTGCCTATTGTAGTTTCAGAAACTGAGATGGTGGGGGGTGCTTCCATGTTAGAGCGGTGGTATCCCTTAAAGAGCATCAAAGTTTCCTTAGGTACTGCATCCATTACAATACTGAATTCGTTTGGAGTTACCGGAATAGTATAAGCAGATAGAAACTCTGAGTAGCATACAGAATGCCCCTATCAACCCAGTTTTGAAAAAAAAAGATTTGTTTTTGTACAAAAAGTTACCATTGTTCCAGATTATGTAAGTATGTGGAGAAAACGAATGCTTGTAAATTAACAACCAGGCTAACAGCATTTGTTTGTGAAAGTTAGATAGTTTGACAGGCAATTTCTCCACCTTGTATTGACATTTGAGTAACAAAGGAAGTCCACCAAGTTTGAAAAAGATAAAGTTGGGGAGGAAATTCCAGACCAACTCTGGGCTATTGAGAAAATTGCGTAGCCAATTTATTTTAAAGGTATAGTTTAAGGAAGTGAAATCTAGAAATTTAGACCACCGGCATTGTGTGGATTGGTTATTACAGAGTTTCTTATATAGTGGGTTTTATTTTCCATACAAAATTATATAGCAGTGTGTCAATAGCTTTGCTTTTACTTATGTCGACACTCAGACGGATAGCAGCGTATGTCAGTCTAGAAATTCCTTCCGTTTTAGTTAACAGGATTCTGCCGCTCAGCGACAGATCTCTTAATAGCCAGTGATTGAACCTTTTTTTTTTTGCTTTATCAATTATAGGGTCAAAATTTAAGTACTTCGTTTAGTTTCGTCTTTCGTAATTACTGTTCCGAGGTAAGTAAGCTCTAATTTTACAGGAATATTACATATGACCCCTTTGTTGCATGATTTTATGGGCAATAATTCACATTTGTTAAGGTTTAGACGAAGACCAGACGCCTTGGAGAATGAGCCAATCACAAGTAAAGCCTTGGACACTTGTTCCTCATCTTTTAGTGGTATCGTCTGCCACTTGACTAATCAGAAATTCTCTACCTGCAATGGATAAACCGTGTACGTTTCCTTCTGTAATGAAGTTAGAAAGAAGTTGAGCTGCCACCAAAAACAAGTAAGGCGCAGCTGGGCACCCTTGTCGGACACCATGGGACACATTAAATCATGGGGAGGTGCCATATTTCAGCATAATTCATGAGTTGCAATTACAATAAACTCATGCTCCAACGTGCCGAAAGCCTTATAAAAGTCTAAAAAAAAATGAAACCGTTATCATAAATTAAATCTGAGTAATCTAGTAGATCGAAAAACAGGCGAATATTATTAGCAATATGTCTTTGCTCAGAAATCCAGATTGAGATTCATCAATTATGTGGGGCAAGACTTTTTCTAATCCTACTGGCAAGAATATTAGCTAAAATTGTATAGTCTATATTGAGGAGGCAGATTTGGCGCAATTGTCAAGGAGCAGAGGGTCTTTTTTTGGTTTTGGTATAAGTGTTGTTAGACCTTGAGTAAGTGAAGTAGGTAGTCTCCCATTTCCTACACTTTCTGCTGGAAAATGATTTGTAAAACTCTCCCGAGAGACCATCATTCCCTGGAGACTTGTTGTTCTTCATTATTTTAATGGCCTCTTCAACTTCTTGCAGTGTAATATTTTCCTTACACTGTCACACTTATCATTATCCCTGATAATTTTATTGGAGGCAATTGAGCCTAGGATTTGGTTAAAGCTTTCTCTATCAAAGTTTGTAGAATAGAGATTGCTGTAGAATTCTGAGCAAAAGGATGCTATTTTTTTTATAATCATTTACAGTTTCCCCATTAATTTTCAAGAGTCAATGGTTTGTTTCTGGGTTGCCAACTAGAGAACGGAGTGGGGGTGACGGTGACATCAATAGACAAATTTAGAGCTTGTGATTTGTATTTACAGATTATTTTTTATTTAATTTAATTTGCTGTAACAATGTTGGATCTTTTGTCTGTGTCAGATACAGACAGACAATGTGATGGTGCCTCTGCCATGAATCCGCTGTTAACCGCTGTAAACTTGTCAACAGAACCGCGAGGAGCGGTGGGTCTGGGACCGCCTCCTTTGACACTGATTGGTCGAAGAACAGATGCTTCAACCAATCACATGATTAAGAAAATGCGTGCTGCGTTTAGTGAGTGACAGGCATGGATCTATTATATTATGACGGGTAGAAAGAGAGGGTCCTCCAAAGGGACAATAAGGGAGAAAAGCCATCCCCTATTGATTCAATATAGGACGTGCCTATATGTGCCCCGTCGTGGATTCCAGGGACACAAGTCGGTAGACCAAGTTTCGAGAAAAACCCAAAAGAAGTTTTTTTTTTATTATTGGTGATTTTCGCTTTTTTGGCAGAATCGTTCAGTTGAAGTCACGAAGAAGCCTCTCCATGTGTAAGCTAGCAGTAATGGTATATGTAAAAGCCTAAACTTTTAGTTTCAAACCGGCTTGATTTGGAAGATTTGGGAGCGTGCAGTAGGGCCGTGACTTTGTCTGTGGCCCAATCTCAATTCTCTTTTCTACCCCTACCCCTTCCCCTAGCCCCAGCCCTTGCCCTTTCCCTACACCCTGAAACCAAGGGCTAAGGGCGAGGGTTGAAAATACCACCCTAAGAAATGGGACAGCCCTCCATTTGACTGCATTTACTATTAACACAGATGATTAAGGTTATGTAAAAAAATAAATAAAAATAAACAAAATAAAAGCAAGCCTACTTGTCTATAGAGCATGTTTCTACTGAACCAGTTTATCACTTGACTGATGCTGTTTTGTAACACCTAAACAACAGCCCAAACCCTACAGATTTTCATCTATTTGTGCTACATTCTCCTTCCCCCTGTCCGTGTGTTGCTGCTTCTACCGCGGGTCACTGTGGCTGCAGCCAGAGCTGCGAGAGATCAGCCCATCCGCTCCTGTAGCGCACTCAGCGGGGACAGTCAGAGGTAGACCCGCTCGCACTGCGCACAGGGCGGGGATAGGCACCCGCAGCCTCCGCTCTGAGCCCCGGGCCTGAGCGGAGGCTGCCGAGGTGCGCTCAGACCGGGGACAGACCGCCTCGGACCCGGGCTCAGAGCACAGCGGCGCGGGGAGAAACCGAGCGCAGCAGTGAGGCACTGAACCCCCTGTGTCATGACAATAGCGACGTATCGAAAGTTTGGGAGCGTTCGCAGCAGCAAAGCGAAAACGTAGAACTGACACGTTTATAGCAATGGACTGTTCTAATTGTTGCACAAAGCGAATAAAGTCATGAACGAAGCGTTCTGCAACTTTATAAATGTTGTAAGAGTGCTTAATGAAGATATCGTGAACTCATTTCGCAGCTTATTTCCGTGTTTTGTCAAACTCCTCCTACCCCTTCGTCTGAAGTGTGCATCTGAAAAACCCTCGCTGGAAGGGCTATGTGGCCCTCTCCCTCACCCCTACCCCTCACCGCAAAATAGAATTGGGACACCCCTTCGTCTCTCGTGAACGCGCACAACGAAGGGAAAGGGCTAAGCGGAGGGCTAAGTGGGAGAATTGAGATTGGGCCTGTGTCTCTTTACATACTGGGTAAACACCGGCTGTGTTGGATGGACGCCGCAAAGATTGTAGCACACGAGCTGAACCGTGGACGTTACAACGAACATGTTTGGAAGTACTTCTGCGAAGTGGATTATTAATCACGGATTATGTGGCGCCGCTTCCTCATGAAGAGCCTTAGCAAAGAAGCGACAGCGGGACAGAGACGCTGCTTTGCTCCCCAGACACTTTCGCCACGCAGCTTCAGCGTAAAAAAAAAAGCTTCCTGCAAAAGCATCAAACTGTAAGTAGTATTTTTTTATAATGCTGGATTTTGCGTTTGAGTTGATCTCTGATGTCCCGCCTCTCACACTCAGCCCCGGGCTGACGCTCCGTCCTCCGGCCGCCTATTTCTTAAACCCGGGCCTGACTGCGTATAGCGCCAGCCTGTTCTGTGCTCCTTCAGCCCTCTGTGTCATTTTTCGGCTTGCTTCTTTTCTCTTGTGATGTGGTGCGCATTCGTAAAGTGCTTTCTTTTCCCCGCGGACTTTAATTCCGTCCAAAAATGAACGCAACTGGCGTGTACAGAGCATGAGAGGGGAAGAGAGCAGACGTAACGCAAACTCACACAGAGGCCCATTCCTCCATGCAGATCTCCTCTAGAGCAGTGATGGTTTGGGGCAGGCGCTGGGCAACACGGACTTTCAACTCCCTCCAAAGATTTTCTATGGGGTTGAGATCTGGAGACTGGCTAGGCCACTCCAGGACCTTGAAATGCTTCTTACGAAGCCACTCCTTCGTTGCCCGGGCGGTGTGTTTGGGATCATTGTCATGCTGAATGACCCAGCCACATTTCATTTTCAATGCCCTTGCTGATGGAAGGAGGTTTTCACTCAAAATCTCACGATACATGGCCCCATTCATTCTTTCCTTTACACGGATCAGTCGTCCTGGTCCCTTTGCAGAAAAACAGCCCCAAAGCATGATGTTTCCACCCCATGCTTCACAGTAGGTATGGTGTTCTTTCTTTCTCCTCCAAACACGACCAGTTGAGTTTTACCAAAAAGTTCAATTTTGGTTTCATCTGACCATATGACATTCTCCCAGTCCTCTTCTGGATCATCCAGATGCTCTCTAGCAAACTTCAGACGGGCCCGGACATGTCCTGGCTTAAGCAGCGGGACACGTCTGGCACTGCAGGAATTGAGTCCATGGCGGCGTAGTGTGTAACCCCCGGCTCACATAAAATCTGGTTAAGGTCCGGTACGGCGTCCGCAATCTTAGAAAGTAATTAAAACCAATGTTGCACACTCACACTGCTCCGCGAAGTCCGGGTCCGGCTACCGAGGCCAGCCGGCGGCCTTCCGGCGGCAACGGAAAGAATCCGCAAGAAGTCTATTTTTGTCGGAGACCGGAGCCCCAACGGATCAAGCTGACAGAAGAACACCAGCCAAACAGGAAGTCAGGTCTCGTGAGAAAAGATCCGGTGTATTTCAAAAATAAAATCTGTCCGCTCACTACTTATTTGGTCTTGTTTACCGCCTGTACATGCGTGTAATGTCGGAAATGTAAACATTTCTCCATTACCAGTGACACAGGGGCACTAGTGTGTTTCAAAGCATCCACTTCACTGGGGAGAGTCGTACTGGCAAATACGGCTTTTGTTTACAAAAAATACCTATACACAGGGCTATTTATCACGTGATATCACGCACCAAGCGTGTGAACCCACGTGCACTTCTGTTCTCGTGAGGGCCGTTTCTGTGCCTGGACTGTAGTTAATGTGAGCCGGGGGTTACTGACGGTAGCCTTTGTTACTTTGGTCCCAGCTCTCTGCAGGTCATTCACTAGGTCCCCCGTGTGGTTCTGGGATTTTTGCTCACCGTTCTTGTGATCACTTTGATCCCACGGGGTGAGATCTTGCGTGGAGCCCCAGATCGAGGGAGATTATCAGTGGTCTTGTATGTCTTCCATTTTCTAATAATTGCTTCCACAGTTGATTTCTTCACACCGAGCTGCTTACCAATTGCAGATTCAGTCCTCCCAGCCTGGTGCAGGTCTACAATTATGTTTCCGGTGTCTTTCGACAGCTCTTTGGTCTTGACCATAGTGGAGTTTGGAGTGTGACTGTTTGAGGTTGTGGACTGGTGTCTTTTATACTGATAACAAGTTCAAACAGGGGCCATTAATACAGGTAACGAGTGGAGGACAGAGGAGCCTCTTAAAGAAGAAGTTACAGGTCTGTGAGAGACACAAATCTTGCTTGTTTGTTATTGACCAAATACTTATTTTCCACCATAATATGCAAATGAATTCATTAAAAAGTCAGACAATGTGATTTTCTGGAATTTATTTTTCTCATTTGTCTCTCATAGTTGTGGTATACCTATGATGAAAATACAGGCCTCATCTTTTGGGAATGGGAGAACTTGCACAATTGTTGGCTGACTAAATACTGTTTTTCCACACTGTAAGTTACCAGGGGAAAATACCCACACAGTGACAATATCTAAAAATATGTTTGAAAATCATAACCAGAAAAATTATTAACTGCCATCAGTTCACAAACCAGGAATTTACTGTGGAGCTACATGTGTTGGATGCCAGTACCACACTAAGTGCACTTGAATTAATTGTATCTCATTCTCCATCAAACTTTAAATTGCGACGCATTACTGGAACAGACATCGTTTTATGTTCCCAAGAAAAGATCCTGTAAGGTAGACAATAGAAGTAAAATGGTAAATGCTCTCAACTTGTGGTACAGCGCTTGTGCATACAAGAACCACTCACCCATTCATCATAGCCTGGCCAGCCCTACTCACTTATTTGTCTTTGGCCTATATTTGAAATGTATTCAAAGGAAATCTCGAGGTTAGAATAAACACAGTAGAATAGGCTGGCGTGTCAGGTTACATTCTTCCAATGTACGCAGACACTGGAGGCAAGGCGGGTGAAGTGTCTTGCCCAAGACTGACACTGTACATGCAGGAGCCGGGATTTTCACCCCAACATTCTGAACATGAGACGACCCACTCTCTCATCTGTACCTCCGTCACCCCAGCTGTACAGGCTGGATTGTGAAAGTAAATTACAAAAAGTGTCCATCAAATGTTGGAATGAAAAGTCTTAAAAATCATACTCTGAATGTGTTTATTGTCATCAGTAAAACAAGTTAATAAAAAGTCATTTATAAAACAAGTGCAAATAACCATTTCCATAAATTAGACATTCACTGGTCCAAAAAGGTGCAAACATAGCTACTACTTACAAATTAGACATTCACTGGGCTGCCCCCACGACCCGGCAACGGACAAGTGGAAGAAAATGGATGGATGGATGGATGGTCCAAAAAGGTGCAAACATAACCATACAGAAAAAAACAACAACAAAAAACCTTATGGGTGTGCCAACTCCCACAGGCAGCCAGCGCAAAGATACAGTGTCTCTCGAAAGTACTAATACACCTTGAACTTTTGCACATTTTGTCATGTTTACAACCATAAAGATTTTATTTAGAATTTTTACTGAAAGTTCATACACAAGTAACAGACAACTGTGAAGTGAAAGCAAAATGATACATGATTCTGTTATTTTTCAAAAAAGAGAAAACCTAAAAGTGGTGCGTGTGGAACCCCCTTTTGCTGCAAAAACAGCAGCAAGTCTTTTGGGGTATGACTCTACACGATTTGCACATCTAGAGACTGACATTTTAGCCCATTCCTCTTTACAAAAAAACTCAAGCTGTCAGGATCCATATCTTGTCTCTCCCCCTCCCTCCTGTAGGTTTGTCTGTCCTTCCCACCTGGGCGTGGCCTTCCTGGCTTGGCTGCTGGCACACCTGACTCTAATCCAGATCTCATCAACCTTCAGTATAAGAAGCCTGGTTCTTCATCCACTCCTTGCCAGTTTGTTGTTTCAACTAACCCAGTTAGTAACGCTTGGCTCAGTCTGTGGCTATTAATATTTTTGTAACCTGTTTTTTCTGTGCTCAGGTGCCAGCAGCCATTTTGCCTTTTGCCTGCCTGCCATCTTGCCTTTTGCCTGCCTGCCATCTTGTCCACCAACCGGCCTGGTTCCTCCTGCTCCACCTGCAAAATATCCCTGAAATAAATCTGTTAAAAACTTTCCTGCTGTGTTGCCCTTCTGGGTCACAGCGAGCCGTGACACAAGCTCTGTCAAATTAAGAGGAGAGCGTTTGTGAACAGCAGTTTTCAGGTCTTTCCACAGATTTTCAATAGGATTTAGGTCAGGACCTTGACTGGGCCATTCTAACACATTAATATGTTTGTTTTTAAACCATTCCATTGTAGATTTAGCTTTGTGTTTAGGGTCATTGTCCTGCTGGAAGGTGAATCTCCGCCCCAGCCTCAATTCTCTTGCTGACTCCAGCAGGTTTTCCTCCAAAATGTCTCTGTATTTGGCTCCATCCATCTTCCCAACTATTCTTACAATCTTCCCAGTCCCCGCTGAGGAAAAGCAGCCCCATAGCATGATGCCCCCCCACCATATTTGACACTGGGGATGGTGCACTCAGGACGATGAGCAGTGTTAGGTTTGTGCCATACATAACGTTTTGCATTTGGGTCAAAAAGTTAAATTTTTGTCTCATCTGACCAAAGCACCTTCTTCCACATGGTAGCTGTGTCCTCCATATGACTTCTAGCAAACTTCAAACAGGATTTCTTATGGCCTCCTTTCAATAATGGCTTTCTTCTTGCCACTCGTCCATGAAGGCCAGATTTGTGTAGAGTACGACTTATAGTTGTCCCATGTACAGATTCTCCCAGCTCAGCGGCAGTACGTCGCAGCTCCTCCAGAGTTATCTTGGGGCACTTGGTTACATTTCTTACCAGTGCTCTCCTTGTTCGGTCTGTTAGTTTAGGTGGACGGCCGTGTCTTGGTAAGGTCACAGTGGTGCTATACTCTTTCCATTTCCGAATGATGGATTGAACAGTGCTCCGTGAGATGTTCAAATCTTGGGATATCTTTGTATAACTTAACGCTGCTTTAAACTTCTCCACAACTTTATCCCTGACCTCTCTGGTGTGCTCCTTGGCCTTCATGATGTTGCTTAGTGACCAATACACTCTGACCATAGCTCTGAGGCCCTCACAGAACAGCTGGAATTATACTGAGAGTAGATTACACACAGGTGGCCTCTATTTAATGGTTAGGGCAAGGTGTGAACATTCTGCAGTCATTAGGAATGTTATAAAGGCAATTTAATGCACTCCGAATAATGCTGTATGAATACTTATGCACGCCCCACTTTTCACTTTTTTATATTTTTTTTAAATATTTGAATCATGTATCATTTTCCTTTCACTTCACAGTTGTCTGTTACTTGTGTGTGAACTTTCAGTAAAATATTCAAAATAAAATCGTTCTGTTTATGGTTGTAAACATGACAAAATGTGCAAATGTTCAAGGTGTATTAGTACTTTCGAGAGACACTGTATGTCCCACGTGAGGGGGGATTCCCCACACAGGGCATGTGGAGCCATCCCTCACAAAGGATGTACATAATCTTTAAAGAATACAGCATGAAATTAGTAGTTTGCAGACATTTACTTTGTCACTTGTAAATGCTTTATAAATAACATACCCATACGTCAACATCTGCTCCAGACGTAAAACTGCCACATGCCCTGCAGATATTAGAAAGGTCCTCTGCAAAAATTATATATATATATATATATATATATATATATATATATATATATATCGTTATTCATTAACAAGCTGTCATTGTCCAGAAAGGTTATACCAGATTCTTTGAGCAGCGATGTTGCAATGCACATCTTGGATGCCAGCTATGCTGGTGTCAAACTGTAGTGGCTGTCCTGTCATGATTAACTCTGCAATCTAACATCAGTCTTTAAGTACCCAAACGTCAACATCTCAGATGAATCATTGGCCTACCTTACAAATAAGTGCCCCGCACAAAGTGGAGTCAGTCTGTGTTGGGTGCACTACTGATTCACAAGTCCACCTACCTAATGCGAACAATTGCTCTGAATACAAGAACACACACACAATTTGCACATAGAGACTCAGTAGTCATTTCATCCATGATATGTTACCTTGTAACCTCTTTGCACCGCTTCAACTGACTCACACTTGTACCAAAGGGGTCAATAAAAACAGCCTGCTTTTGATTAGGATAGATAATCTGGATATACAAAAAAAAACATTTACACACAGCATACACACACCTCCTCCATATAGATACAACTAAAGTCCAGTGGTGCCGATAACAAACAGCGCCAAGGGCCACATTGCAGGTGCTCAGATCCAACTGTAAAATGCAAAGATGTGAAGTATGACAATCAATCCATAACAATGAAGGGAATGGCATCCTCTTCTAAAACCCTTCAGGCATCCCTCCCAAGCCAGTGAGAGGGCAAATGAATCCATTAGTACTGCCCCCGTCCTCTTGCACAGGCAGTACAAGAACCCGTTTACCACCTACACAGCATTGTGTATTAACCGTTTGTAGCAAGACGAGTGGTGATGGTATAATTTAGCAGGATTTAAATAAAATAGATAAACTAAAAAGACAATGCCACCGGAGAGAAGGCTCCGGACCTCTAAAAAGGTTCGTAGGTTCGTTCATTGAGAGAGGACAGAAAATGTTCCAAAATTATATGACATTTATTTTATCATATTTGCTTCATTTAAAATCTTTTGCTCACATTTTCATTATTTTAAGATCACAGAAGTCGTTCAGTCCATAGTTCACAGTTTGTTTAACATTTGGTTTTCAGTTGTTAAAAGAAAAGGTTCATACAAAAAAAATAGAGGACGAATGAACGAAAGGTAGGGGCTTTTATATGATTTTAAGGGGTTGAGCTCCATGCTGATGTTCCGATGCTATGTAATAATAATAATAATGAATATTATTTAATAAAATCTACTAGCCTATATTTAATAAAATTGGTAAAGCCACACGTTGTTAAACAGTTTATTACATCACATACACAATTTACCTCACTCTCCAGCTCTCGGCCTGGAGCCACATTCAGTAGGTCCTGACAAAAGATTTTATAAGGACCTACTTTGGCCCTTAGCATGTGCTTGGATTTCCCAGCCCAAATCCTCAGAATCACTGTAAAGAAAGACAACAATGAAGACATGATTTGATACTGCCCAACGTGTGTACTCACACTTCTGTGTGTCTAAACTAGACTGGAGTGAGGCAGGTGGGCCAAGTGCAGCAGCCTGGAGCGAGCCGCCTGGATAGAGCTGCTTAGAGCAGCCCAGAGTGGGACAGATGAGGCGGCCTGGAGCGGGGAGGGTGGGCCAGTTGGAGCAGCTTGGTGCTGCACAGGTGGTGTGGCCTGGAGAGGGCCAGGTGGTGGTGCGGCTTGGAGCGGGGCGGGTGGGCCAAGTGGAGCAGCTTAGAGCTGGCCAGGTGGAACAGCCTGGAGAGAGGCGGGTGGAACGGCTTTGAGCTGGCCTGGTGGAATGGCCTGGAGAGAGGCGGGTGGAACGGCTTGAGGCTGGCCAGGTGGTGGTGCAGCTTTTTTTTTTACAGCTTTAATTTTTATTGGAGTTTTATAACAAAACAAAACAAAACAAAATACATTGAACAAAATCAAGAGGTTGAGGAGGAGGTGTCCAATACAATTGAAACAGAAGTAAAAAAGTACAGATGAGGTCATCGTAGTCACTGATTAATAAGCCTTACAGTAATTCTAAAATATCTTTAGTGTAAGTTTACCAGAAAATCAACCGAATCTCACAAAATTAAAGTCTGTACAGCTGAAGAGCAGTTATGCAGTCTCAGGGGTAAAAAAAAGTGTCCATTTTCTCCATTTTTTCTGAAATGATGGTACTCTTAACCTTAGGGAGTAGGTTAATTTTCCATTATAAAAATGCCTTGAATTAAATTGGTCCATTGCTGTTGATCTGGGGTGTTTGATTTGAGCCAAAGTTTGGTGATAGCTTTTCGGGCCGCAGTCAATAAAATCTTGGATAAATAAAGATCCTCCTTCTGTACACTTTCTGTGATGTTCCCGAGAAACATAACTTTACATTCCTTTGGGATGCTGTATCCCAACACCTTCTGTAAAGTATTATTAACAAGAGTCCAAAATGGCTGAATTTTAGGACATGTCCAGAAGATGTGGGCGTGATTTGCGTCCATATTACCACAGTCCCTCCAACAGCCTTGAGGTATCCCAAGTTGTTTACTTTTCAAATAAGGAGTTATGAAGAACCTCATAAAACATTTCCAATTAAATTCTCTCCACTGCTGGGAGTTGGTAGAGGTCTGGAGTAGACAACATGTTTGATACCATTCATCCTCTGTAAGGTCAACCTTTAATTCACGCTCCCATTTTGCTTTTACATAAAGTGTAGTGTTTTTCAAGTTTTCCATCAGACTCCGATAGAGTTTAGACACAATCTTATTAGTCTTTTGATGGTAAGCACCACACATTATTTCAATAAGAGGGTTCACCATATCAGAAGAAATCCCCTTAATTTCTTTGTAATAGTAATCTCTCAACTGTAAGTATCTGAATAGGTCATGATTATTTAGGTCAAATCTATCCTTCAGCTCTTGAAAACTCTTCATCTTGTTATTTTTGGTTGCTATGCAGAAAGCTGTCAGGCCCCTACTCATCCAGTCTTTAAAAGTACTGTCATAATTAGCCGGCTTAAATCTGTTATCCAGTGCTATCCATCTCAACAATTTTTGATCATTTTTTAGTTTTAATTGTTTAATCAGAGAGAACCATATCCCAAGGGAAAATATAGCTATAGGATTTAGAACCTTCCTTAGAGTGTCATCTAGGCCTTCCTCTCCCAACAGGGTTTGAACATTATAATCTGGTGCATAAGTCTCAATATCTTTCCAACGTGCAGTATAAGAGTTATCGCACCAAAGGCACAAAGGTCGTAGTTGTGCAGCTTGAAAGTACAGTTTTAAGTTCGGCAAAGCCATTCCACCTTTCTCCCTTGGCAGGTGCAAAGTAGAGAAACGTATTCTGGCACGTTTTCCTCCCCATATGAATCTTGACACCATTTTGTCCCATTGCGCAAATTGTTGAGGTGGTATTTCCACTGGTAGCGACTGGAACAGATAAAGTAGCCTTGGCAGCATATTCATTTTTATTACATTTATTCTGCTACTAAAATCTAACGGGTAAGTCGACCACCTCTCCAAATCATTTTTTAAATGATCATTTATTGGGTTATAGTTTGCTTTGTATAACAACTCAGGGTTTTTTGTTATGTTTACACCTAAATATTTGAGTGTTTTTGTTTTCCAATTTACATGTAATTTATTTTTAATTTCTTCTCCTGGAGAGTAATTGAAGTGAATAACTTGAGTTTTTGTGATATTTAGTTTATAACCAGAACAAACATGAAACTGTTCAATTACCTCCAAGAGTTTAGGGAGAGAAGTGTCCAAGTCCTGCAAGTATAGCATAATATCGTCAGCAAATAGTCCTATTTTGTGCTCAATTTGTCCCATAGTGATACCCTTTAATCCCTCCTCTTGTCTAATGGCCTGTGCCAGTGGTTCAATATACAGAGCAAAGAGGGTAGGGCTTAAACAACAGCCTTGCCTCGTTCCTCTGCTCAAATTGAAACGATCTGTTAAAGACCCATTCACTTTGATTCTAGCGGTAGGCTGTTGATAAATTGCCCTAATGATTTTAATTGAATCTTGATTAAATCCAAATCTTTCCAGCGTCTGGTACAGGAATTCCCACCCAACCCTATCGAATGCCTTTTCAGCATCCAGGCTTATAAGAGCTGCACTTGTTTTATTTCTGTTGATTTTTCCAAGTATATGTAAAGTTCTTCTAATATTGTCCTGTGTTTGTCTACCGAGAATGAACCCGCACTGGTCCTCATCAATCAAGTCTGTAACAAATGATTCCAGTCTTTTAGCAATAATTGAAGTATACAATTTATAGTCTACGTTCAAAATGGAAATGGGTCTGTAATTAACACAATCGTCTCGATCTTTCCCCTCCTTAGGTATCAAAGACACAATGGCCTCATTCCAAGATGGTGGTATACGGCCTTCCTTAATCGTCCAGTTAAAAGATCTCAATAAAATTGGGTTCAGTTTGTCACGAAATATTCTGTACCACTCTGCAGGAAACCCATCACTACCCGGAGTTTTATTAGTCTTCATTTTTCCCAGTGCATTATTTAATTCTTCTAGTGTAATCTCTTTGGTAATTATTTTATTCTGTATCTCCCCAATGCTAGGTAAGTCTAAGGAATAAAGAAAATTCCTTATGCACCGTATATTCACTGCCCCATCTTGTGAATAAAGTTTTTGATAGTATTCTCTAAAAATCTTTTCAATCTCCTCAGGCTTAGTTTCAATTTTCTGTGATATTGGGTTTTTAATTTTGTGAATTGCAATATCCGTTTGTTGTTTCCGCAATCTACGAGCAAGCAACTTTGCTGACTTGGGACCAAGTTCATAATAACTTTGCTTAACATATCTTGCCCTTTTCTCTACTTCTTGATTAAGTAATTCTTCTATTTGGGTTTTTACTTCAGATATCTGTTTTTGTGTATTTAATTCTCTTTTACACTTAAATTTATTTTCTAACTCTTTCAAAGTATTCATCAATTTTGCATACTTCTCTTTTCTAACTCTCTTAAGTTGTGAAGTTTTAGCTATTATCTTTCCCCGTAGCACAGCCTTCAATGAATCCCAGAGAATTAAAGGATCAACTTCTCCATTATCATTTTCAACAAGAAATGTGTCAATTCCTTGCTTGATATCATTTACAATTGTCTCATTGTTGAGAATGCCCACATTGAGCCGCCACACAGTGTTTTTGGGTGTGACGTCTATTTGGACAGTCAAGAAAATCGCATTATGATCAGAGACATCAGCGACTCCAATTTTACAGTCCAACACTCTGTAACATGTTTCCTTTTGCATTAGAAAATAATCAATTCGTGTGTGCACAGAGTGCGGGACAGAGTAATGAGTATAGTCTCTTTGTGTGGGGTGCAGCAGCCTCCATACATCTACAAGTCCAGTTTCTTCCAAGGTGGTGTTTAAAAATTTCCCAATTGCTTTTTATTTCTATTTTGGCTAGTTGTGTCCAGATTATAATTCAGTATTACATTGAGATCCCCACCACAAACACAAATTCCCTCAGATTCTAGAGTGATCACGTCCAATAAATCTTTAAAAAAAGATCTATCACTATTTGGAGGTGCATATATAGAAACTAAAGTCAATATGCTGTTTTCAGCTTTGCCCTTCACTATAACATAGCGCCCCTCTTTGTCTTTTATTTCTTTATATATGTCAAATTCAAGGACTTCGAGATGAGGATTGCTACACCTCTTTTGTGACTATGCACATGAGAGCTGTGACAGATTTCTTGTATCCAAATTGTTTTAATTTCTCATGCTCTTGTGGTGACAAATGGGTTTCCTGCAGTAAGATAACGTGCTTATTTTCTTTCTTTATTTTGTCATTACCCTTGCTCTTTTGATTGCATTCCCAAGGCCATTTACATTCAGTGACATTATTTCAAGTTTTTGTATCATCGAATAATAATAAAATAAAATGTAGATCTTCCTCTTCCCAAAGCCTCCAAAACAAAAAACAACAAGAATAAACTAATGAACAAACACAAATATTTAACATGAACAAATGGACTTCCAAAATGAGGTATTAGAAATACACTCTGGGTTTTAATCCCAACATCATATGAGGGGGAAAAGCCTTGCACAAAGCGAGGGCCCCCTCCCAGAACTAGTGATAACGCAAAATGAGTTTCACTCATTCCAGATCAAAATGGTCATCCTCAAAGTAGGGTGAACACATATATTGATTAAGCCTACAATAGAATCCTCTTTATCAACTATAACCGTAGCTCTAATTAGCACATGTCTTATGCGTGGGTTGTTGGTCCCAAAATAAACAAGTGAAAAGTACCTATGGGACATGCTGAAATCAAGTTAGGATGGGGTGCGTTGAAACTCTTGTAGTCGATCGCGTACACGTTGAATAGCTCTCTTGTCACTGTGGCGAGGGACGAGTTGCCATGGTGATGCGGTCTCGAGCTGATCCAGCAGGGCAGCCGGGTCGGGTCCTCCATGATCCCGGGGCTCTTCCACCTCGATTCCCTGTTGTCTCATGTCACGTGCAGCCTCCGCCGGGGTGTGGTACAACCGTGGGCCCGTGTCCCAATGAATTCGAAGGTTGGTGAAAGGTGATTGGAATCGGATGCCTTTTGCCTTTAGCGCGCTCTTTATATGTTTGTAAGCTCGGCGCTGTTGCACCACAGCCGCGGTGTAATCATGATCAAATGCTACGGACTTGTCTCCTATGAGTATCTTCTTCTGCCACGCGGTTCTCAGTACAGCCTCCTTGGTCTTAAATTCGAGAAAGTTCACGATAATGGATCGTGGGGGAGCATCCGCGGCGGGTTTGGGGCCAAGGGAGCGATGAGCTCGTTGTATTTGCAGGTCTGTACCCTCGCTGATCAACTTCTCGCCTCGAAGTAGGTTTTCAACGAAGGTTATTGTGGAGCTGCCCTCTTCTCCTTCACGGACCCCGTAAATTCTCAGATTGTTCCTTCTCCCCCTTGATTCCAGATCGTTAATCTTATCCATCATCTTCTTTTGCTCCTTTAGTGATTGTCTGAGCGCGTTGTTAGCGGCCGCTGACCAAGTTTCAAGTCCTCCTATGCGACTCTGGGCTTCTTCGAGTTTTTCACTCTGCTCCTGCACCGCTAGCTTTGTCGCCGTTAGTTGTTGGTTGATGTCTTGTTTAAGAGTATTCATCTCTTTTTTCATGTCCTCTTTGAATGCATCCAAATCCGATTTCAGCTCCGTCCGCAGGCCACTTATCTGCCTGCTAATATTTAGCATAGTCTCGTGCAGTGTCCGCGCTGTTGCCTCGCCATCGCCATCTTCTTCATCGGTGTTAGCATGTGCTTCATCGTGTTCGACGTTTTGCTGTTCTTTATCTCCTTGCATTCTCCTAGGCCCTCTCTTGCCTCCCCCTGGCATATTTTCGGGAAAATAGTCTATTTCAAAAGCAAAAGCACTTGAATTTCAGGGGAAAGTACACCCCACTTTGAGGAGCTCAAAGACTAATCAGCCATATTGGTCAGCCGTGAACCCGGAAGTCGGTGGTGCAGCTTGGTGAGGGGCAGGTGGGCCAAGAGGAGCAGCCTGGAGCTGGCCAGGTTGAACGGTCCGGAGCAAGGTGCATCAGCCAGGAGGAGCGGCTTGGAGCGAGGCGGATGGAGTGGATTGAGGCTGGCCAGATGGAATGGCTTGGAGAGAGGTGGGTGGAGCAGGTGGAATGGTTTGGAGAGAGGTGGGTGGAGCAGGTAGAGTGGCTTGGGGCTGGCTGGGTGGAGCGGCCCGGAGCAAGGTGGGTGGGGCAGGCGAATATATAGTCGGAGTAGGAATCCGTAAGGCATTTGACGCAGCAGGTACAGGAACCCGTAGTATTGCATGTTTAGCAGGTCTAGGTATCCTGATTTGACCAGGTGGAGCAGCCTTGTGCAGAGGTGGAGCAGCCTGAATGGACACGGGTGGCACAGTGTGGAGAGAGGTAGGCGGTGCAGAATGGCTGGAGGAAAGTGGGCCAGGTGGAGCAGGACTAGGCGGTGCAGAATGGATGGAGGAAAGTGGGCCAGGTGGAGCAGGACTGTGTGGTGCAGGAGGGGACGTTGGTACAGAAGACTGAATGGAGTGGGGACTGCAAGTTATTGTTGCGGATGAGGGGGATGGAGGGGAGGAGGGGTCAGTCAGTAGTGTGGAAGCCAGCCAGTTTTAATTTTGCCGGAATCCTATCCTCTGGCTCAATATATAGTGCTAGATGGTCTATATTGACCACCTTGTTTAGATGGTTCTCCTTGGTTATAGTGGCCAATTTGTCTTTTATGGTTATGATTGTGTAGGGTCCAAGACCATCTGGACCCAGTTTCCCGCCCTTCCACTGCTCTCCCCTTACATTCTTTAATATGACCCGTTGGCCAATTTTGAATGTTCCCTCCTGCCCCTGGGCCAACTTCCGCTTCCGCACCTTCATCTGTGAGGCCTTCACATTGTTGAGGACCGTTTGATAGGTGTCCTCCACTTTTTTAAGGCCCTCACAAACATCCATATTACTGATCACGCTTGTGATGCTCTCCTCTGTGATCTGAAGGTCACTTTACAATTCCCTCCCTTTATTTCATTCACACCGTAAGCTACTATTGTAGCCCCAGCTGCCCTGGGGTACATTGACAGAAGCAAGGCTGCCAATCAGCGACATTGGTCCCTTCAGCCGCCACCAATCACTCACTTTATTCACCTAAGTTTCTTAGTGCTCCCTAGCGGTCTCCCATCAAAGTACCAACCTGGCCCTATCCTGCTTTGCCTCAGATCATCTTCAGTTGCCCAATATGAAAATAAATAATTGTATGCAAATCAAGGCCCTTAGACTACCTTGTATCACTCAGGGACCTCAGCAGGATATCGCGCTTCCCTGCCATACATAAGGAAGTATGGCGTGAAATGTGTCGTGCTTTGTGTCTTAGTTTGGATGGCAAACATTGTTGGCTGCAGCTCCTCAACCCAAGTTGTCGGCCTCTGTCTGACCATTACATTGAGAAAGCTGAAATGGACAATTGTATGATCATACATGAGGGTCAAAACGTTCAGTAGGCCTACATTGACAGAGGAGGGTAGAGTATCTAAAATATTTACTCAGTAGGCTTAAGCGTAAAAAAAAAGAAGTAGGCTACTTAGAGAAAATGTTACTCGAGTGAAAGCCTCATTGTCAATGATGCCATAAATAGTGGGAAACAAAACCCTGTTGAAATTGTGACATTTCCATAGAAAATCAGAACAATGAAATTCCAAACTAGGTGCACGAGACGATCTACATCCATTTTATATATCGAAATAAAGCATTTGCCTCTGAAACATTTACTCTGTGGAAGTTACTTATTTTTACTCAAGAGTACAGATGCTGCATTATTGTTTTAATCAAGTAAGATATGCCTTGACTGATCTCACTATGGAGACATTCTCTTGTTACATCAGCTCTCAAGAACACTCAGGGTGTGCAAAATAGACAGGAAATGTGCAATTAAAGACAGGATAGTGTGCAAGAAATCTTATATACACACACCTAACATAAAGCTTTAAGGAGAAAACAAAAAACAAGTAAAAAGTGCCGTATGGGAAACTACTCCAAATAACATTTCTTCAAAAAGTTACTTAAACCCACCTCTGCATTTTGAACACCTATCTTTGAATTGTTCCAATTGGTCTGCGTGTGGTAGGGTGTGCAAAGGCTCCTCTTAATCTCAAGCCGTTTGCACAGCTCATAATTGATCTGAATAAATAAAAGTGTTAGCTCAAGCATGGATCAATTGTAATGAACAGATGCAACATACCTTGTTGCAGAACTCAGACCCCTGATCTGTTAGCAATCTTTTAGGTGAACCAAATTTGTAAAAAAAATTCTGATATAGAATTTGACACCTCGACTGCAGTTTTGCTTTTCAGTGGGTAGGCCTCCGCCCATTTGGTGAAATAATCTACCATGACACAAATGTACTGGTAGCCACAATTGGTTGTTGTGAGTTTACCCACCAAATCCATCTCGACCAGCTCCAGGGGCTCATGCACCTGTAAGTACACAAACATGATGCAGTGAAAGCCATCTTAATACACTTTTGAGTGAATGTGGTGTGGTTAGGAACTCTTACCACAATCGTACAATACTGTCTTGTCTTTTATTTTACGAGCTCTTTTGAACTGGCACGACGGACACTGTGCTATCTGTAAAGCAGGCAACATTAGATTACAATTAAAACCTGAAATTATTAATAGGCTATATAAAACCAAAGAAAACAGATTATAAACAATATGTGACTTCTTAAATAGAACATATGTCACCATGTTTAGTAAAATATTTGGTCTAATGTGTCCTGTGCACTTTAAACATTTATACAAGGTCAACTCACCCACTTCTTCAAGTCTGCCTCCATACCTGGCCAGTAAAATCACTTAATCATGGCAGAATGTTTTTTTCCCACCAAAAATGCCTCCCTATAGCGCTGTCATGGAACTGGGTGAACAGTTCCCCAGCCTCCTCTGCAGTAGTGACGACTTTGGCCATGTGTGCGGACTTATCCCTTTTCCTTCCACAAATGTAAAATAGCTCGTCATCTGTGTAAATAAAGGATTTCATGAAAATATTATTTGTAAAGTACTCATAATAACTGCACCTCAAGGAAGATCCTGCAATTTGAACTACATTTTCCCGTTTGGGGCTAGTTTGACCTAAACAAATACAGAAAAAAGATTTGTACAGGTCCCTCTGAATATAAATTTAAATATTCACAATGAGCTAAACATACTGCAGTTAATCAGCAATTCAACATAGAATTATACAAGGAATTGTAACTTTACAAAAACATTGTTTTAGGCATTTTTATGTAGGTTAGCTGTTCTTAACAGAAGGCTTTCCCCCCCCCAAAAAAAACAATTGTTTGTATGATTTCTTTAGCTTTTAACCCCAGATCAAGGGGTAATTCAATTTGGTTTCTTTGACATATTTGTCTGGCAAAATACAACAATATACTGTACAATAACTCAAAAAATCCTGTTCAAAATCCTCTTAGGATTCCTTTGGCATCCAATACCCCTACATGTGACCCAGACATTTTATGCTGGCTCTTTAATTTACTTATTTTGGACATTTTATACATCAAATGTGAATTTCTAATTTACGTGGTCATACAGAAAGTAAACTAAAATGTATGGGCTATATCATTTTGTCCCACTGTGAGATCAGATTATGAGTACCCCTGAAATAGTAACTTCCCACTCTTTTACCAAACATTTGTTGTATATTACTAGGGAGCTGGTTGTTTACAGCTTTATATATCTGTAACAAAGTATTATATTTTATGAGGTCATCAAGTTTCATGGTGTTAGATTTTAAGAACAATATATTTGTATGGTCCCTATATCCGACATTGTTAACAATTCTAATAGCCTTCTTTTGTAGTCTGTATAAAACCTGTAAATGACTGTTGAAGGTATTTCCCCAGACCTCAGAGCAATACTTTATGTACGGTAGGATTAAGGAACAGTACAGGATGAAGAGAGCCTTGTGGTCCAGAAAAAATCTACACTTGCCCATTATGGCCACATTTTTCGCCAATTTCCCACGAATGTTATCTATTTGTGGTCTCCAGCTAACCTTATGACTGAAGATCACACCCAGAAATGTATATTCCTTTACTTGTTCATTTCGAGCATTGTCAATATCGATTTGAATCTGAACGTCACTATTCCGTTTACCAAATAGAATCATTTTAGTTTTTGATATGTTAAGCGAAAGTTTATTTCTATTAAACCATTCTTTGAATTTATATAATTCTGTTGTGACCTCTGAGACAAGCAGTTGTAGATATTTGCCGGAACCCAGTATTGTTGTGTCGTCCGCAAATAATATACATTTTAACTTTGTTGAGATTTCACACAGGTCATTTATGTACAACAAAAACAATTTAGGTCCTAATATAGACCCCTAGGGGACTCCGCATACTATGTTCCTTTGTCCTGATACATGTTCATCAATTTGTACATACTGCTTTCTTTCAGTCAAGTATGACTTCAACCAATTGTTAGCAATCCCTCTGATCCCATTGTAATTTAGTTTATTTAAAAGTATTTCATGATCTATAGTGTCAAAGGCTTTCTGGAGGTCTATGAGTATACCCAATGAATACAGCTTATTGTCAATATTGTTGGTGACTTCTTCGCTTAGATTGATTAATGCATGTGCAGTAGACCTGTTGTTTCTGAACCCATACTGACAGTCACTAAGTAAGTTATGTTTATTCACAAAGCTGTCCAGGCTACAATTTTTGATTATACTTGTTAGTTTGTTCTTATATTTTTTGTATTTAGTTTCAGTTTCCAATGTTCTCTTTTTATAAATGTTTATATAAGGAATTTTTCTTTTTACATGCGTTCAATAACCCCCTTGTCATCCATGGGACACATTTATTTGTTTGCGTATATTTGCGCGTTACTACTGGACAATGTTGATCATAAAGCTGTTTGATTGTGTTAACAAAATATGTGTATGCAATATTTACATCTTGTTCTCCAAGGACATTACTCCAGTCATGATCTGACAAATTCAGCTTGAAAGCATCCATGGAGCGCTCAGATGTTAATCTTACATTCTTTACCATAGTAGTACTTTTGTTTGTCTTACTTTTTGTTGTATTTCAAATAGAGTGAAAACTGGCAAGTGGTCACTGATATCATTAATCAGTATTCCACTTGTCATTGTCAAGAACATTAGTGAAGATATTATCAATCAGTGTAGCACCGTGTGCAGTTATCCTTGTGGGGCATGTGATTAGGGATAAAGAGACAGACTGTACATAGTATCCACACATTTTTCAGTGGGTTTATGCGATTTTGCCTTCAATAAGTCAATATTGAAGTCCCCACAAATAAAGACATCTTTGTGGGTACTATAAGTAAATATCTTTTCAATATATTCAATAAAACCGTCTATCTGCACCCGGTGCTCGGTAGATACAAGAGACTAATATATTTTTCCTGTTTTCAAGAATTATTTCTATTGTCACACATTCAAACATATGATCAATTGCCATTGACATTTTATCAACCAATTTACATTGAAATCTTTGTGCACATACAGTGCTACTCCACCACCGGATTTATGTTTTCTGTTTATGTTGAACATTGATACTCCTCAAGCTCAAAATTCCCAATTTGTTTTCCTTTATCCATGTTCTGATAGCGCAATAATAGCAGCATTCAAACTAAGTTTATTCAGATAATCTTTTATATGTTCAAAATTAGCATACAGACTACGGCAATTAAAGTGAACTAGTGGCATGTTTCTGGTTTACCTAATTGGGAAATTTGATTGTCTTGATAGTACTTACAGTTACGACTTACAGTATATTATTTAAAAAATGCATGTCAGGATCCACATCGCTTAGCTGGTTTATTTTATTGTCTTTAAATGAACATATTTCAAGTTCAGTCTCCTGAGTGAAACTTATTATCATCATCATTATCAGATGAGGAAGAGTCAGAGAAGGTAGTGTCTGTCATGTCAAATGATTAGGTGTGTTTACCTTTGTCACTTGTACTTGTCTAGCTGATTTTCCTCCTTCACCCAAAGAACTTTTGCCTCCTCCGGGGTTCCATGAAGACCCTACAATTGGAGGTCCAAGTTCCTTGAATCTGACTTTGTTTACGTAATAGACGTGCTTGTTTGGCGATGTCAGCATTCTTTTTATTAGATGTTCATTAATATATATATATATATATATATATATATATATATATATATATATATATATATATATATATAATATATATATATATATTTGTTCCCTTTAGGCGTCTTCCTTGCTTGAGTAGGGCAATCTTTTTCCTGTTTATGAATCGCAGAATTACTGCTGGTTTGAGTAGTTTATTTTTATGTGGCAACAGGTGACAAGCTTCAATGTCCTCGCTATTGAGTATTATCCCATGACTATCCATGAATTTAATCACCTGTTGCTCGACCGTGTCCTGCTCCTCGTCGCTCAGCTCTCCGCCTCCTCCTGCCGCAGTGGCTCTGGCGTAGATACGCGGCTTTACCACCAGGCCTGATATGATCAGGTCGTTCTGGCGAGTGTATTGCTCCAGGTCAGCCAAGCGATTTTCTAAAGCCATAATGTTTTGTCCTTTTCCTCGTTGTGTATCCTAAGATCTCTCACTTCCCTTGCCAATTCCATTAAAGTTTGTTTTCTGCACTTCTTCGGCCAAAGCATTCAGTGACGTTTTAAGTTTCCAAATCACCCTCCATTGAAGCGGCGTATCTCGTCTTCGTCGTCCCCGGCATTAATCCACAGTTAAGAGTAGCTTGTGTGTGTAGCGTGAGCAGAAAAAGTTGACAGCTCGCATTAGCTAGGCTAATCCAGCTAGTGCTCGGTTTGCTCGCTGGCTCACCGCGGTGATCGATGGGCGCCAGCAGTGTCCGTAATTGTCTTTGCGCTGCAAACGATTTAAAAGGTCCAAGTAATTATATTTCTTCAGTTTGTTAGAACAAGAAATTGATATGATCCAGAATCACGCACAGTACGGGAGTTCGGGCAGTGCTGCAACTGAACCGGAAGTCTGTTAATGTGTGATTGTTCTAGTGTCATGTGTTGTAGTGATTATACTTGTAAATGAAAAATTATGTTCCTTTATGAGTTAACAAAGTAATTCAGATTTAAATGCCACTTAATATATTTTAGTTTCTTCAAACTCGAGAGAACTTTCCCTGCCACAATAAAATCATTAAATCTCACTGTCACTTTCTTTTCATAAATAAATGTCTATATGACGATAAAGTTGTTCAAATGAACACTTGGGTGCTCCTAAATAAACATGGAACTGAGGTTGTGTGGCGTGTTGCTCGTGGGACTGCTCTCAGGTGTAACACACACACCTGTTAAGCCTGCGTCGATACTGACTCGCTGTGAAGGAGCTTTTCACCCACTTCCCCTCACGGAGTGCTCCGTTTCGGACAGAACTCCAGTCCGCGGGCATGCTCACATTGAGTGTCAGGGGCTAGGGTGAGGGAGGAGGAGTGGTTTCGGAAAGGCCCCAGGATAAATTGTTTTGCAGGTTTTTTGGGGAGTGTGTCCGTCAGCAGTGAACACCTTCCAAACAATTTATCCTGGAGTGTCAGGGACCACTGTGATTTATAGTAAAGGTGTCATGCTGACCACTCATACAGCTGCTGGTTCACTAAAAGGCCAAATGAAAAAAATAAAAAGTTGCATAATGCATCTTTAAGTATTTCGAAAATGCATTGGCAAGTGAAAATATATACTAAGGCTGCAACGACACGTCAACGTTGTCATCGATTACGTAAGATAAGATAAGATAAGATAAACTTTATTGTCTGTCCCCGAAGGTGACAGAAATTCGTCTTTGACAGGCTCAAAACATGCATACCCACTTCCATAAAAGCCCAAGGCACATTTAAAATCAACACAACACTAATGAACAACAGGACTATTTTTTTCGACCGTTCATAGCGGTGATTGCATTTGGAACAAATGACTTCTTATATATGTCTTTGTGGGCCAGAGGGACTTTAAAGCGCCTGCCCGATGGAAGCAGCATGAAGGAGCTATGGAGTGGATGTGAGGGGTCCTCAGTGATCTGGGTGGCCTTCCTCAGCACTGAGCGACTGTAAAGTTCAGACAGAGGGGTTTGAGCTGTACCTGTGATTTTTGAGGCCTGACTGATGATACGGGAGAGTTTGGATTTGGTTTTAAGTGTGAGAAACTTGAACCATGATGTAATACTGAAAGTGATTATGGATTCTATGAGTGATTTATAAACCAGTGTTAAAACGTCTTTTTTTACATGAAAAGACCTGAGTTTCCTCAGCAGATGGAGGCGCTGCTGTGCCTTTTTGAACACAGAGTCCACATGATGATTAAAAGACAGGCCAACATCTATTTCAGTTCCCAGGTATTTGAAGGACTGCACCTGATCCACCGGCTGACCTTGGATGCAGAGCGGTTGGTTGAGGGCAGGTGGGAACTTTCCCCTGGGCCCACAGCACAGCTCTTTAGTTTTTGTGACGTTCAGCTCCAGTGAGCACTCAGCAAACCCCTGAACTAAGGTGCTCACCTCCTGCTGATACTGGGACAGAGCTTTAACATCCACCACATGCGCGACCAGGCCATGTCATCGGCATACTTCAGCAGTGTCATCCCACTCCTGCTACAGCTGATGCCGTTGGTGTAGATGGAGAACAGGATGGGAGACAGGACACAGCCCTGCGGAAGTCCTGTTTTTAAAACCAGTGTGCTTGATCTAAAACCATTAAAAAACACATGTTGTGGTCTGTCCAATAAAAACTGTCTAATCCATAAAATCAATGTGAGGTGAACCTGAAGTTTGGTGAGGCAGTGCAGCAGTGTGTCCATTTGTACAGTGTTAAAAGCAGAGGAAAAGTCCATAAATAAAACCCTGGTGTATGGTTTATTGGAGTCCTGTTGCCGGGTGATGGTATTCAGAAGTGTGAGGCTTGCATCCTCAACCCCCCGTTTAGCCTTGTAGGCAAACTGGAGGGGATCCAGTTTGTCCTGTAGCATGTTTGTTAGCTGCTTTCCCACAACTCTCTCCATACATTTGCACAGGACTGATGTTAGGGCCACTGGTCTGTGGTGCTTTGGATCCTTAGCGTGTGTCTTCTTGGGGATTGGGATCACTTTGGATTCCTTCCACAGGCTAGGGACGCAGCTTCTGTCCAGCAGGAGCTGGAATAGCCTTGTGAAGACACCACTTAGTTGAGAAGAGCACTCCTTGAGAACCCTTCCTCCTAAACCGTGTTGACACGCTTGTTTACGTCACACTTCCATTCTGGCAGTGCGCGATGCTGTCAATGTGAGCGAGGGGAAAAAAGAACGCCTAAAGTCGTCAGAAATGTGGGAATATTTCCAGAAATGTGTTGTTTTGTGCTGGATGTTTATTTTGCACATTTAATACGCTATATTTTGTTAACAGTGAATAATGCTTACTGAGTTGCACTTGAGCCATAATTTTATTTGGGTAAATAAAAACCATGCCTTTGAAAAAAATGAAAAAAATAATCGGTATAAGGAAAAATCATCTATAGAAAAATCATCGTTAGCCGCAGCCTTATTATATACACTGTAGTAGTGGGCAAGTTTTTGTTAGCATCACTGAGATCTTATAATTCAAAAGACATAAGAGTTTTTAGTTAACTAATAATCTTTTAAAATATTAGTTTATTAAAAGAGCATAAAAGACTAATGCTGGAGACAAACTGTGATGGTTTGCATACTAGGGAGTAGGTTGAAGTTCACAGTACAATACAAGAATCTGCTTTTTGCGACACATTATTACTTCATAATAGAATTGGCACATAATCATAAAATGCACATAATTAATTTTGATTGTAAAATTAGTGCAAAAACAAAAACTGTTGTCTCAGATTTGTATGTACGAAACCACCTATTTAGTAGCCGTTTATCCCAAAAAAATTAGAGTCACAAAAGGTATACAAGTTAACATCAGCCCCTCCGAACACCACCAACCAACCAACCCACCCACTCAATTCATTCGGACCTATTGTAGCCTACATGTTAGTATTTTTTGGTAATTATTCACACACTTTGTAACTATTCACAAGTTTGTTCCTTGGAACACAAAAAAGCACTTTTGGAGGAATAACCCCATGGCGTTATTGTGTAGCCCATGCAAAATAAATTAAAAGTAAACAAGGTAAGTGTTTTTAACACTGTTCTCACTCCTCTTCGGTCCAAAGCCCATATTAGTTTCAGCCATTTTTCTTTCTTTTTTTCCCCATTTTCTTGAAAATTCAAAAAGAGAAACACGCAGCGCTGAGCACCATGTCCATAGAAGTAAGCACTCAACACAACCGCTGGCGGCAGTATCCTACTCATAGACTGTTAAAAAGAATAGACAGCTCCTCCTCACTCCTCCCCATTTACCACAATGACCACGTTCGAGGGGGAAATCATGGCGGATTTACAGACTCCTCCTCCCCAGCTCTGACGAAGCATGTTCCTAATAAGGGCAAAAGGGCGGGATCTCACTGTAGACTCGGCCCTTGCGTGACGTGTAGCTCGCGCAGCTCCAATGCCAACAGTCCGACCCCCCGTTAAGTAGGAGATAAAATTTTTTTTCGAAAACCAGCCTGGTTTCTATTTTTTGACTAACCCAGCGTTATCTCAGGAGGAATATGTAGCCATATTAAGTGTTGAAAAATTGAAACCAGGCATTAAAGTTGTTTTTAACGTGTCTAAAGTCCAATGCTTTTCAATGGGGCCTAGCGGCCAAATGGAGGTACTACAGCAATGGAAGAGCAATGGCGGCCTCCAGTGTTGCGGTCACAAAGCAGAGCAGCCAGCGGCCATTGGTCCTACTGCATTCGCGAAGAGTTGCTTGACGCCGTTACCTCTTCTCTGCAGGCCCGACTACTACACACCGGGTCGTGTTGTGATGTTTACCGTCCATGTAACATCGTGCTAGTTGAGCGACAGGTTCCTCGTAGCAGTCACAGAGAAGAATGTTGAAAGAGAAGGCCCATCCGACAAGAGCCTGTCGGTCGCAATCAATGCATTAATACACGAACATAAATAATAAAAGGGGAAAAGACTTTCAGACACATACCGAGTCGTTGCGTGTGGCCTGCCACTATAACGTGCGCACAAACATGCCTCGACCGCACAGGAGACGCAACGGCCCGACACAAGGAGCCACAGCCAAGAAGCTAAAAACAGTTAGCGGTGTTAGCTCTGTACGAGTACAATGAATGTTTAAAGCGTCTAAAACCGCAACTCACCGAGCATACGCAAGTAACTGTAGCGAATCACCGGGGCTTTGCGCTGGAGAACGATGACAACGCGTTTACTTCTTCAATAACCACAACATGCTACGGCTGCGCTCACGGCGGCCATCACTCTGCTCTTGCCGGCGTGTGACGTCAGAGTGGAGAGGTCATGAGGGCCGAGCAAGAGAGAGGGAGCACCTTTTATAGGGTACGGGAGGAGGCGCCACACCCGTATCACTACATAAACATGACAAAATGTGCAAAAGTTCAAGGATCTATTAGTACTTTCGCAAGGTGTAGGTGCTGAGTGCTTGGCAGGGGGCCTACAATTCCTAAAAGGTACAATTGGATAAGTTGATCTGCAATATTACAATTCCTGTGCAACCCAACTTAAAAAGAAAACAAATTGATTAATGAACAACAGTGGCAAAACTGGTGAAAACCAAACATCCAGATTAGTTCACAGAAGATTACTCTCTGACAATAAGATTCGGAATATTTACCTTCAACATTCACAGAACTGGCTCATATTAGGGCCTCGGGCACTTTCCAGGAGCAGCTGTCCAACTGCAAACCATTCAAACACCTTAGCCCATTAGCGACAGATCAGTCTTAGCTTTCCATAAAATAACTCAAAATGCAAGTGTACTCACACATGGCGACCCGCACAACAACCCAAACAGCCCCCCCCCCCCAGATCTCCGTGCCAGTCAGTTACCCAGCTGCTCCACTCCGGATACTAACCACCTCCAGCGCCAGCCCCTACCTACCTGCTGCCCCTCGTCCCTCACTGTCAATAAATATCTGATTACTTACCTGCTTAGTCTTTCTTTGGGTCCGCCAACTTTAGGCCGAAACACCCGGAAGAGCATGTGGGCAAAGAAGAGCAAACTAGATTGGGAGAGCTTATATAGTCCAACAAGCCAGCGTGGCACAGCGACAGGTAGCCAAGTACGGACCTCACACAGACCTCCAAAGGCCGTCTTACTTACCACAAGGATTGCGCTCCTCCACGTAAACTATAGCTATAGCTGCTGTAAGTACACTCTTAAAAGGGATGTGTTAATTTTTACACAATTCTTGTGTTACACCTACTTTAACACATGTTGTGTTAATGTTAACACATGATGTGTTAA
Source organism: Neogobius melanostomus (assembly GCA_007210695.1). Classification (NCBI taxonomy): domain Eukaryota; kingdom Metazoa; phylum Chordata; class Actinopteri; order Gobiiformes; family Gobiidae; genus Neogobius; species Neogobius melanostomus. The sequence goes on from VHKM01000089.1 coordinate 41,641, forward strand.
AATATTTCAGAAATGTGTAAATATAAGATTTTTCAAATTACACATTTACGTGTTAAAATATCGACCAATCACATTGCAGAGCTTTGTCCAAATCCTTCACAGCAGCGGTGACAAGGCCTTTTTGACTTCGCCATTGACCAAGGAGCAATTTGGGCGCGAGTCATCCGAAAAACAGGTATAACTTTCTCAATTTTTACATTAATGTTAGCAATTGCCTGCTTTGCTTTACTTTCTTAAGTATCATCGATTAAATTTTGTAAACGGCAACTGATAGCTAGTTAGTTGTCATAATTATTAGCCCAATCCCTAGCTAGCTGATGGCAAAACTACAGCCTCCGCTTTGTTGGTGTCACACAAAAATAATGTCCATGATGCCTGTCACTCGTATTTGTGATTTCACTTCAAACTGGAGCGATACAGTCTGAACACTTGACGTTAGGTTTGGTCCGCGTTCACATAAAACTAGCCGCAGGCACCTTCTATGGTGTGCTAGGCTATTGCTAGCTGCATAATTCTTCGAACGATCTTTAAATAGACGTGAGTACATCTGCTTAATCTGTCTGGGTGTGCTTAAATTGTGGTTGAATAAATGCGAGATGGAGATATTGATGCAGAAAGTAGTCAGTCAACCTTGCATGATATATTTTAACATTAGCTAACGGGGCATGTTGAAGAAGCAGGCTGCTCATCCAGTCTTGGTCTGACTTGCGTACTTTTACTTGGCCTTATCTTTTTGAGACCACTTCTGATTTGGTTGCGGTTTGCCCGGTTCTGTTGACGATAATCTTGAGGCGGGTGTTACACTGCATGCGCATTCCAAAGCCTCTCACGGTGGGCAGCGAGCGGTAAGAAGCGGTTACTGTTCCCGTTCAGTCTGAGGGGAACACGCGAAAGTTGACTGATCTAGGAGCTAAAGTTGACTGAGTAGGTTTACGTTGCTAATTAGTTCGAATGTGAGAAGTAAAATGAGGCAGGGCTGCTCGAGCGCTTAACCAGGAGGAGTGGTTTAAAGCCATTATAGCCCTTCGCTCTTCTACTCTTCTACTCCTCATCACGATATACTGTATATGGAAGAGATTCCCCAGTGAAGTCCGTCGTGAGTTTGACGTTTAGATCTATGTACCTGCCATCAGCCCCACGTTTCCATGCCACTCCTCGTGCGTCGCGCAATTGTCCCAGTTTCACGCACACTTCTCTCCCCCTCCGTCCCCTACCACCTCCAGCTTTGCTTATTATTAGATAAGCAACTCCGGGTTTAACTCCATGATGGCTGTAGTTATTTTCGGACAAAGCAACTGTATTTGTGAGATGAGAATTTGTGGATAATACTAACTGCCTACTGTATGAGAATGGAGTTGAATCAATGCATTTTAGCCTGATGTTACATTTGAGAAACACATTTATTTATTTTCCTTTATTCAAATGTATGATAAGGAAATGTGTATTACTTTGAGTTATTAAAACAAAGAGTTTATCATACCTCTTCAATTTTATAGAGCTCTAAGTCTTTATGTTACATTTTCAGATGGAGGGGACTGGGAGCGTCACGTCTCTCGTGACGGTGTTCCTAGATGGAAGGGAGATTTCTAAAAAGATTCACCAACTGAACACCGTTGGCGAAATTCTTACTGCCAGCATGCATTTATTGAACTGTGATGCAGAATGTGATCGACTTTTAAAGTTTCATACAGATTTTAATGAATATATTGACACTGAAATTGATAGCAGTGTTCAAAACCTGGACAAGTATCACATTCTATTCAAGTCAATAACACAAAATGACTCAAACAAGCAGTTGGCCAAACAGGTATGTTATGTTTAGTGATAGTCGTTTTTTGTAGAGAGCTGTACTTTTTTCAATTATATTGGCCTATATTCTGTCATAGGATCAACCCAGAACTACAAATGCAGCTTGCTCACGTAGTCAGAGAGAGGTATATTAACCCATGTGGTGCAGACATTTGAGCGCCTTATTGCAAACATATTTGTTGAGTTTGTCCTCTGTTTTGTTGCAGACTGAACATCAAAATGATGACCACGTTTTGATGCAAGTGGTTTGACACAACTTCTTGAGAGAAGGCCCCAAAACTTCTGCAAGAATACAAGACATCTGGGACCCTCGCCTTGGCTTCCAGACAACTTCTTGTGAAGTTATGCGTCAGTCATTTAGTGGAGCTAAAAGGATTGTAAGTTGTTATATATATATATGAGAGAGAGAGATACAGTGCCTCTCGAAAGTACTAATACACCTTGAACTTTTGCACATTTTGTCATGTTCACAACCCTAAACGTAAAGATTTTATTTGAATCTTTTACTGAAAGTTCACACACAAGTAACAGACAACTGTGAAGTGAAAGCAAAATGATACATGATTCTGTTATTTTACAAAAAATTGAAAAATGAAGTGGGGCGTGCATAAGTATTCATACAGCATTTTCTGAGTGCATTAAATTACCTTTATAACATTCCTAATGACTGCAGAATGTTCAAAAATAACAGAATCATGTATCATTTTGCTTTCACTTCACAGTTGTGTGTGAACTTTCAGTAGAACATTCAAAATCAAATCTTTACGTTTATGGTTGTAAACATGACAAAATGTGCAAGAGTTCAAGTGTATTGGTACTTTCGCAAGGCACTGTGTGTGTGTGTGTATATATATATATATATATATATATATATATATATATATATACATACATACATACATACACGCGCACGCACTTATTCTTATGAATTGACGGATATTTAATTATTTGTCAACACTTTCAGCTATCCCTCAAAAGCTGACAAGGTCCTTTTGGCTAGAAACATAATAACAGTCTTCCCAGCACTTAAAATACAAATGGTTGAAGAGAATGAAGGTTTGTAAGTATGAAATGTAACATTTTGGATTTTTTTTTGTGTGCAGACATTTGAGTGTTAGTAATATTCTGTTTTTTGTCTAGGAGCATTTTTATGACCCGGTGTCCCACTCTGGGTTCATTGAATTTAAGCTCCGAAATCTTCGCAGGAAGATTGATGACGACAAACGGCGCTATTGCAAACGAGGGAGGTCTAGTCATTCGCCTAGTGTTGTAACACTGGACATCGCTGAAATAGAGGATGAGTCCATCATGGAGTGGACCTGCGCAATCAAAAGGATGAAACCAAGTCCTGAGAACTTGGCAACTATCAAAATGGGCATGGAGAAAACATTCACCAACCGAAGGCTCTGGATTGCAAGCCAGGCACCAACACTTCAGGAGATATTTCAGCACTACCCACGCTTCGTGGACCTTCCTTGCTTGGTAAATACTGCAATGCCAGTTACTCAACACCGTTCAGTACATTAACATAATTATGAATAATAAAGTTTAATGTCATGGATATTTGCGTAAATATGTCTTTAATGCTTTAATTAAACTAATAATGTAAAATTTTTTGCTGTAAGTTTTCACTAATTTCATTACAGCATACCGTTTACAACATAATTTGTCTTTGTGACGTTACAAGGATTTACTGCTTAGCACTTTTGTCCTCTTTTGTCGCAGTTGGATGTTGAGTTTGGAAAGCTTTACCTGGGAAGCAAGACCTTTTCCTTCGCAAGTGGGAAGCGCACTGTGTTCCGAAATTACTGAAAGTGGCTACACTGGAAAATTATGACAACATTCTACAAGACACTGAAGAAAATGGTGGTGAGTTAAGTTTTTTGCATTCTTGGGGTGATTCACTGTGGTCGAACTAATATTACAGGTGGGAACTACTCACAACTTAACGTATTTTAGAATGTTGTCTCTGTGTTTTGTTCAGAGGCACGTGCCTTCCGCGCCCTGCAGATACTTACTCATCTTCTTCCTCCAATTGCGTTGGGGAGAGGCAAAGGATGGTCCAAGTGCAGCGTGAAATCTGCTCTTTCTTATATCTTGGACATCAAGCCGGTAAAGTTGTAAATGAATTTATTGCTCTTTGTTTCTGTCATACACTTATTAAGGCTCATTCATACTTCATTAGACAAAGAACTTTGTTTTTACACCGAGAGTTGTAAGAACAAAATCATGTATTTTTTGCCTTGTAACCATGGAAACGTCTTCAGTTACAAGACGTTTCCATGGTTACAAGTACAAAATTACTTTATTTTGTACTTGTACAGCTCTCGGTGTAAGAAAAAAGTTATTTCGTCTTATGAAGTATGAATGAGCCTTTAGGTTAATCTTGCCATTGTTCACCCACACAGAGCTCACTGCTTTCTGTTTTAATGCTTCAACTTAGTCAACCCCAGTTCACTAATTTGATTTTGTTTTCCAGACGGGAACCAGCCTCTCAAGTCTGATGGAGGGATCTCTAGACTCAACAGCCCAGCAGCCCAAGCTTGTATGTCTTGGTCAACCAAGCGACACAGCACAATACATCATTGTGGCCAAAAATGACAAAGTTGTGATCCCTCTTGAAGATGAAGGCTTAACATGCGCCATTGACAAGCTCTTCAAGATGTTCTGGGTATGCAACCTGACATATCCTGCACAGGTGCAATCGGTTTATCAGTTTTTCGAGTACATCTATGACATCCGCATGCCAAATGCGACGCGATCTAAAGTTGCAGAACTTGTTGCAAAACTGCAAGCAGTGCTGTAATTTAAACAACATGTATACTTGTCCTAAGTGCAAGAAATCTGTTTCCAAACATGTGAGGCTACTTATCAGACATCTCAGACAAGTCCACGCTCTAAGTGATGCACAAGATTTTACGATTGTATGCAGCCAGAACCACTGTCAACGAACTTATCATAACTTCAATTCATACAGCAAACACCTCAATAAAGAACACAATCAGATTGTACGTCCAGAATTAACTGAACAATATGTCAGCCACAACCTCAGTAATGTGTCACCTGATGCTTCTATTCCGTCTGGCTCTAATACTGTGGACACTACAGATACTATTATGGCTCTGAATTGGACACTTTGGATAGCTTTTCAGATTTCAGTGACTGTGCAGCCTCTTTTGTTGCCCAAATGTACTCTGCATCCAATTCCACACTAACTGATGTACAAAAGAGCATTGCATGTACCAAGGAGTTACTGGACAAAACTTTAGATTCACTCAAGGAGAGGACAACATCGGTTTTTAACAGCTATTCAATATCAACTCAAGAGGCAGCAATTGGATCTTTAATGCAAGATTTTGAAAGTGCACGCAATATGTTTTTGATGTAGACACTCCCTTCAAAATGTGGAAATACTTTTCTGAAAAACATTCTCTTATCAAACCAAAAGAAATATTTTTGGGCCACAGAGGAGAAACTGCTAGAAGACAGGGGAAAGTGGCTCAGGTTTTGGCTGCTGACACATGTCAGTATGTGTCAATTATTGAAACAATATGTTTTTTATTTGGAAATGAAAAGATGCAGAAACTCTATAAACAATCAACTAAAAGCGTGGATGGAAAAATGCGGGATTATACCGACGGTCTACAGTTTGCTCATCACCCCTTGTTTACTGACTTTCCTAATGCCCTGCAAATCCAGTTATACTTCGATGATTTGGAAACAACCAATCCTTTGGGGTCAAAAACAAAAATTCACAAAATGGGTGCCGTTTATTTTTGTTGAGAAACCTTTCACCTGAACTTAACTCTTCTTTGTCGAACATTCACCTAACTCTCCTCTTCAATTCAGTAGATAGAGAAGTATATGGATTCAGCAAAATATTAGAGCCTTTGTTAGAGGACATAAAACTTTTGGAAAAGGAAGGAATTAGGGTGGAAATTGATGGTCAAAACCATCTGCTCAATGGAACCATTTGCCTGCTGACTGCTGATAATCTTGCTTGCCATTCACTTGGAGGATTTTGGAAAGTTTCTCTGCTAACAAGTTTTGCCACTTCTGTTTAACTGATAAGCAGACAGCCCAATACATATTTGATGATGATCGCCAAGAGCTTCGTAATATGAAAAACTATAATGAACATGTCAGCCTGAAGAATCCATCTGTAACTGGTGTAAAAGAGGACTCCTGTCTGAATTCTTTAAACTACTTTCATGTCACTGAAAATGTTTGTCCTGACATTATGCATGATATATTGGAGGGGGTCGGTCCACTGGAAGTGAAACTAATGTTACGGCATTTTATATATGAGAAAAAACTATTCACTTTAGAACAGCTGAATGACAGAATCTTAAGCTTTGATTATGGCTATTCAAATGTAAAAACAAACCAAGTGTCATTCTTAATTTAAGGACATCCGAAAATCCCATAAAACAAACTGCGAGTCAAATGTGGTGCCTTTTACTTTTTTTGCCATTTCTCATAGGTGACTTTGTAAGTGATGACAACCAGCATTGGGAATTGTTTCTTCTTCTTAGAGAAATCTGTAGTATTATTTTGCACCTGTTGTCAGCCCCGGACTTTCTATATTTTTGAAACAGTTGGTTATTGATCACCACAGCATATTCAAACGTCTTTATCCTAACAGACCGCTTATACCAAAACACCATTTTATGACTCATTATTGGCGCATGATTATTAAATTTGGTCCACTTGTGAAGTTCTGGTGCATGCGATTTGAAAGTAAGCATGGTCCTCTTAAAAAACATGCTCAAATTGTATGTAATTTAAAAACATATCCAAAACATTGGCTTTTAAAACGCAGCTTCAAAGTATGTTTAATTGGAAATTTAGTGACCCAATGACTAAAACGATGAAAGTTCATAACACCTCAGCCGTAATAGTTGCATCTTTGGAAAAAAATGATTTGTTCATTCAGTGTTTACAAGCTCTTGACTTTGATGTCAGTTCATGTAGTACAATTCATATTGCTCATTCAGTCAGCATGTTTGGTCAGACTTTTAGAATTGGTTGTGTACTTGTTTTAAACTTTGACCAAAGAAGAGAGCCCATCTTTGGGGAAGTTGTACATATGCTTCCCAAATGTGAAAGTCAGGAAGTGTTTGCTTTTATTAGAATTGTAACTGTTCAATACTTTGATAGTCATTTGTGTTCTTATGTTGTGGAACGAACTGATGAATATGAACTGATAAATTTTAATGAGTTAGGAGACATCAGACCACTTGACTTTTTGACATTTTCAACTGAAAGCAAACTGTACCTAAATCCACGTTACAAAATTATTGATAAATTAGAATAAATGTTTTTGTTAATGCCAGAAAGGGTCCTGCAGATTTATGATGGTGTTGCCTGATGTTCTCTGCATGATTTTGATCTGACTGCAATGTTAAGTATTGTTTATACAGTGTTTCTGTCAACGATGTTAATCATCTATTTAAACAGTTTGAAACAATAAATGTTAATTGCATTAAGTCGTTGGAATCATTTGTAGCATTGTTGGGAAGGGTTAATTTAGGTTTAAAAATTAAATAACGCATTATTTAACACAAAATGTGTTAAAAAATGCACATCCCTGTGTCTAGTTAAGGACTACACAACATGTGTTGTTTTTAACACAGTCAGTGTGTTGAAATTTGTAACACAAAAAATGTGTTAAATATCTCAACACACTGACTGTGTTAAAAACAACACATGTTATGCAGTCCTTAACTAGACACAGGGATGTGCATTTTTTTAACACATGTTGTGTTGTTTTCAACACATCTGTTTTAAGAGTGTACGCACTTTTAAGAAACTGCTGAGAGGCGAAAGGGCGATCAAATGTGACTTACTTTGCCTCTGCCAAGATCTAACGCAATAAAAAAAAACATATGTAGGCCTATGTATAAACCGATCCACCGTTTATACACCATTAGGTGTTAGGCTACAATTTAAGGGTTTCGGAATCAGCCTTTGCTCATTTCTCCCTCCCTCTGCAGCGAGAGCGGCCTTTTGCAAGGTGACCGGTGCGGGCTGGAAACATGCAAACTGTATTTCACTACAAAGTGCTGAAGTCTTCCGGAAAGACGCGGCCTAAAGTGGATGCGCTCCGCTCTCAGCCACGCGTCTTTATTCATAATATTGGCCGAAAGTGCGTCCACCTCACGAAGCTGCACACGGTGGTGTGCGGGCACCATAGACATATTATTAATAGACCGTCATTCCTCACTCCTCCCCGTTTACCATAATGACCACGTTCGAGGGGGAAATCATGGCGGATTTACAGACTCCTCCTCTCCAGCTCTGACGAAGCATGTTCCTAATAAGGGCATAAGGGCGGGATCTTCACTGTAGACTCGTCCCTTGCGTGACGTGTAGCTCGCGCAGCTCCAATGCTAACAGTCAGACCCCCGTTAAGTACGAGATTTCTAAAATTTATCCTACGATAACCAGCCTGGTGCCTCTGATTGTGTCTAACCCAGCGTAATCACAGGAGGAATATCTAGCTCTAGCCAGTTCCAAACAATTAGGCACCGGGCATCAAAGTTGTTTTTAACATTGTGCACTATATTGCTACAATAGTTGATTTTGTTCAACAAAAACTAAATTTGTTTTAATATAGCATGTTATTTGCATAGATAAAATCAAATGCAAATGTATAAAGAAAAATAAAATAAAGTAACTATTGTTACTTTACTATTGTTACTTTACTTTACTATTGTTGCAGTTATATTTTGTGTTTCACGTCTGACATTGCCCACCTGGTCTAAAGGGAGCGCCATTCCAGCAGATTGTGCAGCTCTTTATACGCTGCCCCTACAGGCCAAAGCTGCAACTGGACTTAACAGCACAGAGGTGCCACTGGGTCTGGACCTCACTGCGAGGTCCGCATCCGGACCTGAGTCCGGAGTTTGAGAAGGCCTGGTCTATACCCTTGAACAGTTTCCTTGTCTGTGTGTTTTAATGATTTTTTCAAATTGCTCAAACAGGTTTCTCTTACAAATGACACATTGAGTCTCAAGAGACTACCTGTATAAAAAGGATTTGTAATAATGACCTGCTAAAACAACATGTCTGTTTGTTGTGGCTGCCAGCCAGTGTCTCCATTCCAACTATAATCATTAGTACAGAAGACAGATGGCCTACCTGGTATTTTCTTCATGTATGTACATGTAGAGGAGACCGAGCCTTTGCCATTGCTGGCCCTAAACTCTGGAACTCTCTGCCTCTGGCAGTCAGAATGGCCTCCTCTGTTGACAATTTCAAGTCATTGTTGAAAACGCGTCTCTTTGCACTGGCTTTTAATTTTAATTCAAGCTGAGCTAGACATTTAATTATGCTGCAGTTTTTATTTTTGTACATTGTTGCACTACTTAGTTTGTGTGTGTGTGTGTCTGTATTTTTGCACTGAATATGGAAAGCCCTTTGGGGCAGTACTCTGTTTTAAAATGTGCTACAGTATATAAATAAACCTTGACCTTGACCTTGACTATGTATACTGGCTAACGAGTATCGATACTAGTTAGCATACGGTGCATCTGGAAGGTATTGATACCCCTACACTTTTCCCACATATTGTAAACATTCCAAAATTGTTTAAATTAGTTTTTTCTTTCCCTCCTCAATCTACACACAATTTATATCCCATAATGACACACTGAAAAAAGTTTTTTTTTATGTTTTGCAAATGTATTAACCCCTTAACACCCGCCTTAACCAAGCACATTTACACCCAGTTCAGCTTTACCCAAAACTAAACGCTTCTCGACTGGCGCTTATAGCCTACAGTGTAATGCCTCATTTGAAAGCTAAGACCTACAAAACTGATATAACATTTTTCCTCACGTTGTCGTCACTATTTCGTTGTTTTAGCTGCATTTTCATCCTCATCTACGTCTCGTTTTTGTTGCTATTCTGACGCTTTTTGCAAGAAGCTTTTAGATTTGGGTAAAGTCGAACAGGAGAAAATGTGCTTGGTTAAGAGGATAAAATTAAAACTCTGAAATATTACATACACACAATGTCAAGGTCAAGATTATTTATAGGGCACATTTAAAACAGTAACATGTCATATTGGGAGGAGGCCTTCTGGAAGACCCAGGACACGATGGAGGACTATGTCTCCGAGCTGGCCCGGTGTCGCCTCGGGAGGTGTGTGTGGATCGGGAAGTCTGGGTATCTCAGCTCAGACTGCTGCCCCCGGGACCCGACCCCGGATGAAGCGGAAGAAAATGGATGGATGGATTTCAAACAACATTGCTGCCCAAAGTGCTGTACACAAAAATACATATAGTATATAAATTGGAATGTAAATGGAGAGCAGGGGTTTCCAACCGTTTTTACCCAGCGAGCTACTTTTACACAACAAGAACTTTGGAGAGCTACTTATGCTTCATTTCACCCTGGAGAATTATTAGCCAAGATAGTATTTAAAAGAAAATGACTTGAGTTTAGTCCTTACACTCTGCAATATTGACCCAACTGTTTGCAGACAGCATTGTTCAGCATGTTCAGAACAAACAGAAAATGCATATAAAATTTGAGTTATCATGCGTATAGAGATGTAGAAAGTCTTTGGCGAGCTACCTAGAAAGGCCTGGCGAGCTACTGGTAGCTCCCGAGCTACAGGTTGGAGATCCCTGATGTAGAGTATACAAAAACAAAGATGCAAAAACAAATACAACACAAGTTTTATTCAGTTTTGGTTAAAAACCTTCACAAACATTGGTCTTCGACAAAGACTTTCAAATGTTTAAAGACTGGACTGCCCTGATATTTAAGAGAAGACATTTCCATATTGTAGGAGCCACGACACGTCTCCTCTGGTCGACAGTCGTGACATTGGAAGATCTAATAGAAATGTGTTAGCCGACCTCATTGTTCTGCTTGGAGAATGAGCAGACAGAAGCTCAGAAATGTACGGAGGAGCCCTCCCATTCAAACACTTGAACAACAACATTTTAAATGAATTCTGTGTTTCACAAGGAGCCAATGCACTGTAAATGCAAACTTTGAGCTTACAAGGATATACATTTTAAATATTACTTGTTTTTTCTCAAAAAATGGATCTTACTTGCAAAAACATAGTATATAGAGCCTGATTAGACACCACACTTGGAAAGGGCTTTGATCGGCACTGGACCGTTTCAAGTAAACTCTACGGAGGTCTGTTTTAGCATTATACCATGCCAGGACACTAGGTGGTGATATGGAGCACTCCAGTCGGTTTGTACTGCACCATGTGCTATGTAAGTGCAGAACTAGCCTGGTTTTACCATACGCTCGTACTCATTTCGTTTCGTACAAGGGTCTGGATCTTCACAATTGAGCTCCGTTATCAGGTGGGAGGGGTGAACGATTGGATCTGATTTTCCCTAGTGTTTTGTCGTGACGTATGTAACGCGCCCGTGTTGAGTGAAGCAGCTATCATAACTCTATCATAACTCTTGGGGGCATTCCTTGCGCATTCGAAGGCTTCAGTTATAATTTCTGGATATTTGGGAGCCGAGCCAGAACGGATTGAAGAGCTTCCTTTACTTTTGTATCCGCCGCCATTGCCGAACTACAACCAGCAAATGCGGCGCAGATGCTTGACGTCACCGACAACACCCGCCTCCCCCGCTCGCTGAATGGTAGGTTGAAATTCAACCGATGAAACGCAGCCACTGAGATCAATCCCAGACGTACATGTAGGGAAAAGATAATTGACCGGAGTTTACGGATGGCTACGGCCAGGCTAGTGCAGAACTAGTATTTGAATTTGAAGACCAGAAATGTCTCTTCAAATGGAGTAGAAAACACGATGGAATAAATAAAGTTTCATTATCTTACTTACATGGTCAAATGAGCAGTCATTTGACCATGTAAGTAAGATAATGAAACTTTATTGGTGCAAATGATGCATTTTGTGAGTGAAAGAAACACAAAGTTTATAGAATATCTAAGTATATTTAGTTAACTGTGATTTTTGACTGCAGTGCGTTTTCACTGTCATCTTAAAGAACTTTTAAAAGAGTTACTGACATTTGATTTGGTAAAATTATTTTTAAAGATCGGTTTTCCTTTATGCTTGGTTTCAGAAACAAATACAAGCTGATAACAATACATTTTTTGACTTACTGTATGTCTTTTATTTTCTTTAATCTAAATATATTCTTTGTGTTCTCTCTCTTTTAGGTGACTGAAAGTCACATCAGTGATGTTCCAAAATCACACAGTTCTTATCATTTTACTAAAACCGGTGTTCATTTTACAGGATTCTTACTGCAAGTGCAGCAAGGACACGAGGCTTCAGTCTGTGGACGATCATTCTTGAGGGACCGGATGTTACAGTGTTGACAATATTATTCACCTTCTCTTTGGGACTTTGTCCACACAGTCTAGACTAAGGTATAATGACTGTAGGCCTTTTATCTAACAAAAATAGCACAGATATTTAATGACCAGGTTAAATCATTAACATGGAAATGTTTCTGCTTTATTTAGGGGTTTGTAGTAGATTCTCAGTCAAAACCCTCTCAACAGATCCATAGCTCACCTACTCCTACTCCTAATACTCCTAATACTCTTTATGTATTTTGAGCAATAGAATAACCGTTCCAAGCAGTTGTCCCTGCTTGGAACGGTTGACAACTGCTTGGAAGGAGTTGGAAGCAACACTCTTCCTTCATTAATAAATTGTAAATTGATCATATAGCTCCCCTAGTGGCAACTAAATGTCTTCTTCCCTAGATTTCTCAATTACTTTTTTATTTGTATCTAGGCAAGGCAAGGCAAGTTTATTTGTAGAGCACAATTCATACACAAGGCAATTCAAAGTGCTTCACAGTTGCAGAAAAATTACAAGAAAACAGATAAAATCAATCAATAAAACATCAACATAAAGTTAATCAATGACAGTAAAAGGCAAGAGTGCAGATAAAATACTTTCAGTTTTCATCTGCACGGGTAAAAAGAGCTGTTTTCAGCCTGGATTTGAACATTGTCAGAGTTGAGGCCTGTCTCACATCCTCATGAAGACTGTTCCAGATTTTAGCTGCATGAAACTGAAACGCAGCCTCACCGTGTTTATTATTGACTCTGGGAACCACCAGGAGACCCCTCCCTGAAGTTCTCAGGGCCCGAGATGGTTCATACGGCTCTAACATGTCAGAGATGGACTTTGGTGCTAAACCATGAAAAGACTTGTACACAAGCAGAGCTGTTTTAAATTCTATTCTCTGAGTGACAGGAAGCCAGTGCAGAGACCGGAGCACTGGACTAATGTGGTCGTATTTCCTGGTTCTTGTCAGGACTCGAGCAGCAGCGTTCTGGATGTACTGCAGCTGTCTAAAGGTGCGTTCAGACCGAACGTGCGTCCACGCTCCGTCAGCCTCTAGTTGGACGCCAAACATTTCCGCTTCACACTCGTGAGAAACACCTGTTTGCTGCGCGTGAAGTTTTGCAAGCGTCATAATTAGGAGGCGTGTCATACAACTCAGGCCGAGCGCAAACTGCCATGATCAACTTGTCCTCCATGCTGCAGGTCAAGGGCGCAACTACCGCAACTACCCCCCTCCCACACACACACACACACACACACACACACACACACACACACACACACACACACACACACACACACACACACACACACACACACACACACACACACGGCTCTTTGATGGTTGTTTCTTTTTTTTTAAAGAAAATAAATACCCTCTGAATTGACTTATTTTAACGAAAATGTCACTATTTCACACAATATAACATCGATATTTCCCTCTATGGAGTTTGTTATCACAAAAAAACAATAACACGGCCCGATTAAGCTTCTGTTGCTTCATTCACGTAACTTTTCCTCCTGTCCCTCGCGCAAGAGGGAGAAAACAACGCAAGCTTCAACGCGATCTCCTCTGTAACCGTGTTTATTATTTCATTAGGACTTTTATTTCTCAAACGTGTTGCCTTATGCTCACTTTGTGCTCCTCGTGGGGCTGCAGGCTGCAGCAGCGGTGGAGATGAAAGTCCCTCTGCACTCCTCTCTGCCCCACTCCAGCAGTGACTTTTGTTTCGCAAAAAATAAGCATGCACAACTAAAGTGACGCCCGTCCCCCAAAGAGGAATAAAAAAAAACACTTCACCACCGCGAACCTGTTCATATCGTTCACTGTAAAGACTCGTTCAAAAGAGCCGGATCGTTCACGACCGACACACATAGACTGTTAAAAAGAACACATCACTATTGGCGCCCCTATGAAAGGCATATATATGCAGGTAACAGGTGACGCTTGTGCTCACTATTTGAGCCCAGTCCCTGATTGGTTAACAAGGCGTAAATGAACGCACGTGTAGATTGTGATTACTTGAGTGCATGAAGCAGTGGGCGGGGCATCCCTGCTCTGTACCGCGCTGTTCTCCCTGGCTTTGACGCACGTTCATCCTCATCTGCTCGCATTTGCTACGCTTCATACGCGCGGACATCTTTGCTTACATTTCGACGCGCGTCGAAGCACGTCTACATAGGGTTAACATGGAAGTTGGTGGCGTGTCAGCGTTTGGTCTGTACGCACCATAACAGGTCGTTTAGAAAGGCCAGTGAGCAGGCCGTTATCTACTCATTGATACATATTATTTTCTTTGATGTTCACAGTGGAGTGCACATACTCCACACTGTGGCACACAACGATGTCAGGAAGTTTGCTTTGTCTCAAAATGACGAGTATGAATGACTTTTAGTTCACCCCATGAAAAACGAGAGCGAAAACTAAAGTGTTAAGTTTTTTGTTGAGTATATCATCGCGACAAACACTACCCACTGATTTGCCATCGTAATGTGGCCATGTGTCATCATATTCACTCAGAGGGATTGTGTGAGATGAGAGGTGGACATGATCCCAAAGAGCTCAAGGTTTGGTAGATGGACGTTCGTCCAGCACTTAAGTGAGGGGTTGTCGCTGAAGTATAAAAGGGCCTTTACTTTTCTTCATTTTGTCTGCGATGCGTAGCTGTCTGTTTGCTTGCATCACGTGATTTTGCGCAGTCTCTCTCATCGTGCAGTCACACCAAGCAAAAATATTTCGCTTTCCTTCGCTCAGCTTGTTCTACTTCCTTTACCAGCCCCCCTTGTGAAGGAGCACGTGAGGTGGGGTTTGAGATGCAGCTGAAGTGCATGAGCCAATTACGCACAGGTGTCAGATCTTGTTCTGTGGTTGGTGGTCGCTGGAATGGCTCTGTATTTGCATAAATCGTACCGCTCTCCTGGTGCTATGCCATTGGTCCGACAACCCATTAGTCCGACGTCTCATTGTTCCGAAAATGTACCATTGAGCAGAGGTGCCAATTAGTCCAACCCAGTTGTGTGGTGGATTAGAGAGCCATATACAACCACTGGCCCCAACCTTAAGGTCAGTGGACTTTATTTTTAACCCCTACTCTATGAGACATTTTCGGAATAATGAGATGTCAGACTAATGGGTTGTCGGACTCATGGGCCGAACCCACTCTCCTGTGTGTTCCCGGTAGCTTCTTTCCAGTCGCTAGGCAGCATTGGGAGCCAACAGCCGCTGTTGGTTTGAATGCGGTGTCACTCTTACTTTGAGAAGCAGGTGAGGGAGGGGCAAGTTTGGCTCTTGGGCCCTTTCAGGGAATATGCGACGGCCAATTGTCATTGGACCTTGTCACTGCTCCTGTGTAGTGACGTAATTCTCTTGGCTGTTTCTGTCAAATCTGTTGGCCCTCTGGGGCCCTGCTGGCTTGGGGGCCCCAAGTAGCTGCCTGCCTTGCCTAATGGCCAGCTATGCCTGCAGCTCCTTCTTTGTTTCACTCAATTAATGAATGACGTTCCCCTGCATCTTCTGTCACAGATCCTCACAGTCCTGAATCTTCTCTCCATCAAATGTCCACGTCCTGGGACATAACAGTCTGTCCAAGCCAGCGAGGGTTGTCCCAAAGTTTTAAATAAACAAGCAGTATTTATTTATGTTTTATTTAACCTTTATTTAACCAGGAAAGTCCTATTGAGATTAAAAACCTTTTTTCAAGGGAGTCCTGGCCAAGAGGCAGCAAAAGATACAGTTACAGAATTACATTGGCTTATACATTACATACTCATTATAAAAAAACATTTACAAGAGGTCGACTCAAGTGCTCTCACTCTGGACTTAAATTTGTTCAATGGAATAAGATCAGTTATTTTCCAGTCTTTTTGCAACGTGTTCCATGTAGAAGGAGCAGAGTGAACAAAAGCCCTTATTCCCAGTTCTGAACGGGCAAATGGAACAGTGAGCAACAAATGATCATTTGAACGCAAACTGTAAGAGCCAACACTCCTCCGTGAGATTAGGTTACAGATGTAAGAGGGCAGTAGACCAAGCATGGCTTTATAAATAAATGTATACCAATGACTCAGTCTCCTGGAGGACAAAGAAGGCCATCCCACTCGAGAATACAGCTCACAATGATGGGTCAAGGCCCTACAGTTAGTAATGAACCTCAGAGAAGCATGATATACAGTGTCAATCTTGTGTAGACATTGAACAGACGCATTCATGTACAACAGGTCTCCATAGTCTAAAATAGATACAAATGTTCCAGTGACAAGCCGCTTTTTTGCCTTAAAAGAAAAACAAAATTTATTTCGAAAGAAAAAGCCCAATTTGAGTTTAAGTTTTTTCACAAGATTGTCTATGTGGGGCTTGAAAGTCAGGGAGTCATCAAGCAATATACCGAGGTATTTGTAAGTGTGAACCACCTCTATGACATTTCCCTCAAGAGTGGACACTAAGTTACTCGTTTGAACCTTCGTAGTGTTTGAGGACCAGTTTTGCAGAGATTCTACAGCTTTAACAGGGTTCAATCCAAAACAGTAAATTATTGTGTCATAAGCGTAAAAATGCATATTAGCGTCAGACACATTTTGTCCTAATTCATTAATATACATGATGAACAGAAGGGGTCCTAATATTGAACCCTGTGGCACCCCCTTGTGACATTAAAAATTCAGAACACAGACCGTCACATTTAATACACTGGGTCCTGTGACTCAAATAATTTGCGAACCAAGAAACAACATGATTAGACAGTCCCAAACAAAGAAGCCTATGCTTTAAAATAGCATGATCCACAGTGTCAAAAGCCTTTGACAGATCAATAAAAAGGGAAGCACAATACTGCTTTTTATCAAGAGCAACAAGTATGTCATTTATCACTTTTGTAGCAGCCGTGATGGTGCTGTGCTTTTTCCTGAAGCCAGATTGCAATTTAGAGAGAAGTTCGTTAGAGTGCAGGAACTCTTTGAGTTGATCACAAACAAGAGATTCAAGAACTTTTGACAATACACACAAATTTGATATTGGCCTGTAGTTACTTAAAACAGCTGGGTCACCTCCTTTTAATAAAGGGGTAACAAAGCAGACTTCCAAACAAGTGGGATTTCTTTGCTTTGGATTGAAAGATTATAAAGGACCGTAAGAGGCTGTGCTACATAATCAGCTGCTATTTCAAGAAGTAGGGCTCTATCAAGTCTGGTCCGGGGGTTTCCTGGGGTCTAGTGCTTTGAGAGCTTTATGCACTTCTGCACAGTAAAAGGAACAACATTAAAATGCTCTCCAGAAGACATTGGAGGTTCTGTGCAGGGAGTCACAGGGGCTGCTCCTGAGGAGTCAAAGAACCAGAAGCTACAAAGTGATTTTTAAAGCTATTTAAGACCTCAGTCCTATCATACACAGGGACAGAGTCTTTTAAGACACATTTTGGAAGAGCCTGGGGTCTTCTGTTTACAGATAGAGACTTTATCACTTTCCAAAATTTCTGTGTGTTGTTGAGGTTTTCTGTTGTAACAGATAAGCTACTTAGCATCGGAATGCTACCTCCAGCAAAGTTTGTTTAGACATGACTGAAGAAAGTTGTCCAAAGTACATTAGTTAGACAAAATCCTTTTCACCTCCTCTCAGCTTCTCCAGGGTCTCAATGTTGTTTTTCCTTCCCTGAGATCGTACAAGAGCTCAGCACTGCTACTCGCATTTGTTTACAGTCCAGTGTAGGTAACGCAAATTTCAGGCAGTTGTCCATATGCATCTTTGTGGGGGGGTTTTTCCGATAAATGTTTCATATGCTGAACACGTTTTCACACCAGGCTCGATCGGTTGCTGCAAAGCAAACAATGGAAGCAAAACAGCGTGTAGCTACTCCACAACCGGTTAGCCACGGCTTCCTAGTGTACTATGTCCATGAAATGCTTCTAGTATAAGACGCTTCCTTCTCTGTCACCTGCTGTCTGATGGTCCGGTCGCATTTCTTTTATTCTAGTTTTTCAGCTAGTGATCTTCTTTCAAATGGATTTTGAAGAAGAGATTGCGAGATTACGGTCTCTTTTTCGTGTGCTGCCGCCATTGTCAACTTGTCAAGACTTGCTCCGCCCGTGAGTGTCACTGCCACTTGACCACACCAAGTAAAAGTCCTTGTTAATCCCCAATGGGAGGTGGGGCAAAGCGTCCATTGGGAAATTATTACTGCGTGTCACTGATTGGTTAATTTAATGATATTTAGTGACGTTTTAATGTGATATCAGAGCTCCTTTGGTTAGATATTAAGGGCGCCCGTTCTTGCCGCCCCGAGCATAAAACTACACATTAATGATGTTGTTGTGGCACACAATGTAACTGGCAGACAAAAATACACCCTCCCCCCTCCCTCCAGTGTGTAAAACACATACACCTGTACAGAAGAAAGTCACGTTTTTGCCAAACTTAAAACTTTTTTTTTTCTTTTCTAATTGATAGGAGGGGCGGCGCCCCAATTCCCATAATAGACCAGCTGCCACTGGTAAGATGTGAGTGCATGTTGTTTATTGCAGGATCAGTAGGAAAACCGGTGTAGTGTGTGTAGTGTTGTTAGTGCGGGTGTGGCTGCAAAAAAGGCGCAGCAGCAAGGTTGCATGGTGAGAGGAGGAGCGGGCACAGCAGCCCAGGTGTGTCGACATCCACCCCCGAGCTGCAGACCAGAGAGAAGAGCTTTAACCCCTTAGAGCCTGATTTTTCCTGTTCAAACTGTGACATTTTTTGTTTTGGCTCAAAGTCGTTTCTAGCTCTCTCAATCCCTCCTGCAAATCTGAATTGTTCAAGCAAATTAATTATATGCTCGTTTCACGCCCGTGTACAGCTTTGAGCAGTGGTAAAGTGAAGCAGGGTGGACCACCCCTAAAATAAATTGCACTAATTTGCATTCTACTTCTATCTTCCATCGCTCAATAAACAATTGGGTTTATTTTTCTTTGTTACAAATAACAAAACCACTGGAACATTTATGAAAAGCCTAAAGGAAACAAATAGGGAAGTGTTTGCTGGTTTTTTGCTTTTTATTTTCCCTTTTATATTATATTGTATAATAGTTTTATTAATGAGGGCCACTGCAGGCGAATCGTTATATGGGAACTTTTACTTCAAAATAGTTGCATTTCTCTCACACTGTGGCCACAACATCTGCATCTAAATTGACCTCCACATTTTCATATTATAAAGTTTAGTAACCCCCAAACAAGTAATAAATTCATATTTGCCATAATTTTATTATTATTTCAGTTTATTAAGATATATTTTAACATTGATTTCACACATAATGCCTTATTTATGTATAAATGTTAATGTGACATTGACTAAAATGTATAAAATAAACTTTTTGTTTACAGCAGCAGTTTGTAATTGATGTCTTTAAAAACACCTTCCACTTCGCCTGCAGTGTCTCATCCTTTAATTTTATAAAAGCTCACAGCCCCATATTCATGAGCTGTGAGCCTGTGATGTCATCCAGTTCAATCCCTGCAGGCCGTGATATTGCAGCCTACGGCTCAACAGCCTTTTTCGCCATAGACAACAATGTAAAAGGAGCAGCCTGTAAAATGGTCCACGGGCATCTGGAGTTTCAAACTAAGGCAAATATATTTCTTTAAAATTACTATTTTTAGGACATGGACTTTTTTTCTTCGTAAAAAAAATTGTAAAGCATCAAAAATAATTTTTAAAAAGTATTCCAATGACGTGACGTCACCAGTGCTGTGGACGTGCGCGAGCGTGTGCGTGAAGACTCATGAACAAGCAGAGGTCTTCCCCGTTAAGCGGTCTGAGAGCCAAACAGACAACAATACGGTAATGAACGGGACTGGACTAGGATAAACGCTAACAGGCACCTAAAGTAAGTTTTTTCTTTACTCAGTACTAAAATGTATTGCGAACCTACACATGGCGAGCGTGTTTAAATGTTAAAAAGTAGGCCTATTAGCTAACATGAACAACAGTTTAAACTAATGAAGACGTGATCGTTTTTCTGATTAGGCTGCACGGCTTTGAAAATAGCTTTTTGGTTCGATAATGTAATGCGTTCAGTAGTGGGAAGCAAACATAAAAGTACAAAATAAATCGTTTTTAGGCGCATTTTTTTTTCTCGCAAGGTGATCCTCTTCATAACCTTTTGTTAAGTTGGATCAGAACAGAAACAGCACAATATACAAAAGCTGACAATTGAAAAATATTGTTCATGTTGAAAAACGCACTTGTAACTCAATTGTGTATAATTGTTGTGATACACTTTTACTTATGAACAATAGCTACTTGCATACATTTGCTTTTATATTTGGTACATTTGTAAATATGCTTTTAAAGAAAGAACATTTAGTCTGAACCACTAATGCTGTCAGTTTATCAATCACAGTGAACTGTGATTAATTTATTTAATGGCAACTTAATTAAAATAACATAGTATTACTTAAAATGGGACCATAAGTGAGAGCTTTAAATGGCATTTGCCAAAATGGTTGCACTCATTTGTCTGGCTATAAATGTCCAAATCTATTGGTTAACAACATGTCCTGCTCAATGTTTCCAGAGTCAAACCAGAGGCCCAGACAGAGCCGGCATCCGACCATCTTTTCCTGTCCCAGTTGGTACTTCCGGGAGCCTTTCTTGTGCTTATGGTCTAAAACATGTGCAGCTGCAGTTTTGGCTGAATTGTTTTGTTTTTGCTTAAAAGTGTAATGTTTTGTCCAATTATCTTTCCTGTTTGATTAAATGTTTGCAAATCCAAAGAAATGAAATATGCTTTTTTTTTCTCCCAGGCGTTTTTTGCATTAAAATATAGTATATGCGCATTAAAAAGCATTACATTTGTCTTGCTACTGCTTGTGTATATATATATATATATATTGAATCTTATTTGACAAATACAGTGGGTGAATAAACAGCTGTAGTGAAGTTGTTCTGATCAGAAACATCACAAAGTCTAAAACAGCAACAGCTCATTCAGTTACTGGACATTTAACTGCACATTCCTCCATAGAATTAACAGTTGTTAAAATGTTTACATACTTTTAAAGGGCTGTAACTATTTTTACTTAACCAACACTAGAAATTGAATACTATTGGACTATAAAAAAACACATAAGTAAATATAAAAATTATACCTTTAATTCCAATACCTTTTCAAGTTGTACAGAACAGTTTCCTTTTTCTTTGCTAATAGGCTGGACTTTTCCCCCCAAATAAATATTGCGTTAACATTATGAGAATATAATTATTAGAAAGCCTTAGCTAAACATGTGCAATTTAAAATCATTGAGCAAATCTTGTAATGACCCGAGGCCTGTCTGAAGTGCCTCAGATGGAACCACCACGAGCCTGAGATACTAGTCCAGAGCTGTAGAGCCTTTTACACCCAGAGTGCGCTGCACAGAGATGACAAGACAACTCCTTCAGAGTGAGGTGGAGCATGTGGCTGGGCAGCTCCTCCTGTGCAGAAACTGATGGTTGTGGTCAGTCGTCCTGCAGAGACACAAGGACATGCACATATCAGAAGAATTTAGTTAGTTTGGTTTATTGTCCCCGAGGGAAAATTCATTTTCGAATATACCAAACTCTTTGGCATGAGGGTCCGTGTACCTTTCGTTCAATCAATTTTCAATTTGAAAACGACAATGAAATTACACAGAAATGTGTGCTATCAGCATTTTTCATTTCATAAAATGAAACGAAATCACTCAAATTGGCACGTATTTTCATATTTCAATATTATACAAAAACGAAAAAATGAAAATTGAAATCACTGCCTCAGAGCGTCATTATTTCGTTTTATCGATTTGCGTATAGCCGGAAGTTCGGCTGTACGGTTCACATTAAGGTCCGACCTGAAACATAAATTTAGATAAAAACTAACGCGGAGATTGTATACATTGTTCAATTTCAGTTCTTTGTCTTGGGGTATTAGCACTCCTTTATAATAATTCCTCAGAGATGGGATTGGTTATGCACGGAGCTAACTACAGCGCTATGCTAGGTGGCCAACGCGCCCGTAGCAGGCCGCAGATGGCACTACCTGGAGTGCGTAACTCGTGCGCTTCCCCGAGCTCCTTTCTCCTCCTCTAAACAACGCACGAGTCTTCTGTCCACCTAGATGCGGACTCTCTACATTTGTGTAGAATCTGACATTCTGTGAGATGGATTGGACCGAACGCTTTAGCTACAATTACGCACGGAGCTAAACATACTGTGCCAAGTGGCCAGTGCGCCGTTCGCAGGCTGGGAAGGTGGCACAACCTGGGGCGCGTAGGTCGTGCTGTCCCTTGAGCGTATCTCTCCTCCACTTTGATGTTCGAGTTTTTTTTCAAGATTAGGACTTTCAACATTGATTTATTTATCAATATAATGTGTGCATCTAGGTGGACTCGTGCATTGTTTAGAGGAGGAGAAAGGACCTCGGAGAAGCGCACGAGTTGCGCACTCCAGGTAGTGCCATATGCGGCCTGCTACGGGCGCGTTGGCCACCTAGCATAGCGCTGTAGTTAGCCCCGTGCATAACCAATCCCATCTCTGAGGAATTATTATAAAGGAGTGCTAATACCCCAGGACAAAGAACAGAAAATTGAACAATGTATACGATCTCCACGTTAGTTTTTATCTAAATTTGTGTTTCAGGTCGGACCTTAATGTGAACCGTACAGCCGAACTTCCGGCTATACGCAAATCGATAAAACAAAATAATGACGCTCTGAGGCTGTGATTTCAGTTTCATTTTTCCGTTTTTGTATCATATTGAAATATGAAAATACGTGCCAATTTGAGTGATTTCGTTTCATTTTATGAAATGAAAAATGCTGATAGCACACATTTCTGGATCATTTCATTCTTGTTTTCAAATTGAAAGTTGATTGAACGAAAGGTACACGGACCCATGAGCTTAAGGTGTAGATATTTTACAACAACTTACCTTGGATGTGTATGAAGGACCATCTCTGAACTATTCCCCTGAGCAGGTCTGCCTCAGTCCTGTCTTAGGAAATGTGGTCATCCACCACAAACATCTCTGTAAAGAAAAAAAACAAAAAAAACAAATGGTAAATCATTTAAGTTACTTGAGTGGTGATGTTTATACTTTTCAGATAACGTAGCTACTGTACCAATAAAACCTATATTGAAACACAACAAAATATGCATGATTTCTGCATCTGCCCTGGATCCAGTACAGATAAATGCTGTATAAAAACAATACTTCAAATTAAACTAATGATAATGCAACACTTTTGTAGTGCTCCTTCTTTGTATTTCAGCCAAACAATTCTAGTGGTGAGGCTATACTAGCAAATACAGTGAAGTAAAAACTCGATTTTTATCATTTCTATCGCAATATGAAGACGGCCAGCACGTACGAAACTTCTCAGAAAAGTGGCCGACCGTGAGTACACTAGTGCGGCGACGTACGTTCGAAGGGCCGCTGTAAGCTACGGTTGTTGTACAAGAGCGGGGATATAGCTTATCTTAACATAGTAACTTAATCGCCTCAAATGGCCTTACAAATTCATTTTGTAATAAAATAACGATTATATCAAGAGATTTGACTTACAGCGTAATGGCGTCCGCTCCGCTCTGAGGATTCGTCGGCAGCTGTGCGCGCTCCCGCTGCTTTTACCCACTTGGGCCGTAGGGAGCATAGATACAGGTGACGCGTCATACGGGTAACATTGGCCGTTATGGCGGACGAAACTGGTTTCATGCGCCACTGAGCACCACTGTGTAAAGAGATAGGAGCTGGGACAGCATGCCTCTTCCATCTATATAATTCAATGGTCTGCACCCAGGAGTTTGTTCCCCGGAACAGACCCTGCGTGGTGTAGTCACAGCGCCCCTTCAGATCGCCAGGGGCAGTGCATTAGAGGCAGGCCTCAACTGGGGCCTTTCAAAAGTCAAATAAACAGGTTAAAGTGTCGTGCCAGATTCTTATCTAGATGATAGAAAACAAAGCTCCCAACAAAAATACAATATGTGTATTATTTTCATTTTAATTATTATTATTATGTTTGTTTGTTTGTTTGTTTTTTGGGAGAGTTTATTTGCAAAATCAGAGTTTACCGTTTAGAATTGTTTTTCAAAAACATTGTGGATTTTTGTTACTCTACGCTAGGTGACACTTGTGAAAGTAAAGCCGTCTACCGTAAATCCTCTAATACTGGCCTGTATTCCATTAGCGGCCGGTGTTGAGGATCAACGTGGGCGGGATCAATTCGGGTTTGTTTATCGGCGTGTCACGGGACAGTCCTGTAAAGACTCAAGGACACCTCCTTATAAGTCCTTTAGATGGCGCCATACACCTCAATAGGCTCACCTCAAGCAGATACACTTTCACGTACGCTACGATAAATGACATTTGAATAACAGATGGCTTTAATTACAATAAACCAGGGATATGGCCTTGGGCTCATGTGCAAGCTGTCAATATCTATAGGCTAATAAATCCAATTGTGAGACATACAGGCAGAAGCATCAACCACTGTTTCTGTTCCCAGGAATATAGATCATCCTGTTATTTAGGTAATATTGGCTAAATTGTGAAAATAAATGATAAAAAGTGTACAGGGAAATATAATAAACAGCAAATGAATAAAGCCAAGGAGGCAAAGACACATAGGAGAATCGACCCACCAACCTTCTGTGCACCAGACCACCCACTCTACCATCTACGCCACCACTTGTCAAAGATATTTGCTCTCGCCCCACATAAAATCCCTTCAAATTAAACACGAGCCCTTGTTCGTTCAAGTTACCAAGGGAAAATGTCCATACAGTGACAATATATCTCCCGAGCCCAAGTTTCAGGACAAATTGTTGACATAAAAAAGTTTCAAAAGCGTAACCAGAAACGTCATCAGTTCGCAATTCAGGAATTCACTGTGGAGCTACATGTGTTTAATGGATGTCAGTATAGTGCGCTGCACCAAGTGAAATCTTTTGAAGAATGCATTAGATAATGTTGACAATATACAGTCTGTTGAACCTGTGCCATTGAAACATTGTATACTTGTGGCTTCTTTGGTCATACATCACATTCTATCAATTACTGTCACTGTCATATGGTTTAGCCTTTTCCCAGAATAAAATGACTTACTTCATGGCTTGTCTTGAAGATATTCAAATACAGTAGGCCACAATAATCCCTACTCATACCAAGTGTAACACAATGCAAAGACATCATTTCATTCCGTATCCTTTATTGTGTTCACGTCATTCAACATAAGTAAATAGTACCTGCATGAACAGTGAGAGAGAACAATCACATTATTTTGAGGCGCACTATAGCCTACAGGTAGACAAGAATACCAATGCTTTAGCTTGATACCCACGAATCACTCTGCATTCAAAGGTAAGGGTGAACATTAGTTAGCCAAAGTAAAGTTCCAACTCAGGTTAGCAATAGCACAATTAATGAAACAGCCACGACAGTGATACCAAACAATGCTACACCTCAGGAAAAGTTACACCGCAGTCAACAAACCTTGCTTTTAATACTGTCCATTTGGCGACAAAAAAATCACAGGATAACAGATGAAAATGAGATTAAAAATAAACGTTCAGCTCCATGGGGCTTGGAGGAGGTGAGGTTGGCTGTGTCCATGCCTGACAACAATGCACCTTTCGGACGTCCAGTGAACAATTAAGAACAATTAAATCACTGTCTTTTTCTCATCTTAATCGGGAAAGCAATGGTTGTAAATTAGTATTAATATGAGTATATAATCGACTGTATGATGGCAGACATATAGGCCTATTCTGATGCCTGATGAATTTGAAACATGATCTGAGACAATATTATGGACAGGCATGGACTCAGCCACCTACACCCTGCTCTACCTCTACCCCACCTGTACCCCCTGTAGCGCGAGAGGGGTACAGGTGGGGTAGAGGTAGAGCAGGGGTGTAGGTGGCTGAGTCCATGCCTGTCCAATATCGTTTCAGCTCATGTTTTAGTTTCTTCGGACATCAGAACAGGCCTGGCTGACATGCCATCATACAGTGCGATTATATACTCATATTAATAGTACTTTTTGACAATTGCTATCCCAATTAGGTGGATAAGACGAAGAAAATATTTAATTGTTCACTGGACGTCCCAAAGTGCATTGTTGTCAGGCATAGACACAGCCAACCTTAAGGAAAGGGATTTTATGTGGGGCGAGAGTAGACCATCTTTAACAAGTGGTGGCGTAGATGGTAGAGTGGGTTGTCTCGTGTACAGAAGGTTGGTGGTTCGATCCCCGGTGTGCCCGCGGGGGCTCTTGGTTTATTCATTCGCTGTTTATTATATTTTCCTGGACACTTTTTATAATTTATTTTCACAATTTAGCCAATATTACCTAAATAACATGATGATCTATATTCCTGGGAATAGAAACAGTGGTTGATGCTTCTGCCTGTATGTCTCACAATTGGATTTATTAGCCTATAGATATTGACAGCTTGCACATGAGCCCAAGGCCATATCCCTGGTTTATTGTAATTAAAGCCGTCTGTTATTCAAATGTCATTTATCATAGCGTACGTGAAAGTGTATCTGCTTGAGGTGAGCCTATTGAGGTGTATGGCGCCATCTAAAGGACTTGTAAGGAGGTGCCCTTGA
Source organism: Neogobius melanostomus (assembly GCA_007210695.1). Lineage (NCBI taxonomy): Eukaryota > Metazoa > Chordata > Actinopteri > Gobiiformes > Gobiidae > Neogobius > Neogobius melanostomus. The sequence continues at coordinate 68,359 of VHKM01000089.1, forward strand.
GTCTTTACAGGACTGTCCCGCGACACGCCGATAAACAAACCCGAATTGATCCCGCCCACGTGATCCTCAACACCGGGTCTCTAACAGTGGCCGGGCTCGCTGCTGGCGGAGACAATTAAAAGCCGGTCTCTAATGTAGGCCGGGGCTATTATTAGAAACTGGGGTTGGGTGATAATTTAACTCTATAGGAATTTGTCTCATACTAGTGTAAACGATAACTCACGTGCAGGAAGTAAACAAACTGGAACCCAGGCCGAGAGAGGGAACGCTGCGGAGTGGAGCTGATCCAAGCGTAACTTTGAGACAGATTTAGCCACTTTTCAAACCTTCTGTGACTATTTTTGGAAACGGGGCAAGCAACAAATGTTGTGTGACCCTCCAGGGTTTTAATAAAGTCACCATCGCGTCCTCAAAGCACGTCCAGCGGCTCTCAGTGAGCAGGTAAGTCCCATGCCTCAAAATAACTCCTCCGATCTGCGCGAACGTCTCGTCTTCTCTCGGGTCTGTTTTATGATCGATCACAAACACAAACGCTCCGTCTAAACTCGCCTTTACACGAGATAACAACCAATAATCCCAAATCCGCGGTAAAAACGAAAGTAGAGAAATCTGCACTGACATTGATGTCAATGTTCCGCTAACAGCAGCGAAACACTTCCTGTTGTTCCTACAAAATAAAAAGCGTCAATGTTCCAGCCGCTGGGAGAGTGTTTGAAGTGTTAATTTATAAATGAACCTAATATTTTAGGTTCAAATGGACAAAAATCTCGTTTTTCTTCATTTTCCTGGTAGTCCGTTTTCCTCAAATAGAAATAAAGGCCTGTCTCTAATTTTGGCCTGGTTCCAATAAAGGCCTGGTCCTCGATGCGCTTGAGTAAATAAAGGCCCCGGCCTATATTAGAGGATTTACGGTATATTTGATTAAGAACAAGTGACTTCGAGTGACCCAAGCAAAAAAAGATGTACAATAAACGAAATCGCAATCTCAGAGCTCAAAGGTCAGTCGGGATAAAATTTGACCCAGAAGCACAGAAGATGAGAGTGCCGATATTAGTAGTTTAAATGATTTGTTATATGTTTGTATGATATTCAAAACTTACTAAACTGAGTGAGACCGGCTCAGGTGGAGGATACACAGATAAGTCATGATGTTTTTAGACGATGGACAGTTGCTAATTTGAAGTTATTTTTGAAGAAACGTGGGCTCCCCCTGAGTGGCTACAAAGAGGACTTGTTGGAGTATACGGAGTAACTTTTGCAAATCCATTGACAATTCCTTCAGTGACACGGGTCAGCGAGATAGAGATAGTGCCGTGACATCGGTGAATAATAAAAAAAAAAGCATCATGTCCGCGGCAGGGACTTGGGGAGACGGCTTGTTGTTATTATTGTTTTTCTATTACTTTTTCTATCTACTTTATGCATGTTTATTATTTATCTAAGTTTTATGTGTCATGTTGCACGATTGCTCCAAAGATAATTCCTAGTTTGTGAACCTGTTCACTGACAATGGCAATAAAACCAATTCTGATTCTGTTGGATTATAAACAAGGAAAAGCTTTCAGTTTCTACAAATCTGGATGGTGAGGGAAATATCACCTTTGCTATGCCCAATCCCGTCAGACCTTGGAAGCTAAGCAGGAAGGGCCTGGTCAGTACTTGGATGGGAGACCGTTTGGAAACACCAGGAAGCCTAGCGAATGTAGTGAGTGGTTGGTGGTGGTCCGAGGGGCCGATGGCGCAGACTGGTTGCCTCACTTCCGTCAGTCTACCCCAGGACAGCTGTGGCTACAATAGTAGCTTACTACCACCAAGTATGGAGTGAATGAATAGTGCAATGTAAAGCGTCTTTGAGTGTCCAGAAAAGCGCTGTATAAAACCAATGCATTATTATTATTATTATTAAATGTTTTACTTCAGAGTGCCAAGTTTCGAAGTACAGTTTCTTGAAGGCCGAGGGCTTTCCATCGGAAAAGATCCGACAAATTACACATCAAGTGCATGTGATTATTGAACTGGACGCATAGAAGGTGCTACTGTACATGTTTTGGAGGGTTTATTGTTTCCTATGCTGCATGACTTTATTCAACTTGTAGGCATATGCCATTTACAAATTTCATTGCGCCTTTCCTTCATGATCACTGTAATGGCTCCTCCAAAAACATGTTAATGTAGGCCAAATCATTATGTAGATTAAACGTAGAGATGACAAATTTAAAAATGTTCTTTCTGCTTTTCTATATTATAATTTATATATAGTGTGTAATTTTCAGGAAAGAGTTATGCCCCCAAACAAAAAGGTACATAATGTAATAAGACATAACTCTAACCCTAACCTTAAGCCCTAACCCTAATGGTCTCGTGTCCTATTACATGATGTACTAATACAAGATATTCCATCGTGTATCTAACCCATAGGTACAAGTTATTACAGATTGTTACAGAGCACATTACAATGTACTAAATTAAGTTAGGTACAATGTATCAAGGTACTGTATAATAAAGTGATACCAAAAAGTCGACATTTAATTTAGCTTGTGCCATCTGCAGTTGGAAATTAAAACTAATATATTTGTCCAAAATGTTGTTGAATTGTTCGTGGAAGCACAGATTCTCACCCTCCATATTTTTGTGTGAAGATTTGTCAATGTAGCACAGTTTTGATGCCTGTGAAACAAGCTTTATTCATGCACATTTTACATTGGGACTACCGTATTTATCCCGATTGACATTTGACCAGAAGTGCTAATTTGACCTTCGCACATACGAAGATTTTGCGATTTCGCGTATTCAAGTTCGGGTAGCCTATGAGCATGAATGACATCATAACACTCTTTGGCAAAAAAGGTAGAGTGAGTTTTCTTCTTTTTTCTCACCCTTTTTGTGGCACATTAAGGCAAGCGAGGCTTAATAATAATAATAATAATAATAATGCATTTTATTTCTTAGGCGCCTTTCAAGACACTCAAGGTCGCCTCACAACAACAAGTAAATTAACATCAACAATTAAAAACAGTTAAAATACAATGTTAAAACAGCATGAATAAAAAAGGACGATGCGGTTGTGGTCACAGTGAGTAGGCTTGTCTAAACAGATGAGTTTTGAGGATGGATTTGAAGTGTGGGAGTGAGTCGGCTTATACATTTAAAATAGCACCGTTATAAATTGATGAGGCTTTCTTATTCAAGTGTGTGGCCCCTGAAGTAATCTGTAAAAAATAATGAATGAAAACAGAAAAAAAAAGAGGAGTAACGTTTTTCTACTTAACATGTGTGAATAAAGCATTTTAAACCATTCCAATTACAAAGTTCACAATATCAGCTGCAGCTTTCCCTCCTCCTCGTGAAAGGTGTTGAACAGATCGAATGCACCTGCTTGCCGCCGGGGGCGCTGCAGGCCTGCGCGGCCCCGGGCGGGGACAGAGCGAGGAGGAAGCCCGCTCAGATTTGAACTGGCTCTGGAGGAAGTGGCTCCGTGCGGAGGTGGAGGGTCGTCTGGGACTAAAACACTCTTTAGGGGCGAAATTTAACGATCAAAACTCCGTGTACGGACCGAGCCGCGGCAGACAAAAGACGGTCGAGTGCCAAGGTAAGGGATCCTGTCAGATGAGATACAAACAGAGAGGCTTGTGAAGCGACTGACTGAGCTAACGTGAGCTGAAGAATGGAAGGACGGGCTAAACGTGTGGCGTTTCGTCCCAGGGCTGGGCACATACTAATGTCAGCCGCTGTCAAAACTGCATTAGATAACATAAACCCGGTTCTACACGTAACCTCTTAACCCCCGCCTGAACCGAGCACATTTTCCCCAGTTTGGCTTTGCCCAAATCTGACACGCGTCTTGGAAGGAAAAAAAAAAGCGTCAAAACGGCGACAACAAGAATGAAAGCGCAACAACAAACCTCACAAAAGCAACAGAAAAGCCGCAAAAAATGACAAGAAAGCAATGGAAAAGAGGCATAAATGTGACAAAAGTGATGAAAATGTGACGAAAAATGTGTGTCGTAAAAGTGGCAAAAAGCGATGAAAATGTGGCAACAAACTTAAGTGACGGAAATGCAACAAAAAAAAGTTTAAAAAGTGGCGACAGCACGAGGAAAAGATCCATTTAGATCAGTTTGTAGGTCTTCGCTTTCAAATGAGGCATTACTCTGGCCTTTAGTGTGTAACCTGGGTAACGCTGAACTGGAGAGCATGCACTCGGTTAAGGCGGGGGTTAAAGGAACAGGCCACAGTTTTTACATACTGAGATCTGTTTTTACCTGAGCTTAGACGAGTTGATGCGTACCTGTCTGGTCTTTGTGCGTGCGCTCAGTCACGCAAATGTTGTTAGCGTTTAGCCTCTCCCAGGAAAGGTACAGCTCCTACCAAGCTGTTCCACTTTTTCCCTATTTAAATAAAGTTACGTGAACCTTTACATGATCCAAGTCTAGTTACACAAAATTAAACATGTCGATCTTCTAAGTGGATTAAAAGGGGCACTATATTGTGAGGCATAATAACACCTGGAGTCCTTCGACGTCTGCGCAGTAATATCGTCAAAGTACTCACAGGTGTTATTACGCCTCACAGTGTAGTGCCCCTTTTAATCCGCTTAGAAAATCGACATGTTTAATTTTGTGTAACTAGACTTGGATCGTGTGAAGGCTCACATAACTGTGGCTCTGTGTCCTGCACTGTAGACACTGCAGATTTGTTCTATATGTGTTTGTGTATAACATCTAAGGTTCAAGTCTGTGATGGCTAATGTGTGCAGAGAGAAGACGGAATGGAGTTTCCCGTTTTGAACGTGCTGGGCCAGTTCCAGAGTCTGAAAGCGCAGATGGACGGACTCAGCGACAGCATTGAGCCACGTGAGTTTGAAACGTCTCGAATGAAAAGGAAAAAAAGTTGTGTTGTGCCACCATTGATGAAGGATACACTATACTTATTGGCGGATAATTGACTTTTTGACATCAACACCGATGATTAAGTGTGATGCCGATAATAAAGCCCGATACTATGAGCTTTTTGAGCTGAAACAAGGTCCTTCCTTTTAATGCTGTCTTGGGCTGCACGTTTTCAAGTTTTTCATTAACCGTTAACCGAGGCCCTTAGCGGTTAATACTCTGTTAACCATTGGTGTGCGCACTAACCAACCCCCAGCGCGCCCCGTTCCCTCCGTTACGCTATACTAACAAACGCGAAAGGGATATTTCATTGTTAACACCTTTTATTAAATGGCTGGAACACATTTAAACTAAATTAATCTATAGAAATAAAACACAGTGGTAATGACAGAGCAGTAAAAGTATGTCACTGACTTTTGCGTTCACAAGGCCCTAGAGTATTTTAATTTATTTTACCTGCAGTCATTTAGCCCGCTTTTTTTTTTTTTGTCCAAAGAAAGTCACAACGCAATGTTGTTGCGTACCACAACAACATTTATCTCCACCATTTTTTAACAATAACGAGAAAGGTGAGTTTTGTGCCTATAGCTTACCTAGCTACCTCTCTGTTGAGATGGTACAACAATGAAGTATATCGAAGCACTGCAATGCAATACTTGCATTTTGATCTGTCATTCTCTGTTGTAAAGTGCTCCCACGCTGTGCTTTTTTTGGCCCGCTTCATATTGAAAACTACCTAGCCATGTGCGATGACTACTTCTCGTGGACAAATGTCTGGGAGCGGTCACTGGTGGTGCAAAAATGTGTGACAGGTATTTTCAATGGCACGGCAAATTAAAGACTGCAGTTAATAGGTAACGTTCACGTGACATCACAACATTCTAAAGAGCCCATAGTTTAAAATTGAGGTGGAGGGCAGCTGAAAATTCCATGGCCGTAACCATAGTAACGCTCAAAATGCAGATTCTAGTCTTAAATCATTGCTAATTTCTCTGTAATTACTGGGTCAATTCACATGAAACAAAAACTGACACAAAGTTCAAAGTCATATCTTCCAGCTCATATGAACATATGTCTAATTATTTCCTCACAAAGGCGTCCAAAAGTGGAGACAATATTCAAAAACATGTGCTTAATGTTGGCCTGTAGAAAGGACTTTCAGCCATAAAATTCACATGTCACTGTCACATGATGATCAGAGAAAACATTTGGACGTTTTCCTTTTTGGAAATTTCTTTCAAAAACGGTTTCTCTCCCATAGAGTTGTATTGGCACCTGCCCTCCAACTGAAATAGAATTCTATAATGTGAACGCAACCTATTGAGTAAAAGCATTTTGCGGTTACGCAATTTTTAGCGGTTAGCGGTTAACCATGGACACCCCTAATGTAGTCCTTGGATCAATAGCATCAAATCTTGGATCTAAAGATTTTCGGTACCTGCTTACTGCACTACACAAACAAGCAACCACTCAGTGGTCGAGTTGTGTTCACCCTGTGCCCTGCGTGCTCCCCCAGAGTTCCTGCAGATGGCGCTGAGTTTCGAGGAGAGCAGGAGGAAGTGGCTGCGAGCGGACGAGGAACTGGTCTCCTGCAGAGAGCTCCTGACCAAAGCCCAGACGGAGAGCGGCGCGCTGGAGGTCAAGCTCAAACATGCACGTAACCAGGTGGACGTGGAGATCCGGAGGAGGCAGAAGGCCGAGGCCACGCACGACAAACTGGTGCGAACCACAACAAACACGCTCCCTACTTTACTTTGAAAGTCATTTGTTTAATTTCTAAATACATTTCTGTTGCAAAGAGCGACTCCGCTCACCCGAGAGGTGATAGGCGACTAGAGGGTCTGGAAACTTGAGTCAAAAAGGAAAAAAGCTCCCTCACTCTGTCCAGGGATCCCACGGGGTCTTAAATTGTCTTACATTTACTGAAAATATGGGTGTAGGTCTTACATTTTAAGTGTGTTTTAAGACAAGCTCCTCTAACCAGTTATACTCATTTATAATGTGAGAGTTTTCAGTTTGGGTCAGATCCTGGTACTGAGCTTGGTAACAGCTGTTTTCAGAGCGGCTAACACTGTTAGCATCGCCTCATCACTTTTTACTCCATTAGATCCTTTTTAACTTTCAGAGGCAGCGGTCACTCAGGCAGAAGATCAGGATGAAGCACCTTTCAAACCTTTGAACGCGCGCATGGGATTAGCTACATCCTTAGCATATCGTGGCGCGGCTAAATACAGAAGTTCCATAATGAACACTGGCTAAAGTGTGAACTCGGAGCCATTTATTTGGAGTAATAAATAATGAGCTATATTCAGTCACCCCCACATGATTTCTGCCTGGACAGTAACATCAGCGCTGTCCTTCCTCTCCCCTCTCTCTTACAATTAGCAAGGTCCCACACAAATGATGTGGTGAAGGACAGTTAGTAAAAGTTTGGATGTGACTGGAGCAGGTTAAAATATTACGCGAGACATAACGACTTCACTGGAGGAAACCTCCGTGTTTATAACAGTGGGTAAAACTAGTGCAATGTTTTTTTTTTGAACGAGCCTGCGCCAAAAAGAATTGGCCTGTTAGTAGTTTACATTTTATTGGGTAGTTTACATGTTGTATTGTCATTATTTAACACTAGCCTTTAGCTCGTAAGATAAAAGCTCCTTAATGAACACTGGCGTTTCCTTTACCTCGTGCTTTACCAAATCTTGAGCCATCTCTTTATTTGGGACCCTGCTAATTGTGAATATAAACGATAGGGGACAGGAAGTACAGCACCGATCTTATTGTCCAGGGATAAATCACGTGGGGACACTGTGCATATAGTCCATTGATTATAGGCATTATAAGCATTGATTTATAATCTGCATAAAATTCCAAATTGAGGCAATATATAAAAGAAAATGCCGGTTTTATTTTACTTATTTCCATAACCATTTGTTATTTGACATTGTGGCTGTTGTCTGTTTCTGTTCGAATTATGTTGTGTGCAAAGTGTACAAATTAATAGTTTGTTTTTGAATTTCAAATATAAATTTGACCCACATTAAAAAAGTGAGTCAAATCTTTAAGAGTCCAGAGTCTTACATTTTGTAATTCCAGGTCTTAAAAGGTCTTAAATTTCACAGTGTGGAGGAACCCCGCTGTCTCAACTTTATTGCTGTTCATCAAAGCCTATGGCACTTATGGGCCCGACCCAGCGGTTGAGAACCACTGTCTTATACTGTCATTTGAGTTTGACAGTTGACCCTGTGTCAGTGCAATATTCTTTGTAGTCAAGTGTTTCCTGTGTTTAGGAGCGGCAGTTGCAGTTGATCCGGGAGCTGCTTCTGTCTGACCCCAACAGCAGCAGCGCCCCCTTCAGCCTGAGCGAGGAGCAGCGGTCTGCCCTCGCCTTCCTCAGCGCACACTCCCAGGTCGCCCAGAGCACCCAGGGCAACCCCAACAGCAGCAGGAGGTACTTCATTCATTTATTTATTTATATATTTTAACCCCACACATCAGCACTCACGTCTCCGATCTCTCCTACTTTATAAAGACACAAATGTTTCCCCAAAATACCCTGATTCTGATGGAGGAAAAAGCGATCGTTGACTGGCACTGTTTAAGCTTTGTTTAACTTGTGTAAACCAGATAAAACTTAACAAGGGGGATTTTTAACACTGTTGGACTCATTTTTGACAAACGCTCCGGGCGGGACTCTGTGGTGTCCGCAAAGGAAAAAGGCAGAAGGGGAAGCGAGGTGATGTATGAGCGCCAAATGTAGTGTGCCAGGACAGTCAAAGTCAGCACCTTAAATAATACATCATTTTCTAGTCCTAGAATAACAAGCTTTAGTTAACCCATTGAGTGCCAAAAAACGTAAAAACTTGTTTTTGCGTGTTTTTTATTTTTTACAAAATACGAAACTAGACACTCTAATACACCGTATGTGTGATTTTGGTCGCTCAGTGATGAACAGAAGTGAAATAAATGACAATCAAAAACTCAAAAGTCGCGATCTGGACATTTCATATACAGTGAGGAAAATAAGTATTTGAACACCCTGCTATTTTGCAAGTTCTCCCACTTAGAAATCATGGAGGGGTCTGAAATTGTCATCGTAGGTGCATGTCCACTGTGAGAGACATAATCTAAAAAAAAAAATCCAGAAATCACAATGTATGATTTTTAACTATTTATTTGTATGATACAGCTGCAAATAAGTATTTGAACACCTGTCTATCAGCTAGAATTCTGACCCTCAAAGACCTGTTAGTCTGCCTTTAAAATGTCCACCTCCACTCCATTTATTATCCTACATTTAGATGCACCTGTTTGAGGTCTTTAGCTGCATAAAGACACCTGTCCACCCCATACAATCAGTAAGAATCCAACTACTAACATGGCCAAGACCAAAGAGCTGTCCAAAGACACTAGAGACAAAATTGTACACCTCCACAAGGTTGGAAAGGGCTACGGGGAAATTGCCAAGCAGCTTGGTGAAAAAGGTCCACTGTTGGAGCAATCATTAGAAAATGGAAGAAGCTAAACATGACTGTCAATCTCCCTCGGACTGGGGCTCCATGCAAGATCTCACCTCGTGGGGTCTCAATGATCCTAAGAAAGGTGAGAAATCAGCCCAGAACTACACGGGGGGAGCTGGTCAATGACCTGAAAAGAGCTGGGACCGCCGTTTCCAAGGTTACTGTTGGTAATACACTAAGACGTCATGGTTTGAAATCATGCATGGCACGGAAGGTTCCCCTGCTTAAACCAGCACATGTCAAGGCCCGTCTTAAGTTTGCCAATGACCATTTGGATGATCCAGAGGAGTCATGGGAGAAAGTCATGTGGTCAGATGAGACCAAAATGGAACGTTTTGGTCATAATTCCACTAAACGTGTTTGGAGGAAGAAGAATGATGAGTACCATCCCAAGAACACCATCCCTACTGTGAAGCATGGGGGTGGTAGCATCATGCTTTGGGGGTGTTTTTCTGCACATGGGACAGGGCGACTGCACTGTATTAAGGAGAGGATGACAGGGGCCATGTATTGCGAGATTTTGGGGAACAACCTCCTTCCCTCAGAGCATTGAAGATGGGTCGAGGCTGGGTCTTCCAACATGACAATGACCTGAAGCACACAGCCAGGATAACCAAGGAGTGGCTCTGTAAGAAGCATATCAAGGTTCTGGCGTGGCCTAGCCAGTCTCCAGACCTAAACCCAATAGAGAATCTTTGGAGGGAGCTCAAACTCCGTGTTTCTCAGCGACAGCCCAGAAACCTGACTGATCTAGAGAAGATCTGTGTAGGAGAATTCTACATAACGATGATCGAAAGGTTGGTGAAGAATAGGCAGCAGTCAGGATGTCTTAAGCAGGAGAAGTTTTATTGCCATCTTTGCGGGACCCAGAGACATGAACTCAAGACATTGCCAGTCCTAACATTCAAGCCTGTCTGTGCTTCCCAGAGGACACGTAAATACCCTACAAGCGCGTCACACTCACGCACGCAAGCATTCAGTGGCTGATAGTAGGCGCCTGAACGCCCAGTCAAGGCTATAAAGAGATAGTAAGATCGCACAGCTTGACCTACGGGCAGTACGACATTATAGATTAACACAGTATGATGACTAGCGATTTAATATTATCTCTTACAACCCCCCTAGCAAAGTCACGGCTATCTAGTGGCTTTGACCGAGTGAAAAAGAATAAAATTAAACGCCATCATAAAGGTAAACCCAAATCAATTACCTAAGCATAAACTTAGCCCACTACGAAGATTTCAAAATAATATCGAGACTCAAAAGGTTTAACTATGTCTTATGTGGAAGCACACACAGAATCTACATTTCATAACAATATTCAACACTTCATTTACAGTACAACAGTACACGGGTCATTGCGATGGAATAAAATGACCCCCCTCTCAGTGACCCCAAAGTACTGAGACATGTGCATCATTAGACTCACTTAATCACCCAATCGGGGTAAATACTGCCACCAATAAAAACACATGCATCAAGTGCTAAGGGCGTATAAGAGGAGGCACCATAACCAAACCTCCGATCCCAGACTCTATTGCCAATTACCCGGGAAAGGTAAAAGATTATGGCCGCCAATTCAGTTTCTCCTGCAAATTATATATTATTGGTCCAAGTCAGAAAATGTACATACACAAAATACAAACACCACAAAACATTTAAAACAAATAAGAATTTCAATTCTCAGGAAAACCACATTCACCTATTAAGAGAAATGCTCATAAGCAAAAAAATAGAACAATCTTCACACTCAGGACGTCGATACACCTCCAGGTGCCTCGGATCTATAAGGAACATGACTGGACCATCTTGGATGAGCCATCGGGATTAATATACCCACAGCCATCAAGATGTCCTTACGAACCTCCATGTCGGAATAGAATGGCGTGTAGAGTCAACGGCGTCCGAGGAGAAGCATGCTAAGTCATACTTTTATGCACAATGAAATTTCCCATAAAATTCAAATCTAACTGGATGGTAACCCTCATTATTTGCGATCTTAACTAGCTTAAGACAGAATACAGTTCACCCGCTTCCCATGTTTTAATCAAGATTAAAAGTAATGTTACTGAAAAATGCTAAGCAAGAACCCCCAATAAGACCAAAACATATTCATCCTTGTATACTTCAGGCATATCGGCTTCTGACGTAGAGCTTAAAACCTTCCTCCGACCTAAACATACCTGCAATAAACAACACACAAAACATAAAATGACAGGACCTCCCCACAAGACAACCAAGTATTAAACCTGCTCCATGTATGTTGTGAATCCGGACCTGCAAAGTTATGAATTCAAATTCAGATATATAAAGCCATGAAAGATAAGCACTATGAATTAGAATATAAATGCAAAATCACAAAAGGCTGAAAACTGACTGGACCAAAAATTAATAAAAATAAGAATAAAATAAAAAAATAAGAAAAAAAATAAGGATAATAAAAATGAAAATAATAATAGTAATGATAACAAAAAAATAATAATAGTAATAATAATAATAAAAAATAATAATAATAGTAATAATAATAATAAAAAATAATAGTAATAATAAAACAATAATAGTAATAATAAAAACGATAATAATAATAATAGTAAATAGAAAGAATAAGAAATATAAAAACATGAAAAATTAAATGTTAAAAACTAGGTAAATATAGAAATAGGTATACAAAAAATGGCCTCCCACTAAGTCCTAATCAATCTCTGTACATTTGTCGCGCTTATGGAAACAAAATGTGAACCATCAGTGGTTATGAGCCGCGGGAACAAATCCTGACTTAACGCTCAACTTGGTATTTGCCACTGATGTCGGACCTCAGTGTTATGGCAATAAAAAAAGGGCAATAACTAATGTAAAAAATAATAAAATATTAAATGCATAAAATAACAAAAACTAGAATAATAAAAACTAAATATATAAAAAAACCTTAACACATGCTATGAAGTTAAAAATGCATAAAAACTTAACTATAAAAGAGGAAGAAAAATTTTAAATAATAAATGTAAATAATAAGTAAATAGAGCTAAATATAAAATTAAATGCAAATATAAAATGAAAACACTCATAAATGTACAAATGAAAATGATGCAAAATGAAATAAATGCAAAGGCAAAGTGGGGTGTGTAAGATGAACTTGTCGTTCCTATCCGAACACAAACTCCTTCAAACACCTGCATCAAAATCATATCATACAGTTACTTCTGGCTAAACTCAACCACACTTTGACACTAAACCAATGTAAACCTTTTAAATGCAAATGTAGGCCCAATTATCTTGCTAAATTTGTATTAAATACCTCGATACATTATGTCTGCTTACATAAATCTTAATCACCAATTATTCAAACCCAAACCGATATGTGGTTGCCTTTTTGTCAGATCCAACCCGTCTCTCAGGTTGCCTGTGAAAATAATGTTATACTTGCAAACAGCACACACATCAGTACAATTTCTACAAACTTGCCGACCAAATATGACTTTTCGTTAGAGTTGGGTTCAATTATCATGACCTAAATGTCAATCATTACTATCAATCGCAAGTTAATATATATGATGGGATAATAAGTGCTTCCTTCGTTTGCTTGGAAACACAAAATAAATACGCAAAGGATACAGATGCCTCCAGACATCAGAGCGAACTGACATTCTCTTCTTCCACGCTGCCTCCTGCAACAACAAAGAAGCACACTCCGGCCTGCACAAGGCCACATGTATATCATGCCATTTGGTATTATTGTTCTCTGCTCCTCAGCTCCTGTCCTGAGTCGGGCCCTTCTGCAAATTCCCTGTCTCTGTGGGAAATGGCGTTATCAACTAGAAAGAATATAGATTAAAACATGTTACACACTTAATACATACAGGTTACTAAAAATAGGCACACTCCTATGATCTTATAGTAAATATAAAATTAAAAGTGCAATCATGGCATTAGTATGGTTAGTATGAAGCCATAATATCCTTACACACTTCCTATTGTTTACAACAACTGGGTTTTATTTACACTACGTCACGTTATTTCTGACGCTGTCCCTGTGTTTAATGATCGGGTTTTAGACTTGAAGTTCAACTACTTACTGTAACTTTTGTTTTCAAAATTTACAGTAAGTAAATTTAAGTAAGTAAACAAAATTTGTTCCTTCTAGATCAAAAGAGTCACAATTATTTCTACAGAGATCAAATCGACTCTCCTTCTTGGCCCCTCCTCTTTTCAACAGTTACACGGACTCGGTGCACCAGAGTCGTGAAAGTGTGGAAAATGAGCAATATACTTTTGAGGTCATAAGTGTGACCTTTCTTTGAGTGACTCTTAAGATACCGGATTTACACTGATTATCACTTTTGCTATTTTTGAAATAAAACACGTTTGCCAGCACAAATGTCAGATTTGAAGACACCGTTCTACTACGCTGCATGCAAACCTCTTCATCGGACTGCGCGCAACGCTAAACCACAGTCTCAGATCTAAATCTAAGAACACGCTATGAGTTCAAATCTGGATTCAGCCTCCGCTGACAAGTCTTGGCAAACGACACTATACTTCAACTTCAGCATCCAAGGGTTTTTCAGTGTAAGTGCAAACGATTACTTTATTACGATGCTCCAAATTAAATTACACCAGTACCAACCGCTTATCAGAATTTAGGACTTCTTCTTTTGCTTAAAACGAAACCAACAATGAAAACACTGCACGATCAATTTCTGTACAAAACTCACTCAACTTGCTTAAATTAAAATCATACAATTTCGGGAGGTTCAGAGACAACACTTACACAATCCGCAAATTGTTAAGCCTTAACCCAGATCCCTAGAACACAACTAGAACAACTATACAAAATTAGACTCACTAAATACAAAGAAATATACAATAATCACATCATTCATCATCAGACAACCTCTCCTCTGCCAAATCCGACTACTACTCCGGTTTAATTGACTCCAATCAACATAGCTCTCTAACCCTCTTCTCTCTCCTCGCCAATATCACAAAACCTCTGACTCTCGTTTTCAACACGTGTAATCATTCCTTGCCTCCGAGATCTCCATTATCCATCGACACCTGATCACACGGGCCTCTACCTCTCACCACATCACCTTAAAGGCACTTCATAACCCGGTCCCTGTACATATCCTCACTCTCAAACTCTCCGTCCCACCGGCCAAACTCGTCACCATGGGAGCTATAACACACTTCGGGCACTAATCAGAAAGCAAGCAAATTAATCTCTATCACTACTATCAACAAAACATTTTCACACGAGAACGGTAACCTCTAGTTACTTTTCAAAGTTAAGGGGATAATATTGTATCAGCTGCAACGGATCAACGCAGATTTGCTACACAGTAATCTGAAACTTACAATAATGTTTCTTTAGAAGCTAAAATGATATCACTGATTAAATATTCAAGATCTCTCTGTCATTAATTTATTTAGTAATGTATTTATTTTACATAAATTCCTAAGGCCTACTGCAAATCAGGTAGGATTGAACTTAGTACAATTTGCCTATAACTTAAGAAAGTATTAGAATTAATATACTATTAAAGCAATAACGGGCCTTGGCTTCACCTAAACTCGCCTCGTTAACATTGAATAATTTTTACTTTATGTACCCTACAATGTCTATGTTTGTTAGTTATTTATCACTCTGTAAATATCAAACTATTCAATTACATTTATTTATTTATTTCATTATCTACTTTATCTTGATAATTATAGCTGTTCAATTGAGATTCAAATAGTTTGACCAATCTGAGCATTAAAAAAAAGTCAAAAAGAAGATTAGAAAAAATAAATAAAGAGAATTTACAGTAACACGGAGTCCCATGGGGCCTAGCCCATGGGCAAAACACAAAAAATTGATTAAAAAATATATAAACATCTATTTATACGCAAAAATTCAAAACAAATGTAAACTAAAGGTGGAACAGGGGCGAAGCATCGGACCTGAGACAAATTTGCAGCACTAGTCCGCCTGCAGACAGCTTTTTAGGGCGTTGGGGGACGGCAGCAGAGGAGGTGTTTGGTTTTGAGAGCAGGGCAGACTCTCAGGTTTTGTAAACTGTCCTTCATGCACTTGGACCATGCGCTCACGCATCGCACAAAGGCCCAGCCGCTTCTCTCTCTAACCACCAAAAAGGGGCAAGGTAAAAGTAAATTAAAGACTTAAAAAAATCAGGTTGTCCTATCGCGCAAAGCATTACAAAATAAGAAAAAATTCAAAAATGCTAACAAAAAATAAATAAAACAAGAAAATTTGAAAGAAAAGCAACACAAGTAAATAATAATAATAATAATAAGAGTAAATAATAAAAGTAATAATAATAATAAAGAATGTAAAAAAAAAAATCCTCTGTACACTATCAAAAAAGGGCTAATCTTCAGAAAAAGGAGAATCTCCTGTTCATGTTTTACCTTCTCATATCAATTAGTGATCAGTTTATGTTATCATGTTAACGTCAATCGTCTATTCTAGGTTTCAAATAAATTGGTATTTTAAAGGAAGTTAAATTATACGCACAATGGTTTGTCAGGATCCCCAAAAACCTTGCAAGCAAAACCGAGATGTAAAAGTGTATTAATAATTAGACCATGTCAAGCAAAACACCACTCTAAACTTTGTTTTGTTTAGACCTATCTTCTTTATTTGACCTATATATTCAAATTAGTGTTGTTTGCAATTAAGAATTGTTTTGAATTCATTATGTCTCGGCGCTGCCATCTTTTGGGGATCCGACATCACCTTGGAAACATTATTCCGACTAATGTTGAATCTTCATATTAAACACTTAGCCTGCGATACAGCCTTAGTCAAAACAATACATTTTTTCCAAACCAATTTGGATACCAGCTAATCTAATCTTAACCGTTCCCCTCACAAAGGTAGTGTTTTGACCACTTCTCAAATCTAACCTTGGGGCTAACTCTAAATATGTAAAAAATTATAAGCAAGTGCTTTAAACTATCTTTAAGAGAACCAGCGAGAGCCCATCTGCTGACGTGGCCTGGGGATATCTCATTTCTAAAACCTCAACAAAGGTCGCATCGTTCCTGTACGCCCAAACCTACACAGACATCAGAACCTTAAAGACAGAATTAAGTTTCACTTTACCGCAAATCCAACTACAAAAAACAGAGTATATTATTATTTTTTTAGGTCCTGGTACTTTAAAAATCAGGTTTAAAGCTCAGTTTTCTAAAACAAATCACAGCAGAATAACATCTGTCAACATTTTACAACATAACAACAACAACAACAACAAAAGCAAGACATTTTTACTTCTCAATTGTACACATTTTGATCCTAACTTTGTTTCACTGTTGCCAAATATCATTTGTTTTGATTGCCTGTCAAGCACAATCTTTAATATTTTTAGCCTAATGCCATAAATCATACGCCTTTCTCTCATTATTTTTAACCTTATGTGTTTAAAAAAACCCAGTTGTTGTACTCACAAAGTTGCAGTTAAAACAAACACATCGGTGTCACAGCGGAAGTCAGTCCTCCTTCGCAGTTCGTGTGGCCTGTAGACAGATTAGAGGCAGCATCAACTTTCGAAAAACAAAACACAATCTCAACTCATTATCACCAGCGTGAATCATCAATTGAATTGTCATTCAAAATGCGACATTGTTTACCCTACAGAGACTCTTAATCTGTACCGTAGCTTAGTAGCTAGTTCTAGTAAACAATGTTGCCATTTTTTTATTTTATTTTTTAATGCTGACTCAGCAATCTGTCTCCAGGCAGACGTTATCAGGAACACTTTGTTTCACGGACCTTGCAGACAAGCAAAACAATTAGATAAAGCAGCAGGTGGACAGACAGACAAACACGGAGACACATGACACAAAACATAAACAATGGACATAAAAAATCTCCAGCTGCATCCAAAACTATAGCCAACTTCACTTTTCAAATAAAATAACGTGATATTTATCGCAATGTTTATTAGTTGATTCTGGACCTTCACGGTTAAATTCAAGTTAACGCAAAAGACAAACGTAGGTTGTATACGTTGCAGAAGCGTTCTCTCTTTTTGTGCACAACAACTTCAACGGTCTCCCGTGTGAGAAAAATTATCCTAGGCTCTCTCCCACCAACCGTTATTCACCACAACTGCCCGATTTCCTCTAAACGACGTTCAGACAAAACCACCAGCTGCAGTTTAACTACAAACTTCATGTGAGCATTGCATCAATTTCCGATACAAGGGCCACATAAAGTCTGTATCCACGGTCCTACTCGACCGTGGCTATACTATCCTCCAACCGTCTAAGTAATTAATTACACGGCCTATGTAATCCATTACCGGATCAATATTCAGCACTCAGTTCAAGATTAAAGTAACATAAAACAACAGCTATACACACAGTAGCCCACAGCTCGGCTTTGACCCACAATATCCACAAACCAGACAGAGCCCAGTGACCTGGACTCAGACCCGCTTACAGCCTTCTGGGGCGTACCGGCTTCAATGGCTACATCAATGTGCCTTATGTTTGACGCTAAAATCAACCTTAAACAAAGCTTACACTCAAAATAGTCTACATTATGTGTCCCTCTCATACCTGTGACGACTAGCTGCATAAACAGTAGACTCAACAGTCTGCATCGAGCCTCACATCTTTGTAGCCATTCTAGTCTAAACTTGTGCATCAGAATACCCTAGTCTTAGTACAGGACCTAAATCCCTACTCTCGACCAGAAACAAACATCCAGAATCAACCAATAACACTGTTTTTACTCTTTAAACATTTCCATTGCATTATTCTTTTTTTAGCAAGCATGCATCTGGTAAGGCCATTCTCCCTCCTTTTTTATCAAGGATAAAAAAAAGAAACGCACTTACCAGAGCAGCTGTATGTAAACTAGTTCGTGGACGCCAGTTTGTAGGAGAATTCTACATAACGATGATCGAAAGGTTGGTGAAGAATAGGCAGCAGTCAGGATGTCTTAAGCAGGAGAAGTTTTATTGCCATCTTTGCGGGACCCAGAGACATGAACTCAAGACATTGCCAGTCCTAACATTCAAGCCTGTCTGTGCTTCCCCAGAGGACACGTAAATACCCTACAAGCGCGTCACACTCACGCACGCAAGCATTCAGTGGCTGATAGTAGGCGCCTGAACGCCCAGTCAAGGCTATAAAGAGATAGTAAGATCGCACAGCTTGACCTACGGGCAGTACGACATTATAGATTAACCCAGTATGATGACTAGCGATTTACTATTATCTCTTACAATCTGTGTGGAGGAGTGGGCCAAAATCCCTCCTGCAGTGTGTGCAAACCTGGTGAAAAACTACAGGAAACGTTTGACCTCTGTAATTGCAAACAAAGGCTACTGTACCAAATATTAACATTGATTTTCTCAGGTGTTCAAATACTTATTTGCAGCTGTATCATACAAATAAATAGTTACAAAATCATACATTGTGATTTCTGGATTATTTTTTTTTAGATTATCTCTCTCACAGTGGACATGCACCTACGATGACAATTTCAGACCCCTCCATGATTTCTAAGTGGGAGAACTTGCAAAATAGCAGGGTGTTCAAATACTTATTTTCGTCACTGTATATTATTGCATTTCTTTTCTTTTTTTTGTCGGAGAGGGCGTGGTGTTGTTCAGCGAACAGCTGTAGAGCCGACACTTCTCTGGAGCGCGTTTGACAAAGCAGAGCGGCTCTCCATGGAAAGATCAAAACAGTTGAGATTTAACGTCTCTGAGTTTTTAAATGGTTACAATCGTTCCAAGGACGGCTGAGAAACATCCTGTTAAAGTCTTCAATCCGAGAACCAGGCTGTTTAAACGCACACGCGATAATTAACTAAAGCAATCGATCTGCGGCAACACGCGCTGTTTCAAAACGTGTCAGCAATGTTGTCCTTGACTTGAAAACGGAGATATTTAGGCATTTGCCTCTTCCCATAACGTTAGTGCCAGAGGAGAGGAGAGAGGAGTTAATCAGAAAAGAGAGTGTTTCGTAAAACACGCAATATCTGTTTCTAGAAAAAAATCTGTAATTTTGATCAAAACTAACCTCTCTTTAGCTTAGATTTCTTAGGAACCGAGGCACGTAGAATTTGCTATAACATAGAATACGCTGTGGTGCTACAAATATTATGAAAATGGTCTGGGTTGTTGGAATTCTACAGCTAAATCCTCAAAACAGTGTGTTCTCCATGTGTTAATAGCAGTGTTGATTTCGTCAACGAAGACCATAACAATACCATTTCGTTGACTTTCTCCACCTTGTTAAGTATGGATTGGTTTTGACATTATAGAAAAAGTATTGATTCTGAGGTGTGTTCCTGCTAGACTCCAAACTCTGATCCCCCACCAGTGTGTCCGGTGCATAAACTTTAGTGTTCTAACTCACATGTCAATAAAGACACTGGAGTTGATAGTGGTATTTGTAAGATTGAACCTGGCCACCATATCTCCTGTTGAGCCTGGTTAAAGCTGGTGTTTTTTTGTTTGTTTTTGTTGTTGTTGTTTTTTTAAAGCTGTGCGTGTCCTCACAGGTTGAACACCATTGATGAGTCCGCCTCGCTGCTGTCGGACATCAGCTTCGACCAAACGGACGACTCTCTGGTAAGTCCTCCGCTTCAGACACAACCACATGCCCTTGTTTCTCAGTTCCAAGTGGGGCTAGTATCAGCCTTCGAAAAACCTCTGTTAGATATGGCTATGATTAAAACCTTTACTGCAAAGATAAAAGTTTTAACTATGTACTAAAACATGTACAATGGGTAGGACTTTCCTGGTTAAATAAAGGTCAAATAAACAAATCAAATATGGGCTATATGAGAGAATAAAAAAATGCATCAAATAAATAACTTAAAATATCGGCTATCGGCCTCAAAACTCTGCATCGGTCGTTATTGTAAATATTGTAGATATTGTAAAAAGTATCGGTATCGGGAAATAATGTAACTGTACTGAGCCCTACATTTCAGACACCAAACAGCTACAGACACGGCTGAAGCATTTACCAAACTTTTTATTCCTCATTTTTGACACATAAATGACTACTGTTGATTATCATAAAGTTGAATAAATTGGTTATGTATTCAATCTTTCTCTTCAGTGTGTAATTTAAATTCCATTTGGCATTATAAAAAGAAAAAGGTGGCTGGATTTACCAAAGAATGTGTTGCGTGTGTCTTTAGATCTGTGACACGTCTGCCATGAAGACTGTGCGCCTCCAGAAACGGCAGAAACGGGTCAGTCTTCCTCTGCTCCCGTCTCCTCGGCCTCCTCTGCTCCCGTCTCCTCGGCCTCCTCTGCTCCCGTCTCCTCGGCCTCCTCTGCTCCCGTCTCCTCGGCCTCCTCTGCTCCCGTCTCCTCGGCCTCCTCTGCTCCCGTCTCCTCGGCCTCCTCTGCTCCCGTCTCCTCGGCCTCCTCTGCCCGTCTCCTCGGCCTCCTCTGCTCCCTCCTCGGCCTCCTCTGCTCCCGTCTCCTCGGCCTCCTCTGCTCCCGTCTCCTCGGCCTCCTCTGCTCCCGTCTCCTCGGCCTCCTCTGCATCTTCTGTTCTCGCACTGGCCCTCTTCTTCTTTCACTACACTTCTCCTCTTTGGTCGTCCTCTGTCCCTCCTCTGAATCTGAATCCCTGAAGGAAAGCAGCAGACGATGATGTGTCCAAATGAGTTTCTTCTCCTCCTCCTCCAGCGTTCTTCTCGTAAACTTGCCGACGCTCCTCCTAAAGCTGCCAAGAGGTCCCGCTCGGCCGGTCGCCCAGACGCGGTAAACCCCACGGATTTTGACTGCTTTTGTGTCTGTATTCAAACGTCTGTGGGCTTCACGTTGTGTCCTTCCACAGGTGAACGAGTCGATCGTCGCCAAGACGACCATCACTGTCCCGATGAATGGAGGGGCCATGGAGGCGGTCTCCACCATCGAGACCGTGCCGTACTGGACCCGCAGCAGGAAGAGGAGCGGTGAGCACGGTTAGGGGTCCAAACTAGCGTTGGGCCATGATATAATATTCAGTAAACTTAAAGTAAATGTTTGTAGGAGGCTCTTCGTGTCTCGACCAATCAGAAAGCAGAATTAGCACAGACAGATATTCATAAAATGTTCAATGTACAAAACACTACAGACCCTAACTATAAAAACAAAGTAGGTTTTCATCAAAAATACTGCATTTTCATGTCATTTTTGTTCTATTTGAGTCTGTGTGAATCAGAAAACGATGAATCGATAACTAAAATAGTTGTCGACATTTAATGATCGATTAGTTGTTGATTAATCGATAAGTTGTTTCAGCCCTACCTCTGTCAAACACTTCAATTTATATCAAATAAAACATGTTGTTATATTTGATATAACAAATACAGTATAAAGGAGGAAATAGAAATACTGATCTGCTCTTACAAGAGCATCGTGTCATATCCAGAGTTTATTAAATATCTTTGGCAGCAGCATTTTTTTTTTCCTTTCTGCAAACTGCATTTGTAGTTCAGTGGCCTGCATTGTTTGAAGGATGTTTTTGTGAGAATCGGCTGATTTTTTATTTATTTTTGCTGCAGAAGGAAACTTTTTAAAAGTGAACCGGTCGGTTTCCCAGTCCTCCAAAAACATGCTGCTCAGGTTGGCCCACAATGGCAGCGTGCTTAGGCTAACCAACACCTGAACGCAATTTCCTTGTACAATTGTACACTGACAAATAAATCACCTACTTACTTAACCCAGGCCTGGCCCCTAACACCAACTTGCGTAATAAAATATTTGCCTGTATTTTATTCTATTTATTGGATGATGCGTTACTTTAAAGCTTTATGGTAAAAGTGGCATTCTATTTATCAGGGCTGGACATGATAATGGATCACAATACCTGTTACTGCAATACCAAGTATCAATACTTTATCAAGTATCGCGATACTTTCAATACTTGTGTTTGGAAGCATTTTTATCATCACTCCTTTGTTTTTTCCAATAACAGTTACCAGGGCTCGAAATTAACTTTTTTCTTGGTAGCGCTTGTGCTCCTAATTCTGAAATTTGGAGCACAGTCAAAAATTTAGGAGCGCAACCAAAAAAAAACAGGGAAGCTTTTAACAGGGATGAAGGGAATTTAAACATCACATGCCTCTTCCAGCCTTCTGTTGCATTTAGAAGTATTATTTTAGCTGTTTGCAATGATTCAGCAATCTACAAAACTCATACATTTTAACATTATAAATGGGACACCAGATTTTGTGACTCCCAACCGCCCCCAAGCCCCGACATGCTCCGCCCATGCTTCACCGCACTTCATCGTCTCCTCTCTCTGCACCTTCACTCTCCTCACCCTGTGCTGCTGGAGAAAGCTCCATAGGTCGCACTACACGCGGCAAACTCCATGCCAGAACCTTAGACTGTTAAAAAGAATAGACAGCTCCTCCTCACTCCTCCCTGTTTACCATAATGACCACGTTCGAGGGGAAATCATTTACAGGCTCCTCCTCCCCAGCTCTGATGAAGCATGTTCCTAATAAGGGCATAAGGGCGGGATCGTCACTGTAGACTCGGCCCTTGCGTGACGTGTAGCTCACGCAGCTCCAATGCTAACAGCCCGACCCCCGTTAAGTAGGAGATTTTTTTTTTTAATATTTCGAAAACCAGCCTGGATTCTTTTTTGTGACTAACCCAGCGTTATCTCAGGAGGAATATGTAGCCATAGAAAGTGTTTAAAAAATTGAAACCAGGCATTAAAGTTGTTTTTAACGTGTCTAAAGTCCAATGCTTTTCAATGGGGCCTAGCGATGATATGGAGGTACTACAGCAATGGCGGCCTCCAGTGTTGCGGTCATAAAGCAGAGCAGCTAGCGGCCATTGGCCAGAACCTTAGAAGACGTGTTAAACATTGCGTTTGTGACTTTACATTTTGTATTTTGCGAGAGCGGCGATGATTCGCTTTCAGCGCTGCACGAGTGACGGGTGGGTTGGATTGAAGTTTGCGCTGCTTCTCCGCCCGACATCGATTCGAGCGACATTTTAGAGATAGTCCCCAGTCCCAATGAGTTTATGAATGACATATATATTCCTCGTTTTCTCATAAAGAGACTACAGTTGCTTAAATACAGTGGCTCATTCAATGAAAGCGGGCAGAGGAATGAGAGCGGTGCACAGGCACACGCAGAGAACATGGACGGGGCTGGTGCAGGACGGCCCAGCGCGTGTGACTGGGAGGAATGACAGCGGCGCTGAGCCACAACAGCTCTCCAACTATTTAGAACAAAGTTTGCTGTTGCTAACAGCAGCGTTTGTGAAAACAATGACACTGCCTTTTTAAGGTAGCACAAGAAGGTTTTCTTTTAAGGTGGACAAGTCGCAAACATGCGAGTGATTCTATTTTTAGATCGCAAAGGTATAATTTTGGGAGCATTTGCGACCAAAATGGTCGCAATTTCGAGCCCTGGTTACACAGCACTTTGTTACATTAGTGTTAATGCACTTCTTAATTTGAACACTTCAGTAAATGTCATTTGGTTTATACACTTTGGAGAAATTACATTTTAAGGTAAAAATATTACTGATCATAATTACTGAATCGCAATACGGATCGGATCATGACAAGCTAGTGTAAAGTCCTAGCCTTACTATTTATGATGAAACATTACATGGCGTGTGTGATGACAGTACCTGGAACTTAGCCGGCCGTTGAGTTGAAAGCCCCAAAAGGACCAGACTGTATTGTACAATCTTCCTCTTGTGCAGTTGCTCCGAATTGGGCCGATATGACCACAACGGAGTCGGAGACGGCGAGTGAAGCGCCCAGCACTCCTGTCTGTGAGCCCCTCCCCACGCAGCACACGCCACGAGGGACGGCGGCCAAGAAACATCACTTCATCCCCAAAACGGTGAGGCCACAACCCACGGGCCCGCGCACCTCAGTCCTACACTCCTCCTCGGTTTGACAGGAAACCCCAGAGCGGAACCAACTAATGTTTGTAAATCTTAACCGAGTGCATTTTCTCTCCAGTTCAGCCGGCCTCACCCAAATCTAAAAGCTTCTGACTGGGGAGCTATAGGCCAAGGTAACATCTCATTTGAAAGCTAAGACCAACAAAACGGTTCTAAACTGATCCTTTTCCTTGTGTTGTCACTTTTAAACTTTTTTTTCATCACATTTCATCACTTTTTCGTGGCTTTTTATTTTTTTTGCTGCATTTTTGCCACATTTTCCATCACTTTTTTGTCGCTTTTTTGTTGCGCTTTTATCCTCGTTTTTGTCTTGTGTTATTTTTTTATTTTTTTGTCATTATTGTGATGCCTTTTTCAAGAAGCTTTTAGATTTGGGTAATGACAAATGGGAGAAAATGTGCTCGTTTCAGGCAGGGATTAAGCATTTAATGAATCCCAGTCAGCCAGATGTGAACAGTTTGTTTTTACACGGTGCTCAATGACAATAAAAATCAAATATATCAAATATATATTATTATCCAGAATAATATAATTTCCTGCCCGACACTGACTCTCTGTTGGTGTTTCTCAGGTGATAAAGTCTGAGTGTTGCGCCCCCTGTGGTCGGAGGACTAGGTTCGGTAAAGTGGTTCTCCGATGCCAGAACTGCCGAATGGTGTCGCACCCGGAGTGTCGCGAGCGCTGCCCCCTGCCGTGCGAGCCCACGACCTGCAGCACGCCCCTCAGGACAAACCAGGTACTGCGCCTGCACGGCTACAAAGTCCATAACGTTGGCATTTGTGATGAATCTTCTGGCTTTTTGTCTTTGTTGAGGTCACTCTGGCGGATTTCGCTCCTCTCACGTCTCCGATGATCCCAGCTCTGGTCATTTACTGCATCAAAGAGATCGAGCGCAGAGGTCTTCAGGAGGTAAGAGTCTTGACCGCATGACCCATTCAACAGGGTTTCTGCGGGGTATCAAAAGTTATTCATTGAATTGTGTCTAAATCGAGGCCTTAAAAGTCATTAAAAAGCATTACATTGGATTCAAACTAACCTTGCTCAACACTTTTTACCGTGTAAGTTCACAGAAAATACCAAAATGATGGTCTAAAACATATTCAGTTGCAGTTTTAGCTGGAATTGACCACATTCTTTGGCTCAAAATTGGCCCGTTTTGTCAATTTCTTTTTCCTGTTCGATGAAATGTTTGCAAATCTTCAGAAATTATTTAGTATTTAAAACATAATAGTGATGGGCTAATGCAGTGAAAGACCAGCATTAACTTTGCTCTACAGGCTTTTACAAGTTTTAACACTTTACTGTTGCAAAATATATGACAGACTGTATGTTCCATGATTCTATATAGAATCCATGTGTAGTTAAGTTTTCATTTACGAACTAAAATTATAGATATATGTTTAATCATTGTAGGAGAATTCTACATAACGATGATCGAAAGGTTGGTGAAGAATAGGCAGCAGTCAGGATGTCTTAAGCAGGAGAAGTTTTATTGCCATCTTTGCGGGACCCAGAGACATGAACTCAAGACATTGCCAGTCCTAACATTCAAGCCTGTCTGTGCTTCCCCAGAGGACACGTAAATACCCTACAAGCGCGTCACACTCACGCACGCAAGCATTCAGTGGCTGATAGTAGGCGCCTGAACGCCCAGTCAAGGCTATAAAGAGATAGTAAGATCGCACAGCTTGACCTACGGGCAGTACGACATTATAGATTAACACAGTATGATGACTAGCGATTTAATATTATCTCTTACAACCCCCCTAGCAAAGTCACGGCTATCTAGTGGCTTTGACCGAGTGAAAAAGAATAAAATTAAACGCCATCATAAAGGTAAACCCAAATCAATTACCTAAGCATAAACTTAGCCCACTACGAAGATTTCAAAATAATATCGAGACTCAAAAGGTTTAACTATGTCTTATGTGGAAGCACACACAGAATCTACATTTCATAACAATATTCAACACTTAATTCAACAGTACACGGGTCATTGTGATGGAATAAAATGACCCCCCTCTCAGTGACCCCAAAATACTGAGGCATGTGGTCATTAGATTCACTTAATCACCCAATCGGGGTAAATACTGCTACCAATAAAAACACATGCATCAAGTACTAAGGGCGTATAAGAGGGGGCACCATAACCAAACGTCCGATCCCAGACTCTATTGCCAATTATCCAGGGACGGTAAAAGATTATGGCCACCAATTCAGTTTCTCCTGCAAATTATATTATTGTTGGTCCAAGTCAGAAAATGTACATACAAGAAAATACAAACACCACAAAAATATTTAAAAAAAAAAATAAGAATTTCAATTCTCAGGAAAACCACATTCACCTATTAAGAGAAATGCTCATAAGCAAAAAAATAGAACAATCTTCACACTCAGGACGTCGATACACCTCCAGGTGCCTCGGCTCTATAAGGAACATGACTGGACCATCTTGATGAGCCATCGGGATTAATATACCCACAGCCATCAAGATGTCCTTACGAACCTCCATGTCGGAATAGAATGGCGTGGAGAGTCAACGGCGTCCGAGGAGAAGCATGCTAAGTCATACTTTATGCACAATGACATTTCCCATAAAATTCAATCTAACTGGATGGTAACCCTCATTATTTGCGATCTTAACTAGCTTAAGACAGAATACAGTTCACCCGCTTCCCATATTTTAATCAAGATTAAAAGTAATGTTACTGAAAAATGCTAAGCAAGAACCCCCACTAAGGCCAAAACAGTCATATTCATCCTTGTATACTTCAGGCGTATCGGCATCTGACGTAGAGTTTAAAACCTTCCTCCGACCTAAACATACCTGCAATAAGCAACACACAAAACATAAAATGACAGGACCTCCCCACAAGACAACCAAGTATTAAAACCTGCTCATGCATGTTGTGAGTCCGGACCTGCAAAGTTATGAATTCAAATTCAGATATATAAAGCCATAAAAGATAAGCACTATGAATTAGGATATAAATGCAAAATCACAAGAGGCTGAAAACTGACTGGACCAAAAAATGAATAAAAAAAAATAAGAATAAAATAAGGATAATAAAAATAAAAATAATAGTAATAATAACAAAATAATAATAATAATAATAGTAATAATAATCAAAAAAAAATAGTAATAATAAAAACAATAATAAAATAATAGTAAATAGAAAAAGTAAGAAATATAAAAACATGAAAATGAAATGTTAAAAACTAGGTAAATATAGAAAATAGGCATACAAAAAATGGCCTCCCACTAAGTCCTAATCAATCTCTGTACATTTGTCGCGCTTATGGAAACAAAATGTGAACCATCAGTGGTTATGAGCCGCGGGAACAAATCCTGACTTAACGCTCAACTTGGTATTTGCCACTGATGTCGGACCTCAGTGTTATGGCAATAAAAAAAAGGGCAATAACTAATGTAAAAAATAATAAATATTAAATGCATAAAATAATAAAAACTAAATATATAAAAAAAACCTTAACACATGCTATGAAGTTAAAAATGCATAAAAACTTAACTATAAAAGAGGAAGAAAAATTTTAAATAATAAATGTAAATAATAAGTAAATAGAGCTAAATATAAAATTAAATGCAAATATAAAATGAAAACACTCATAAATGTACAAATGAAAATGATGCAAAATGAAATAAATGCAAAGGCAAAGTGGGGTGTGTAAGATGAACCTGTCGTTCCTATCCGAACACAAACTCCTTCAAACACCTGCATCAAAATCATATCATACAGTTACTTCTGGCTAAACTCAACCACACTTTGACACTAAACCAATGTAAACCTTTTAAATGCAAATGTAGGCCCAATTATCTTGCTAATTTGTATTAAATACCTCGATACATTATGTCTGCTTACATAAATCTTAATCACCAATTATTCAAACCCAAACCGATATGTGGTTGCCTTTTGTCAGATCCAGCCCGTCTCTCAGGTTGCCTGTGAAAATAATGTTATATTTGCAAACAGCACACACATCAGTACAATTTCTACAAACTTGCCGACCAAATATGACTTTTCATTAGAGTTGAGTTCAGTTATCATGACCTAAATATCAATCATTACTATCAATCGCAAGTAAATATATATGATGAGATACTAAGTGCTTCCTTCGTTTGCTTGGAAACACAAAATAAATACGCAAAGGATACAGATGCCTCCAGACATCAGAGCGAACTGACATTCTCTTCTTCCACGCTGCCTCCTGCAACAACAAAGAAGCACACTCCGGCCTGCACAAGGCCACATGTATATCATGCCATTTGGTATTATTGTTCTCTGCTCCTCAGCTCCTGTCCTGAGTCGGGCCCTTCTGCAAATTCCCTGTCTCTGTGGGAAATGGCGTTATCAACTAGAAAGAATATGGATTAAAACATGTTACACACTCAATACATACAGGTTACTAAAAATAGGCACACTCCTATGATCTTATAGTAAATATAAAATTAAAAATGCAATCATGGCATTAGTATGGTTAGTATGAAGCCATAATATCCTTACACACTTCCTATTGTTTACAACAACTGGGTTTTATTTACACTACGTCACGTTATTTCTGACGCTTTCCCTGTATTTAATGATCGGGTTTAGACTTGAAGTTCAACTACTTACTGTAACTTTTGTTTTCACAAAATTTGTTCCTTCTGATCAAAAGAGTCACAATTATTTCTACAGAGATCAAATCGACTCTCCTTCTTGGCCCCTCCTCTTTTCAACAGTTACACGGACTCGGTGCACCAGAGTCGTGAAAGTGTGGAAAATGAGCAATATACTTTTGAGTCATAAGTGTGACCTTTCTCTGAGTGACTCTTAAGATACCGGATTTACACTGATTATCACTTTTGCTATTTTGAAATAAAACAGGTTTGCCAGCACAAACTTCAGATTAGAAAACACCGTTCTACTACGCTGCATGCAAACCTCTTCATCGGACTGCACGCAACGCAAAACCACAGTCTCAGATCTAAATCTAAGAACACGCTATGAGTTCAAATCTGGATTCAGCCTCCGCTGACAAGTCTTGGCAAACGACACTATATTTCAACTTCAGCATCAAAGGGTTTTTCAGTGAAAGTGTAAACGATTACTTTATTACAATGCTCCAAATTAAAGTACACCAGTACCAACCGCTTATCAGAATTTAGGACTTCTTCTTTTGCTTAAAACCTAAACCAACAATAAAAGCACTGCACGATCAATTTCTGCACAAAACTCACGCAACTTACTTGAATAAAAGTCACACTATTTCGTGAGGTTCAGAGACAACACTTACACAATACGAGAATTGTTAAGCCTTAACCCAGATCCCTAGAACACAACTAGAACGACTATACAAAATTAGACTCACTAAATAGAAAGAAATATACAATAATCACATCATTAATCATCTGGCAACCTCTCCTCTTTCAAATCACAAAACCTCTCCGGTTTAATTGACTCCAATCAACATAGCTCTAAAACCCTCTTCTCTCTCCTCTCCAATATCACAAAACCTCTGACTCTCGTTTTCAACACGTGTAATCATTCCTTGCCTCCGAGATCTCCATTATCCATCGACACCTGATCACACGGGCCTCTGCCTCTCACCACATCACCTTCAAGACACTTCATAACCTGGTCCCTGTACATATCTTCACTCTCAAACTCTCCGTCCCACCGGCCAGACTCGTCACCATGGGGAGCTATAACACACTTCGGGCACTAATCAGAAAGCAAGCAAATAATCTCTATCACTACTATCAACAAAACATTTTCACACGAGAATGGTAACCTCAAGTTACTTTTCAAGTTAAGGGGATAATATTTTATCAGCTGCAAGGATATCACTGATTAAGTATTCAAGATCTCTCTGTCATTAATTTATTAGTAATGTATTTATTTTACATAAATTCCTAAGGCCTACTGCAATCAGGTAGGATTGAACTTAGTACAATTTGCCTATAACTTAAGAAAGTATTAGAATTAATATACTATTAAAGCAATAACGGGCCTTGGCTTCACCTAAACTCGCCTCGTTAACATTGAATAATTTTTACTTTATGTACACTACAATCTCTATGTTTGTTAGTTATTTATCACTCTGTAAATATCAAACTATTCAATTACATTTATTTATTTATTTCATTATCTACTTTATCTTGATAATTATAGCTGTTCAATTGAGATTCAAATAGTTTGACCAATCTGAGCATTAAAAAAATCAAAAAGAAGATTAGAAAAATAAATAAAGAGAATTTACAGTAACACGGAGTCCCATGGGGCCTAGCCCATGGGCAAAAACAAAAAATTGATTAAAAAATATATAAACATCTATTTATACGCAAAAATTCAAAACAAAATGTAAACTAAAGGTGGAAGAGGGGCGAAGCACAGGACCTGAGACAAATTTGCAGCACTAGTCCGCCTGCAGACAGCTTTTTAGGGCGTTGGGGGACGGGAGCAGAGGAGGTGTTTTGGTTTTGAGAGCAGGGCAGACTCTCAGGTTTTGTAAACTGTCCTTCATGCACTTGGACCATGCTCACGCATCGCACAAAGGCCCAGCCGCTTCCCTCTCTAACCACCAAAAGGGGCAAGGTAAAAGTAAATTAAAGACTTAAAAAAATCAGGTTGTCCTATCGCGCAAAGCATTACAAAATAAGAAAAAATTCAAAAATACCAACAAAAAATAAAATAAAAAATAAACAAGAAAATTTGAAAGAAAAGCAACACAAGTAAATAATAAGAATAATAATAAGAGTAAATAATAAAAGTAATAATAATAATAATAAAGAATGTAAAAAAATCCTCTGTACACTATCAAAAAAGGGCTAATCTTCAGAAAAAGGAGAATCTCCTGTTCATGTTTTACCTTCTCATATCAATTAGTGATCAGTTTATGTTATCATGTTAGCGTCAATCGTCTATTCTAGGTTTCAATAAATTGGTATTTTTAAAGGAAATTAAATTATACGCACAATGATCTGTCAGGACCCCCAAAAACCTTGCAAGCAAAACCGAGATGTAAAAGTGTATTAGTAATTTAGACCATATCAAGCAAAACACCACTCTAAACTTTGTTTTGTTTAGACCTATCTTCTTTATTTGACCTATATATTCAAATTAGTGTTGTTTGCAATTAAGAATTGTTTTGAATTCATTATGTCTCGGCGCTGCCATCTCCTGGGGATCCCACATCACCTTGGGAAACATTATTCCGACTAATGTTGAATCTTCATATTAAACACTTAGCCTGCGATACAAAATTTTGGTTGCCTTAGTCAAAACAATACATTTCTTATAAACCAGTTTGGATACCAGCTAATCTAATCTTAACCGTTCCCCTCACAAGGTAGTGTTTTGACCACTTCTCACATCTAACCTTGGGGCTGACTCTAAATATGTAAAAAATTATAAGCAAGTGCTTTAAACTATCTTTAAGAGAACCAGCGAGAGCCGATCTGCTGACGTGGCCTGCGTGTATCTCATTTCTATAACCTCAACAAAGGTCGCATCACTCCTGTACGCCCAAAGCCTACACAGACCCTTAAAGACAGAATTAAGTTTCACTATACCGCAAATCCAACTACAAAGACAGAGTATATTATTATTTTTTTAGGTCCTGGTACTTTAAGAATCATATTTAAAGCTCAGTTTTCTAAAACAAATCACAGCAGAATAACATCTGTCAACATTTATGACATAACAACAACAAAAGCAAGACATTTTACTTCTCAATTGTACACATTTTGATCCTAACTTTGTTTCACTGTTGCCAAATATCGTTTGTTTTGATTGCCTGTCAAGCACAATCTTTAATATTTTTGGC
Source organism: Neogobius melanostomus (assembly GCA_007210695.1). Classification (NCBI taxonomy): domain Eukaryota; kingdom Metazoa; phylum Chordata; class Actinopteri; order Gobiiformes; family Gobiidae; genus Neogobius; species Neogobius melanostomus. The sequence continues at coordinate 100,501 of VHKM01000089.1, forward strand.
CTAATGCCATAAATCATACGCCTTTCTCTCATTATTTTTAACCTTATGTGTTTAAAAACCCAGTTGTTGTACTCACGAAGTTGCAGCTAAACAAACACATCGGTGTCACACCGGAAGTCAGTCCTTCTTCGCAGTTCCCGTGGCCTGTAGACAGATCAGAGGCAGCATCAACTTTCGAAAAACAAACATAATCTCAATTCATTATCACCAGCGTGAATCATCAATTGAATTGTCATTCAAAATGCGACATTGTTTACCCTACAGAGACTCTTAATCTGTACCGTAGCTTAGTAGCTAGTTCTAGTAAACAATGTTGCCATTTTTTTTTTCTTTTTTAATGCTGACTCAGCAATCTGTCTCTAGGCAGACGTTATCAGGAACACTTTGTTTCACGGACCTTGCAGACAAGCAAAACAATTAGATAAAGCAGCAGGTGGACAGACAGACAAACAACACGGAGACACATGCCACGGAACGTAAACAACGGACAAAAAAAAATCTCCAGCTGCATCCAAAACTATAGCCAACTTCACCTTTTTAAATAAAATAACGTGATATTTATCGCAATGTTTATTAGTTGATTCTGGACCTTCACGGTTAAATTCAAGTTAACGCAAAAGACAAACGTAGGTTGTATACGTTGCAGAAGCGTTCTCTCTTTTTGTGCACAACAACTTCAACGGTCTCCCTTGTGAGAAAAATTATCCTAGGCTCTCTCCCACCAACCGTTATTCACCACAACTGCCCGATTTCCTCTAAACGACGTTCAGACAAAACCACCAGCTGCAGTTTAACTTACAAACTTCATGTAAACACTGCATCAATTTCCGATACAAGGGCCACATAAAGTCTGCATTTCACGGTCCTACTCGACCGTGACTATACTATCCTCCAACCGTCTAAGTAATTAATTACACGGCCTATGTAATCCATTACCGGATCAATATTCAGCACTCAGTTCAAGATTAAAGTAACATAAAACACTATGCACACAGTAGCCCACAGCTCGGCGCAGTGGCTACATCAACGTGCCTTATGTTTGACGCTAAAATCAACCTTAAACAAAGCTTACACTCAAAATAGTCTACATTATGTGTCCCTCTCATACCTGTGACGACTAGCTGCTTAAACAGTAGAGTCAACAGTCTGTATCGAGCCTCACATCTCTGTAGCCATTCTAGTCCAAACTTGTGCATCCGAATACCCTAGTCTTAGTACAGGACCTAAATCCCTACTCTCGACCAGAAACAAACATCCAGAATCAACCAATAACACTGTTTTACTCTTTAAACATTTCCCATTGCATTATTCTTTTTTTTAGCAAGCATGCATCTGGTAAGGCATTATCCCTCCTTTTTTATCAAGGATAAAAAAAGAACGCACTTACCAGAGCAGCTGTGTAAACGAGTTCGTGGACGCCAGTTTGTAGGAGAATTCTACATAACGATGATCGAAAGGTTGGTGAAGAATAGGCAGCAGTCAGGATGTCTTAAGCAGGAGAAGTTTTATTGCCATCTTTGCGGGACCCAGAGACATGAACTCAAGACATTGCCAGTCCTAACATTCAAGCCTGTCTGTGCTTCCCCAGAGGACACGTAAATACCCTACAAGCGCGTCACACTCACGCACGCAAGCATTCAGTGGCTGATAGTAGGCGCCTGAACGCCCAGTCAAGGCTATAAAGAGATAGTAAGATCGCACAGCTTGACCTACGGGCAGTACGACATTATAGATTAAACAGTATGATGACTAGCGATTTAATATTATCTCTTACAATCATCTAAAGGTGCACTTCTAAAGGTTAATTAATGAGAAATAAAAAAAATAGCACATGACTATTTTGTTGAATGTGTGCTGTGGGGATATAAAAGCACATTGGCACATTTAAAGCAGTACTAAGTAACGTGTTTACCTTAATAAATCCTTTCCGTAGTCCCTCTGGGGGTAATACAAGTGTTAATGGGATGATTGGGGGGGGGTCTTTCATCTCCCCTGGTGTCTCTGGCCAGAAAACCACAATTGCAACTTGACTGCCACTTGATCGGAGCAACCAATACACACTAATGGAATCACAAAGAAGAAGCTAACAGGCTAACGGGCAAAGCTAACTGCAGGCTAGCACCACTTAAACAGTATTTACAGCCAAGTTTGAGTGAAAAAATGATCTCCATTGTGTCATTGGATGTACAATATCCCTCTGTCCCTTTGTCTTTTCTGTCAGCGTAGTATCTACTCTCACGGACAATTAATGAGTAAAAAAACACAACATGCTACGACACATGCAGTTGCGCTTATGGCCTCTAGGGGCTCTTTTCCACATGCAGGCGCGTGTCAGCCGAATGGCTCTTTCACCCGCTTTGTCGACCTTTTCCATAACAAAGGCCAGGGCCAAACTGGTCTGACCAGGTATAGGTTTTGGGCCCGACCTCTGGCTGTGGCCAAAGCGGGCTACTCGTGTCTGATGTGACGTGAACAGACTCTGGCCTCTGATTGGCAACGAGAGAATGGACAGCCCTCACTATTGACACACGGGTCATATGGATTTAATATTTCACAGCATTATACTGCTGTGCTAAAAAGGGATTTTGCCGATAATAACATTTAGCCGCCGTTAGCGCAGCTTTAGCTGGTGTTAGCATAACATTTGCATGTAGCTTACCTTCATAGTTCGTAGTTTAGCAGTTTCTTTTCTGTTTTAATACAGCTTGGCTCCTCTAAATGATTCTATAACCCCCACCAGAAGGCAGCATTTGTCCACATTTGTTCTCATCGCAGCTCTAAAAACTTTTAATGACTATCTGTACAGCGTGCAGCTCCGCCCACAACAAATGCGTGTGTGTGTGGTGGAAACAGAAAGGTCTTTGGGCTAGTGTCGATACGTGCGCGTAGATCGTGGCGTGCGTGGCCGGTTCGCGCTATGTGGAACGACGCTTTTAGTTCTGCTTTAATATTGAAGTTTTGAGCCCGGAGCCGTTGTAATATTACATTTAATTTGACGTGGATGTTTTCAAAGCATCCCCTTCTCTCCCTGCTGATTCCATTAGGCATAAAGAGTCTTTAACACTGGCAGTGCGTGTGCTTAGTCCGTCTGGTCCTGAGACAGTTTGATATTATTTGTGTCCGCGCTTCTCTCCTTCTATGGCGCTTCACACAGGCGCTATTGTCGATCGAACGTGCTGCTAAAGCCTTTGTCTCTTTCAGGCTCAAGGTCAGACATACAAGTCAGAAACAGTTTGTGTATTTCTTGGAAATGAGCTCGTTCTTGGTCAGTATACAGCAGGGAAACTAGCCGTCCATGTTGCTAACATAAAGAACTTTAGAAGTCTGGTGCTGAAAGAAAGAAATCAATTTTCAAAAATACAATCAAGGTGCAATTAATTCTTTGTATTTATGTATTGCCCTGATGTGCTCCTATGGCGAGACTGCAGGCGAATAGGGGAAAAAAAGACGTTTAGACTGAGATGTCAGTTTGAAACTTTTGCTGAACATTACTGATGTAAATATGAAAGAAAATGTATTGCAAATGTTCATATTAAAATAAGGCATTATATGCATAAAAATGTAAAGAATTGATTTTATTTCAGTGATGAAATCTTAATGATAGATCCAAGTTTAAATGTATGGTTCTATTTTCCTATTAGATTTTTCAATGGGTCACATTTTGACACTTAAATGCATAATATGTTGCGTGAGCTGAAATACAGAGAAGAATGAACGCTCTCACAGTGCCTTGTGAGCTGAGCGTCTGCCAGTCTGTGTCGTCTCCCTGTGCGTAAAACCAGACCCCACAAATAGAACAAGTCTTTCTTCTGCAAGAGCAGGACATCTCTCGCCTCGTCACTCGCCGTTCAATCCACTTCTTTGAAGGTTTTACTGAAGGCCAGATTAACAGCAGGAGTAAAACCCTGATGATGTGAGGTCCGTTCTCACAGATGAGACTCTGCAACTAAAAGTTAATTCCTTTGAGGTCACCGACAGAGAGAGAGATCGCTCTTATTAAATGCACTCAACAATCTGTGTCAATCGAAGACCAAAAGCAGTTTTTGCTCCGTGTTGTGCACCAACACAGAGATGAAGTTTCAAAGAGAACAAAGTCATCATTGAATATAGTGTTGTAACTGCTCCAAAGTTTTTACACAAGTATAAGTACAGGAGACTGGGAGAGATTATTAATGACCAAACTTACCTTTTGTATTTTTCAAGTTTCTGTTTTCTGTGAAAGTTCCACATTGTTGGATTTAGACCTATTGTGGAAAAAGTGTTTAGCTCTTTACTGGAGTCTCATTGGCTCAATTTGTGGTTCAGATGTTCAAAATGTCAATAGCAACAAGGTAAGGTAAGGTTAACTGATACTGTTCTATTGGGACCCACCTTAATGACCATATTTGGGTGGTTTACACATCTCGCCTTTTGCAGCACACTTGGATGCACGATGTGTCAATATTTGCAAATGAATGTGTGGGTTTTGCGCCACGATGTTGTCGTTGCGTCCTGAATAACTTCGGCTCGGTAGCAACAAAACATTATAAATTAGGCATTGTAAATGAGAGCTTTGTCTTTTTGTAGATGTTGAGGGAGAAAACTGACCAGTGTGTGAATAATCAATGCTTTCACCCGCCGTGTCTCGCTTTAATGAGACCAGTATTCATTCACTCTCCATACTCTGTGATGGTAAACTACAAACCTCTGTAGCCACAGATGCCCTGGGGCTAACTGATCCAATCTGCGCCTAACACCTCCTCACACTCTCTCCCTCAGGTCGGCCTGTACCGAGTGTCGGGTCAGGATCATCAGGTGAAGGAGTTGAAGGAGAAGTTGATCCGTGGTAAAACGCTGCCCTCTCTTGGTAAAGTGGAGGACATTCACGTGGTGACCGGCGTGCTGAAGGACTTCCTCAGACACCTGCCCGAACCGCTGCTCACCTGCGCCCTCAACAGGAGCTTCATGAACGCTGCAGGTGAGTGCTCTCACACTTTGCCCGTGAATCCCCTCTGGGGGGGGCAGGCAAGACACACAAGGAGCTTGTTTGTAGCGACTGTACACCGTCTCTCAAGATATTTTTTTTCAGTGGGCAGAATATGATTGGATTTCATCACATTATACTTGTTTATAGAATACTGTATGGTCTGGCTCCGCCCCTCTGCAGGAATTCATCCACTTAAAGAGTACCTAAACAGGCGTGCCCAAGCCTTTCCCCACCCACAAACAAAAGTCAAAAATTGCTACAAAAGAGGCGGTCTCTGAAGTTTGGGGGTGACATGCGGGGGGTGAGTGTGTGGGCCTTTGCATTGGCACAATCACAGCAGACGGATTACGTGGGAGGGACTTGGTTATAAACCACAGGTACAGGGGAAGGACAATGGGCAGCACCTGATGACGATGTGTGGAGCTGGTGCGGCTTATGACGTTCTGTGGAGGCCGTGGACACGTCTCCAGGCAAACAGGAAATTCTAATTTAGTAGCAGAGTTTAGCCTGAAGGGGGCGCAACCCATTCGTTTTCAGGCCAAAGTTAGGATTTGACACATGTTTGCACTATAATGTCAGGGACCAGTGGACAACACTATGAGACACCCATTGAGACAGTTTATCAGTAAACTGTCGTTCCTTTCACTAAAACATCTTTTGGTCAGTTGAGCTTTTCAGTGATCTTTTCAGTGATCTTCCTGGAACATTAGGAAAATTACAACACTGAGAACCTTCACTAGATCAGTAAAACTCCTGGAGAATCAAAGCTGCAGTCACAGCAAGGACATTTTACCAATAGAAAAAATACCACCGTTATTTTTACTAACCATTTCATATCTATTGTCTTTTGTTCATGTCTAAATGATTGTGCTTGTTTTGTGTGGTCTTATCTCTAAACTACAGATGAAAATAAGCCATTGTGGCTAACTCGGGCATATTCACATGTGGACTTTAAGGACTCGTGTTCATTAATTTGCACTGTCCCATCTCAAATAAATAAGTTGGACACTTCTGATGTCTTTCACTCAAACGGTGCCTTGAGCTTCGGTGACCGCAGTTGATCAAACCTCACTTTCAGTGGTATAAAGGTAATTGTGCAGCCCCTACTAAAGACTATCATTAGGAATAAGAGTTCCTCATGAATGTGTTGCTTTTGGAAACAGGACTGTGAATGTTAAATGTGAATGTAGTGTTCTAAACTGCAGTACTTTATCTGGTGTTGAGTGTGGTTCTGTGGTTTTTCAGAGTTGCAGGACGAGGACAACAGCTGCGCAGCGCTGTACCACGTCGTCAGTGAGCTGCCTCAGCCCAACCGGGACACTCTGGCCTGTCTCGTCCTCCACCTGCAGAAGTGAGAGCACTATTCATGTTCTTGCCCAGAGTTGGGAGGCCTTTAGTGAATTTCACCAGCCGTCTTCTCTGCACCAAATAGACACAGCTTTCACTATTTCACACAATATAACATCGACATTTTCCTCGATGGAGTTTGTTCATAAAAACAATCACACGGCCCGATTAAGCTTCTGTTGCTTCATTCACGTAACTTTTCCTCCTCTCCCTCTCTCGCACAAGAGGGGAGAAAACAACGCAAGTGAAAGACGTGTTTTGCTTCAACGCGATCTCCTCTGTAACCGTGTTTATTATTTCATTAGGACTTTTATTTCTCAAACGTGTTGCCTTATGCTCACTTTGAGCTCCTCGTGGGGGGTGGAGATGACGGGGCGGCCTGAGGAGACAGTGTGCGGTGATGTGGCTGCAGAGCGGAGTGGAGCTGAGTGAACAGGTGGAGGATGTGAGTGACGGGGCTCCTGTAGCCGCCTCGTCACTCACGGACCCTGCGTGCCTTTTTCTCTCCTATGGCCCAGGAACGTGCTGGTGCTGGGAGCGTTCGGGCCGTTTCCCCAGAGCCGCGCTCTGAAACCGTTTCCCTGCAGGCCACACTCAGGTCCCGCGGTCGTGCGTTCACAAATAGTCCCTCTGCCAATCCTCCACTCCTCTCTGCCCCACTCCAGCAGTGACTTTTGTTTCACAAAATAAGCACAACTAAAGTGACGCCCCTCCCCCAAAGAGGAATAATAAAAAAAAACTTCACCTCCGCGAACCTGTTCATATCGTTCACTGTAAAGACTCGTTCAAAAGAGCCGGATCGTTCGCGACCGACACATCACTAATTGGTGCCCCTACGCAAGGCATATATTGCGTATGCGCTTTTTGTGCCACTGAGCTTAACACTAGGGCCGCCACATTTTAACCCCCTCTCCCACAGTCATATTGACCGCTGTGGCAGTTCTATACGATGCATGTTTTAAATGGCGTTTAAAAAAACAAAAAAATAATAAATAAATACGAAATGCAATATGTGGCAGGCGGTGTTGACATCGGGCGGTCTATGTGTGGGAAACAGTGTGGAGTTAACGGGAATAAACAGGGAAGTAACACAACTGAAGGTTGCTTTTTTACAGACCGATATAAACTGAAGCATGAACATTTAATGTAATGGTTATACACTGAAATATTTATCACAGCAGAGATGAAAAGTCTCAAAGAAGTTATTTTTGCAATATCACAGCACCAGTACAGGACAGTGTTTAGCTTTTGGAAATGGAACAGACCTATTCTATGTTTGTTTACATCTTCTATTCACTGTAATACAACTGCACGGTATTACAATATTATATTGTTTCTTCTAAGTCTATATTTTAGGTCTGTTCTGTTTAATGGTGGTGTCCCTGGCTCTCTAATCAGAACACTTGTTTACTGGTACTCCTCCCAGTGGATGCAAGTGAAATGGGGTGACTCTCTCTGACTCTTTTAGAGTCACTAACGGGGTTCGCCACGGTGGGATCCTGTCCCCATTACTGTTTAATATCTACATTGATGATTTGTCTGTACTGCTAACATGACTGTAAACGGGATGCTTAGTTGGTAATTATCTCTGTAACCACTTAATGTATGCAGATGATCTGGTGCTAGTGTGCATATATAGTGCTAAACTTCTAAATATCTGCTCACAGTATGGTTTAGACTGTGATATAAAGTGTAATTCAAAGAAAAGTTATGTCATGATTGTTAAAACAAATGAAGACAAGAGACTTGCATTTCCTGACTTTTACCTGAGTGGGAATATACTGACTGATGAGATCAAATGTCTTGGGCATTATGTCACTGGTGACCTCTCGGACGACAGAGACATGTATAGACAGCATTCTAAGCTCTATGGGCAGGCCAATATGCTCGCCCGTGAGTTCCACATGTGCACAGCCAATGTTAAAACCGCGCTGTAATGTGAGATCCTGTGCAGCAGTTATTCACTATTGTATTTATTCATTTACAGTATGTGCAGAGTCGCAGACCACTGTAATCCTATAACAGAGCTCTTACTACAGGAGCCCAGAGCTTCAGTCAGGTTCACATCTAAATTGTGGATGCACTGGAGATCCTGTCTATATGTGTGATATACTGTAAAATGTACATACATCGTGCTGTATTTTATTATCGTATTCTTTAATTTTCTACTCTATGGACCATGTCTTTTGTGTCCTTAATAAAGTCTTAATAAAATAATAATAATAAAATATAAATGCAGCTCTGTGTTAGACTCAGGCTCCGCCCACTCCTCCTACAGTAATGAATAGAGTGTGTCATGATCTGAGTGACAGATGAACCAATCAGAGTGTGATAAACTATAATAGAAAACTAATATATAAATCTTTGCCGTTTTTTCCCTCTCCCACCACTCATTAGAAAAAGGATTAAAGAGAAACTAAAAAGAAGAATAGAAATTTAAAAAAGTAATTTTCGATTTAGTTCTCTGAATTTTCATTCACTAAAACTAGTTTTGACTACATCTTCTTTTCGTGGTCTGCATAGGACGATATTGAAATGTAGTCTTATGATTTTACATTGGTGCACAATGAGAGAGAATACATCTGTGTGTCCTCAGAGTGTCCCAGTGCGTGGAGACCAAGATGGACGCCACGAACCTGTCCCGAGTCTTCGGCCCGACGCTGGTGGGGCACGCAGTTCCCGACCCCGACCCCACGACCATCCTGCAGGACACCAACAGGCAGCCGCGGGTACTGCAGGCCTAATGTGTCCCTCGTGCCCAAACCGTCCCGCCTTTCACACGTGTCTTTGTCTTGAGGTGGTGGAGCGGCTGCTGAGTATCCCCGCCGCCTTCTGGACTCAGTTTGCTCATCCCGACAATGAGGAGAGGGAGCAGCTCGCCAGCACTCCTGACCACAGAGGTACAAAAACACTGATACCATCACCACTATCATCCCTCTGCTATTTCAACATGTTCTTCTTTTACAATTTGCACCTGACCAAAAAACTGACCTCATATTAAGTGCACAAGATCATTTCTGAAATATGTGTTTGAATGTGATTATATAAAAACCAAAAAACCATCACTATCAGGGAAGAAATGAGGTACTTTGAAAGAAACAGATTATAAAATATTGTTATTATAAAATGAGTTCAAAAAGGCATGTTCAGGGTTTCCACAGGGCATTAAAGGTCATTAAATGAATTGTGCCAGCATTAAGGCTTTAAATGTCATTAAAAAGCATTAAATTGGATCAGAACGGGCATTAAATATAAACGTGTAAAATAAAGCCATTGCTCAACAATTTTTCCTGCATAGGTTTGTCAAAAATAAAAAGATTCTGCTCTATAACACATTCAGCTCCAGTTTTGGCTGAAATTATACACTATTTTTTCCTCTAAAGACTCCCGTTGTGAAAACAGGGTAGCCGTGGGGTCTTAAATCATTAAAAAAGTATTACATTTGATCATGGCAAATTTAAGGCCTTAAAAGCATTACATTTTCAGTGCATGGGTCTTAAATTTTCTTTAATCCCTGTGTTAACATTAATTTAAGGCATACTTTAACAAAAATATGATGCAACTATTTTAAATTTGAGAATCGATGTACTGGCGCTGCTTAAAGTCATTACGACGGTACGGTACAGTTTGCGTCAGTAGCAACAGGCTGTGATGTTGTGGTAACGTTCACCGCCTGTACTGTGCTTCCACATCAGCTCCTGAGCGAAGGGACAAACTCTTAAGAGTCTGTAAACCATGTTGGAAATGGAGCCAACAATAGACTAATGAGTTGGACTAGCAGCACGGGATGCTAATGCTAATGAGAGATGGGAGGAATGCAGCGCGAAGAACATGTTTTAGGTATGAACATACATGGGTCTCATGGATGAGACCCATGTATGTTCATTAACATGCACTGTCCCGACCAAATAAACCAATAAAAAAGAAAAAAGTATCTTAAAATAATATGTTTTGCAATTCAAGTGAACGGCAGTTTATTTAACCTGAGCTGCATAAATGCTATCTCTGTTGCGTGGTGTTCACCTGCCACGGACCTGCCTCGTCAGTGCGTGTGTGTGGGAGGCGAGTACTGTGCTTCAACTGCGGGCATCGCCCAGCAGCACAACTTTAACCACAACCCTTTGTCGTGTGACAGACGCTCCTCCAGAGTCCTGTATGCACACGGCTGCCCCCGGAGACTGAGCGCAGAACCATTTATAGCCCAGTTAGACCTGAAGTCCTTGCTCTACAGGACTGATTTACCAGGGTTTAGTATTTTGAGACTGACTGAAATACTGCCCACTCTTTATAAATTACTTGATCCAACCAATTTAATCTAAAAATGCTTAAAATAAATTTGTCAAACTGTCCAACTAACATCCTTTTGCTTGTACTAACTTTATTATTTTGACTAGTAGCTAATTACATCCTTATTAGCCTTATCATTTAGATTATTTTTTATTTAACATGTAATTTATTTAATAGAACAAATTGTATTTTTTGATCTGCGAAAGTGGCATTAAAAAAAGTCTTACTTTTCACAAGGCCAAAGCTGGAGCTACCCTGTGAAAATTTGCTTCTGGATAGCAACGTTTCCCCTCATTTTCTCCCCTGTGGCATTAAAACTATAGTATTTGGGCATTGAAATGGCATTATAAAGCTGTAAATGTACTTCCTGCTACCTGTATAAACCCTGATGTTAGAAATACATCAAATGCCTTTTAATATACATTTAAAAAATAAAATGTAGAAAGTGCAAGTTAAACAAAAGTACATATTAAGAAAAAACACCCTTAATTGTGCAACTTCAGATCTGTGATTTTTGTATGAGCAATAGCAGTCAGAGAAAAAAACCCTTCCACTTCTTCTTCCTTCTTTGTGACTTTCTTTTTGCCATGACCTTCATCGTTGTGTCTTCTTCATCTCCGTTGAGTCTTCCACAATCACCAGTGTGAGGGAACCACTAGTTATTGGGCTGCAGTCGGCTCCAGTAATGGCCTTCGTTTGGGTCCAGGATCGGACATTTTTTTAGGGTCTTCCTTTTGTGTTCCATAACCCTCAGGATCATTTCAGAAATTCCAAATGACTGTGTTACTGCGTCCCACCTCAGCAGCTTTACTCAAATTGTGTTTTGTCCTTGTGTTTCTTCTTGTTGCATATTGAAGTTTTACTTGGAACCTTGTTAAGATTCAACCATACAAGATGTGAATTTTTTGCCATTTTTCAAGTGGTCTTAAACTTTGGATCAGGACTGTAATATTTAGTTAATGTACGTAAGTCTATGGACATTTGTCAGTATCCACAAACATGGCAGATTTCCATTTTAACAGTTAATTCATGACATCCCATTCCAAACTCTTTCGGCACTTGCTCACATCATCAAGCTGCTGAGCCTCCTGTTGTGTATTTGCTGCTCTTTTTTCTAATAAAACCATGTGTTGTGTTCTGCTGTAGTGTCGCTCCTGGGCCCGCTGACCACTCCTGAGCACCAGATGTCCAAAACCCCCTCGTCGTCCTCTTTGTCCCAGAGGATGATCCAGACTTTGTCCAGCACCACTCTGTGAGAACATGATCAATTATCAATCTGTTAAAATGACAAGTGAAAAATATTTGTTGGACACAGAATGTTCGTTTAACCTCTTAATCCCGATCTAAACTGACCACATTTCCTCTAGTTTGGCATTACCCAAATCTAAAAGCTTCTTGAAAAGTAAAAAGTGTCAAAACAAGACAAAAATGATGATGAAAACGCAGTGAGAAAACAGCAATGAAAAGGTGACAAGGGCATCAACAAAAGAGCGTCGAAAAAGTGACAACACGCGTGTGGAAAACACAACCAAAAAGTTATGAAGTTAAAAAAGTGACGCCAACAACGTCAGGAAAATTTGTTTAGATCCATTTTGTAGCTTTCAAATGAGGCGTATACATGCCTTTCAGTAATGTGACCTTTGTTATGGTGGCCATTTTGAATACTGAAGTAGAATTATGCTGTACTACAACATGTAACAATAAATTTACTCAGGATAAAAATGAGACTGTAAACAATAAACTGATTGACAGTGGCATTTTTATGTAGAAGAAGATGATGGGATGTTAGCATGCTACCAGTAGCATTTAGCTTCAACAGCTCAGCTCTGACCTCTCCAAGAGAAAGCCCTGAACCAGACTCCAAACATCTCGCCTTGGATACAACATGTGACAGAGGTCAGAGATGAGCTGTTACTGTAGTATTTATTCAGTGTTCAAGTGTTCATAGACGTGAACCACATGTGTTTATCGTGTTGCAGTAATTGCGGTTGGTTGGCAGTTGCTAACCGGTAGCATGCTAACGTCTTGAGCAGCTTAAACACTGACTCAGACTGAGACTCTGTCGACATGACAAACTGTAAAAATCCCAGAGAAAGGTTTTCTGTTTCCTCTTTCATGGGTTAATTTAGTCTTCAGAGTGAAGCAGATCTTTAGTAAATCCTGCTGTAGCTCGACAGACAGAGCTGCTGCGTCTGTGCCACATGCTGGTTATGCACACCCACGTGCGTCTCTGGGGTTGTGTTTTAACTGTTATCTTCTTGAGCAATGATTACGAGGACATAAAAATGCCACTGTCAATCAGTTGTCTTTCATTTTCATCCTGAGTAGAGATATTGTTACATGTTGTAGTACTGCATAATTCTACTTCGGTATTCAAAATGGCACCCGGAACTATGCGTGGTGTCATTGGAAACGCATGTATAGGCTACAAGTTCCAGTCAAGAAGCTTTTAGATTTGGCTAAAGCTGAACTGGAGGAAATGTGCTCGGTTAAGGCGGGGGTTAAGAGGTTATTCTGTTCTCTATGTGTCAAAGCTGCCACTCCTGTAGTTTAGAGCGCCACAAACGCGTGTGATTCCTGTTCAAATGTTTGCTCCTGGTCGTGTGTTTAATAACGTTCTGTGAGAATCCCCAATTTAAGAACCAAGTCACACATCTGATTCCAGTACAGCAGGAAAGTTGCACTCAGTTGTACTTTGAGTACAGTTACATACTCTCAGTCGGAGAGAATTCTGTTTAAGTCATTGATTTTTCAGCTTTGTTCATTTCATTTCATGTCTGTGTTGCAGGTTTGGCAGCAGGAGTAAAACCTCGTCCTCTTCTCTGAGGAGCGGGAACTTCTTTGCCTCTCCTCAGCTCAAGTGAAGTTTGAAGTCTCCAAAACTCTGGGATATTTACGGCAATATATCGTGTTGTCTGTACACATTATTATCATGTCCTAATAATTCTGTGCAATTTTAGATTTTTTTATGCTCATCGTTTGTCCAAAAAAAAAGTCAAGTGTATTGTATCTTACTGTTTTACTAACACTCTAATCGACCAAAGAATCAAGGTTTTTAACTTGTAACTTGTTTGTTTTGTGGTTCTAATCACAGAAAATTACCGCTTGTTTTTTAAAAGTCTATTAGAAATGTTTATCTGACGGCCAAAGTGACCCAAACCACTTTTAGATGGAACTGTTTTTTTAATTCAACCAAAAATTCCACCGTTTTGGTTGAACCTGTCCATTCCACTCAGTAAAGTTCTGTTCAGATGCTTTTACTTGTGGGATAAAGTCTCTTGACGTTGACCTCAGTCTCCACTAGAGGGTGCTGTCACTCCACGTTTGCCAAACGGGATTTTCCTGCAGGTTATGTGGCCTGTTGTCATGAGAATAGTTTGGAAATGAATGTCTTAAAGGCAACGTCACAGCCGGAATCCGCAGTGTCGTTGGTAAAATGAATGTCTGGCTGCTTTTACGGAGACCTAGATGCAATTCCTTTGTGGTTGATCACGAAGACACAGCCATTTTAAACTGCAATGGAAAGTAGAGTCAGTCCTGTTTGATACTCAGTGGAAATGGGGCTTTACTTTTGACAATAATATTCTCAGTTTTCTGTTATCATGTGCCTTTCCCTGGGAACTTTAATATAATTCAATATTTACTGACAAAACTCTGTAAAGTAACTCGTGTGATTGGCACATTCTTAAACACCAGAATGGTCCCACCATCTGTTTGAGTTTGTGGTAAGAAAATCCAGTATTTTGCATCATCAATTCAGATTTTACATTTATTTTCTTTGGCCTTATGAGGAAATGTGTTTTAATCTTGTTTTTCTTTTTGTTGTCAGAATACTTGTAAAAAACTCATGACTCACTCCTTAATATGTTTTTAAATTTTGAACAGATTACACATCAATGTACAGGTAATTGATCTTTCGCAAAACCCCGCCCCCAAAACGGTCGTCGTCCAATCATGCCTCATAGCAACCGTTGACATGTTCTGGATATCCTCCCATAGAAACTACAGGGTTTCTGCGGGTCATTAAAAAGTATTGAAAGTCATTCAATGAATTGTGCCAATATCAAGGCCTTAAATGTCATTGAAAAGTGTTCAATTGGATTCAAACTGGCATTAAGTCCAAATTTATTAGAAAATGCTGACATTGCTTAACATGTTTACTGAACAAGTTTATCAAAAATACCAAATGATTGTCTAAAATATGTGAAGTTGCAGTTTTGGCTGAAATTTACCATCTTTTTTTCTTCTGTGTTTGTGGCATTTAAATATAGTATTGGGCCTGTTTGTCCTGTTTCTTAGCCAAAAAAAAGCAATAAAACAGCCCGTGCTAACTTTTGAGACGAGGTAAAACTCGTTTACTCGCCTTATCGTTTGCCAAGAGTTTCATGAGCTGTGGTCGCTGGATGTCTTCACACAAAAGCGAAGTTTCTGCCACTGGAATTTCCAGGGTTTCCACGGGGCTTTAATAAAAGATTTAAATAGGACTCAAGATGGCATTAAATCTACATTTCGTGACAGACAAGGACACTGCTCAACTATTTTTACTGCACGCATTCGTCAAAAAACTGAAATTTGACACCATTTTGCGCCAAAGTTTCCCGTTGTGTCCAATTTGGTTTTGAATAACAGCATTTCCCATCATTCTGCTATTCGATGGAATGTTTACAAAATCTTCCGAAATGAAATATGCCAAGATTGTTTGCATTTGTGGCACTTTAGCGAAAAGGTCAATTAGTCCAAAGCGATTCTGAAGCTGAAGCTGCTTGTGTGAATGACCGTGAAGTTCCAAAGCGGCGACTCGCACCAGTCACCACTTTAACTCTCTTTATGCTTATTCAAATGTGCCTTTACTGTGGTTGTCACTTTATTTGACTTTTACTGTGATTGCAATGATTTTTTTACACTGTTGAAATGATTGGATCCTGTCAATTTGTGGGAAGTTTGGAATTCCTCAAATTGTGTGAAATCTGTGACTGAAAATAAACAATGTGGATCCTTCTCCCTGGTTTTGGGTTTGGTTTTTGTTCTGTTTTTGTTTTCTATCATAAAAAATCTATGTGCAACGCGTCAGTATTACATGGGAATATGTTGTCCCAGAGCTTTTTCCGACTTCACAAGAGGCTGGTGCTTTAGCCTCGATCGTTGTAGTGTCCCTTTGTTGCATATTTGTATTGTATTCCTCCACTGCACCTTGCCACCCATTTAGCCTCGATCTGAGGATAACGTGCCAATGGTGCATCAAAAAAAGTCACTCAGGCAAACTTCTCCACCATGACCACATGTGTTCTTTTCTCAGATATAGCAACTCCAAGGAGTTGTTATTGATAAGGATTTTAACAGTGACACAGTAGTAGAGCGGTTAGTGCTCTCGCTTCACAGCCAGAAGGTCCCAGGTTTGATTCCCACCTGGACGGGACCTTTCTGTGTGGAGTTTGCAGGTTCTCCCTGTGTCTGCGTAGGTTTCCTCTGGGTACTCCGGTTTCCCCTACTACTAAAAACATGTGCAATAGGTGAATCCTCCAGCCTGGCCCCACATCATGGAGATGGGTCCACGAGTGGCAGCTGACTGCTCCTACAGGTCACCCCAGATGCCGAGAACACATTTCTCTACCAAGATTAATAAAGGATAACTTAACAGTCACATATAAATGATTCAACAGGGAAAAGTCCAAAATCCATTGCAGTGTTACATTAAGTCAATGGACGATGATTATACCATTATTCATCTGACTGTAGAAATTTGGGGCTCAACCTGTAAAACTGTTACACAGCCACTGATCATTCTACATAAAAGGTTCTGAAAACAAATAGATATAGCGATCCATTTTAACCAACTATTAAGTATAAGTCATTAACGTTTAATGATATAGATTGTAATGTATTCCGGTTTTGAATTAAACCAATAACATTGCCAATAAACTTTGACTAAAGACAAAGTCACTACAGAGTGCAAAATGCAACAATAATAAACTAATGGAGATTTGAAAAGGTAAACTACTGTAGCCTGGCATCCAGAATAATACCCCTCTGTATATTTTATACACGGGGATATCAATCACTGGTACAGCGGTGAGTCTTGATGTGAACAATAACTTCAGTATTTTTTGCCTGAAAAAATCCAAACACTAACAGAGTTATTCCACTTTTTTCTCCACTTTTCATACAGATTTGAGCTAATGTTATGGAAAATGTTTTGTTAGCACCAGCAAACACAGGGGAGCTCCATGGCAACAGTGAATTCATAACATTATTAAGTGATGATGTCATCTCTCCGGGTCCAATGGAGCTTTAGCCCTGTTCACTATAATGTGATTTATCTGATTTGAACCTGCTGTAGAGCTGACTCTTATTAAACATCTGATCACAAATACATTTACTCTGGAGTTTCATTAGTAATGCTTTTCTGGCAATAATTATCAAATATTTTTTTCCATACACAATGAAGGCTAATTTTCAATAGTATCTTCATTTTGACTTGAGAAATAGTGAGATATATTATTCTAATTAGGCGTAAAACAGTTTTGATCTTTTATCTGCTGGAGATTCAGATAAAGTTGTGTTTGTTGCCGTGTTTATCGATGGGACTCTCAACAGTTTGGACCCGGAAGAAGCTTATTATTGTGTGTGATGTCACACTTAACAAACATTATGTGTCTGCAAGAAACACACAGCTTTAGTAGAAAAACAAAACAGGTTCATATCCAAAGCAATGGAACAAACCATCACAGTGACAGGAATGTGTTTGTGGAATGCACTTTAGTAACACATCAGAGTCCAGACAAGCCCAAAAGCGATTAAAAAAGTCAAATCAATTGAAAAGGGCTTGTAATAAACCAACCTCTACTGTGTCATTGGAGGAGTTTAAAGAACTAAAAGCAAAATTGTCTGAAAAAGAACAACAGTTAGAAATTGGAAAAAAGAAGAAAAGAAATCGAGGACACTTGTAATGAACTGAGGAAGGAAAAGTCAACTGTTGACACAAAGAACGATGGCAAAACATTCAGTTCATAAACCAGGATGATGGAGTACTGTGCTATTGTGAATCAGGTCCCTACAAAGAACATTTCTTCTCTCATTCAGAGCAAAGCAGAGAGAACTGGTCAGAAACTTAGTGCTGTGCCACAGAGATAGCGATGGAATCTTGATGTGATAGCGGATCTTAAGGTTGCAGAAACGGCCATGAAATCAGTTAACCTTACCTTAGGATTTGATGCTACAACCCAAGAGGGGGTGCACAACAGCATTCATCTCATCACAAAAGAGGAATGTGAAGTTGTAGCTATCGATGAATTGCATGGTGGGACTGCTGACGAGTACCACTGCTATGTGACAGAGTCCATTGACCATCTTGCAGCTTCATACTCTGATTTCCATCAAGAGGTCTACCAGCACTGCCGGTCTACCATAATTGAGCACATTTCAAATACGTTGACAGAGTTGCTGTAAACCATGCAGCAATCACTCAAAAAGTCTAAATGAGTTACACTGCCACCTTCACGCGCTTGACACCATTGCATCATTGTGTAGATCTTCTCTCTAGTGTCAGTCATCTGAGGGCCATCTATTTGGAAAGAACTGCTTTGCTGGAAATTTGGTGGTTGCCATTAACAAATGTTGCTACAAAGATGGCAAGGGTGATCCGCCTCCAACAATCTGTCGGGCTTCAGGGTACAGTACTCAAGTGGTTCAAATCGTATCTTTCAAACCGGACTTTCTCTGTGGCGCTCAACGACGTCTCATCCGCAACAGCTCCTCTATCCTCAGGTGTGCCGCAAGGCTCTATTCTTGGACCCATTCTGTTCACTCTGTACATGCTGCCACTGGGACAAATCACCTCCACACATAACATCAGCTTTCATCTGTACGCTGATGATCTACAACTTTACCTCCCTGTGATCCCGGGTGTTACATCTGCACTGGATTCTCTCTACACCTGCCTCCGGGACATCAAAAACGGGCTCTCTGACAACTTTCTCCACCTCAACGAAGGAAATACGGAATACATCATTTTCAGCCCTGACTCGCCCCACAATACCACAGTTTTCCACAACTGTCCGGAACTTAGGGGTCACTTTTGACAGCTCCATTAAGTTCGACAAGCAGGTCAGTGCAGTGGTGAAGGTGAGCTTCTTCCAGCTCAGACTCTTGGCTAAAGTCAAGCCCTTCCTGTCTCGTGCTGATTTGGAAAGTGCCATCCACGCCTTCATCAGCTCGAGACTGGATTATTGCAACGCCCTTTACATTGGCATGAACCAGTCTCTCCTCCGTAGGCTGCAGCTGGTGCAAATCGCTGCAGTTCGTATGCTCACCAAGACTCCAAAGCACCTTACCCCCGTTTTGGAGAATCTTCACTGGCTCCTGATCTAGTTCAGGGTCCAATTCAAGGTCTCCCTGTTTGCTTTTAAAGCCATCAACAGCCTGGGTCCTGCTTATCTCACTGAGCTGCTGACTGTCCACCGTCCTGTCAGGGCCCTGCGCTCTTCTGAGCTCACATCGCTGATGGTCCCCAGGTCGCACTACAGGAAGTGGGGCGAACGCGCGTTTTCAGTCTTCGCTCCCAAGCTCTGGAATGCTCTCCCATCTTGCGTTCTGTCACTGAACTTTATGTGTCTTCAAATCAGAGCTAAAGACATATTTATTCAGACAGCACCCTTGTTTTGGATGTTTTTAAGGTGCTATATAAATAAATATTGATTGATTGATTAAAACTTTCTTGATGATCACAACCTGCCAAGAGGACTTATTGCCCGATATCGGGGAAATCAGTTGTATGTGCTTTTCACATGTGTGGAAAACGTATAGAACAACGAACGTGCTGCTCTGTTGGACTTTTCCAGAACTGTGCCCGTCTCCTGCGGAGGATTGCAAGTATCAGAAAGGACTTCGAAAACCCTGAAGCCATCACTCAAATGCAAGTTCTAGGGATCTTGAGAAGACTTTTAACAGGGCCCTGGATGCAAGTATTTTACAAAGCTGCAGGAGGAGAAATGCATCATATTCACGGGATCCAAGTGGTGAAAGAGCAACGTTAAAGGACACATAGTTCCCCCTTTTGGTTCTCACACGGAGCACAGACTTCTTTGGCAGATAAGAGGATGGGACAAGCTGCCTGTCAACAAGGATCAAGTGATCTATTTAAACAGATGATGAAAGAATGTCTCAATGCTGTGGTATCAGTGCTTGAGAGACAGTACAAGAGGCAGTTGGACTTTGATATCAACAATACAGAACTGCAAGAACAGACTGCTCCAGCAAGACTTGATAACACTGATGCAGAGGAGATCATGGGGGATGTTTGGTGCGCAAGAGGAAAGAGCAAAAAATGCTTGATTATCTAAGGCCAAAATGCGGACAAAGAAAAAATAAATGTTTTACGATACTTGGGAGAGCCTTTACAAAGACAAGAGGGACAGAATTATAAACTGGGCAGTGAGTAGGGCGAGAAAACATAGAAGAACAAGTAGTCAGAAGAAGCATGAAATTGGCAAGGAGTTGTCCTAAAGGGCTACTCTTACAAATTCAGAAGAAAAATGAAACAGACTAAAAAGAAATTGAAAAAAGGTATCGACTCATAAGTGCATGAACAGGTTGCCGGAAATGTTTGTTCATTTATCAACGTTATGGATTTGCGATAATGAATATTCATTAATTATTTAATTTAAATTAATTAATACATTATCAGATTTATTTCACATATTTTTATACCTACTCGTTTCTAAACAACCTTTCCAATGATACCAGCCATTTTGAAATTGAGCCACAATGGAGGACATTATGATCATTTATTCTGAACCTAAGTTGTATTGGGTCAGAGGTCAGCTTTCACTTTCTTTTGTTTTTCCATTAAAGATCCTATATCATGCAAAATCGACTTTTTGGAGCTTTTAACCATGTTGTTATGCTATTTCCTTATCAAAAGCACTGATTGACTTCATTCACGCAGTTCTAAGCAATCCTCCTGAATCCTGCTCTGAGCAGCTGCTCCGCCCTCTCCTGGTAAACCACTGTCATGCCCGTAGGATGTATTTATGTCATAGTGTCAAACAGAAAGTGCCCGAAGTCTGTAATGTAATGCCTTACGGGCTGATTTTAATTTATATAACAGCCTTTTCATTATTTCTGTTGTAAGAACGAAAGAAAAGAGAATAAGAGGAAGGGCCGGACGTTTATGCACCGCGCTGCCCCTGCAGAGAAAACAAACACACCTCCTGAGCGTCCGAACAAAAGTTATTTTGCCCCAAGCTGTGAAGAAGTGGCTCCTTTCTAACCTACTCTGGCGACCGCCTGTTCTTTTTTCTAACCTAACGATAATGTGTCGGACAAAATGCGCGTTTGGCTGCGAGTGATACAGGACTTTATTCACCTTCCTAAAGAAGAGTCCACTCGCCAGAAGTTGGAATTTCTCTCCGGGATTCAGCGACTATCAAATATCATATGTTTGTCACTTCACTGATGGCTGCTTGGTGAACCTCGGCCAGAACCAAAGTGGATTAACTTAAAACCAGCGTGATTCCCACAATATAAAACACCCGATGGAGAGGCTAAAGCAGTAAGTCAATCAGAACGCGTGTTAACGTGAATTAAGCTGTGTTGCATTTGTCAACTCCTTATAACTGCATTGTGAAATAACTTCATTTTCTGCTGCGATATTTATATTTCTACTACATGAGCGGCATCAACTCGGAGAGAGGGGGTGGAGTTAACTGAATCCAAGCGCCCTGTCTTCCGGGTTGGTAAAATACCCCCAGAAAATACTTATATTTCTCACAAAAATGAGTACTCCATAGTGGTAGAGGTACAATATGTCATATAAATGCCTATAGTTAACTTTCGAATGGCCAAAATAGCATGATATAGATCCTTTAAAGTCAACTGCTGTTAATGGGCCTAATTAGATGATACAATAAGAACTGTAACTTCCTTTCTATTTCTCACAGAGAGATGATCTTGGTACCACTGGAAATGATTCCAAGTTCTTTGCGGTGGTTTTCTGTCCTGTTGATATCCATTGATTTGGAATTTTTGCAGCATACCTTGCAGCATACATACACAAGTGAAACGGAAACAGCGTCTGAAAAGAGGAGGAAAAGCTTTAGCAAGCAGCAGCTGTGGTTTGAAATGCATTTCCTGAGCCCAGGCATTCGGATCAGAGGATTATACGCTTCAATAAACTTGAAAACAAGGACGCAATAAAGAACACACTGGACAAACTGCACACACTACAAACGTGTTTTAAAGGGGATTATATCATGACATGAGGCTGGACAGACAGGTACTGCACACTCAAAACACACATGGTGAAATAATATCCAGAGGAGGGAGGAAAGAGGCGAGATTTGCCTCAAGTGTCAGAGAAAGGTAGTAAACTATTCCACTGTCACCAAAGCACAAGCAAAGAATCAGGAAACAATTTTCATTCACATCTTAGTGCTTAGAATCACGCAGCAGTGACTCCTGAAGTGAACACATGCGAACGACTGATTGACCAGAATGACCAAAATGACATTTTTATACTCACTACTGCCACCTCAGGTCTTACGTGTAACTGCAGTCTCTATATTAAGCTCGTGCGTGACGGCACTCCGAACACCTTTTTTAGTGACAGTGCAGGATTTTAGAGGGAGTTGTGGTGAACAGGTCTGGGCTCATTCTACACGTTAGGACATTACTGGAACATGTAGGGGGAGGAAAATACTTAAATTTAGCATTTGTAAACTCCTTATAGTCCCTAGACCAGGGGTGCCCAAACTTTTTGTCTCCGAGGGCCAAAATGAAAAAGTGCCTATGGGTCGCGGGCCAAACACGGCGATGTCAAGCGTGAAACACATACTACAGTATAAATGCAAATAATACTAGTTACTTACTTTATTTTTCAGTAGCCTATACATTTGCATTTGATTATATCTATGCAAATAACATACTACATTAAAACAAATGTTAACTGTGGCAAAAGCCTAGTTTTAGTAGAACAAAATCAACTATTGTAGTAATATAGTGTAAAATCTAAACAACAACAACACCTATATCTACAGTACCTACAGTGAATTTACCTCATTCATTTGTTAACTCAAAGAAAATGTCACATTAGATCATTTTGAAAGTGTCAGTTCAGCATAAAGTCTTAAGTCAATTTTTAACACACACCTATGTTGATGTCAACAACCTTTGGAATAAAAGATGGAAAACTGGGAAAGTTGATGCTACAACGCTTTGTGATTGATAAATAATAATAATAATAATAATCTCTTGGATTTGTATAGCGCTTTTCAAGATACCCAAAGCGCTTCACAGCTCATTATTCATTCACTCCATACTTGGTGGTGGTAAGCTACTGTTGTAGCCACAGCTGCCCTGGGGTAGACTGACGGAAGCAAGGCAACCAGTCTGCGCCATCGGTCCCTCCGACCACCACCAACCACTCACTCACTCACTCATTACATTCGCTAGGCTTCCTGGTGTTACCACACGGTCTCCCATCCAAGTACTAACCAGGCCCTACCCTGCTTAGCTTCCAAGATCTGAGGGGATTGGGCATAGCAAAGGCGGTATGACCATAAACACCAAGACACCACAACAGTGTTTCCTTAACTTTGCGAAAGGAGAGAAACAGCGCCCCCAATTTGACGCTGGTGGCTAAAAAGTGTACTGCATCCATATTTACCATTGAGAATGAATGGGAGAGAGTTAGGCCGGACTCACACCTAGAGCGGCGGAAGAGAAGAGCGGCGAGCTTCCATTCATTCCCTATGCTGCAGCAGCAGGGAAAGGAAGCTCCGGAACTACCAGAAATCGCCAGCAGCATAGGGAATGAATGGAAGCTCGCCGCTCTCTTCTCTTCCGCCGCTCTAGGTGTGAGTCCGGCCTCAGTATTAATCATACCGGCGCAAAAGTAGGTCACTCTCTGGCGGGCCAATGGAATTGTTCCCACTTTGGCCAACCCTGCCCTAGACAAAGAACGTACCCATTTATGGTCAATGACACATACACGCAGTAGTGCAGGGCAGAAGGGGAACTGAATGATCTGGATTTGGGCCCTCCCCTTTGTGTCAGAACCACTAATGATTGGCCACTGTCAGACTGGGGTTTAGGAATACCATCCATCCATCCATTTTCTTCCGCTTTATCCGGGGCCGGGTCGCGGAGGCAGCAGTCTCAGCAGAGATGCCCAGACTTCCCGATCCGCGCACACCTCCTCCAGCTGTTCAGGGGGGACCCCGAGGCGACACCAGGCCAGCTCGGAGACATAGTCCCACCAGCGTGTTCTGGGCCTTCCACGAGGCCTCCTCCCAATAGGACATGCCTGGAGCACGTCCCGAGGGAGGCGGTTTAGGAATACACTTTTTAAAATGGTAAATGGTCACATTCTCTCACCTCTGGTCCCTGACCCACAGTCTGGGAACCGCTGATTTAAAACTCACTGAAACCTGCCCCTGACTGGTTATTTCTATCTTACCACTGAGAATTTGGAGAACTGAGATGCAGTTATTGGATTTAAGAGCTGAGAGCTGTGTGGATTCAGTTCCTCTTTGAGACCAATACAACAGCTTTGTGGAATAAATGTGAATAGTTAAGAGCTGGAATAAACAATTCAGTCAGCTTTATTAACAACTAGCTGTGACCCGGCCTACGGCTGGGCCTCTGCTAGTCTCCACATTTGATGTTCTGAGATTATGAGTTATTACAAAAAAATGTCCAAACAAGTCCCTATAACCCGTCACTCACTAAAGCTATACCCCACTAAGTAGACCAGTGGTTCCCAACTATTTTATTTGAAGCCCCCCCTGCACATGCTGTAGTCGAGCCGCGCTCCCTATTCCAAAAACTATGGCCACTACAAATGTTTCAAAACAATGAATGCTAATAATTATTTATTTCAAACCAACAAACAAACTGCAATTGGAGTGTTTTCTGCACCTGTAGCTACTCCTTTCTCAGTCATATTGGAAGATTTTTACTCATGACCTTTGACCAGACAAAGCTCTGAGCCTCTGCAATCCCAGATGCCCCGCATGTTTGGAACCACTGTAGTAGCCTACTATATAGTCAAGTGCAAAGTTGCCTACTCGCTGCGGCTGCAGAAAGGAGTGAGCCTGTTGTCCAGAGCACCAGCAGAATGAGCAACTACACCTACAATAGGTTAAACTCAGGGAATAAAATTCAAGAGACAGTGGAATATTTATGGATAAATAACAGGGCTTCAGCTGTCACACGGTTCGGTTCACGGTGCAGGACCCGCGGTTTGGTGCATCATGGTGCAAGTTCAATATAAAAAATAATAAATTGGTTTTGATATATATATATATATATATATATATAAAATAGATTATGTTCATCATTAGATAGTATTTATAATCTTAGAATAAAATTGGCAATGCTTTAGAAGCTGCTTTATAATAAAATGTACCTCTGGGCTCACAATACGTGAAAGCAAAATAGAAAACTAATTGTAGCGCACTTAACCTAAAAAAAAGAAAAGGAAAAAAAAAAAGCACTCGATAAGTGGTAGTTTCATTTTCGCTTTCCTCGCACGGAGGCTAAAGCACTCGGAGCAGCGCATTTGATTTGAGGCTTGGACAACTTTCTGCTTGTTTTTCCCCACTGTAGTAGTATTTATTTTATTTATTTAACCTTTATTTAACCAGGAAAGTCCCATTGAGATTTAAAACCACTGGCCTGGCCAAGAGGCAGCAAAGGATACAGTTACAGAATTACATACACATTACATACTCATTATAAAAAACATTTACAAGAGGTCGACTCAAGTGCTCTCAATCTGGACTTAAATTCGTTCAATGGAACAAGATCAGTAGCAGTATTAGCTAAACGGTAGCGCAGTGGTTAGCGCTTGTGTGTGGAGTTTGCGTAGGGTGACCAGATTTTCTGGCTAAAAGACTGGGGACACTATTTGGGATTTAGTTGCACGGTCAACCAGGGAGCCATTTATTGACTGTTTATCCCACGCTAAATGGTAAATCTGCGTGTTAATGTCTTACACCATGCACCAATCAGCATTAACATGATAGACTTGATTTTTTTTTATTGGTTTCTACTTGGTAATGGACATTTGCATGGCCCAAAGACATGAATTTTCAAGCAAAGTGTGTACTTTGTGGATCATATTGGCCAAAAACTGGGACATTTGGGACAGATCCTGTGTAAAACTGGGACAAATGAATGGTTTGGGAGGAATGTGTGGGGACATGGAACAGAGGACTAAAAACTGGGACTGTCCCGGGTAACCTGGGACGTCTGGTCACCCTAAGTTTGCGTGTTCTCCCCGTTTCTGCATAGGTTTCTGTAGCAGCAGTAGTTGTTGTTGTAGTAGCAGTTGTAGTCGTAGTTAGTTGTCCTTATTTCTTAAACAAAAACCCTAAAATGAGCTGAAATGAGTCAGTTGTGTCACAGAATTGAGGCATTATTAGACTTCCTCTTTGTGTCAGGAAATGACTCGCACGCCAACAACATTCAGGAAGAGCTTCACCGACAGCAGTCTTTCCGCAGGCTTTGAGGATTTGATCCCATTATTATTGGTTATTCCGGTGCCATTGTTGGAGAAAATGGAAGACCCAGATTATGCCAACGTCCATGAGCTGAGAGGAGCGGGAGAGCAGAGGCCCAGAGGAGCAGTCCCTCCACATCAGGGTGAGCGTCTCTTTACGGGTCAGCCCTATGTTCCCCAGTACCTATGTTCCCCCACTTCTATTGATTGAGATTAGGCACCAGCCCACTGTCCTTAAGGTTAGTGGCTAGGGCAGGGTCAGGGTTAAGCTGATTGATATATGTGTGACATTACACTCTCATGACTTGTGACTGGTTGAAGTACCAACTCACCTACGGAAAAAAAAAATCACATCCGGGGAACATAGGACCCGGGGAACATAGGTATCCACTCTGCGCGGAACTCTACATGAGGCAAAATGACTCAAAACAAACATGTCAGAACCTTTCTCCAGAAGCATTGTTAGAAAATGAGTGTAATGTTTCGCCCATGTCAGAGTGTTCCTGCGTATTTAGTCTGTCTCCTTTTCCCGAGCTCCAAATCTTCTCTTTCACCTGTATGATTTGATATTCTCAGGGTGCAAAACAGAGATAAAGAAAAGGGCCTGGGCTTGCTTTTTCTCTGCCTTGTTCTGCTTTTCTTGACTGAAACAAACTGACTAACTAACATGGCAGATGTTTACCCAGCTTGTGGTTAACCCTAATGTCATGTTTGGCATACTTCTGCACTTTCTGACACAGTTTTATTTTAAATTTCTTACGACAAATGTTTCTATCAATCAACGTTCATTTGTGCAGCCCTTTCATACAACACATGGTTAGTTCTGTTTTCTTTCTTTTATAATGTTCTTTTATACTGTATTAGGCTGGTCTTATTTTTTGACTTGAAGTCTTTACCCCTTTAATCTAATAACAATGTGGGCCTAATAGGACGTCTGAGTAACTCGAGGCGTGGTAGGTGAAGACAGGAACGGTTGGCTGGTAAGAAAGGTTGACCTTTGGTTTCATGGTCCTGCTCCTGAACCTATAGTCCATATAATATTAACTCAGTAAACTTAGGGGGTCGTTTCTAAGCCAGGTGCTAAATTGCGAGTAGTACTTAACATTAGCAAGTGCTATTTTGTGTATTTTGTGTTGCACCTGATTACTATTAGAAACTGTGCGTATTTTTTGTGCTGCAAATGTGATATGCAAACAGTAAACTTACTGTGCGAGTACAGTCTGTGCAAAACTGCTGCTGCTCTTATTCCTTATTAAGCGCCTTTGAGGGAACATTTAGAACATTATGATGGATAAATGACAGATGTCCACAATCAATAATTATCGTTTTAATAAAAATGAATTAGGCCTATTATTATAGCAAGTCAATCCTCTTGGTTTAAAGAAATAGCCTATGCTACTGCCTGTGCTTTGTGTCTGTTGCCTTCAAATATTTAATTGTGTACATGCACGTGTTGGTGCAGAAAAAAAAACAACAACCTCCAAGCTCTCTACGCGCTCATCCAGCGTCTCCACACGTTGGTCTGAGGAGCATGTCAGCTGCTGCGCATACAGAGCACACAGTCAGAGACGGTTTTTCCTATACGAGATTACGCACGTTGCGTGGTGCCATTAGTCCGACATCTCTTTAGTCAGAAAAAAAACAGGCCCATAGGGCTGGAAAGCGGAAGTGCGAGAATTTGCGAGATTTCCGTCCACGGATACAAACACCCGCTGGTTGTCCTGTACTGATATCGTGGACTTCATACGCGCTTTTTCTGTGTTATTTTGGACACATTTCGTCTCTGGGATGAAAAACTTCCTATACCGACATGCTAGTCGCTGAGTGGATCGGCAAATGCCCCGCTCAGGTTTGCGGCATGGTCCCATTTAGTGATAATATTCGAGTAAGTTATACTCGTAGTGACATGCGCCTTTTCCTCTGCCTTTGATTCGCCTTTTTGTGCTGTTATTCCCATGTCACCGGACATGTGTGAGAGCAACACCTCTACTGACGGACTGTGGTCATTTACGGTGACTGAAGCCACTAAGGACTCAACAAGGGTCAGAAAAAAAACAGACCCATTGGTCCGACCATAAACAGCAGAGATGTGCTCGGAGTTTACCACGCACACGCTCCAAGTCCACAGAAGAGAATAGCTATTGCGCATGACATTTATTTGAATTTCAAAGTTAGAAATAAATAATATGAACTTATATAACGTTAAAATAATCCATATATTTTTATGATAATTATTAATACATTTAAACAGTTAGTTAATGCTGTAGGGTTAGGGTTACCCTTAACCCTAAACTCCGAGCACATCTCTGCTGTTTATGGTCGGACCTACGGGACTTCAGACCAATGGGTCCATTTTTTCTGACTAAAGAGATGTCGGACTAATGGCACCTCTGTCAATGGGACATTTTCGGAATAATGAGACGTCGGACTAATGGGTTGTCGACTCATGGGCCGACTACACGTTGCGTAGGGCCTCCGCAGCCGCAAGGGCCCCGCATCTCAGTCAAATGACAGTGTTGTTTCGCTGATTAATGAGCGACAGGCTCTCTGACAGGCAGCGCTCACACACTCTCCATCTGCTTTGCCACATACAACACCAAAACGCAGCAGGAGAGACCTAGCGCCTTCCCCGTCACTCCCAAGGCGCGAGTTTTTCTTCGCTCGCTGCTCAACTTGGTCTATCTAGTCTTTCTCGCGTCATCCAGCCCGGGCGCTGTTTGCCTAGTGCAGGGGTTCCCAAACTTTTTTTGGCTGGGACCCCAAAAATTGACACGTAAACAACTCGGGACCCCCATTGTATAAAGTTACTGCCTCTTACGCTACTTTAGGGAAGAAAAACATTAAAAAATCAAGTTAATATGTATTTAAACAGTTTATTTTGATTATTTGAATGGATTTCACAAATGATATGCTGTTTTACACTCAAAAATATACTAAACAGTAGCATTTTTTATTTTATCCTAAAATCATCTGGGGACCCTCACCCAAGGCCTCGCGACCCCCCGAGGGGTCCCGACCCCCACTTTGAGAACCACTGGCCTAGTGTAGTCTGCTCAGACTCGGGGCTGCATCGACCACACAATCATTTAAACTCTCTTCTTGTTGTGTCTAGCAGACTTTCAGGACAGTAGTTCGGTAAATAGACGAGAGTAAAGCCGTTGTCCGTGGCCTTTTTGTCTCAAAGAGGAGTTGAATCCACACGGTTCTCATGAGCACAGTTACTTTCAGTAACTCTAGTTCTCAGAATGTGCACAGTCTAAAACTAATTACTGCCAGGCTAATTCTTAGTGGTAAG
The DNA here is from genome assembly GCA_007210695.1 of Neogobius melanostomus. Lineage (NCBI taxonomy): Eukaryota > Metazoa > Chordata > Actinopteri > Gobiiformes > Gobiidae > Neogobius > Neogobius melanostomus. The sequence goes on from VHKM01000089.1 coordinate 129,895, forward strand.
ACAGAAAAAAACGTCAGGTGCAGGTTTCCGTTTTAAATCAGTGGTTCCCAAACTGTGGGTCAGGGACCAAGGTGAGAGAATGTGACAATTTACCATTTGTCATTTTAAAAAGTGGGGGAAAATGACTAGTGTCGTCCTAAACCCCAGTCTGACTGTGGCGTAGTGGTTAGTGGTTCTCACACAGTGGGGCAGGGCCCATATTGAGGTTATGTTCCACTTCTGCCTTGCACTACTGCACAGTGGAACTGTTTTTGACCATAAATGGGTTCACTAGCCTCGGGATGTGAACTGTAGGGCCCTAGAGTGCATTTTTGCTTAGGGCGCCAGAAGGGCCAGCACCGGCTCTGCGCACAGGCCACGGTCATATCTGGGACATCAACTAGCAGGAAACAGTAATCTGCACCGCTGAATGTTTGAATTATTATTATTTATCTTTGTAAATGAACCAGAAACAAACATTTGCAAATGTTTAGAACACCACATTGGTGCAAACTGCATTATACTGTTCTACGCTAAAGTTTACACCTGCTTCTCCCACATACTCTTTTCTTGTGCAGTTTTACTTCACAAAGTCAAGGTAAATTTGACAGCGCTTGCTAAACGCAATCATTTGCATTTTCCCCGTCTTAAATTTGGCGGATAATTGTGGCAAAATTGCCTTGGTTTGCATATTCATGAGGAGCATGTGCCAACTTTGCTCTGCAGCCCTTGCTGTTTTTTAGAAACGCAAATATCAACTGCACTTGCTGTTGCTCCACTGTGCGCACTCTACCACGTACGTGTTAAAACGCTTAGTAATGCAGTGAAATACAGTGTTGATTATTGATTTAATGTTGCGACGTAAAGGTTCCAACATTATTAACATTTCACCAGTTCAGTTCTGGACACGGGTTAAAAGCAGAACATTGGACACTCTAAACAGGTACTGATTCAAACCAAACCTGTGGACAGGGCAAAGGCATAAAACCACATCCTAAGTGATTAAGCAAAGTCGTAATCTCGTAGTGCGCAGCGCTTCCCGTCAAAGGGAAACCCACTGTAAAATATGTATGAATAAAGATTGTTTTACAGGCATCAAAACTGTGGTACATTAACAGATCATCACAAATATATCGAGGGTGAGTATCTGTGCTTCCATGAACATTTTGGTCAAATATATTAGTTTTAATTTCCAATTGCAGGTGGCACAAGCTAAATTAAATGTGGACTTTTTGGGTGGGGAGATTCTTTCCTGAAAATGACACACTATATATGAATTGTACTATAGAAAAGCATAAAGTAAGTCTTTACTTTTATACTACACAATGCTTTGGCCTACATGAACATGTTTTCTCTCAGCATTGTAGGGGGAGGAGGGATTACGAAGATTGTGTATGAAGGAAAGGCTAAATGGCATATGCCTAGAAGAATAAAGTCATGCAGCACAGGAAACAATAAACATACCCTGCAAAACATGTGCAATAGCACCTTATATGCGTCCTGTTCAATGATCACATGCTTTATATGTCATTTGTTGGATCTTTTCTGATAATGCACTCGGCCTTAAAGAAACTGTACTTGGTACTTGGCACTGAAGTAAAACATTTCCCTCACCATCCAGATGTGTAGAAACTGAAAGCTTTTCCTTGTTAATCCGACAGAATTAGAATCATAATTGTTTTTTATTGACATTGAACATGTTCACAGAGTAGGAATTTTCTTCAGAGCAACATGAAACATAAAACGTAAATAATAAACTATAAACACTTTTAAACTTAAAAGGGCATGGATAAAGTAGATGAAAAATAAAATGTGATAAAAAACAACAAGAAGCCGTCTCAAGTCCCAGTGGTGGACTGCAGTAAAGTGGCCCTACACTTCCAGACCCACGGTAAAGTCTGTTACGGACATGATGCTATTTTCACTGATGTCACAGCACAAGCACATCGTAGATGGCCAGCAGAGCATGAAGGTATATAAAAGGGCTGGGACAAAAAATATGCGATTGGATTTGGATCGCAATAATTACTGTATTGCAGTATGTATCGGATCGGCCCCTGAGTATCGTGATACGTATCGGATCGTGACAAAAGTGGATCGTCCCAGCATTTACCATTCAGAGATGGGTAGATGGTATTGAACTGGGGTTGCAAAGGGGAAGAACATTCTTGATAAATTTCATGAAATTTGCCAGAAAACTTCAATGGTAACATTAGCTTGGAAATTTAATTTAAAAAGTGACCAAAAAAACACGACAAAAAGGCGTCAAAAAGCAAGAAAAAAAGACAAGAACAAGATGAAAAAAGAGACCAAAATCACAACAAAAACACGACAAAAAAGCTTAAGACCTACAGTTTTGTAGGTCTTAGCTTTCAAATGAGGCATCACTCTGACCTGTAGACTGTAAGTTCCAGTCAAGAAGCTTTTAGATTTGAGTGAAGCTGAACTGGAGAAAATGTGCTCGGTAAGAGATTAAATAAACATTATATTATTGCATTTTTGCTGGTTAAAATTCCCAGTTCCCCATAGTTATGTTTTTGAACCATAAAATATGCATTTTATCTGTACAGTACTTTTAATGTGTTTCTGTGATGCAAGGTGACCTCCAGTGCTGAGAAAGGCGCCAAACAAACAACATGTATTGTTATTATTTTGACTGATGGTCACAACCACCCAGACTCAACTCAAAGTCAACTTTCCTAAACCTAAGTTCTGCTCAGTTCACTTCAGTCGTGGGACAAACGGCAACGTTTCACATTGTGATTGTTTAAATTCACCTGTCACTAACTCAGATGATGACAGAGAGTGGCGTAGCAAGGGTACCAGGGGGCTCCAAGCAGGAATGTCATTTCTGATCATTGTTTTCACTCCTTTCTTTTGGAGTTACAGTATGTGACTTAGGAATTCCCTGTGACTGATTGTCAAAGTTCTGTGCTGGTGTTTCCACAGACAGCAGGCTCTTCAGACTGGCTCTGCTCACCTTAGGGCTCCTCTGTATCCTGCAGGGGGCGCTCAACATCTGCCTACGCCTTCACTGTGAGTGACGCCATTCAGACTCCCATACTCTGCCTTATCCACTGAATTTTTATTTTATTTTTTATCTCCAGTTTGTAACATGTTTTGTGTAGAAGAGCAGGGAATTTTTCTGGTTTTGGAGGCCTGAGATCTTCAGTATAAAGTGGCCTTGGGCCCAATGACATACAGTACCACTGTAACCCTGATTCATTTGTCTCTTTTGGAGTGAGTTGATCTGAATGAGCAAAACCTGGTGAAATGATCAGGAGACGTGTGGAATCAAAAGTTATCCAAAGTACTTAATAATTAAGTAATATTGCGTTCCAATATTCAAAAACTAAGACCCCTCAAGAAAAACAACATAAAGGCAGTGGCAATAATACCGTAATCCAGTGGTTCCCAAAGTGGGGTCCGTGTAACATTGACGTGATGATTTTGACCTTTCTGATTGAACTTGATGTATTTTTGATTGAAAACAGTATATTCTAGTGAAATTGAGCCAAATATCACAATATAATATCCAAACTAACATTGTTAAACCAGATTTTAAATGTTATCCACCTTCAATTATTATAAATGCTAATTACATTTTACAAAAGTTTCTGGTTGACTGATTTGGAGCGTCCACGCCTGAAAAGTTTGGGAACCCCTGCCATAATCTAACATTAAGGGAGACAAAGAGCGCGATAGCGCCCCTTGCTTTGGGTAGGGCGGTCGGTTAAGGCCGATAATCTATACAGGTTAATCTCTTTAAGAAAATGTAAATATCGTGAAAAAGTTCATTTATTTCTGTAATTCAATTTAAAATGTGAAACTATAGACTCATGACATGCAAAGTAACATATGTCAAAAATATAATAAATGATTTTTTTTCCCACAATATTCAAATTTTACATGTTTCACCTGTATTTCATGTTACAATCAGAGCTAACTGGTTGCTTTTGTGTATTTTTGCAGTTCCTTCAGACGGTGAGGAGGCAGATATCTCCTCTTTGGACATATCGCTGTTGGGGCAGATGTGTACGAACATCTCCTGCTGCAGAACTCTCCTCGGAAAGGCCCTCGAGGAAAACCTGGCTCTGAAGGAGGAGAGGGAGCAGTTACTCTCCAGACTGTCTCCAGATTACGAGGGCTCAGGCGATCTGTAACTCCGCCTGTCACCAGGAACACTTGTATGCATGCCTGTTGGAATCACACTCTGTTCCACCGGCTGATGTCACGAGGCGGCATTTGTCTGGTAGAAAAGCTTGACGTAGCATTTGAAAAGATGGATTTTTCTCTCTGTAATAAAACAACGTTACAATGTTTATTTGATGACGTGTTTCCTAAGCGTGTCCACTCACAAACAGCAACTGCGTTTCCATCAAAGAACATCTGTCTAAAATTCGCAGAATAAAAGTGCATAACAAAATGATGGCCGTTGGTTACCTTGGTTACAACAGGCAGCTGAATGGCGCGATTGCAGCATTTACCCAGCAGAGGGCGCACTGTGCCTGTATGTTTTGACTGTAGACTTTTCTTCATCTTTCACTCCAGGTGCAATCTTTTCTGTTCTTTTCTTGGCCACATTTATTTATGTTGTCGGAATGAGTTAGCTGTTTCGACCTGTAATGTCATGAATGTATGTTTATGTAGGCGACATGCAGAATAAATTAGCAAAAGCATTATTAGTGCAAGAGTAGTCACACGTTTTAGTGACAAACTTTGGCAATTATGATAATGAACACAGCAAAATCTGGGACAATACTGACACCAGTCAAAAGGTCTTTTTATTTGCTACGTCAAACTTTATGTGATTAATCCTTTGGTCTGTTCTAAGTACTAATCATAGTTTTATTTCAGTGAAGCAGCAATTTGAAGAACGAAAAAAAGTTGGGAATAAAAGTTGTTTTTTTAAGTCAGTGACATAGAAAGTTCCATAGAATTCTGACTCACCCATTTCTCATTGATATAATGGTTGGCACAGCAACAGTTTAAAAGTGTTTACCTCTATGTATGTCACCGTCAGTGCAATGAAAAACATGTCAAATTAACAGAAACTGGGTAAATATTTTAGCTAAATCTTAAGTATAATTTTGTTAACTATGTTTTAGCCAAAAATGTGTCATGTGCACTTTAAAGGTGCAACCCAGTAACTGTATGTGTGGTTAGCATAGCGCCTTTACTTACCATCCCTAGGAAAGATATGGACAAACTTTTTGATGCAGAAGCCATGTTGGGTTTTGAACTTGCCAAGAGAGCCAGACCAGGAATTGAATTGGGTACAATTAGATTATCGTCGCCTAAACACGTTTTCAAAAGTCACAAAATAGCTCCAGTCTTTTTTCATTTCAATGAAAACATACAGTAGGTGTCTTTCCCCCGTTTTAGGCAATACATATTGGGCTTTATCATCTTTTGTGGGACAGATTGAAGGGCTAGCCAGGCTGCTCTAGGACTAATAGATTTTTCGGTTTCTGGTAAGTTTTTCACTGCTGATTAAACCATCTCCACGGATACGTATACATTCCAATCCAGAAACCCTAAAAAACCTAATCCCGGAGCATCATAGGGGCCACCGGGATGAAAAACAAAAGTGCTAAGCTAAACCACCCATACAACACTGACAAGGCAAATACGCACTAATATGAGCTTTTCCTCTGACATAAAAAGTTGCATAGTGCACCTTTAAACATTAGCGATGGCCGCGTGACACCGGCTACGCCTTTCCCGGCAAAAGTCTCGTAAAAAATTCGGAGCTTCAGAGCTGCTTCATTCTGTTTGGACACTGACATTGCGGAGAAACTATTATGGCTGCTCCTCATTAACATGATCAGATCCACATGTGCACTAATATTGATGTGTGAATGATCAGACCAATCACAGGTTAGAACTAGAGGAAGTGCAAATGCAGTGGAAATGTAGTGAAAGAAGACAGTTGGTGAGAGCGCAGACTGAGCAGAGGAGGCACTTTGGTCAAATCCACAGCACTTTACATGTATATATTCATGTTCAGATTTGTGTGTAAATTGGAGGTTTGATCCAGTGCCAGAGGCACTCGAAGAACTCGAATCAAACGGATGTGACATGCAAAACCAATAAAACCAATTGCTCCTCTGCTGCATTTATATGAAGAGGAGAAAGAGGGAGAGCGGGAGTAAGCTTTAGTCCTTTTTCATTTCATCATGGAATCTTATTAGCAGCTCAGTGACTGTGTTATTATTCACAACACTTGAGCACTGAGAAGACCAAGAGTGGCTAAGGAGCTGAAACTATAAGGGCCTTAAAGTTAAACCTCGATCCTGTGAAGAGCCACAAAAGCAGCGACCATTGGTGAGGTCCAGAGATGATCATGCTGTCAGCATCACATTCTATTTTATCATAATAAACCATAACTTTATACCTGTTTTTTTTTTACTTTTTTTTCTTGTATTCTGTTGTTTTTTAAATGTCAAACATTCAGCTGCTCACTGCCCTCGAGTAACAATTAGAAATCAATGTATATCTAATAAATGAACATTTGCTGCTGTTCTGCTCAGACTGGGACTGTATTTTATTTATCTATTGTCCGTTTTTTTTATCTTTTCAACTATAATGTTTAGTGTCAGTGTATGTTTGACCCAGGGACACAAGAACAGTGTGCATTTGCAGGAGCTGGGATTCAAACCCATGACCTTCCGAACATGAGACGACTCGCTCTACCACTTGCGCCACGGTCGCTTTGTGTAGCGTCTGATCTTCAGTTTTATGTTGCATTTACAGTGGGAACTAGATGTTTACATACACTATATAAAAACACACATGTACATTTTTTCCTCACTGTCTGACATGAAGCCAGAATTTACTTTTACTTTTTTAGGCCAATTTTCAAAATAATTTCTATTTGCTAAATGCCAGAAGAATGAGAGATAGAATTGTCTACACGGTTTTATATTACATTTTACTAAACCGAAAGTTGACATACATTTTGTTAATATTTGGTACCATTGCCTTTAAACTGTATATTTTGGGTCAAACGTTTTGGATTTCCTTCCACAAGCTTCTCACAATAGCAGGAGTTTTGGTCCATTCCTCCAAACAGAACTACAGGCCCCCTTGTGTGCACATGCCTTTCCAGCTCTGCCCATACATTTTCAACTGGATAGAGATCAGGGGTCTCATTTATAAAGCCCACGTACGGACAAAATGAGGCCAAAACCTTCCGTACGAACTGTTCTGCGCCAAAGGTGGTATTTATAGAAATCGAACTGAACGTGAAACATTACGCGCCGCCACACTAGGTTTGTACCTGGCGTCCGCAGTCCGCACTTTTCAGAAACGCTGCAAACACACGAGGAGAGGCGAGGGAAAGCAGCAAGGGGAGGTCGGATTGAGGAAATGAAGTCTGGTGCACATTTTAAACTGCTCATTTCTTTATTTTCTACAGAAATGATTAAGATCATTAAAAATAAAATCTAGGAAATCAACCGTTGGCTTTGTGTAGTGTTTCAATCTTTCGTTTCTATACTTAATAAAATATTGTAGTAATGTGTGACACTCAAAGACGTGCACGCTCATGTACGCTCATGCACGGACACCGGAGCGCACTGCCGCCGGCTGGGAGCGAGAAGCAGGAAGGATCCGAGCCGCTCTGTGCTTTTAACCAAAGTCTGACCAACTCCTGTGGAGGCCGTGCGGATGGCTGGTCCAAGGCACAAGTCCATTCAGAGACGCTGCGTAATTACGCGCTGCAGCTCCACAACCTCTCTCTTTATCACACCACCCGGACTCTGCTCCTCATTCATGCCCAAAGCGAACCGGTGCCTCATCCCCACTGCACGTACAGCGAGCTCAAAAAACAATAGACTATCTGAGTGATTCAAAGCCCACCGAGCTTATTCTGTAGTTTCAGGAAATTTGAGCTCCGTGAACAGCACTGGGAAATATCACAATCAGCGTCTAAAAGGCTCTTCTTTACGTTCTAAAAGTGTATTTCCAAAAGTGTTATTGATGAGACTCTGCACTCTGCCAGTAGGTTACTTGTGATCAGAGAAACAGCGGTAACATGTCAGTAAAGATCCACCCGGCCTCTGCTGTCATTGCTGCGCCGTGTGGCCCCTCCCTCTCATTATCGCCTCATGTTTAGGTAAATCTCATTCATAAGTTACTTTGCATATCCTTATATGGTGACATGGAGGCGTGCAGGGGGCGTGACGTGAGGAGGGGTCATGTGCGCACATTTCTGCTCCAGGTGGAATTTGTGAAGGGGAGTTTACGTGGTGCTGCGCGTACGGAGGGTTTCATAAGTCCCAATTTTTTTCTCCGTACGTGAAGTTTGGGTTTTGCTCGTACGGACTCTTATAGGCAGATTCTCACGGACAGTTTCATAAATGAGACCCCAGGACTTTGTGATGACCACTTCAAAACATTGACTTTGTTATCCTTAAGCCACTTTATAACCAGCTTTGGGTCATTGTCCATTTGGAAGACCCTTCTGCCCCCAAGCTTTAACTTCCTGGCTGATGTCTTGAGATGTTGCTCCAATATTTCCACATAATGTTCTTTCTCCATGATGGCATCTATTTAGTGAAGTGCACCAGTCCCTCCCACAGCAAAACAACCCACAGCATGATGCTGCCACCCCCGTAATTCACAGTTGGGATGGTGTTCTCAGGCTTTTTCCTCTAAATGTGACCATGGTCATTATCGCCAAACAATAGACCACAGAATATGTCTAAAAAATGTAAGTCTTTATTCTTCTCTGCTTTTACAAACTACAATCTGTCTTTTTGACGTTTCTTTTGGAGTAAGAGCTTCTTCCTGGCAGAGTTCCCTCTCAGCCCATGTCGGTACAGGACTTGTTTCACTCTGGATAATGACAAACTCTTACCAGGTTCAGCATCTTCACCAGGTCTTTTGCATCTGTTCTTGGGTTGATATTCACTTTTCAGACACAGCACATTTATCTCTGCGACACAGAACCCGCCTTCTTTCTGATCTGTATGATGGCTGGACATTTCCATCTTTTTATACTTGCGTATAATTGTTTGAACCAATGAACATGGCACCTTCAGGCGTCTTGAAATTGCACCCAAGGATGAACCAGACTTATGCTTCCAAGGACATGACATCGTCATATGGGCCAACCCCAAATTGTTTAAAGGTAAGTGTATGCAAATCTCTCAGTCTTCTGGCATTTAGCAAATAGAAATAATTCTGAAAATTCTAATTGACCTAAAAAAAAAGGAAATGTTAATTCTGGTTTCATGTCAGACAGTGAGAAGAAAAGGCATAGGCCTGTGTGTCTTTTTATATACAGTGGGTTGAAAAAGTATCCCACACGTATTGAAATAATATCTGAGAGAGAAAAGAGGCGAGATTTGCCTCAAGTGTCAGAGAAATGAAGGCTGGTAAAACGATTCCACTGTCACCAAAGCACAAACAAAGAATCAGGAAACTGTTGTCATATCTCAGTGCTTAGCAGCAACTACAGATTGCAAGACTTTCAAGCGTCCAAATAGAAGCAGCAGCGCGGTCCGTGTGGTTAGGTGTGTAGGGCGCATAAGAATCTTTAGGAATACGGCTCCTGGTTCCCACTGTAAGTTGAGTCTATTCACCATTTCACATTTAGAGGGAGGGCCAACAAAACGAGACTAGACAGTTTGAAACAGTCATAGTTGTTCTACACTTTGCTTAAACCTTCCTTTTCTATCCTACAACCATTAAATAAAATCGGAGGATATCACAAAAATACCTATTTTTCTTTTTATTTGTTTTCAAATCATAACAGTACTACTTTAAAAAATGTAAAAAAAAAGCTTGATCTTAACTTTCCAAATACTTATTCTTATATTTCTCAGCGTTTCAGAGAATTATTAGCATGCTGTTATTATGTATAGACGTACAATGTGTAAGCCTTTTCCTTATTCATTTCATCTTTCCGGGTCACTGAACCTTTCAAACTTGTGGGTATGGACCTTACAGGAAAGTTAACCATGACAAACAACGGGAACTTGTACGTCTGTGTCCTAATCGATTACGTCACAAAATGGACAGAGGCCTATCCCCTCAAGAGTAAAACAGCCATTGAGGTGTCAGGGTGCATTTGGGACTTCTTTTGTCGCCATAGGACCAAAAGAATCTTGACTGTTTTAAATGATGTCCGTTCTCCTATGAACCATGTTTTGTTTTTACGGTTAAGAGAAGAGCTCAATAAAATGGTGGCTTACGATGGCCCAAGTCAAGTAACTGCTACAAGAAAGAGGACTAACGAAATGGCACTGGAAAAAAAAAGGCAAAATCAAGAGAAAAAACGTGAGGAGCAGAGGCAAATGGCCTCCTCAATGCTGGGGCCGTTTACCATCCTCAAAATCGAGGGGAAGAACGCAGATTTGGTTTCCACAAAAGGAAAGACCATATTAACCCTCAGGGCATCCTTTAAAAAAATCACACATAACACCCTAAGGCCACAAAAGTGGCCTCTACTTTTAACAGCCATAAAATCACTATACTTTCATATTTTTTCATACTTTAAAAACTCAGAATCATAGAACTACTTCTGCTTGACACATAAATACCAAATATTTGTAATTTTTAAATGATTTTTAACCCTTTATTGGCCAAAATGCACACAAAAGTTCCCTGACGTGCTGTTTAGAAATCACAAAAACTTGCATAACTTCTATAAAAATATTCCAAATTGAATGAGGTGTTTATTTTTATTAGGCCTTGGGATGGGTCAAAGTTGAGTGGTAAAATTATTTTTTACAGGTTTTTTGTTTTCTGTAGTGACAGATTTTCATAAAAAATCACACATAACACCCTAAGGCCACAAAAGTGGCCTCTACTTTTAACAGCCATAAAATCACTATACTTTCATATTTTTTCATACTTTAAAAACTCAGAATCATAGAACTACTTCTGCTTGACACATACATACCAAATATTTGTAATTTTTAAATGATTTTTAACCCTTTATTGGCCAAAATGCACACAAAAGTTCCCTGACGTGCTGTTTAGAAATCACAAAAACTTGCATAACTTCTATAAAAATATTCCAAATTGAATGAGGTGTTTATTTTTATTAGGCCTTGGGATGGGTCAAGTTGAGTGGTAAAATTATTTTTTACAGGTTTTTGTTTTTCTGTAGTGACAGATTTTCATAAAAAATCACACTTAGCACCCTAAGGCCACAAAAGTGGCCTCTACTTTTAACAGCCATAAAATCACTATACTTTCATATTTTTTCACACTTTAAAAACTCAGACTCACAGATCTATGTCTGCTTGACACATACATACCAAATATCTGTCATATTTTTATATTTTTAACTCTTTATGAGCCAAAATGCATTCTTAACTCCTCATTTCTGCTCTTGCAGCGTCAGTAATACTTGTATAACCTTTATAAATGTGATTCAAATTGAATGAGCTTCATTTGTTCATTGCCCTAAGGGTTGGTCACACAATGGTAGTAACCTTGTTTTTAACCGTTTTTAAATGTTTCTGTAGAGCCACACTAAAATGAACAAAATGCTGTCATCCCATTGAAAATCAATACAAATGTTCCACAGAAACTCTGTCTTCTGTGGTTTTATCTCAGGAGCAGTTTGCACATGTGGGAACATTTTTATATGAGTTGGATGACTGTGCATAAGATAAACATTTGGAGGGTGTTGGTGTGGTGTAGTGAGGGGGGATTTGGGGGTGTGTGGCGTCAAAAGCCTTTCCTCTTTGAAGAAACAACTAAACACAACAGCAATAACAACAGTAAGAAAATGTAAACAAAAGCGTGTAGTGTTATGGTTTCCCCACAGTGTTTCACAGGTGCACTGGGCACGATCCAAAAACTTAATTTGGTCTTTGTGTGTTAACTTGCAAAAGATTTCTTTTAGATCAGACCAGTGTTTTTTTTTATTCCTAACAGTTTCTACTGCTCACTTTCTGCAGAGTTGGTCACGTTACTGTGACTTGCCTTGTCAGCTCAAACTTCATGTGACCAACTCTGAGGAAGATTGCAGAAAGTGAGCAGTGGAAACTGTCAGAGATAAAGAAACCACACTGGTCTGATCTAAAAGAAAACTTTAGCAAGCTCTGGGCACTATATAAGAGCAGTGGGACAATGGGATTGTCTCCTGGACTGAAAAAGAAGCCCGACGTAAGCCAAGATTTCCAGCATGTCCTAATCTCGCCAGTTTTCAATTTCACGTTTGCAAGTTTGTCATTGCCAATAAATGATCTCAACTTATACAGCGCTTTTCTACCTTTATCTGGCCCGAAGTGCTATAATAAATGCTTCATTATTTTATCAGTTAGAAACATCCTGATGTTAGACAAAGGATCACTTACTCGCGTGACAGCATAGGCAGTACTGTATGTCCAGGAGACAATCCTGTTGGGGCGAGTACATACCGGAGCGAGTACCACACAATGCTTCCACTTTTGGATATCCATCTCAATTCTTCCCCAATCTCCTCTACACTGCCATCTTCAGTGTGGTCTTCAAATGAGCCCTCCCTTGAATCAGAGCTTAATTTCATTTGGTCATTCCCTAAATCAGAATCCTCGTTGGTCTAATATTTTTCTCCTCATCCTCTCTCCCAGAGTTCATGATCACATCCAAAGCCTCATGATGTATCTTCAAATGTCTCCTCATTGTCCCACTGCTCTTATATAGTGCCCAGAGCTTGCTAAAGTTTTCTTTTAGATCAGACCAGTGTGGTTTCTTTATCCCTGACAGTTTCCACTGCTCACTTTCTGCAATCTTCCTCAGAGTTGGTCACATGAAGTTTTGAGCTGACAAGGCAAGTCACAGTAACGTGACCAACTCTGCAGAAAGTGACCAGTAGAAACTGTATACAGGAATAAAAAAAACACACTGGTCTGATCTAAAAGAAATCTTTTGCAAGTTAACACACAAAGACCAAATTAAGTTTTTTGGATCGTGCCCAGTGCACCTGTGAAACACTGTGTGAAAACCATAACACTACACGCTTTTGTTTACATTTTCTTACTGTTGTTATTGCTGTTGTGTTTAGTTGTTTTTTCAAAGAGGAAAGGCTTTTGACGCCACACACCCCCAAATCCCCCTCACTACACCACACCCTCCAAATGTTTATCTTATGCACAGTCATCCAACTCATATAAAAATGTTCCCACATTTGCAAACTGCTCCTGAGATAAAACCACAGAAGACAGAGTTTCTGTGGAACATTTGTATTGATTTTCAATGGGATGACAGCATTTTGTTCATTTTAGTGTGGCTCTACAGAAACATTTAAAAACTGTTAAAAACAAGGTTACTACCATTGTATGACCAACCCTTAGGGCAAATGAACAAATGAAGCTCATTCAATTTGAATCACATTTATAAAGGTTATACAAGTATTACTGACGCTGCAAGAGCAAAAATGAGGAGTTAAGAATGCATTTTGGCTCATAAAGAGTTAAAAATATAAAAATATGACAGATATTTGGTATGTATGTGTCAAGCAGACATAGATCTATGAGTCTGAGTTTTTAAAGTGTGAAAAAATATTAAAGTATAGTGATTTTATGGCTGTTAAAAGTAGAGGCCACTTTTGTGGCCTTAGGGTGCTAAGTGTGATTTTTTATGAAAATCTGTCACTACAGAAAACAAAAAACCTGTAAAAAATAATTTTACCACTAAACTTTGACCCATCCCAAGGCCTAATAAAAATAAACACCTCATTCAATTTGGAATATTTTTATAGAAGTTATGCAATTATTTCTGCATTACAAACAGCACAACAGTGGACTTTTGTGTGCATTTTGGCCAATAAAGGTTAAAAATCATTACAAATTTACATATATTTGGTATGTATGTGTCAAGCAGACATAGATCTATGAGTCTGAGTTTTTAAAGTGTGAAAAATATTAAAGTATAGTGATTTTATGGCTGTTAAAAGTAGAGGCCACTTTTGTGGCCTTAGGGTGTTATGTGTGATTTTTTATAAAAATCTGTCACTACAGAAAAACAAAAACCTGTAAAAAATAATTTTACCACTCAACTTTGACCCATCCCAAGGCCTAATAAAACTAAACACCTCATTCAATTTGGAATGCATTTAAAAAAGTTTTCCTGTTTAGGTATCACAAATACTTGCATGACAGTGAACTTTTGTGTGCATTTTGGCCGATAAAGGGTTAAAAATCATTAAAAATGTACAAATATTTGGTATGTATGTGTCAAGCAGAAGTAGTTCTATGATTCTGAGTTTTTAAAGTAGAAAAAAATATGAAAGTACAAAATTTTATGGATGTTGAAAGTAGAGGCCACTTTTGTGGCCTTAGGGTGTTATGTGTGATTTTTTTCAGCACCAGCTCTGGGAAGCTAATATAAAAAAACTGAAATAGCCAAAATGAACTTCTCCAGAAATGATTATCCTGAGGGAAATTTGAGGAACATCCACTGAACACAGAAAAAATGCCATAAAAATGAAAATGTCAAAGGCCACAAAAAGGCCCTAGGGTGCCCTGAGGGTTAAAATCAACGTTGATCAATTCAATCTTTACCTCAGCACGCATCCCCTACAAATGGACCATACATTCACCACCATCCATCGCCCCACCAAGAGCATCTCCATATAGCTCAGCCACCACACATGCATTCAGTCCAGTCGCCACACACCTGGCTCCTCTCCACTTTACGAATCCACATTTTCCACACCTGAACCTTCTTCAGTGGACATGTCTAACCCCTTTGAACTTATCAACCTCCTCCTACTCCGACAATTCTGGCCCTGACAGAGAATTCACACCAAGCGAAAATATTGTTCTTCTTCCTTGGCCAGCCCCCCTTGTGCAGGAGCACGTGGAGGCGGGTTTAAGACGCAGCTGAAGTGCGTGAGCCAATTACGCACAGGCGTCTGTCAGATCATGTTCTGTGGTCGATGGTCGCCGCTGGAAATGGCTCTGTATTTACATAGACTTGGATTGATTTCAACTTTATGCGCCCGGATCGCGCCGCTCTCCTGTGCATTTCCAGTGGCCGCTTTCCAGTCGCAGGGCAGCATAGGGAATGAAAGGAAGCTGGCCGCTCTATTCGCTTCCGCCACTGTTAGACTTTATTGTGTCCGGGGGGAAATTATTTTTCACGTACACAGTGCATGTTTTGACAAAAGGACAGACAGAACAACGGAGAACAAACAGTATGGGGTACACTCAGTGGGCCCTGTTAAGAAATGCAATGGATCAGGCTTCTGTCACAGGTAGCTTATGTGTCTCGTCCCCTTGCCGCGGCTGGAACCGGGGTGTCGTTCCTCCCGATGTCTTCCTGTTCACTCCTTTTATACGCATGGACCCGGCGCAGCGCAGGTGTGTGCTGATTTCGGCACAGGTGCATTGATTGGCGCGTCAGTCTCGGTTAAAGTGGGAGGTTAAAATTAAGGCTTGCACAGACAGCAAACTTAATACAAATTGAATTACAAAACGCACACAACAGAAAAAAAGCAAACCATCCCACTGCTGTCCGTGACACTTCCTTAACACAGGTTCGTGGACTGAAGAGCACAAGAGACAGTATATTAAAAAATATCATATTATTTTGACAATTTGCTTAAGATAGTGTTTTGTTATTAGATTTTAAGACCATAATTTTGTTGCACATTCACAACAACTTAAAATACATTTGAACCCACAAAAGTAAAGGTGCTTCCACACCAAACACTTTTCGGGCGTCAAAAACGCGCCTAAAGCTCGTAGTTGGACGCTTGTGCTTACTGAAGTCAGACGCTTGTCACAAATGTCACCGAGCGTCAAGACGCTCTGGCTGCATGTCAGCTCAGAGTGTGTTCATAGCCATCTTGGAAGTACCCCTTGTCTGAAAAATACCTCCTGTTTGGGACAACCTCCCTCTTTGCTACTACCATATACATGTCCTGTGGATCTTTAACTATATCCCCACGGTCTGCACGAAATCTCCCTAGTATTTAAGCCTATATCCAGCCCATACGATTGAATATGGGACATATTTTGTGCCGGTAGCAACTGGCTATAGGCCCGGTTAGCCACGTTAGCATGTTACAATCGCCAACAGCTCATTGTTGATTAATAATCTGCAAAAAAACACAAATGCGTGAAGCCCAGCTCAGTGTGTGATCATAATAAAGGCTGCTCTATGTAGTTACGGCTTTATTGACGTTATTAGTGCATAATGCTTGTTTTCACGGGAGAAAACCAGAGCTCGATGCGAGCTAACTGAGCTAACAGGAGCTAATTTACTTTATTTATTTATTGGTTTATTTGGTCGGGACAGTGCATGTTAATGAACATACATGGGTCTCATGCATGTAAACAAGCCACACCGGATTGTAGCCTTGGGCTAATTTGCATCCGTCGTCCCCCATGCGCACTCTCAAACACATTCTCATTCATCCTGTTTTTAGTGGTAGGGGAAACCGGAGTACCGGAGGAAACCTACGCAGACACGGGGAGAACATGCAAACTCCACACAGAAAGGCCCCGTCAAGAGAGGCCATCCTGCACCTCCTTGATGCCCTGGGGTCAGAGAGGCAGCATGGATGGGGCCCTACTCTGGAGACACTCGTGTTCCTGTTTCGCTGGCCAGTGGATTGTCTCCAGAGCCTTCCAAATGCCCTCTCCACCGTCCACAGGGTGGTCCACAGGATTGCCGATGAGGTGGTTGGTGTCCTCCCCAAATTCATATACCTCCCAAGCGGGGAACACCAGGTACGAGAGGTGGGAGAAGGCTTTGCGAGGCTGGCAGGGCACCAGGCCTTCAGCATGGTGGCGGGGGCCATTGATGGCACCCACATACGAATAAAGTGCCCTGCCGGCCCCGATTCGCAAGACTACAAGAATCGGTAGGCTTAGTAATCTTCTGAAAATACTGCTGTACATTTCTACATTACCTAATTTCTCATTCTTTTCACAGAAAGCTCTTTGCCAGCATTGTAATGCAGGCCATTGCAGACCACCATGGGCTGTTTCATTGATATATTTGTAGGGTTCCCAGGGTCCGTGCATGATGCACGGATCCTGAAAAACAGCATCATCTACACTGGGGGGGGCTTAGTCACCTCAAGGGTATTTCCTCCTAGGTGATGGTGGCTACCCATGTCTGCAGGAACCCTGGCACTTATTACACCGTATAAGAGGCCAGTGAGAGGCATGGCAGAGCAACGGTTTAACAATCATCATTCCAAGGCACGTTGCATCATTGAGCGTGCTTTTGGGATGATGAAAACCCGCTTCAGGTGCATATTTCTAGACGCACTTGAAGTACATGTGCAGTTCATCTCAAAGTACCTGTTCAGACAGATTATAGCCACGTACAGATTTAATGTGTTGATGCATATAACTCTTCAGCCACTCTACATGCCATATTCTGTAACATTAAAATGGCCTCTGCAGGTGGTGGCATGTTGCAATATTGCACAACATCAAACTTCAAACTTTATTTATAAAGCGCTTTTCATACCGAAGGTATCACAAAGTGCTTTACAGATTACAACATTTAAATCAAGTATCCAGGCAAACATAATGTCCAAATAAGCGTCAGCAGTAGGTGGCGACGAGCGGCGCGGGTGTCCCCTGTCCTTAGACTCACCAGCACGGCAAGGAAAAACTCAAAAACCCGGTGGGAGAAACGAGAAACCTCGGGGAGAACCACAGAAGCTGGAAAGATCCACTCCCATGGACGGACAGGCTATAGAGACCCAGGCCGATGGGATCCCCTCAGCAGAAGGGCCAGGATCGAGACCATCCAGTCCTTGTTGTCAATCCAGTAGGCAGGCTTCCTCCATACAACATATGCATTGGGGTTGGTGATGAGCTGCACAATGTCCTTCAACAGGAAGAGGAGGATGTTGGAGGCATGGAGACACCAGCAGATGCGGGTAGTGGGGCAGCATTAAGGGCTGCCCTCACAAACCGGGTTTCTGCCATCCAACAACCACCACTTGATCACGATTATGCACAGGTGAGTGACAAGGTAAACATGTAATAATGTAACTACTAATGGAGGACAATTCATATTGATGTTAACACTCTGATCTCAGTTTTAGACCCAAAATCCCACAAATATCTGTACCTTATCACTGGACTACAAGAGCACCACGTCACTTCACAGCACCAAGTCACCACCTCACTGGACCTGCACACGAATAAAATTATTGTTCAATGAAACATGGACGCCCTTCTGTGCTTCTTGATATCAATTGTTTTCCATCAGAAATACAAGTATTGCTAATGTCCCCAAGTTTGCCATGAAGCTTTTTAAGTCACCATTGAATTGATTGTATTATTGCTAAATTAACAAGCCACACAATTCATGATGCCTGACACAGAGGTGGGACACTGGGATTCCGAGGGCCGGATCCAAAGTGACATGTAAATATATACACCAGAACTGCTGAGTCAATGCAGTTTGAATGAAAAGGAGGATCTTATAATCTGTATGCATGTGTATGTAGCAAGACGAGTGGTGATGTTATATTTTAGCAGGATTCAAATTAAATAAAACTAAAGACAACGCCACCGGAGAGAAGGCTCCGGACCTCTAGAAAGGCTCGTAGGTTCGTTCATTGATAGACAGAAAATGTTCCAAAAGTATACATGATGTTTATTTATCACAGTTTCCTTTAAAATCTTTCGTTCACATTTCCATTATTTTAAGACCTTGGGAAATCATTCAGTCCATAGTTCATCGTGTAACAATTATTTTAACAGAAAAGGTCCATACAGAACGGACACTAATAAAACAAGGAAACCAAGGGGAAAAACAAGGATAAAACAAGGCAGCAGGAGAACACAAGCAGCAGGGACATGACCCAACCTCTCGACCGTCGCACGCCCGCACGAGCTACTCGGCCATTCCAGTGCTTCGATAGTGCTCACACCGCACCCCAGCAGACCCTGGAATGCCAACCGAGCAGAGCTTTGGACGCCATGTGATGGTGCGCTATGAAGCCCTCAACCATCCGCGACACTGACAGAAGACGTACACACACCCTGGGCGCTCCCAGTCCAGCGAACACAAGGCGGAAGTACGGAGAATAATAGAGAACGAATGAACGAAGGGGAGGGGCTTTTATAGGATTTAAGGGGTCGAGCGCCATCTGCTGATGTTCTGATGCTATATACTAATAATGATTAAATTAATAAGATCTACTAGCCTATTTTTAACAATAAAATTGGTCATGCCACATGTAGATTTGATAACACCTCAATGGCATTAATGTGGAATGGGTTTGACTCACATATCAGTCTAATTTGTCACTTGTACATGAAATGTAATGACATAATTGTCTTGTGAATGTTCTTTTATTTAACACAAAATGACCCTTTCAGGGCTAAACCAATAAATTAAAAAGTGTCCTGGAGTCAATCTTTTTGTTTTGTAATAATTTCAACAGTGTATCAAATTGTTCGTCAATTATTTTGTCCCTTGCCTCTTCGCGTAGTTTTGTTTCCTGCATGTCTTGTTTGAATAGTTGGTAAGAGCGGTCTTCCTGGTTCCTTTTCTTTTTTTGGATTGTGGTGGACTGTCCTCCTCCTCCTCCTCTTGGGGCACAGAGTCCTGGCTGGGGCCAACAGCGGCACTTGTCCCAGGAGCACCCTCATGGAGCGAAGCGACTGATGCGGTTTGTCCCAGTGCCTCGTCCATGAGGGTGTAATAGGTCCAGGTTGCCGCTGTTGGCTCCCCATCCTCTGTCCCTGGCCCTGGGGTACTTGCAATCCTGGAGATGCAATTACAGTTGTAATCGACCATTTCATTATACGTGATGTGATATTTGTTCTGCTTATTGAATTGTGTTAATTGGCTTCCAATCCATTTAGTGGTGTGATTTTTGTCAAAGTTGTGCCATTTCCATAGGTTACTAACCTTGTACTTGCATTTGAGGTTATCCCATTTTTTCTTGGCCTGGTCAGGCGTTACAGTGGCCCCCAGGCCCATTGTTTCTAATATGGCTCTGTGATATGTGGTACAAAGTTGATTGTGAGGGATAAGAGGCAGATTTTGTATCAACATGACTCAATTCCATGACTGCTGTTTACCTGTAGCCCTTGGTGGCAGAGTCCCTGCAGCCTGTGAACGCCTTAGAACTGCTCCTCAGTTTTATAAAAAGGTGTCAGTCTGCGACTTGCTCCCTGCAGCAAGACACAATAGTTGTAAATGTGAAATGTGTACAGACTACAGAGCCTACTTAACTGCAGTGGTATATGCCCATTTATGTGCTTATTTGCATATCTATCGCTCAATCTAATATGCCTTTCATGAGTGTGCCGTATTGATATGAACAATTGTGGATGTTTAGACCTCTGATCAAATTCTGCACTGTGATTAACTGTGCTGATGGTCCAATGTTGTTGAATTGTTTTCAGGGTGGTGTGATTGATATGCGAGGAGTGGTGATCAGTTCATTTTGTTGATTAAAGTATTTAGTTATGATTTTGTCACAGTAATGATTCATAGAGTTATGTCTAATACTACATGTCCAAGTGCTTGTGTGCTCGACTAAATTCATTTACTGAAAGGAAGGGCTACATACATACATACAACTTTCAATATTAAAAGTTTGGAAGGCCTCATATCAGTTATTCACTGCCTGAGGAACAGGTGTGGACCCTTGTGCATGTGGGGGAAGCTCCACGAGGACCCGGATTAGGCATAATCATATTCATTATAACTTTTACTGACAGAGGTTCAAGTATTTGATTTTAAATTTGGTCCACTGCAACTTCAGTAACAATTGATACACTTTTGCTCAAAGGAGGAAGACTGGAACTTTATTGAAACATGCAGAAATTGAGTCATAAAGATGGAAGTCGTGCACACCTGATTGTTACAGCAGTTCCATACTCACATTTGAATTGGCACGTTGTGCTTTGGCCGTCCTCCGTTCCGTGCTCCTCCTGTGGTTCCGTTCCGCGTGTTGTCATATTGATGTTTTTTTTCCCGTGGGTTTGGGTGCATTGTGGGGGATTTTATGCTCCCGAGGCAGCGGAGAATCCACAGGTGCATCCTTCGTAAATGAGGCAAACGGAGGAGGCGAGCTGCGAGGAGGCGAGTGGTCTGAGTGAATTGGAACACCACTTGGCGGCGCTGTGATGAAGTGAATTACGTCCGAAGTGGTCGAGACGCCGAGGATCCTCGCAACTGGGAAACAGCCACAGTGTCAGAGGTGAGGAGAGAGAGGCGACAGGTGAACTAGTTTCCACAATCAAAGCTCTGCCGCGGCACGATTGGCGGGCATGCGCGTACCGCTAGGTGGCATTCAGTCATGTTGTATTTGAGTAAGTTAATGGGCATCATTACTGTTGTATCATGTTCTGCACATGAAATCTGTGTACCCAACCTATTATGGTGCTAAGTGGAGCCTTATAAACTGTATGGCCAAAACATCCAAGACCACTTGTAAGTAAGGAACCGCCAATTTTTACTCTCAAATTACATACGAAGTGTCTACGATGCCGTTGGACGGTTCCCGGAACTCCCCGGCTATTTTTCCGTCACATATGTTTGATATGGACGTCTCTAACGCGCCAATCCGATACTATTTGATACCCGTGATTATAAACTCCACTATCCTTAGGGTTAGGGCTAAGGTAAGGTTTGGATTCGTTTATAAACTCCACTATCCTTAAGGTTAGGGCTAAGGTAAGGTTAGCTTGTAAACTCCACTATCCTTAAGGTTAGGGCTAAGGTAAGGTAAGCTTGTAAACTCCATATCCTTAAGGTTAGGGCTAAGGTAAGGTTAGGATTCGTTTATAAACTCCACTATCCTTAAGGTTAGGGCTAAGGTAAGGTTAGCTTGTAAACTCCACTATCCTTAAGGTTAGGGCTAAGGTAAGGTTAGCTTGTAAATTCCACTATCCTTAAGGTTAGGGCTAAGGTAAGGTTAGCTTGTAAATTCCACTATCCTTAAGGTTAGGGCTAAGGTAAGGTTAGCTTGTAAATTCCACTATCCTTAAGGTTAGGGCTAAGGTAAGGTTAGCTTGTAAACTCCACTATCCTTAAGGTTAGGGCTAAGGTAAGGTTAGCTTGTAAACTCCGCGTCGGAATGGCAGGGTGTCATAAGGAGACGGCAAAATAGCAAAAAGAGTTTGTAGCCGTCGGATGGTTCTATAGACACTGCCAATTACATAACTAATCTTTTGTGTGTCTTTTCTTTTGTAGGGGGTAAATGCTTACATATGAATGCTTGTTCGGGACATTGGGGAGGGTGCAGTTTCCATATAGATTCATATCAGATGACCGCAATCTGGAAGGAAAAATACAGAGGCCGGCGCAAAGTAGATTAAAATATTTTAATGTATATCACCAGTATTTTGTTCCGAGTATACTGCTTGCATTCCAGATCAAACCAGAAGATTATGAGTAAATTATTGGGGGCAATATGTACAAACAACCATTGGACATTTGCAGTAAGAAAGACAAAATGTGTGATACCTGCAGACCTTTTTTAATTATTGACACATTTTTTCATACTATTAATGTTTTAAATGGAGATAAGTAGTTATCTGAAGTTCAGTACGCCCCTTCCGGCAGCCTTTTAATTTTCTTTCTGCTTCTCCTACGGGGGACGCGAGCCCGGGAGCTTCCCTGATTGAAGCCCTAGAACGACATATTAAGCTTGTCTATTCACATTAGACTTTTCTTGCATTATATCCGAGGTTGTGGTCCTTGTGAGTGAAAGGTAATTTGTCCAAGGGGTGCAACTGACGGTTCACTAAAGAAATGTGTCAATGTCAGCAGGTTGTAGCATACAATTAACAAAATAAAATAGAATGTAGTTTTAACTCTTATTGACCAATACACTTTCATATTCAGAGCTTTGATGAGGGCCAGAGGATGGAACAGCTCTCGATGGAATTGCCAAAGCATTCCACACCCAAAACGGACGTCTTGTGGAGTGATAATTTGCAAAGTGTCATTATTTGTCCTAAAGCAATTTGATAACTGTGCACATCTTGGTTCGTATTACTCTATAAGCTTGCAGAGGTGATTTTACGACATCAGAAGAGCATAAATTATGACGATCCAAGCAGGATTGATTCAATCCCAATGGACATGGAAAAAGCACAGGTATACCACAGTGGATATTATACATCTTACTTTATGTCATCTAAATGATGAAAGTATGTTACTTCCTCGATACGTTGTCTGGAGTGTGCAGAATGTGTGACAGGGAAAATCATATAGATTGGGTGAGTTGGTGGGTGTATGTGTGCGAGTTTCTGACATTTTGTATTGTAGATTCAGTGGAACCTATATGTGATGGCTGGTACCACCATGTTTGTGTGGGTCAACCTCCACCAAAAGAAATGGCGAAAAATCCGCTCAACTGTTTGCTCACCAGCTTTTTTTAAACGCTCACCACAGTGAATCAAAGTTGCTCAAACACACGTGTACATACACACAGCACTTGATTATAGGGGTCATGTGACAGGATACTTCACTATGACCCAGAAGGACAACACAGCAGGTACGTACAGTATTTAACAGATTTATTATAGGAACATTTTGCAGGAGGAACCAGGCAGGTAAGTTGGTGAACAAGATGACAGGCAGGGAGGAAGGAAACAGGCATAATGGCTGCTGGCACTTTGCCGCAGAAAATAAACAGGTTATAAAAATGTTATCTGACAACAGCAGCGCCAAGTGTTACTGTGTTAGTTGCAACTACAAACTGGCGAGGAGTGGATGGAAAAACCTGGCTTCTTATACTGCAGGTTGATGAGAATCAGGTGTGCCAGCAGCCAAGCCAGGGAGGCCACGCCCAGCTAGGAGGATTCTCGAAGACGGCGTGTACTCAGTCACTGATTACTATGTTTCCGGTTGCCTGACATAGCAATGGATAAATCAAGAATGACCCTACATTTGGCATGGAAAACAACATGACAAATGGCCGAAATCAGGTATGACATTGTGCAGTCTGACATAGCAACACGTAGCAACCAGTTAAAGGGGCTCTGTGGAGTTTAGCAGTTTTGTGCTCGCAATTGCCCCCTCAGGCCAAACGTGTAACTGCAGCCTCGATGAAAAGCTCGTGCATGAGGCGCTCAGGCTTTACGAGCACCAGAAATAACAGTCCCGTCCTGGTCAATTTACAGATTTGCAGGCATGACTTAAACTGAGGTAAGAAATGTTACTGTTTTTTAAGATATTTAGACCAAATCAGTTTGACACACCATTGTCCACAGTGACAGTTTGTGATATTGAACTAGGAATTATTAAATACGTTCTTATTCTCATGCTAATACATGATAGTCCCATCTTAACAACGCGCTGCATTTACAAAAGCTACTTTTTACGCAGTAACAGGAACCAAACTGCTTATTTATCCACTGTAAATGAAACGCTGTCCTGAGAGATAGAGTGAATAGCGATGTTCACTGTGGCGCCGCTGGTATCAAAGCCTGACCATGCTGCTTAAACGTGACAACATAACAGCACGTGCGCCCGCCCCCTGCACCTGCACCACCTCCCTGAGTATATCCACATTTTGTATCCAATAGACTAAGCCTATAACATAGATTTTTATTAGATATTATAATGACATTAATAAAAATAAAATAATAATAATATATATATATATATATATATTTAAAAAAAACTCGAAGCCCGACCCGACCCAAACCCGACTGTCATGAGTGAAATCTCGGCCCGGCCCGGCCTGAATGTCGGGTCGGGGTCGGGTCAGGCTCAGGCTCGGGCCTAAAAGCTAACCTCTAGTGCAGACATGTATATTTACTTTGTGGTTCATCTATCGTAGTTTACGCACGGCGACAGGGGCTAACATTAGCCTGGATATGACCTGATATCGTTTAGTAAATGTGTTGTTTGGCCACAGTCTACTCTACTGCTTTGCTAGCTGTAACAGTTGCCTTCTGACTTTGCTGTGTTAGTGTAAACGCTAGTGGTTTTGTGGCTAAAACGGGCTTATGTTTGCTCAATGCTGAATGAGCGCTTTTTCTTGCAGTATTTTTAGTAATTACTTTGTCCAGTAACAAGTTACTTTTATCACACTGTAACTCAGTTACCAACGCAGTTACTTTAGTCGAGAAGTAACGTGTAACTACAATAATTACTTTTTAAAAGTAATTTTTCCTACACTGATGAGTGATGTGTGTGAGGGTGAGTGGTTCCTTGACACGAAAGTGTTGAGCCTATAATGTAGGTAGAAATATACTATATAATATGACTATTTACCATAGCCCGTTTCGCAGATACCGCCATTTTGAAAAAACGCAAAGCATTGTGGGGCGGCCAGGGGGCAAGTGCCGTTTGTTGACATTGATGTGCTGTGATCCCGATCTAGTGACAGAGGTTTATATGCTGGTTTTAAAGGTATACTTGCTATTGACTGTTGACTGTTGTTGACTGTTTTTGGGGTATTTATGTGTACTAGTAAATATAGCGCCAAAAATGTGTTAAAATAATATCAGACATAAATAAACTGCAATGTCAGGAAAAAAATATTCACTGTTTGGGTCAGTGTAATTGGCAGCTTTGGGAGTGTCATCAGCAATTGTTTAATTCATCATGGAAAACTCAAATAATGAATTACAGAGGCAATTATTAGCATGCTGTGTAAATATGCCATAATTACAAAAAGAATAAATCAACTTGACTCGGCAAGTCAAACAATGCCATTTATCACTGGGTTGCAAGTTGCATTGATTTCCCTATCCAGACTACTTAAGCGCCCATTCATTTCTCAGTGCATTGGGGACCTATTTTTAATGCTAAAAAGGTAATTGGTCAGGTCTAACAACTATAGCAATTTGCTATATGTTGGATCTAAAACACACCATTGTCCACAGTGACAGTTTGTGATATTGAACTAGGAATTATTAAATACGTTCTTATTCTCATGCTAATACATGATAGTCCCATTTACTATGTAATTCGATTATTTGACAGATGGCTTCCCCAGAACTAGAGCAGTGGACAATAAAATAACTCCGGGTATTTCTGACCGAGAGAGGTGTTCCTGTACCAAACAACTACAGGAAGGACCAGCTTGTGGAGAATTGTCGCTTGGCCATGGGCCTCAGCCTTCCATCAAATCTGTCTCCAGCACAGTATGATACAGCTGTATTGAGGTCAAAGAAAGAGAAGCTCTCCCTGCATGGGGGAATCATTAATCTGCCAGACCCAGAAACCTTACAACAGGGATGGGAAAATGAATCTACCAGTTTACCTGATCTTATCCAGACTGGTGTGGAAAATTACTTAGACAGAAGTAAGTTTACAATTTCATTGTCATGAAACAAAAAAAAATGTGTGTTGTGTGAGTCCAAACATTTCTGTTGTAGAAAATCGAGCTATAGGCATAAAGACGAGTGGGAACGAATCTCTGTGAGTCGAGAAGTCGTTCTTTCAGGACATGTACACAATGTCAAATACCATGGTATTGGGCCAAATGTTCCATATAGTTTTGTCCAGTCTGAAGTGGTTAGGGAGGTAAAGATCACTGTTGATCCTTACAAGTGCAGGCTAATTGTCCACAAAGACAGAAGTACTTTGACTGAAGCGTTCTGCTCCTGTCCAGGAGGGTAGGTTCAAAGAATGATCAAAATAAAGATGTACTCAGAATTAATTTTGTGACCCTGTCCTCCTTCTTACTTACATAGCAGTATGTAAGTAATGCAGCAACGCATTGTGTCACTACATCACTGAGAGAGTAGCACGTGGCGATAATGCCACCGTTACAGAGAGGAGACAGGTCTCATGTCATAGATCAGTTGAAAACAGTACACAAATATTTATATGTTCAGGTTATATCCCAGGTCACAGTCTATTTGTTATAAAGTTGTGTGTTTTTATAGGGAATTGAGTAATATAGGAGGTGGTGGGCCGGTCAAGAAGGTTCCAGTTTGACCCCCGTTCCCTTAGTGACCGGCAACCAAAGACTGTAACACAGCTTGACTTGGAGGGCTTGTGTGCAGCAAGTGGTGTTTGTGCTGGAATTCTAGCATATCTACCTGGATTGCCAAATCCTGAAAAACAGACACCAGTTCAAGCCCACTGTAGTTTAGTGGAGGACGTAGAAGCACAGACTACTACAACCCTCTCCCGCCTACCCTCCCTGAGTTATCAAAGTGTGTAACAGACAATGAGGAACTTTTCTCCGAGGTATCGAAAGCGATCCCCCAAAATGCTGTTCAGGTTCTTTCAGCGAAAACCAAAGATCAGGCTCAGTCTGATCTTTGGAGTCAGCATAGGGTTTGGAGAGTAACTGCTAGAAAATGCACAAGGTCAGTCGCATGGTAGATACTGAAGGAAATGTTGTAAATCTGTGTTGAAGGAAATTATGAATTATTCTCCTCCTGCATATTCGCCAGCAATCCACTGGGGTCAATATAATGAGAAACATCAATCAATCAATCAATCTTTATTTATATAGCGCTTTTCATACATTTCATGTAACACAAAGTGCTTTACAGATTTAAAAACATTCTCTCACACCCACCTCCTCCCACAAATACAAACACATTGTCGCACTCACACTCTCCCCACCCACCTTCCCAGAGACACACCACACAAGCACAACACACACACTCAAGGTAAAACAATGGACGCAATGGACATAAGGCTGAGGTAAGGCTGAGGTAGGCTGGGTACAGATAAACCAGGTAAGGAAACACCATCCAAGGAGCCGTCTGCATCGGGAGCAGCATCTTGGCTGCAGCCACAGGGCACCAGCACAGGACGCCCGGAGGAGGCGCGGTAGAAACACCACACCTCCATCCAGACACAGAAACATGCCATTAAGCTGTTCTTCAACAAAAAGCGCAAGCAACACAAGGGTTTGAAAGTCAAAGACTGTGGTTTGTACATCCGCGACAAGTTCCCAATGCTCGCTGCATCTCCTGATGCCATGGTTACTTGCAACTGTTGTGGCCCCCAACCCCGTCCCTTGGAGGTGAAAACCCTTAGTATAAGTATAGAGGGTTGACAATCACTGCCCTAGCCCAGCAGCCAGATTCATGTTTAGAAATTGCCTGTGATGGCCAGGTAAAGCTAAAAGCAAATCACAGTTATTAAACTCAAGTACAAGCTCAGTTGTTTGCAACTGGAGCCGATGTTGGATATTTTGCATTGAAAACAGTTCCTCCATACAATCATTTTCACTGCGAGGAAGTAATGTTTGATCCTATGTTCATGGAAGAAGTTGTGAGGAAATGTGTAACATTTTTAAAGAAAATAGTGGTGCCTGAGCTGCTCTCTGGCTAGCTCCTCAAGGAGCTGCAGGATCAAGAAGTGTCCTCAGCTATTCCGACAATAGTACCCGCGCCCTCAGAATTCTCAGCCTCTGAGTATAGTTGTAGCACTTAAAAGCACCAAAAAGTGTGTTGATGAGCCCACTGTATTCGAAGAAATGTGTATCCACTGTGATTACTGCAAAGGCTGGTTTCACTGGGTTTGTGTTCAGGTGAAAGGAAGTGAGACGTTCTTGAAGAGAAAGACTATGAAATGGAAATGCCCTCAGTGCAATCTAAACCAAAATGGTGATATGGTCTAAATCAGGGTTTCCCTAACTTTGTTGTTTGTCTGGGAAACAACACACCCCCACTGTAAGACGTTACTGTCCCTTACAGTACTATAGGGGAGTAAAACATTACAAATCAGTTCATAACATGTTTTTAGGCAGTTTGCCTAAAAAGCATCCAAAGAATAACAAATGAGTGACAAAAATGTGACAAAAAGGTGAAGAAACAAAATCACCACAAAAGAGCAACAGAGAAGTGACAATGATGAGAATGTGATAAAAGCGCAGCAAAAGAGCAACAAAAAGCAATGAAAAGAAATGTAAAAAAACATTGCAACCACACGACAACAACACAAGCAAAAAGATACGTTTAGTAGGTCTTAGCTTTCAAATAAGGTGTTACACTGGCCTATAGGCTGTTATGTTTTTGATCTGGGTAAATTCTGCACTTGGTTAAGAGGTTAAATTAAACGTATACTGTTGTATGTCCGTGTTGTAAAGATGAATTGATTAAAACTGGTATCAAAGACAGGTAGATCTCAAAAACTGGACTCATCATTATCATCCATCCATCCATTTTTTCCACTTGTCCGTTCCCGGGTCGTGGGGGCAGCTGTTGGAGCTGCACCAGCCCCTATGGCTCCTCCTGCAGGTGGTGGGTCCACAGAAGGACGGCCTCATGGTTCTAACCGGCCTGTTGGTCTCTCATAAGGGGCTTCTGAACCGCTCTTTGTCTGACCCGTCACCTAGGACCTGTTTGCCATGGGAGACCCTACCAGGGGCACCAAGCCCCCGACAACAGAGCTCCAGGATCATTCAGGCTCAAACCCCTCCACCACGTTAAGGTGGCGGTTCCAGGAGGGGATCATTATCATAGTCGTCATTATTGATGCATCATCAGTGCAGTTAAGATTTTTCAACTTTTTAAGAACATCTAATTATATCCAGAGGTGGGTAGATTAGCCAAAATATTTACTCAAGTCAGAGTAACATTACTTTAAAATGATTTAACTCAAGTAGAACTAAAAAAATAGAATCTCCCGCACGCTCTGAATCTTGCAAAAAGTGAGGTTTTATTAACAACGTTTTGGCTCTAGGCCTTCTTCAGGCAAATGGCTATAGAGTGGTAAGGAGGGTGGCC
This sequence comes from Neogobius melanostomus, assembly GCA_007210695.1. Taxonomy (NCBI): domain Eukaryota; kingdom Metazoa; phylum Chordata; class Actinopteri; order Gobiiformes; family Gobiidae; genus Neogobius; species Neogobius melanostomus. Next base: position 159,471 of record VHKM01000089.1, read on the forward strand.
GATGATGCAAAAAATGACCGCGTTTGTTTCAGCGAAAAAGCATGATTTATGATTCAGTCGTGGCATCAATTATGTAAAACAAAACATGAAATAATGTGAAAATTTGATTATTTAATTATTTATTATTAACAAAACACAAAAGGTATCAATTTAAAAAAAATAAATTTTTCGCTTAAAGATTTACTCACAGTGGAACTAGTTACTTTTTAATTTTACTCAAGAGTACAGATACTCCACTTTAATATTACTCAAGTAGAAGAAGTACAGTATGAAAAACCTACTTTCAATTACAATTACTTAAAGCAGTACTAAGTAACGTGTTTACCTAAATAAATCCTTTCCGTAGTCCCTCTGGGGGTAATACAAGTGTTAATGGGATGATTGGGGGTCTTTCATCGCCCCCTGGTGTCTCTGGCCAGAAAACCACAATTGCAACTTGACTGCCACCAGGTTGGAGCAGCAATACACACTAATGGAATCAGGAAGAAGAAGCTAACAGGCTAACAGGCAAAGCTAACTGCCGGCTAGCGCCACTTAAACAGTATTTACAGCCAAGTTTGAGTGTTGCTTTCAGCAGCTATGCAGTGCAAGTTGACTAGTGCTGCAACAACAGTAACCATATGATCAAACAGATCGAACATATCTAGAGGCAACTCAGACTTCATTATATGGAAATCCTTCATGCGTCCAATGACTCGTTCCACGTGTATGCGAGCATTGGCCACTGTCTTGGTTTTCTGGTCGTCTTCCAAGGAGAACTGTTTTCTCCCCTTTCGAAAAGGAGGAATTGCCAACTTCACTCCTGTCATTAGAAGGAGTTCCTGGATGTTGAATCCACGGTCAGCTAGTAATGTGTTTCCTGGATCAAACTTGTCAATAATCCCAGATCTTTTCACCAGTTCTTTGTCACTCATTGACCCACCTGCAGCTTTAGACACAGAGCATACAGTGCCAGCAGGAGTGCATGCAACTAGAATTTTAACTGTAGGTCGGCCCTTGTATGCGGAGAATATCTGACTATTGGCCTTTGCCAATGATGGCCTTTGGATTGGCACTTCTGTGCAGTCAATTATTGCCCGTACATTGGTATATTTCTTAAAGCAGTCAGGATAGTACAGTGGCAGTTCTTCTTGTTTGGGCCAATACAGGAGAGGTGATAGCTCATACAGTATGTGTGAAGGGGAAGCCATGTTGACAGCACTTATGATACCAGACTGGTGCATGTTCCAAACAAGTAGGTTAATAATTCTTCTGGTAGATTTAATCTCAGTTTCATCAGTACCATAAACAATTCATCTTCTGGGGACAGAAGTCGTGGGGGTCCAGCTGTGTTGCTTTTCTTCAGCTGGTATGACTTCAGAGTTTCAGACTGTGCTCCACGCTCATATTGCAGATGTGGGATTTTGGATACAACTTGGTTAACCCATAAAAAGAGTGCATACGAAGGCACACCAGTGTGCAACGACACCAGCTGGTCAGAGTTCTGTATATCCTCAATGTTATATTTGCGTCTTTGGTGGGGCGGCTCTTGTATGTTCTTTTAGTGTTTGTATGTCTTCACGCAATTTTTCTCTTCTTTTAATTTTGGTACTCTCGTTGGCAAAAGGCACACTTCACTGTGCATGTGCATTCATCTGAACAAGCTGCTGTTAATGCACTGGAGACTGGAGTTTAATCATGGTCACTCATTACTACAAAACAACCACTAGGGGACTCCTCACCACCAGCTGGTTCATTCAATTCAGGGTTTAGCTCCTTTTTATTCTTTTTTGGGTTGTTTGCAGTCTGTATTATTTTTCCTTTTCTTCTCACCAGTCCTTGTGTTAATGCAGTCCACATCATCTTCTGTCTTAGTAACAATTTCAGTAACTTCTCAACCTCTAAATTTTCTTAGTGACTGCCTGCATCACCATATTCTCTCATGTGTAGACATGGTGTGGATGAGAACCATAATCATAGAAACTCTAAATTACCTCAAAGCCTTCATGTTTATAATATTTTCTTTCTATAATAGAGTTCATATTTTAGGCTTACTTATCTTTGTGTCTGCGGTCATTATTACAGCCAAACACGCTGCATCGATCTCCTCCTCCCATCATTTCTTCGAGGACGATCAGTTAATTGGCGTTGTGGTAATTATCAATCCACTTGTATTAGCCCCCTGGCCGCCCCATAATCCATTGCGTTTTTTGAAAATGGCGGTATCCGCAACACGGGCTATGGACAATAACGCACCCTGATAACACTGGCTCTGCTTTATCTGATGTTGCACAGGACAATGTTGTTTATTATTAACACAATATGCACAAAGTGATAAACCCATTTCTATCTGCTTTGTTTGATGTAGAACAAGGAAATATGCCAAAGTTAATAAGAATAGTGACCGTGTAGATCCAACGTCCGATACTTCATATTATTTCATGATGTATGTGGGGAGGAATTGTTGTTTTTAATGTTCATATCGAAAAGTAATACAAAAGTGAGCATTAAAAATAGTCTGTGTGATTTATTCTTGATATTATTTTCTTGCTGGACAAGGAAATGACACAGTGATAAAAAGAAGTCGCTAGTTGTGTCTTATAAAACAAGAACCATAGCCATAATAAGCTGTATCTTCTCTCCCCCCTCTCTCCCTCCTGCCCCTCTTTTTAATAAGCTCCATTGGGACTTGCTTTTTGCTGCAGAATCACCCGTGTGTAAAGTGTGTTGCTTTTAATAAGGCGACTGTCAACTGACCTCCTCCTCACTCAGATGAAGATTACTGGCTTAGCACACCTCCAAACTGTAGCATATTCAGCGGTCAGTGGTTTGGAGGTGGTCAATAGATTCAAGGTGGTCAGTAGTTTGACGATGGTCCACGGTTTGGAGGTGGTCAGTAGTTTGGAGGTAGTCAGTAGTTTGAAGGTGGTCAGTAGTTTGGAGATGGTCAATAGATTCAAGGTGGTCAGTAGTTTGGAGATGGTCAATAGATTCAAGGTGGTCAGTAGTTTGAAGGTGGTCAGTAGTTTGAAGGTGGTCCACGGTTTGGAGGTGGTCAGTAGTTTGGAGATGGTCAATAGATTCAAGGTGGTCAGTAGTTTGAAGGTGGTCCACGGTTTGGAGGTGGTCAGTAGTTTGGAGGTGGTCAGTAGTTTGATGATGGTTGGGGTCAGTAGTTTGGAGGTGGTCAGTAGTTTGATGATGGTCCACGGTTTGGAGTAGTCAGTAGTTGGAGTGTCAGTAGTTTGGAGGTGGTCAGTAGTTTGATGATGGTCCACGGTTTGGAGGTAGTCATCAGTAGTTTGGAGGTGTCAGTAGTTTGGAGGTGGTCAGTAGTTTGATGATGGTCCACGGTTTGGAGGTAGTCAGTAGTTTGGAGGTAGTCAGTAGTTTGGAGGTGGTCAGTAGTTTGATGATGGTCCACGGTTTGGAGGTAGTCAGTAGTTTGGAGGTGGTCAGTAGTTATCAGTGTTGGGTGTAACGAGTTACAAAGAAACGCGTTACACTAACAAAACTACTTTTTCTGGGAAAAAGTAGAGTAACGCATTAGCTACCAACAGTTTAGTAACGTAATCCCCTTCGCGTCCTCGCTTAGCAGTCTGTCTCCCGGAGCTCGCCTCGCCTCCTGCAGAGCTGCATATCTCCTGTCACCTGGGCGCTGATCTCATGTTTTCTCTGCTCAGACTCTGGGCTGCATCGGCCACACACTCATTTAAACTCTCTTCTTATTGTCTCCAGTGGAGTATCAGGAGAGTAGTTCGGTAAATAGAGAGTAAAGCCGTCCGTGGCCTTTTTGTCTCAAAGAGGAGTTGAATCCACAAGGTTCTCATGAGCACATTTACTTTCAGTAACTCTAGTTCTCTGAATGTGCACAGTCTAAAATTAATGAGACTATTGCAACAACACAACAATTACTATTGCAACAACACCTCATCAGTAGGGTAAAACTAACCTGTCTCACGACAGTCTAAACCCAGCTCACGTTCCCTGTTAGTGGGTGAACAATCCAACGCTTGGTGAATTCTGCTTCACAATGATAGGAAGAGCCGACATCGAAGGATCAAAAAGCGATGTCGCTATGAACGCATGGCCGCCACAAGCCAGTTATCCCTGTGGTAACTTTTCTGACACCTCCTGCTTAAAACCCAAAAAGTCAGAAGGATCGTATCAGTGGTGAGACAGAAATAACCGTCAGGTGCAGGTTTCAGTTAGTTTTAAATCAGCGGTTCCCAAATTGTGGATCAGGGACCAGAGGTGAGAGAATGTGAACATTTACCATTTTAAAAAGTGTGGTCAATAGATAATAGATAATAATGTCGTCCTAGTCTGACCGTGGCTTAGTGGTTAGTGGTTCTCACAGTGGGGCAGGACCTGAATTGAGGTCATTATGTTCCACTTCTGCCCTGCACCACTGCACAGTGGAAATGTTTTTGTCCGTAAACGGGTTCGCTCTTAATCGCATAGCCATGTAGGGCCCCCGTGTGGATTTTTGCTTAGGGCCCCAGAAGGGCCACCACAAAGCTCTCCAGAAAAGGGACTCTAACCTGTGACATTTTATGTTAAAAAAGTAAAGTAAAATTAACGAGTAACGTAATAAGTTACTTCTTTAGAGAGTAACTAAGTAAAGTAACAGGTTACTTTTAAAAGAAGTAACGAGTAACGAGAAAAGTTACTTTCCCCAACACTGGTAGTTATAAGATGATCAGTAGTTTGGAGGTGGTCAGTAGTTTGAAGGTGGTCCACAGTTTGGAGGTGGTATCGTGTGTGAGTTTAACCTTGCCAGTGAGCTGAATTCTCGCGAGATTTTTGAGTTCACAAACACACGAGAATCCATCTTTTAGGGTTGCCACCTATGTCTGACAAAATCCTGGACATTTCGGCAACCCAATCAACCCTTGCAATCAACCCTCTACAGCGAAATTGAACATAACCTTGTGATGGCGCTATAGTTTTGCTTTAAGTAGTTACTTTAACTACTTAAAGTTAAAGTTTAATATGTGTTTACTAATATTATTAATAATATTTGCTAGTTATTTATTTAGTTAATTGCTTTACATAATCTTTACATAGTCTAGTCAACGCTGTAATCGGTCGGGGAAGAAAAATCCACACACTGTAAACCCTGACTAGCTATGATAACTCAAATTAAATGGGGAAACCCGCTGCACCATATGGTTGTGGTACATAAGCCTAAACCAATTGAGTTCACTTGGACTCAAATCATTTAGTCAACGGTAGCTCAAATCATTTAGTCAACGGTAGCTCAAATCATTTAGTCACTGATAGCTCAAATCATTTAGTCAACGGTAGCTCAAATCATTTAGTCAATGGTAGCTCAAATCATTTAGTCAACGGTAGCTCAATCATTTAGTCAACGGTAGCTCAAATCATTTAGTCACTGATAGCTCAAATCATTTAGTCACTGATAGCTCAAATCATTTAGTCACTGATAGCTCAAATCATTTAGTCAACGGTAGCTCAAATCATTTAGTCAACGGTAGCTCAAATCATTTAGTCACTGATAGCTCAAATCATTTAGTCAACGGTAGCTCAAATCATTTAGTCAACGGTAGCTCAAATCATTTAGTCAACGGTAGCTCAAATCATTTAGTCAACGGTAGCTCAAATCATTTAGTCACTGATAGCTCAAATCATTTAGTCACTGATAGCTCAAATCATTTAGTCAATGTAGCTCAATCATTTAGTCAACGGTAGCTCAAATCATTTAGTCAACGGTAGCTCAAATCATTTAGTCAACGCAGCTCAAATCATTTAGTCAACAATAGCATTAAAAGTATAGGTTAATGAACTCAAATGATTCAAGCTTATTATACTCAAACTATTTAAATGCTACATTAACTTAAACCCATTTTAAAAGGTTCATTCCCTCAATTAAATTGAGGAAACATACAACACTAAACCATGTGAGAAATGATAACACATACAGGAAGAACATTTTCTATGACAACTTTATTTAAGGCCAACTTTCCACCAACAAAAGGGAACTGTAAAAGATGCAGACATCAAAACATTGTTTTGACCACTATAAAAACAATGTACATGTTTGTGTCCAAGATCTTGTTTCCTGGTCAAACAGACTTGGAGTCATTATATTCACCTTGGTTGTTAAGTTTTCTACTGTTGGAGCTCCAATCTGTATCTGGTTATATTGCATCAGGAAAAAAAAAAAACAAAAAAAAACTCTCCTCCATATTTTTAAAGTCCATAATCCAACATCCGATTGAAGCGTAGGACAGCTCGGTACCAAGTTTGTTGAAACAGTAATTCACTCTGTTGTCTGTAGAGGGAGCTCCAGACAGTAATTTAAAACCCTTGTGCTTGAGTTTCTCAAAATGATAAAATGTAATATATAGTCCTGATCAAGTCCCGACCAGTTGAAAGATGGCAAAAAGGAAATCACTTTTTTGCATGGTTGGATCTTAACGAGGTTCCAAGTAGAACTTTATTATGCAACAAGAGGAAATGGGAGCGAGACAAAACATTTTCTGAGTAAAGCTTTTAATGAAAACAATTAAACTGGCGGTTTTGCAGCTAATCAAAAGTTTAAGACCACATGCCTTTAACCTCTTGACCCCCACCTGAACCGAGCACATTTTCTCCAGTTCATCGTTACCCAAATCCAAGAAAGCTTCATGAAAAAAGGGTCAAAATAGCAACACAAGACAAAGACGATGAAAAAAAAAAAAAGCAAGGGCAAATAAGTGATAAAAAAAGCGATGGAAAAAAAAAAGGTTAAAGTGACGGCAACAACGCAAACAAAAAGATCAGTTTAGATCAGTTTTGTTAGTCTTAGCTTTCAAATCAGATGTTACACTGGCCTACAGTTCTCCAGTTAAGAAGCTTTTAGATTGGGTAAGGTTGGCCGAACTAGAGAAAATGAGCTTGGTTCAGGTGGGGGTTAAGAGGTTAAAGGCCAAATCTGTGCAAAAATGTGTACTCTTTGTCATTTTCTGTCAGGTTTTCACACTGTCATGACGTCCTGATGCAAAGACAAAAAAAACAAAAAACATTCTGGTTTTTAACGTGGTCGAGTTGTTGAGCCGCATAAGCAGAACCTCTCGCAGTGCGCCATCGCTGCTGAGGTGGGACGCAATAACAGTAATTTTGAATTTCCTAAAAGATCCTGAGGGTTATGGAACATGACTGTGTGAAAACCTGACAGAAAATGACACTGAATCCACACTTGTGCTCAGATTTGACCTGTTAAAAGCATGTGGCCCTAAACCTTCGATCAGCTGCAAAAACATTTCAGTTTAATAGCAGTTTTCAATAAAAGGTTTATTAATATTTTTGTTTTTGTCTTACTTTCATTGTTGTAGCATATTGAAGTTCTACTTGAAACTTTGTTAAGATCCAACCACACCAAACTTTTGATCGGGACTGTATCATTACTGTGGTACCAAAAATATTGTAGTTCTGTTTCAAAGTCCATGTGCATGATATGTCAACCTTAAACCAGTGTGTCAGTCCATTTGTTGAGGGACATCACAACCTGGTCCTTAAGTGCCATGAACACTTGCTGGGATGAGAAAGGATCCTTATCTTGGACACCAGAGCAACAGTTCCCTCCTCAAACGCCATTTCTTCCTGAAATTGACACACACAAAAATACATATGTATTTAGTTTTTTCATCCTGCTATAAATATTGTAAACTCTGAAAAAAACAACAACAACAGTGCATCGTTTAGTTATGACTACCAGCTTAGATGTTTTAGGCTACAATAATGCAAATTACACAAATTTAAGTGTGTTAGACAACAGTGATCTGATCAGAATTACAGTAGGACTGCGGATTGAGACTAAACCTTGACTAAACAAAACAAAGAAACTAAATCAAACCAGGACTAAAGCTGGTAGCCATACCAGGGTAGGAGTAAAATGTGTCTAAACCTGGATCAGGAATTAAGGACTAACCAAGGACGTAACCAGGCCAAAGCCATGGCTAAGTCAGTATCAGGATGAAACTACTGTATGACTGAACAGAATTATTTTTCTTATTGAGTAAGAACAAGTCAAAACACTGGAGGAATTCCTTAAGTCGTACACCATGTCACATACAACTGTCCTCTGCATTTGAACATTCTTCAATGCCGCCGGAGTAACCCAGGTTAAGGTTTGTGACTCACTTTCGGGTCCCGAGTCTTGACCCACCAGTTGAGAACCACCTACATAGTGTGGAATGATAAAGACATTTATCTGCAATCCTGCACGTGGAGAGTCCAGCCTCGCTGTAGGGAGCCTCGTGTGCTTTCTGCGGAGGGATCTTGTGCTTCTACCTGGAGAAATATAGTTATAAATAATTAAAAGAAATAACATTTTATGAAACTATCACTAAAACTATCACGTTTAGAAATGTCAAAATGTGACTAAAACTAAAAGCGTTTTTGTCCAAAAGACTAAGACTAAAACGGCTTCCAAAAACAACACTGAGTTACAGCATCGAGATCCACCAACACTCTGACAAGCCACGATCCAAAGTAGTACATGTTTATGATACTCGTATCTCCCACAAACATTTTGACAAAAAGAAAAAAATATATATTGTGATAATAACACTGAATAAAGTTGAAATAATGATCAAGGCAGCTCTCAAAAAGTGATATTAATAAAAGGTAGAAAGGTTTACGACTCACTTTTGGGTCCTGAGTGTCGATCCATCAGTTGAGAACCACTGATCTAGTGCAGAGGCTTCAATCTCGCTGTAGGGAGCCTCACGTCCTTCTTGCGGAGGGACCTTTTGTTAACAAACAAAACGAGTAATTTTTAAGTCAAAAGCATTTTTTTGAAGAATTAAAAGGATCTAATCCTAAGGGCATGACTATATGACATAAAAACGATATCATGACATAAATAAGAAATGGTATGATAACGGTATAAATTACGATATCATTTACACAATTAAAATGCACAACTGCAGCATTTCAGACAAGCAAACACATGGTGAAAACAGTTTGCAGGGCCTCAGGGGTTGTACAGAATATTGTACATGCATTTTCCTGAACTCAAGCAAGCCACTTTTTGAACATCAGACACTTCTGAAACACGCGTATCTGTGCGCGCCCAAACCTGGAGGAGCAGGAGCTCGCTCTCCTCAACACTCCCCACACCTGGAGGAGCCCTCCCCCCATTACTCCCCACTCGCTGACTGCGGGGCGTTTTCAGAGGAGAACAGAGCGCACTGAGCCACGGTTAATTTCAGCCACAGTAAATCAGTCTGGCTGTTTGTTAGCTTATAGCTTAGCTTATAGATGCTCTCACTGGTTTCACGCGGTATTGTCCAACATGAAGGCTTCAATCATCGCCTTATAACCCGGCCTGACTTTGTTGTGATTCGTTAGCGCACGGTTGACTTTATGAATCTTAGCAGCGAAAGTTTTCAGAGTGTTATAATGTAGGACAAGGCCTTACCTCACTGATGTGGCTGCCCTCTCGGCGGTGTCTGGAGCGGATCACCGGTGTACAGCGGGCTGTGGCTGTTCTTCGGCGCAGGCAGAGAGCGAGTGCGGGACAAAGCCTGGAGCAGAGACGGGCTAGTCAGCATAGAAATAAAAAGAGTGGCGCTGCGGCTGCAACTCAACTTAAAATGGCACCGACAGCGGTTTGTCTCCACTGTGTTTGAAAAATTAAAAGTTCAAGGCGCAATTGTTTTCTTGCTAAGTCTCATTTAACAACCATTACATGTAGCCTACTGTAAATAAAATATGAAAAGCTGAGCGCAAACCGGTGGTAAACTAATTAGCTTACAGGGCAGTGCTTCAACCCATTGACTAATGCTTCAACCTCGTTTAATCTTAAAGTTAGCTAAAAAAAAAATCTTAAAGTTAGCTTTAGGGAATTTTGAACATGCACTATCAGTACATAATAATGATAATATTTTTACCGTCCAGTCGTATCCAATGAAGTCCTCGTCTTAGCAAAGGAGCGAGTCTGTGAGATGGTAGAAGCATCATGGCTGCAGCTCCAGCTCAAACCGAAATTTTCAAAAAGTCCAGGGGCGGGGCGTGGGAGGAGCTCCGGTGAACTCGGCCTTGATTGGACTTCCAGTGGTGCAGTCTGCATACGTTTTTGCGCAATACAATTCCATTTACTACTTTATTCATTTGTTTAATCATAACTATCGAACAAATCATGTGACAATAATGCATATATATCGTTGAACAGACACTGACGTCCGAACAAACTTGGGATAAACATCGTTATATACTAAAACTTATCATAATACTCCACATGAAGTGGTAGTTGAGTGGTTATGGGTGTGGGCTATAACCAGTGGTACAAAGGTAGCTGGATCAATTCCCACTCGAAAATTGTTTCTCTCTCAACAACGTTGGACCAAAATGTGATGCTTGTTATATTACTCATGTTTTTTAATTATGTATTTCAAGAAGGCTATAATTATGAACTAAAAATAATTCACTACTATAAAATCATATTGAACTAGATTGAATTTTATAATTTTATAAACTGACTGCAGGATTGGGAATTATTTATGCCTATCAGCATCCTGATTTTCTGTCATAATAATCACTAAAAGGAGTATGCTTTGCAAGATAAGATTGTGGTTGAGTGGATAGACACTTAGACTGGAGTGCAGTAGATGGTAGGTTCAAGACTGATCAGAGTAGTTTTTATTTTTTTCATCTATTCCTTTTTTATTCTACTCACTTTAGACAATGGAGAATTAAAGTGATATTATCAATAATAAAATGATAAATGTTGTCTATTTTGAGTATTTTCCCTAATGTTGCCCAAAAATAATACTGACAATAATACTTGACAATAATACTAATATCATGATATCTAACAAAACAAGTTTTATGTTTTCTTTAAAAAAAAGAACAAAAATTCAAAAAACAATAACATTTTCTGATTGGTTAATAATGCGATTTTAAGAAAAAAGTAAGCATAGCTTAAACGGTTTCGGTCAGTATAACTTGAAGTGTAACAAGATGCATCAGAACTCAAAGCAATTGAGCTATCACGCCACATTTTTAGATTTGGGTCTCCATGACCTAGTTAAAAAGGGTTACCATAACTCTGGAGCACATTTGAGCCAAGATAGCTTAGTAGGTTTGAAAAGATGGGTGGTTGGGATTTACAGTGCAGTATTATTTTCATCAGAAACAAGAAATGTCGAAGCACGAGCTCCTGGGCCATCCCAAGAAGTGATCAGCCTCTGCTATGCCTAAAAATATAACTCGTAACACTGCAAGGAGTGTATGGGCACAAATGAACGGGAATTTTCCTCCCTGAACGGGTGCTGGTTTGTCTGTACACTTCTCTATCTGCCTCATGCGTCTCCGTTTCTCTCTCCGCGTCTCTGTTTTTCCAAAGTTCCCCCAAACGCCTCTTAATTACTCCGCCTCATTAACATCAGAGCCGGTTATGACTGACACGCATCACATTTGCATAATCACTGCACGCTGGAGTGGAGGCTTATCGCCCAGAATGCGGAGACTTCTGCAACCTCTGCAACTTCTGCGTCTTGGAGAGAAGCGGGGGGGGGGGGGTTCTCTGCTGATGCCGAGCTTTGGAAATCTCACTTTTAGTTTGTGAAGATAATTGAGAGGTTAATGACGGGGACGAGAGAGAGAAAATTCTTTCAGACTGTGATTAGCATTTCGTTTCTGTCAATTCGTGTTTGGGGGTTGTTGAGTACTTGCAAACACTCGGATTAATTATGCAGATTGGAGCTAAATTTGTTTGCGATGGAGAGTATTTATAAATGTTTGTTTATGTGGAGGGGAGCGGGGACGATAATGGGCTTTTCTACATTGTGTCTTCTCCAGGTCCAGGATCCCGGTCAGGATTCAGGAGAAAATCTCGCCCAACAGCACAGTCACGGAGATCTAACCAGTTGCTAAGGATGGGCAGATTGAGAACATAGGAGTGATATTTAAGTGTCACTCAGACTCATTTTATCATCGATCCTGGTGAAGGGGCTTTATTGTCATGACACAACAACTGTACAACAAAATGAGAGTTCCAGGAGCCCAAAATGAAAAACGACATAGACTTTACGTAAAATTATATTATTAAGAGGTTCAAAAGACAACAGAGATCTAACGGCTTTGTGTTGACTCCTGATCACAACATGGATATTTAAAGGGGGGGTATTATGTAAAATCGACTTTTTCAAGCTTTATATCATGTTATTATGTCATTCCCTCATTAAACACATGCCTGGAGTGTTGCCTTGGCTCATTCACATATTTTTGAGTAATCAGTAAAAACTTAGACGGCAGCCATTTTAGGTGTAGCTATGCCTCAGTCCTCCTAGGAACGCCCCCACCTCCTGGAGACGCCTCTGGACCTTTTGTCACCAGCCAAGCCACCAACCACTGCTCCTCAGCTCAGCAGAGCCCCCTCCCCGCACAGTAGTGTTGTTTAGATGCCACAGCAGTGTGCTGAAGGGGCGTGTTGGAAAGCTTCTTAAAGAGACAGAGGCCTATTTCAAGACGTTCAGTGCAGCCATTTTGAGAGAGCAATTTTATTCAAGGCAGTTATTTTAATTTACTGCATATACGCGCCCTGGCCGCGCGTCAGCTCAGAGTGTGTTCGTAGCCATCTAGGAAGCAGCTCTTGCCTGAAAACTACAGCTGTTTTGGGGCGAACTAGTCTCCCTCTTTGCTCCTGCCATGTCCTGTGTGTAGTGGGATGACTTAACGCACCCTATAGCCAATAGGATTAGACCATGCTCTATAAGAAGAGGGGTCGTTTCACCTGGCCTGACCTCTCCCACCTCCGACTTCACTGTGGTCCGGCCCAGAAGCAGCTAGTGTAGCCGTGTAGCCCGACTGCTACTTGCTTGGTTGTCACCGCGGAAGGCGTCAAACTCCGGTGAAATTGTATATGGCAAGGTGGGCAGCTCCGGTGAGTGGCACGTTGTTATCCTGTACTGGACACATTTGTTTAAGGGGTGCGGGACTAATGTGGGATGACTATTAGCGTAGGCTACCGGTGTGTATGGCTCGACTGTGCGCCGTAGTAGCACGGTTCGCTGTCAAAGCCCCGTGTGGTGGAGGTATCCCTACCAAGGCCTGCATTCGGAGTTGGACCTCCTCTGCCACACCTCCTCTTTTCTGTCTGTTGCTCCGCTGGCGGACATGCAGATGAAGCCTGTCTGTACGATGGGCATTGGGACATCTGGGGGCTATTGCAACATACGCCTTAGGATGCAACTTGAATAATGAAGAATGTTTAAATTATGTCAACATCCATCTATCCATCCATCCATCCATCCATTTTCTTCCACTTGTCCGTTGCCGGGTCGTGGGGGCAGCTGTTGGAGCTGCACCAGCCCCTATGGCTCCTCCTGCAGGTGGTGGGTCCACAGAAGGACGGCCTCATGGTTCTAACCGGGCCTGTTGGTCTCTCATAAGGGGCTTCTGAACCGCTCTTTGTGTGACCCGTCACCTGGGACCTGTTTGCCATGGGAGACCCTACCAGGGACACCAAGCCCCCGACAACAGAGCTCCAGGATCATTCGGGTGCTCAAACCCCTCCACCACGTTAAGGTGGCAGTTCTAGGAGGGGATTATGGCAACAAAGATTGAATAATTAAAATAGCATAATTATCTACACTGTCTCTTGTTCACTAAGTAAAACGAACCTGTGTCCTTTATATTAAAGGTTTTCTGGATTAATCCAGTGGCGTTGTGGCAACACCTAATACTAATTGGTACAAGTGTAAAATTCTCCTGCCCTGTATAGCGCTCGGTTACATTTGGATCTTTAACTATATTTCCATGGTCTACACCCTTGTATTTAAGCCTGCAGCCCATACATTTGAAGGGAATATGGTGGCAAGTGGCTATAGGCTAGGTTAGCCCGGTTAACTTGTTACAATCACCTACAGCTCATTGTTGATTAATAATGTGCGATAAACCACAAATGTGTCAAGCCCGGCTCAGTGTGTGATCATCATAAAGGTTGCTTTATTAATGCATAATAATGCAGCACTCGGGCTAGGCAGGCAACTGACGAGTTGTTTACAAGTTTTACAAGTCTTGTTGGAGCGTCAAGCCGGCGGCTGGAGGTGTAAAGCCAGCAGTCGTAGTCAACTTCCATGGTACATCGTGGCTTGCTAGTGTAGGGGTTCGGGGTCCCACAATGGCTCGTCCGGAGAGCGCAACGCAATCAACCATTCACCTGGGTCCTGATGGCCCACCTCCCCTTTTTGATTGTACCTTTTTGTTACTACTGTGATAACTACTACTTCTGTAAAACACGCTTCTACAACAATTGAGTCTACAAACTGTCATCAGGACTGATGTTGGACTGTCTAAAAATGACTCTGAACGGTGAACCTATGAACTTGTCTAAACAATTTTATTGAACTAAATCTAGCTTAACTTAAGGAGAATAAATCCATGCTTTTGTAACTTGCCTTTGTCCTGTCAATTTTAACGAACCTTCGTTGCCTGTGGGTTAACTTACCTTTCGCTCACAAGGACCACAACCTCAGATAGTATGCATGAATAATGCGTTTACTAACGATTGTTACAAAAGTAGATAAGCCATTCTGGGGATTGGATGAGGTAAGCTCCTGGGCTCGCGTCCCATACTGTAGGAGAAGCAGAAGAGCAATAATAAAGGGAGGGAGGGTGGGCCGGAAACCCCGAACGAGAGGACGAGGTCAGTAAACGTGGGGCTTAAATAGGCTGGTAGCCGGAAGGGGTGTGCGTGAGTTGTGGTCCTGCTCTCGAACCTCGGATAACTCTACTTATCTCCATTTATTTATTTTGGGCCGAAATGCCCCTGGTGTTGTCTCAGGATGTTTATGTTTAAAATAATTGAGTGGTGGGTCCACAGCCACCTAGCTCCCCCACTCGCCTTGCCACACATATTTCTCGTTTTCACATCGATTGGAGCTTTAGCTTGTAGCATTAACTTTCTCCGGGGTATGCTCAAGGCCCAAACACATTCTAGCCACTCAAATAAGTCACCGCTTTTAATCCTGGGTGTTTAGGTAAAAGAAACACTGATGTGTGTCTTTGTGAAAGTCCCAGAGCTGCTGTAGCTCCGGTTCACAACACGATGAAGCTACAGTAATCCTCCATGACTTGTTTACATCTGCAGGCCGGCATAGGCTCTGCCCCGGTGGCTCAGCTCCAACGCACGTCACTGTTGGGGAAAGCTCCTGATTGGTCGATGCTCGCGAATTTCTTGAAAAAGTTCAAAAAATTTCAACTCTAGCGTCGGCCGCTTTCGAGGCGCTGGACGTGCGTCAAAAGCTTCCCACACGCGAAAAGCTTCAAAACGCGCTGCACAGGAGGCGCTGGACGCACTGCGGCGGGACCTCTCGATGCTCCCTGAGGCGTGTCCCCCGTGTATTTTCAATGTAAACCTGATGTTTTGGAGGCTTTGGTGTGAACAAGCCATTATGGTTCGTGCATCAATAATATATCCAATATTACAACAGGAGCTGCCTCACAGGGCCGCACCAAACAGCAAACCAGTGAAAAAATCACCAATGTAATGTCCAATAAATGCAGAATCCAGGCAAATGTGAAGCCCAACTTCACTTTGTGAATAACGAACAGACAAAGGAAATGTTGTACCATATTTAAAAGACAAAGTATATGCAGTAAGAAGAGTACGTGTACCGTACTTAGCACAGCAGTGTTTCTTCTAAGGCAGCTTTACTTCAGGCTGTGGGTTAGAGCTTACCTAACTCACCTGATCATAAGCTAATTCAAAGAGGTACGTTTTGAGCCTAGTCTTAAATGTAGGGACTGTGTCTGCTTCTTTAACGTGAGCTGGGAGTTTATTCCATTAAACCGGGCTTGGTAGCTAAAGGCTCGACCTCCTCTTGTGCTTTTAGAGACTTGAGGAGTCACTGTCCCTGCGTTTCTAGATGGAAGTGCTCTGTTTGGCTGATATAAAACTAAAACATCTTGGAGATAACCATGATTTATCACAGGCTGATTAGCTGCCATCGTTTTTAAAACTCTTTTCCTCATTATTATAATCATTTTGAAGATTTTTAATGTGATTTTGACTTCCAGCACAGTCACGTAGGCAGGACTGTTGAGCTCCATTAGCAACAGAAAGCCCTCCACTGTCACGCTAAACCGGCAACAGTCGGTTGTACAAATAACATTAACAACAAAGCACTCGAGCAACTACTGATACATTCAAGTTTAAAAATGTTATTCATATTTGTCAGTCTACAGCAGCCCCGCTTGTTTTTGTTCTTTGGGAAGTAGCAGAACAATAATCGCTGTGTTGCTAATTAGTATTGAAGTGCTTGTTGACAAAATCCGCCCCCTCACGGCCTTTCAAGATGGATTTTTGTTCAGTCAAAATCCCCATCTCGCGACAATCCAAAGCAGGTTACTCCGTCGTTTGTCTCACCCGTTCACCACTCCTTTATTCTCTCATATCACTGTGCTCAGGATAAATGCATTGTTATGCAGTCTGCTGTTTAAGTTATGTTAGCAGTTTGACTTTGCCTTATTGGATCTGTAGTCACATGTCTGATGCTCTGAGAGTAAGAGTTGTCTGTAATGTATTGCTGATATGTGGTTACGTCTTCTCAGTCTGACGAGCAGCAGTAAATGTGTTTAAAGGAACAGGCCACCGTTTTTCCATACTGAGATCTGTTCTTACCTGAGCTTAGACGAGGTGATACGTACCTGTCTGGTCTTTGTGCGTGCACTCAGTCATGCAAAAAAGACCAAAGATGTCGTTAGCATTTAGCCTCTCCCAGCATATTCCTATGGACCCAAATGGGGGTGAAGTTAGGAGCTACCAAGCTCGTCCACGTTTTCCCTATTTAAAGAGGGGGTATTATGCTTTTTTCAATCACATAGCACCAGTCTATAGCATACTACAATGATGACGTAACCTTCTGTTGGTCTGTATATGCAGTAAATTAAAATAACTGCCTTGAATAAAATTGCTCTCTCAAATGGCTGTACTGAACGTCTTGAAATAGGCCTCTGTCTCTTTAAGAAGCTTTCCGACACGCCCCTTCAGCACACTGCTGTGGCATCTAAACAACACTACTGTGCGGGGAGGGGGCTCTGCTGAGCTGAGGAGCAGTGGTTGGTGGCTTGGCTGGTGACAAAAGGTCCAGAGGCGTCTCCAGGAGGTGGGGGCGTTCCTAGGAGGACTGAGGCATAGCTACACCTAAAATGGCTGCCGTCTAAGTTTTTACTGATTACTCAAAAATATGTGAATGAGCCAAGGCAACACTCCAGGCATGTGTTTAATGAGGGAATGACATAATAACATGATATAAAGCTTGAAAAAGTCGATTTACATAATACCCCCCTTTAAATTCAATTACGTGAAAAGTTACATGATCCAAGTCTAGTTACCCAAAATTAAGCATGTCGATTTTCTAAGTGGATAAAAAGGGGAACTATATTGTAAGGCGTAATAATACCTTGGGAGCTCTTCGACTTCCGCGCAGTAATATCTTCAGAATTCTTTAGGAGTGATGACATTACAGCGCGGATGTCAAAGTGCTCCTAAGGTGTTATTTCATGTAACTACTCAAGTAACCATGAGTATGGTCGCTTCTAACTTCACCCGTTTGGGTCCAAAGGGATATGCTGGGAGTGGCTAAATGCTAACAACATCTTTGGTCTTTTGCATGACTGAGCGCATGCACAAAGACCAGACAGGTACGCATCAACTCGTCTAAGCTCAGGTAAGAA
Organism: Neogobius melanostomus; assembly: GCA_007210695.1. Classification (NCBI taxonomy): domain Eukaryota; kingdom Metazoa; phylum Chordata; class Actinopteri; order Gobiiformes; family Gobiidae; genus Neogobius; species Neogobius melanostomus. The sequence goes on from VHKM01000089.1 coordinate 177,141, forward strand.
CAGATCTCAGTATGGAAAATCAGTGGCCTGTTCCTTTAAGTAGATATGAGAGTAAAAAAACATGGTGTGCAACAGCCCCACCTGGAGTTTACATCACCAGCCGCCATTGGTTTTAATAAGAAAATGTAGAGCTGGGGCATCTCCGATTTACAGAGCCTAGGATGTGTCAAACATGAGAATTCAAATGGATTTGATCGCGTTTATGTTTTTTCAAAAGCAAAATTGAAAACTGCAGCGGTTGGAACGGCCCTACTGACTTCCATTATTAACACATTTTTCTTTCCTCTTTCAGAGCAGTTTGAAACTAAGCGATTTGCAATACCAGCATTTCGTTTTGAGGAAAAGGAATGAAATTTGACATTATTACTGTATTTGATCAGATTTCCGTCATTGGCAGTCAGATGGTAGACCGCAGAGATTATTGTGATGATTGTTGTGATCGTTACCATTAGAACCAATAATGAGTCTAATGATAACAGTAATTTGGTGACGTTCTGTGCAGCCAGAGCATGCGGGGCAGGTGGAGGGGCAGGTGGTGGGGCTCAGATGAGGTGTGAGGGAGTGATTATTGCATTGGAGCGAATCTGGAGAAACGGACAGAGAAGATGGCAGCAGATGTTCTCCCCGGCCGAGGCTATAGGAGGCCCTCTTTACACTTACTCCTGCTTTAGACCCTGTGAGCTGGCCTTATACGGCAAAGGTGGATTCATGTTGTTGTCATTTCATTGTCTGGTTCTGTGACTGGGGAAAGTTTAATCAGGACAAGGCCAGAGTCCAGGCTCAGTCTGAACTCAGGAAGAAATATTTATTTAGTTGACAAAATAGAGGGGTATCAGATGTAATTAGGCCTAATTGTGGTTACAGAATATGTAATTTAAAAACCTGCATTTCATTAAATTTAACGGTGCAAAAACCTATATTGTTCGGTCAAATTTACATTCTTAGCTGTTAATATTTTGGATTATACTGTTGCTAAACAAAACAAAACAAGCTCCTAATGAGCAGTTCGACAGAAACAGCTCTTTTTGCAGTGTGTAATCAAAGAGTGGATTGGATGAGGACCTAACCTGTTTAAACCTCATATTTGGCCGCCTTTTTATAATTCTATTTACTGGGTGAAATGTTACACGGTGTGGCTTTAAGCTTTACTCTGCTTCACTGCTTTAAAACACTCTCCACAGAGACATTTAGTGGCAGTGTGTCAGTACAAACAACCCACAGTGGGCCAGGGTTCAACCAAGTACTACACAATTGATTTGTGTTTTTCCGAGTGGATGCTTCTTGTCTTGCTCATCTTAAACTGTCAAATGACTTTCATAAAAGAAAAAGCTTTCATCTGTATATTCAGCCTGACTCACGTGACCTTTTGAATCAAACGTAGGTGCTTTGGGGGTGTACACACGGTGCAGAATGACCTGGTGCAAGTCGGCCATCTACCCCTAGCTTATCTGAGAGTGGTTTATGACACAGTCCTCTGGTTCAGTTCTGCTCCTAATGCTGATGGACAGTCTCCTTGTCACGCTCATATACACTGCCGTCTCTGATGCTCATGTCCGCTATGATTATTTCTACAGAGCTCATTGTTCGCTCTCCTTCCTCTCCTCTCACTTCATCTCCGCTCTCCTCCCTCTTTCCCTCCTTGCGTTCGCTCTTCTTCCCCTCACTTTCTCTCCTCCCTCTTTCCCTCCTCGCGTTCGCTCTTCTTTCCCCTCACTTTCTCTCCTCCCTCTTTCCCTCCTCGCGTTCGCTCTTCTTTCCCCTCACTTTCTCTCCTCCCTCTTTCTCTCCCTCTCTGTCTCTCTCACTCTCTCCTTTCTCTCATAGATCATCCATCCTTTTCACCTCTGCGCAAGCTCGTTTCATTCTTCCCGGCTGTTGCTTGTTACACAGATGATGAAGCGTGACAGAGGAGCTGGAAATGAGGCGGCCATCTTGGACAGGTCACAGAGGAGAGAGAGTGCCTCGGTTTCTCCTTCTCCGTGTGAATGCATTATTACTGAGGAGAGAGTCCATCAAGTCTCCTCTCTGCAACTAGTTCTGCTGATGCTACTGTTACTACTACAACTACTACTACCACAGCTGCTGCTGACATGACTATTCAAAACAAGCATGCCGTGGTAAGTAAGGGTTTGTAATGACAAACGACCCAATAAGTGTCTGTACATTTGTTCCATCAGCTGCTGGGCAACATCTGCTCTCACCTGATGGAGCTTCCAGATGCGTCTGCAAGACACTAACACCTGCTCATGGGCTAACCAGGAAAATACAGCAAAAGAAAAAGGCCAATCTAATGTACCATACACAAACCGGATTTTAACATTAAAAAGTAGCTGTTATAGCTTTACAGACCTGCCCAACAAATTTGAGACAACCTATGTTGTGTTCTTTAATATGGAGAGAAGATGGAGACTCGTTCTATTAAAATCAAAATCATTATTTTATTCCCTGAATTTACAATCTAAAACAAAACGCAACATGTCGGAGGTTCAGGGAGGAGGAGGCGAAGAGAGGGAGGAGCCCCGTGCATGGCCTTTTATAAACACAGGAAGTAGGCGTCTCCTTGTTGAAGAACCAATCAGTGTCCTTGGAATGCTTCTTCTGCTGCGCGACCTGACTCCGCATTATAACACACTGCCCCCCAGTGGATATCAGAGTAAGGACATCCATCCATCCATCCATTTTCTTCCACTTTTCCGTTACCGGGTCGTGGGGGCAGCTGTTGGAGCTGCCCAAATCACATTGCACCAGCCCCTATGGCTCCTCCTGCAGGTGGTGGGTCCACAGAAGGAGAGAGTAAGGACAATGATGCAGTAAAATGTCTGCCCAATTCAAATCAACCCAAAAGCACAGATTACAATCAACACAGTTTCATTCAACACAGGCTCATTAAAGCCTATTATGATAAAAACTTATATAGAAATATTCAACATCTACCAAATGTCATTTTTCGTGACGTGACGTGAACAGAAGCGCTCCAAGCGCTCCAAGCGCGTCCCGATGCTATTTAAAACTAAATGACAACTACATTGAATGCAAAAGGAACACAGTGACAAGGCATTAATGCCACCAAAGACACGAGCCAACGCCATGGAGAAGGATGTGAAGGAAATTCAACAAACCCTTAACTTTATGTCGGGAGAGTTGAGCAAACTAGCTGAACAACAGGCTAAGCTACTCACCCTGATCACAGAAGTGGCTGAATTAAAAAAGATCATCAAGGAGAAAGATGTAACTATTGAAGGACTGGAACGCAGAATTGATGATCTGGAGCAGTACACACGAATGGAGGATGTGATTGTGAGTGGACTTCAGACGAAACATCACAGCTACGCCAGAGCTACAGCGGCAGCAGCTACAACGGAGCGAGGTGAAGACGCACCAGTGCAGGAGCTTCAAACTCTGGAGACGCAAGTAATTCAATTTTTGCAAAGTAATGGCATGACAGTTGCCCCTGAAAACATAGCCGCCTGCCATATGCTTCCAAGAAAAAATAAAGACGCAAAGCCGGCCATCATAATGCGCTTTGTTAATAGGAAGCACAAGGTTGAATTGCTGCGTCAGGCTAAGAAGCTAAAGGGCACAGGAGTTTTTCTGAATGAACATTTGACCAGAAAGAACGCGGAAATTGCCAGGCATGCACGATATCTAAGGAAACAGAACAAAATCCAAGCTACGTGGACGCGAAACGGCCAAGTGAAGGTAAAGCTTAATGGTACACCAGAAGATGCCAAAGTTATCACAATAAGAGAGCTGAAAGACTTGGATCCGTATAAATGAACTGTCAAGTGCGCAAAGCGAGACAAGACACCTTTCGTACAAAGAATTGGTTCATCATGTTAAAAGTCACGGTGGATTTTGTTTCTGGATGTCAGTTATTGCCAAAGAAGAACTGTGACACTGAAGAGAGAGCGCGACGGGATAAAATACGCTTTTGATGCACGGATTACGCACAGATTACGCACCGTGGAGAGGAGCGCAACGCAGTGGTTTACCTCTGACCGGGTCCTCTCTGCCTTGGTGAGTTCGATGGGAAGTGACAATGATGATAATTCAAGGGAAATAACATACTATCCTAAATAATGACAGAGACAGACTTGGACTATATCCTGTCGTCTGACAGTGAGGATGATAGTGAATGGGAAACCTGTATACAAAGTAATAATACGTGCATCCAAAATGTATTGTATGAGACTGATCCCGACAACAATTTCTTCAACGAAGTAGTGGAAAACTGTAAATACTATGAAAATCTCGATGAATTTAAAACAATTAATAAACAAAATATAAATAAAACGCTATCAATAATACACCTAAACAGTAGGAGCTTGAATGCTAATTTCCTACATATTGAAAGCTATCTCCATCAATTAGACATTCCTTTTGATATTATAGCTATTTCAGAAACCTGGTTGAGAGATAATGTTAATACTCAATTGATCCTGGAAAATTATGTAATGTACAATACCAATAGGGAACACAAAAATGGTGGAGGGGTGGCCTTATATGTACATGAAGGCCTGCGAAGTAAAAAGAATACAAGTATGTCAATAGCAGAAAGCAATGTTATCACTGTGGATATTGAGATGGAAAAAACTAAGAATGTGAGTATAAGCTGTATCTATAGGGCCCCAGATTCAAATATAGATCTCTTCATTGACACAATGGAAAATTTGTTTTGCAATCAAAGACAGAAAGACTTACTTATATGTGGAGACTTCAATATAGATGTCTTAAAGGCAAAAAGTCATAGTCCTACTGAACAGTTTATTAATTCAATGTATAGTATGATGCTGTACCCGAGAATAACAAAACCAACAAGAGTGACCACACACAGTGCTACAATAATAGATAACATCTTTACCAATATGATTACTGAAAATATCGTTAGTGGAATTCTTATTAACGATATAACTGACCACTTACCAATTTTTGTGTTCCTAGAGGGCAAGCAAAAGAAAACTTATAGCAATTTAAATGTAGCAAAATATAAAAGAGTAATAACTACGGAAACCATATGTGCTCTGAAGCAAAGTCTTGAATCCCAAAACTGGGGAAATATCATAAGTGAAAAATGATGTAAACATTGCGTATGATAAATTCTTGTCTGTTCTTGAATCATGTCTTAATGATCATTGTCCTATTAGAAAACGAAACAAAATCATACAAAACAAAAAATACTATAACCCATGGATGACAAAAGGCTTATTAAATGCCTGCAAAAAGAAAAACACTTTGTATAAAAAAATGATTAAGAAAAGAACGACAGAATCGGAAAATAGATATAAAAAATACAAAAATAAATTGACTGATATTTTGAGGAAATGCAAGAAAGATTATTACAGAGCTTTGCTTGATAGCAACAAAAATAACATAAAGAGTTTTTGGAAGGTTTTGAATGAAATAATTAAAGGAAAGCCTAAAATGAGTAATATTGTAGATTATTATACCCACAAAAATAAGACTGTGACTAATACTCAGGAGGTTGTGGAATGCTTTAACGAATATTTTGTTGAAATTGGTCTGGAGCTTGCTAAGACATTTGTAACACAAGACGCTGCCCCAGAACAAACTGCTGTCCATGGAAATGACCGCTTTAGTTCCTTCTTCCTCAACCCAGTAGATGAAATGGAGATTTTGCAAGTTGTTGGACGGTTCAAAAACAAAAAATCACTCGACTGCAATGGCTTGGCTATGAGCCTAATTAAAAATGTTATAAAGGAAATAATAAAACCAGTAACACATATTTGTAACCTGTCATTCTCAACTGCTACATTTCCATCTCTTATGAAAATAGCAAAAGTAATACCAATTTATAAAAATGGAGATAAACATTATCTTAGTAATTATAGACCCATATCATTGTTGCCACAAATATCCAAAATACTTGAAAAACTTTTTGCAGTTCGATTAAATAACTATATCGATATGAATAATTTATTGCATGAAAGCCAGTACGGGTTTAGGGAAAAACGTTCCACAGCATTGGCACTGATGGACTTGGTTGAGGAGGTAAGTAACTGTATTGAAAACAAAGACTATTCTATAGCCATTTTCATTGACTTGACTAAAGCTTTTGACACGATTAATCATAGTATCCTAATTAAAAAGTTAGAAAATAATGGTGTCAGAGGTTGCCCACTACAGTGGCTGAAATCTTATTTATCCAACAGACAGCAGTTTGTCCAGATAAATGAATACAAATCTACCATGAAATACATTTCGTGTGGGGTACAACAGGGTTCAGTGCTGGGCCCAATTCTCTTTTTACTGTACATCAATGATTTATGCTTCGTTTCTAACAAATCTAAATTAGTCCTCTATGCAGATGACACTACAATTCTGTTTTCTGGAAAGAACTTGGAACAATTATTTTTCGAGATCTCAACAGAAATGGACAAATTAAAGGAATGGTTTTACTGTAACAAATTGACATTGAACTTGAAAAAAACAAAATTTATGGTGTTTGGTAACAGGAGAATTGATACTGAACTGAAATTAACACTAAACAATGAAGCAATAGAATGTGTTGATAAATATAATTTCCTTGGTGTCGTCCTTGACCGCAAACTCAACTGGAAATCACACCTTAAATTCATTCAAAATAAAATTGCAAAATGTATTGCAATTATGGGGAAATCTAAATACTTACTTAATGAAAAAGCCCTCCATACTGTTTATTGCACATTACTCCTACCTTACATCAGTTACTGTACAGAGATATGGGGTAATACCTATAAAACCAATCTTACTCCAGTTCACATTCTTCAGAAAAGGCCGTCAGGATAATATGCAGCGCTGGGAAGAGGGAACATTCTAACCCTCTATTTTTAAAATCAAAAATCATAACAATTCATGATTTTGTTAAATATAAATCCTTACAAATAATGTATAAAGCAAGATATCGATTGCTTCCAAACAATATCCAAAAAATGTTCAGCAATAGAGACGGCAAATATAATCTGCGAGGTCCAATGAACTTTAAGAAACAAATTATAAGTACTACCCTAAAAAGCATGTTCATCATTCGCTGAGGGGTTGATTTGTGGAATGAACTCGAGGAAGACTTGAAATGCTGTAGCTCACTGAATAACTTTAAACAAATGTACAAAGAAAAGGTATTTAGTAGCTATGCTAAAGAAAATGAAGAAATGTAAATCTATATTACAAAAACTATTCTTTGGCTCTGAATGATATTTGTATTTTTGTATTTTGTATATATATATATTTTTTTCTTTCTTTCTCTCTCTAGATCTGCTTCGTTCTCTTTTGTGTACACTTTCTGTTTGTTTTCTTATTGTACACGTAACTTAGGTTCTACGATGTAAGCATTTAATTTAACTTTACCACTGTCGGTAACAACGCAATTGTTGTCAAGAAAAAGAATATGAGAAAGGGTAAGCATTAACAAGTTTTATACTTCAGCTTACTCCTTTTGAGCTTTTCTGTGTGCCTTGCTTTATCAATGCATACAGTGCAAATTATGCCTGTTTGTTTATTTGTTTATTTTCTATTTTTTTTTTTTACACAAATAGCTCAAATAAACGAAATGAAATGAAATGACAATGAAAATTTTGCAGTTTTTCGTAATCCTCTGTCAGATAAACAACTCTTGACCATTGTGACCAGTGATCGCGTGACAGTAGACCGTCCTTGCACATACAAACTCTGACGACGGCCGCAGCGAGGACTGTGACATTTGTCTCACCGTTCCGTCTTCCATCTCAAAGTTCTCCCAGCAGAAGCAGTCTGGACGTAGGATGGTTATTTGTGGGAAAATAGCCGACTGTTAAGTGCTCGTTCGCCAGAGCTCTTGGACGTAAAGCAGTACTTTGTAAAAACAAGCAAAACGTGCCTGAACAATCGTTGAAACCAGATGATGTAAACACAGGTCGCCCATGTGACGTCAGAGCAAATAAACCAATAAAAAAATAAAACATAAAAAAAAGCAGACTGTTATTTATGCCCACACTCAAACGCATAACCGTAGTTTTCCTAAATCGTCACTTTGGCTGGAGGCTTTAGAAACCTTTGTTTTTAAGGACAGAACTCTGTCCTTTGGTGTGGATGACAGACCAATCATAGGCCTGCTTACGTGTGGACAAGGCTTTATTCAGCGACGTAGCATAATCATGATTCTCCAGCTGCAATGTTCCGAGTGCAATCAGCGCTCGCCAGGGCTGGACTGGCAGAAAAAAATCGGCCGGGGACTTTTGGGTCAAGACCAGCCCTCTAAAAAAATCAGTCATACCGTAGGCGGCGATTTGTGTTCTTCCCAGTGGGTGGCCAGTCAAAAGGATCGATCTCGTGGTTGTGAGCCCGGTGCTTTATTAAGGTGAATAATTGTTGTATTGTGATGAAACGTCATTTGATTATCACAATAACCTGCCTATTGAGGCAAACGTCCAATATAAACAGAAAGTGGACTTAATTAGTCTCAATGAACGTCTGTACAAACTGCCAAGAGGTCGCCTAGTACGCTTCACTAATCCAGCTTTACTTTGTGCTGAATTTCATGCAGTTATGTTCGCATTTCGTGAAATAATCATAATCCAAGTTAAACGTAATGCAGACTAGAACATGTTTGGAAGTTCTTAGGTGACGTTCTTTCTATTTTATTCAGCTTTAGATTTAGCTAATGGTGCTTTCACACCTAACGCAGATCGCACGGCAGGAGCGGTTGATTATGTGTATTGTCAATATGAAATGCGCGCCCAGGTGTGGGTGACTTGATCCGAATGCCTAGATCAGGCACAGTTGGGAAACCAGACACAAACCTATTCAGACAATGTCCTCTGTGATTGGATCCATAGAAAACTTTTCGAGATGTGATTGAGCTAGCAAAGTGCTTTTGAACAGATACAAACAGCCGGAATGAATGGCTGGCCAGGCAACTGTCCAAGATTGAGGATCTGGACAATTCCGCGTAATAGAGTTCGGGAATGTGATGTCATACCGCTAAGCATCATGGGATTAGCAGCAACAACCTCATTTAGGTGCTGTCAAAACCTGATTAGAAGTCATTAATAAAATAGTAATGATAAAAAATGTATGTATAAAAGTGGCTTCTGACCAAGCGTTAAAACATATTCCGTGTTTTGTGTTTGTGTGTCGGGCACACGTCTAATCAAATATGGCTCACATTCAAGGACATTTTCTTAGCCCTGGATTTGCCCTTTATTCATTTCTACATGGTTTACTCCTTGTTCTAGTTTTGAAAAGACTTCTCCACGTTTCCAAACCCTCAAAGAGTCTTATAATTTTTTTGTCAATTCGTATCTTTCAGTGCATCCACAACTCCGAATGATCTGAACATCAAGTGTCAGTTTTCTCTCACTGACAGGAGCGACACCAAAGCCACGGACTTCACTCACTGCGGAGACAATTTGACGGAACCATTTGCATAATTGACAATCACTTTCTCTTTGAGGCTAAAATAGAAACACTCTTGATCAACGGTTCAATGGTCTGTGCTGTGGTGATGAGTTTATTTTTGGTTCTGTTGTAGGGAATGGTGACAGGTTTGTTCTCGTGATAACTGTCAAGGAGCACTCACACGCTCATGTCAGACAGGCTGCATTTATTGTCTTCTGAATCGGAAGAGGTTGCGTTCACAAGCCACACTGGCATTCTGCAGAGCCATAGTTTAACAAAGATGGAATGGGTTCAAATTTCGATACAGTAGAGAAACGTTAGTAGCTTTTTCCCTTCTAAAGAACATTGCCAAAATCATAAGGTACAAACAGACTTAAGCCTTATTCGCACTGGATTGGAATTACCTCGGGACCTCTGGTAAAAAGTACGTACTACTGACGTCCTCAGAGTTTCTATGCCTGTGCGAATCTGCTTCGTCGGTCATTTGGAAGGTAAAAATTCCACCGATTGTTTTACCTTTTAGGGTAATTCTGCAAACGCCGAGTCCTCAGGTGATTCTAGTCCTGTGCAATTGACACATCGTAATGAAGTCTAAATAAGGGCAACATTAGACAGACCGGGGCCTACCCCTTATTCCAACAAACCTCCATTTAGATATCCCTCCAAGCCGAAACCCTGTTATTCCAACAACCCTCCATTGCGACGTCTCCCCAGTCCGACACATTTTGAAACCCCCATTCCGACAATAGTTTTGAGCGTAGCCTCTTTGCCGTATGATGCCGGGGGCATCATACGGCATTTTGTTTTTCTTTTAAGGCAAAAAAGTGGCTTGTCACTGGAACATTTGTATCTATTTTAGACTATGGAGACCTGTTGTACATGAATGCGTCTGTTCAATGTCTACACAAGATTGACACTGTATATCAGCTTCTCTGAGGTTCATTACTAACTGTAGGGCCTTGACCCATCATTGTGAGCTGGATTCTCGAGTGGGATGGCCTTCTTTGTCCTCCAGGAGACTGAGTCATTGGTATACTTTATTTATAAAGCCATGCTTGGTCTACTGCCCTCTTACATCTGTAACCTAATCTCACGGAGTAGCGTAGCTCTACAGTTTGCGTTCAAATGATCATTTGTTGCTCACTGTTCCATTTGCCCGTTCAGAACTGGGAAAAAGGGCATTTGTTCACTCTGCTCCTTCTACATGGAACACGTTGCAAAAAGACTGGAAAATAACTGATCTTATTCCATTGAACAAATTTAAGTCCAGATTGAGAGCACTTGAGTCGACCTCTTGTAAATGTTTTTTATAATGAGTATTTAATGTGTATGTAATTCTGTAACTGTATCTTTTGCTGCCTCTTGGCCAGGACTCCCTTGAAAAAGAGGTTTTTAATCTCAATAGGACTTTCCTGGTTAAATAAAGGTAAAAAAAAAAAAAAATTAGTCCGACGTCTTATTATTCTGAAAATGTCCTATTGAGTAGGGGTTGGAAAAATAAAATTTGGTTCAGGCAAGAGTCCACTGACCATAAGGTTAGGGCCAGTTGTTGTATATGGCTCTCTAATCCACAACACATCTGGGTTGGACTAATGGCACCTCTGCTCAAGGGTAAATTTTCAGAATAATGAGACGTCGTACTGATGGGTTATTGGACCAATGGCATGGCACCTGTGTAACCTCGGGGAACATGCTTCGGGTTAATAATGATTAATAATTATCTTGTGTGTCGGAATGGCAGGACGTTGCACAAAAGGTAAAATGTCACCACTCCAACAAAGGGGGGGAAAAAAATGTCGGAGTGCCGGGACGTTTGATAAAAAATGGAAATGCCCCCAAAATGACAATTATACCTTAATGACAGAGTGGTGGGATGTCGGAATGGCAACGTGTAACCAGACAGACCAACATGGCGGCTCTGAGGAAAGGCGAAGGAGACTTGTTTCAGAGAAAACAAAAGAGAAAGGAAAGTGCTGTTTTATGGTCAGAACAAAATGCCACAGACGTTCAGTGTCATTAGTCAGTGTTCATTATTGATCCGTCCACTAATCTATGCGTTTATCTCCAGCAGGTAGACGCACCTAAAAGCTATGTTCACAACAAATGTATCCTCTGTGTATTGTCAATGTGAAAGTAAGCGCAAACGTGTGAACAATTACCTGCACGAAGGTTTCAATGCGACAGAGTGATGAGATCCAAGCGTTTCCCACGTACACAAGTGCGTGAAAGCATTAGTGACAGGAGGAAGTGGACTGTGTGAACTTGGAGCAACACAACCTCACTTCTTTAGCATTACAAAGACACAAGTTAAACGGAAATACTGTCTGAAAAGAGGAGATCTGAGGAAACAACAAACTTATGAAAACGGAAGACACGGACACGTTAAAGAACGCACTGGATTACAAACATGTTTTCAACAGGATTTTTTATATAGTGTGTGGGCCGTATGTGCGTGAATAAACCAGGGAGATGTCCCCACAGTCAAGTAGAAGTGAGAAACGCCATTTGATGCGTTCATTGTGCATGTGATGAAGACGGTTCTTCATAAACCACGTGACTAGACTGCACTAGGTGAAAGAAAAGCAGAGCAACATTGATGGCGATGCAAAAAGAGTTAAATATGAGGCTTGGTAGTTTTATATATTTAACACTTTATACAACTAAGAATAGAACGTATAAACGTGGCTTCTGATTCAAATGTTAAAACATATTATGTTTTTTTGTGCTTATTGTGGGATTCACACCTATTGGCTACTAAACATCATCTATAACATCTGTTTCTTATGGAGACACTTGAGAAATGATATAAATGCCATAAAACAGACACCATGAAATGGGGAGAAAAAGCTCTATTTACAAGTCTGTGAAGCCTCTTACTATCATAAGAAGCATTATTTGTAGGAACAGGTTCAGAAACTAACACAGTTTATGCCATTCATTTGGTGCAACCAGCCACACAACACCACTGGCGTTTGCTGCATAGACACCCATAAGAATCAGTCGAACAGTTTCACCAATGCTAATATGGCGGACTTCGTAAAGTCCATAATCCATAAATACCTGGATTGCCGTCATTGTCAATAAGGACTGTAGCTGCAGAGGGAGAGTCTGAAACTGCTTTTTATCATCGTCTGTTTTCTGTGTGGCTTCATATCGTATATCATCATTCATTCATACATTCATATTCATGAATAGTAGCTCATGTTGGAAACTTTCTGAGCCAGTGCAGATGTAGCCTACAGTCTGTAGGTTTTATAAAGTGCTCTATATAGAACACAGCAGCAGTCTGACTTAAGTGAGGTCACTCAGAGGATTAGAATGATGCAGGTTAAAAATGGCGTGCAGGTCGGGAGAATAGGACCATTTTGTATTGTTTTGTAGTACCTCCTGTATTGATTTGCTGTGTCTGAACCATGTCTGCTGGCATTGTGAGCTCTCAGCTGGAGTCCGGTCGCTGTTAGGGACAAAAGCAACAACCTCTGCGGGCCCCATTTGATTTCGATTGGTCAGAAAAAGGGCCCGAGTCCCTCCATGGCGACAGAGCAGATGGACAAAGGACACAGAAGCAGTCACTGAAGCTAATCTAGCCATTTTTAAATCTGCTTTTAGGCTCGCAGCAAATGAAAACTCACAGAGGCAGAACCCGAAGGTTTAGGGCCAGCTACGTTATTATGTTTACGCTACAATATCCTCCACTGAACCGCTTTCCACCATATGCCACCTGCTTAACCTGTTACTTGCCGTCCCCCCTGATCAGGAGGTGTGGTTTAGGGGTTAGGGTAATGATTAGGGTCTTAGGAACGGCAAATGTGATGTAAGCCATGTTTCACTCACACAGATCTTACCCAGGTTTAGAAACTAGAAGGTCTTGGCTTTCAAATGAGGTATCACACTGGCATTTAGGCAGTAAAGTCTCCTGTCAATACGCTTTAAGATTTGAATATGCATAGTTGCTAACCCTAACCCTAAACCTAACCTGGCAGATAACAGGCTAAGGATTATTTTAGCCCATAGGCTTTATTTAACTTTAGTTGACAGGACAGAAGAAGGGAAGAGTGGGGAGAGACATCCAGCAAATTGTCAGAGCGAGTACTCGAACCCAATAGAAGCTTAACCGGGTTGTGTGATTGTTTCTGTGATGACAAACCCCTTCAGAGTGGAATATCCAGGTTATTGTGTGTAAAATAGTGACATTAATTAAAGTCAGGGCGGAGGGTATTTACCGGATGTTGTTGGCGGTGTCTGTCCTGTGTGGAGCTTGATGTGAGTGGACTCTGCCGGAGACGAAAAATAGAGTTGATCCATATTGTTGTCGGGGAAGAACGGAGCGACGGGCTGGCGACAGAGGCCCACGGAGCAGAGAGAGAGGATGTGGAATGCTCAATAATTCAAATAGCAACGTATTTGCTGCGGAATGTGAGGCGAACGCTGAGAATGTGGAATCTGAGGGTTAGGGTCATACAACGAGATCGTAGTAGTTGTATGTACATTTGCCGCCAACCCTAAGCAGATGTCTTTGTCCTGTGAATGCAAGGCCTGCTGGATACAATTCAATCTATATTTGAAAGGGCACTTGGGCCCACTCTTTCGCCTGGTGCAACAACAGTGTTAGAGCAGATGATAGTGACATCCTGCGTGTAAACAAACGTTGCGCCAGTGCTTGCTGGCCAGAGTGTGGGCCAATTGCAAAAAGTGGGTTGACTGAGGCGTGGCGTGCTGACTGCAATGAGCACTAAAGTTGCAGTTTCCCCTTAGCTCCCCTCATCAGCGGCATGTGTTAAGAAACATAAGATTTGGCCCATAATCTCAAAGCCCCCTTTCCCACAACAGTCACACACGGTGAGTCCATCAGGGATGCTCTCAGGTCAGGAAAACTGGGCTTCACAATATACTGTCTGACCAGTAAATTGGTGAGATGTGCAGCATAGGCCTTCTATCTTGTTTGTGCAACAGACACGGAGTTGTCGGGGTAACGCACATGACTGACAGGCTTAAGCCCGCTCATCAGTTGCTGTAGCTGCTGCAACGTACTTTCCGCAGCACAGCAGTCTATCTGATGATCGAGAGTCTTTTTCTTTTTGAGCAGCTGAGGAGGTGACGTCAATTTTATGGCCAACCTCTGGCTGTACCGTGGTCAGGTAACTGGCAAAACCCAATAAGCTGGCTCATTTGGTAAAGCAAGGCAAGTTTATTTGTAGAGCACAATTCATACACAAGGCAATTCAAAGTGCTTCACAGTTGCAAAAAAAATTACTAGGAAGCAGATCAAATCAATAAAACATCAACATAAAGTTAATCAATTACAGTATTAGGCAAGAGTGCAGATAAAATACTTTCAGTTTTCATATGCACGGGTAAAAAGAGCTGTTTTCAGCCTGGATTTGAACATTGTCAGAGTTGAGGCCTGTCTCACATCCTCATGAAGACTGTTCCAGATTTTAGCTGCATGAAACTGAAACGCAGCCTCACCGTGTTTAGTCCTGACTCTGGGTGGTACAGTCTTTAAGCCTTGGATCCGCTCAGTGGCTTCTACCTCAGACATAAGAGCAGCAACATGGGACTCCGGCCATACAGGCGCAGCGGGCAAATTCAACTTGGACTGTGATGATCACAGTGACCCATGGCTGTAATGCTGGTTCATTCAATCTTTCAGAATGTATAACCAGTAAACACACAAAACGTCAGGTGAATTTCAAGATGAAATGAACTGAAATAAGATTAGCAAAACAAATCAATCTATGGGATATACAAATCAAAATGTTATTATAGTGTCACATCTAACCTGTTTAGACTTTCATTTGATTTAAACAGAGACACTCCTACCAGCCATGCTATCATTCATTTATATATTTTTCTATCAATTCCTCCATCCAGCTGTGTTAATGTATCCAGTGGTGGCTGGTGATGTAAACTCTTGGTGAGGCTGTTGTTGCAATGCATACATGGGTGCGCTGTGTTGTGTACATTATTTACTATCAGATCAACATTTACTGCTGCTTGTCAGATAAAAAAAAGCATTTAACAGTATATCAGCAAATACCCACAGAACCAACGTCACTGTCATTCAGACTTGGAGCATCAGACATGTGGCTACAGACACAACAAGGCAAACGTTTTCTCTAAACGGTAGTCAAACAGCTACACAACGTAATTGAAACAACAGACTATTAACTAACAATGCATTTACTCTAAGCACAAAATGTGAGAACATTCATGAGTCCTTTCTGTCCTGCTAAAAGTGAACAGCACTGTAGCAGACAGACAGGCAGAACTGTGGAGTAAACAGTAAGTTAAACCACTCACCCAGTAGCATGGAGTCTCTCTCGTCTTATCCTTCGAAACTCCACAAACCCAACGGCATCTTCACCACTTATATACTATATAAGTGGTGAAGGTGCCGTTATATATATATATATATATATATATATATATATATATAAGGTTCACTGTACACTCTGTGCTGACAACAAATCGTCATCGACCTTCAAAAACACTGCATCAAATGTGAAGAAGCATTTGGATTCGCTGCACGGTGAAACTTAAGGAGAACCAGAGGGCTGTGTGGAGGACTAATGCAGGAGGTCCCCCTCCACACAAACAACAGATGCTGGACTTCAGTGCAGTAAGTGGGGGAGAGCTGAAGAGGTTGGTCGGGCAGTATATTGTAGCCCTCGTTTTGTGCCATAATAAACATAATCCCCGCTCGTATCAGTGCCGAGCTTCCTCACAGAATGTGATTTTCGTCTTACCTGGAGAAGGAGTACGCAGAGATGGAGAGAAGCCTGAAGGACACGCTGAATGATGCCGACTTTGTGTCAACTACCGCAGATATTTGGACTGCTGATAACAGAAGCTACATGGGAGTAACTCTCCACTGGATCAGTAGATCCACATTAGAGGACGATAAGGCTGCGTTAGCATGTAAGACTTCTATATAGATACACACATGATGTTATTGGTGCAGAAACTATTCACTCATCATTTGGACTACTCAACAAAATAGTTGTAACAATCACTGATAATGGATCAAACTTTGTCCGATGGTGAGACGGGTGAAGGAGAGTCCACTACTACAGATGAGGATGTCACTTTTGCAGATGTATTAGAAATTCTCTCAGCTGAGAATGTAAGTGAGCTGTCTCTTCCTCCACATCACAGGTGTGCTTCACACACAATAAACTTAATGTCCACAAGTGATGTAGATAAATATTTAACTACCAGTGCAGAAAGCAAGACTGTATAGGAGCAGCACAGCACAATGTTTAGCACTTTGGACAAAATCAAGTAGATCTACCCTTCAGAAAATACCATCAGAAATAGCTCCTGGTGCCAACATCCACAAGGTGGAATTCCTTTTTTTGATGCTGTAAAGAGAATGAAGAAATATCCATGAGTGAGCTTAATACTCTGAAGCTTTTAACTCACAGCTTGGTGCACACACACAAAGAGTACCAATTCCTGCATGAGTACTGTCAGGAAGCCTCTGTCTGAAGCACTGGACATTCTGCAAGGCGACTGTCCTTATGGGACTTTACTACCCACACTTGAATGAATGTATGTTCCATCTTTAAGCAAGTTTTCTTCCATCTTTTTAATTTCTTCTATCACACTATTCATGAACATTAAACAGAATAGTAATTTTCATTGCAAAAGAAGATTAAAACAAAACACATATCAGCAAGTAACCTGAAACATAAATCAACTTATAATATTGATTTCAATTAGGCAGGACATAATAAATAGTAGGCCTTGTGCATAAACATATATTTTTCACTTGGCAAGGCAATTACTTTGATACCGGCGCTACACAGAGAACATGGATATTCACTCTTTCTTTCAGGACAGCTGAAGCTGTTACTGCGTAAAAAGTAGACTTTTGTCAATGCAGCGTGATGTTTTTGAGCAACGAGGAGGAGGAGAGCGAGACGGCAAAGAGGAGGACACTGAGCTGCCACTCGGGTGCGCAACCTGCCCCACACCACGCACACCTCTCGCCCTGCCCAGGTACAGTGGCAAGAAAAAGTAAGTACACTGTTTGGAATTTCTCACATTTCTGCCTAAATTGGTCACTAGATGTGGTCTGATCTTTGTTAAAATCATACAAATGATTACACAGTGTCTGCTTAAACTAATACCACCCAAACATTTACATTTGATCATATTTGTATTGACCATAACATGTAAACATTCACAGGAGAGAGTAGAATAAGTAAGTACACCCCCTGAATCTCACTGAACTGCAGCAGTTTTGTAAAGAGGAATGGTCCAAGATTCATCCTGATCGTTGTGAGCGTCTAATCTGCAACTACAGGAAAGCAGTTATTGCTGCAGAAGAAGAGTCAGCCTGCTATTTAATACAAGGGTTCACTTACTTATTCACATGCTGTAGTGAATGTCTCAGGTCTTTCTGCAAAATATCTTGATAAACTTGTGAATAATTTTTTCTATTGATGATAGCACGTTGTCCAGGCCCTGAGGCAACTAAACAAATGATGTTGTGTGTTCCTCCCAAACTATTCGACTTTTGGTCCATCAGTCCTCAGTATATTTTTCCAGTAGTGCTGTGGAGCATCCAAGAGCTCTTTCACAAACCAAAGTTGAATAGATTTGAAGGAACACACAACACACAAGTTTATCAGTATATTTACAAATAGAAAAGCGTTATTGTCCACCAGGGTGGAAATTTGCCTTCACCTTTGTGTATCACCTTTAAGACATATAAAAACACATCAACATCCAGAATATCATCATGTGGCACCACAATGCTTGTATTACACGCACCAAAGTCATTTGAGCCTAAACAACATTGAAATGCAGGCCTCAAGAGCTGCATCTCTTACAACTTTAAAGAGTTTCAAGCTTTTACTGATCTCGGCACAAAGGAGTTCTTATAAATGTTGTTCTTTGTGGGTACGACTCTGTACCTCCGTCCTGACGGCAGTAGTTCAAACTCATTGTTTAGTAGCGTGGAGTAAGTAAGTGAACCCTTGTATTAAACAGCTGGCTGACCCTTCTTTTGAAGCAATAACTGCTTTCCTGTAGTTGCAGATTAGACACTCACAATGATCAGGATGAATCTTGGACCATTCCTCTTTACAAAACTGCTGCATGGTATTAGTTTAAGCAGATGCTGTTTATTCATTTTCATGATTTTCATGAAGATCAGATCACATTTAGTGAGCAATTTAGGCAGAAATGTGAGAAATTGGAAAGCGTTCACATACATTTTCCTCCCACTGTAACAGTCCTCCCCCTCCTGGAACCTCCACCTTAACCTGGTGGAGGGGTTTGAGCCTGAATGATCCTGGAGCTCTGTTGTCGGGGGCTTTGTGCCCCTGGTAGGGTCTCCCATGGCAAACAGGTCATAGGTGACGGGTCAGACAAAGAGCGGTTCAGAAGCCCGGTTAGAACCATGAGGCCGTCCTTCTGTGGACCCACCACCTGCAGGAGGAGCCATAGGGGCTGGTGCAGCTCCAACAGCTGCCCCCACGACCCGGCAACGGACAAGTGGAAGAAAATGGATGGATGGATGGAAGTAACAGTTCTCCTGGTCAGACGAATGTCCTGGTCCTCGCTGCTGCCTTTGTCGGAGGTATTAGGTGCAAGTACAGTCTATGGTAAAGAAAGTTGCTCGCACACTGTACCATTTATCTGACTAAAGATTACAGAAGGAGTATATAGTAGTAGAAGGCCTAGTCGTAATAGTAGTAGAGCCCACACACGGCGCAGTACTCATAGTGGGAGTAGCAGCAGTAAAATGTGTGTGGTATTAACGGTCCTGAAACTCTAACAGCATAGGAGTTTTGTCGCTCACTCGTTGATTTCATTTGTATTCCTGAACATTTAAACCTTAGGAATGTAATTACGGAGAGGTCAGAGGCTCACTCTGAAAGGCTCTGCACGTGTCTGGACTCGGCTGATAACACAATATTAGTGTGTTCATGAGAATTCAGTGTCAAACCAGTGTAAACTTTTCCATCGGCTTGACTGCTGTTAGAGGCAGAAATAATTAAAGCAGAACTTAATTTGACTGTTGTACAAAGAGCCGTCTCTAAAAGTCATTGGAACGATATAAAAAGTGGAGATATGTTTACATGGAGCTTGTTGGAATGGATTGGAAGTGAGTGTGCGACTGTTGCTGCTGATTATCCAGGCGTATCGTACATACTGGGACATTATTTTCTCCTTCCCCAGGGAGAAAAACATTCAATTTAGATGCATTTTCCTGCATTCTAAACAATAAAAACATGTTTTTAGCTGTCCATTTTGCTGTTGTGAAAAAGTCCATTTTCGTTGGTGCAAATGAAAGTAGGGTCTAAAGAGCTGACATTGTTCTGACGTGTCACTGATTGAAAAAAAACTTTAGTAATCAGCATTTGTTTAATAGCCGACAAGAGTTTACACACTGTCATGAGTTTGTGACTCAATCCAAACAGAACAAGAATATACCTTTGTCTGTGCAGAGGGTTCATTAAGGCTGCTCATGTGGAGTCTTAGAAGGTGTGAAAGATCAGATTTCTTTCACACGTGTGCCTAAAGTAACCAGGAAAATACAGCAAAAAGGCCAAAATCATGTCAAAAAGACAAAGATGAAAAGATATAATGAAAATACTAAAAGTATTTTTATTAAAAACGAAAAGTTATCCATTAAATACATTTCAAATGAGTTGTAGAGTAAGTGTGCTGCTGACGTCGAGTGGGTTAAGCTGCTGCACATATGCAGACCTAAAGGATTATTAGGAACACCTGTTCAATTTCACAGTAATGCAGGCTGGTGGTGTAATGGTGTGGGGGATGTTTTCTTGGCACACTTTAGGCCCCTTAGTGCCAATTGGGCATCGTTTAAATGCCACGGACTACCTGAGCATTGTTTCTGACCATGTCCATCCCTTTATGACCACCATGTACCCATCCTCTGATGGCTACTTCCAGCAGGATAATGCACCATGTCACAAAGCTCCAATCATTTCAAATTGGTTTCCTGAACATGACAATGAGTTCACTGTACTACAATGGCCCCCACAGTCACCAGAGCTCAACCCAATAGAGCAGTGGTTCCCAAAGTGGGGTCCGGGGCCCCTGGGGGCCTCAGAGGCACTGCAGGGGGGCCCCCAAAGGTGGTCTGCAAAACAAGTACATTGAAAAACAATATATTTTAATTGGAAAAATACACTTATTTGCTAAAATGTACTGCTTTAAACCAGTATTTAGCCTACCGTCATAGCTAGATGTTGCTTTACGTAATTTTAACTGTAAAATATTTACAAATTCCTTTGAATAGAGTCAATTATTATTATTGGGGGCCCGGGAAAATTTCGGAACAATAAGGGGGCCGCTATGTCCCGGACTTTGGGAATGGCTGCAATAGAGCATCTTTGGGATGTGGTGGAACGGGAGCTTCGTGGCCTGGATGTGCATCCCACAAATCTCCATCAACTGCAAGATGCTATCCTATCAATATGGGCCAACATTTCTAAAGAATGCTTTCAGCACCTTGTTGAATCAATGCCACGTAGAATTAAGGCAGTTCTGAAGGCGGAAGGGGGTCAAACACAGTATTAGTATGGTGTTCCTAATAATCCTTTAGGTGAGTGTAAGCAGAATATTACTACCTCCTTTGGGCTTCGTTTCTGTTAATTAATTCTGTGAATATATCAAATAATAGTTTGTCAGTTTGGTCCATCCATCCATCCATTTTCTTCCGCTTTATCCGGGGCCGGGTCGCGGAGGCAGCAGTCTCAGCAGAGATGCCCAGACTTCCCGATCCACGCACACCTCCTCCAGCTGTTCTGGGGGGACCCCGAGGCGACACCAGGCCAGCTCGGAGACATAGTCCCACCAGCGTATCCTGGGCCTTCCACGAGGCCTCCTCCCAATAGGACATGCCTGGAACACCTCCCGAGGGAGGCGACCAGGAGGCATCCGGAACAGATGCCCTAGCCACCTCAGCTGGCTCCTTTCGACGTGAAGGAGCAGCGACTCTACCCCGAGCTCCTCCCGGGTAACTGAGCTCCTCACCCGATCTCGGAGGGTGCGCCCAGCCACCCTGCGAAGGAAACTCATTTCGGCCGCTTGTATTCGCGATCTTGTCCTTTCGGTCATTACCCAGATCTCATGACCATAGGTGAGGGTGGGAACGTAGATCGATCGGTAAATCGAGAGCTTTGCCCCCTGACTCAGCTCCCTCTTCACCACAACAGTCCGATACAGCGACCGCATCACTGCTGACGCTGCACCGATCCGTCTATCGATCTCACGCTCCATCCGTCCCTCACTCGTGAACAAGACCCCGAGATACTTGAACTCCTCCACTTGAGGTAAGGACTCCCCACCGACCTGAAGCGGGGAAGCCACCTTTTTCCGGTGGAGAACCATGGCCTCAGATTTGGAGGTGCTGATCCTCATCCCGGCCGCTTCACACTCGGCTGCAAACCGCCCCAGTGCGCGCTGGAGGTCCTGATTTGATGAAGCCAACAGAACAACATCATCTGCAAACAGCAGAGATGAGATCCTGAGGTTCCCAAACCGGACACCCTCCGGCCCCTGGCTGCGCCTAGAAATTCTGTCCATAAAGGTAATGAACAGAACCGGTGACATAGGGCAGCCCTGGCGGAGACCAACACGCACCGGAAACAAGTCTGACTTACTGCCGGCAATGCGAACCAAGCTCCTGCTGCGGTCATACAGGGAACGGACAGCCCTTAGCAGAGGGCCCCGGACCCCATACTCCCGGAGCACCCCCACAGGGCACCACGAGGGACACGGTCGAACGCTTTCTCCAAATCCACAAACTGGTTGGGCGAACTCCCACGAACCCTCGAGCACCCGATGTAGGGTATAGAGCTGGTCCAGTGTGCCACGACCGGGACGAAAACCGCATTGTTCCTCCTGAATCCGAGGTTCGACTATCGGCCGGATCCTCCTCTCCAGCACCCTGGAGTAGACCTTACCGGGGAGGCTGAGAAGTGTGATCCCTCTGTAATTGGAGCACACCCTCCGATCCCCCTTCTTAAAGAGAGGGACCACCACCCCGGTCTGCCAATCCAGAGGCACTGTCCCCAACCGCCACGCGATGTTGCAGAGATGTGTCAGCCAAGACAGCCCTACAACATCCAGAGACTTAAGGTACTCGGGACGAATCTCATCCACCCCCGGGGCCTTGCCACCGAGGAGCTTTCTAACCACCTCAGTGACTTCAGCTTGGGTGATGGACGAACCCCCCTCCGAGTCCCCAGCCTCTGCCTCCTCATCGGAAGACGTGACAGTGGGATTGAGGAGATCCTCGAAGTACTCCTTCCACCGCCCGACCACATCCCCAGTCGAGGTCAACAGCTCCCCGCCCGCACTGTAAACAGTGTTGGTGAAGCACTGCTTCCCCCTCCTGAGGCGCCGGATGGTTTGCCAGAATCTCTTCGAGGCCGACCGATAGTCCTCCTCCATGGCTTCTCCGAACTCCTCCCAGACCCGAGTTTTTGCCTCTGTGACTGCACGAGCTGCAGCACGCTTGGCCTGCCGGTACCTCTCAGCTGCCTCCGGAGTCCCACAAGCCAACAAGGCCAGGTAGGACTCCTTCTTCAGCTTGACGGCATCCCTTACTTCTGGGCGCCACCACCGGGTTCGGGGATTGCCGCCGCGACAGGCACCAGAGACCTTACGGCCACAACTGCGAGCAGCCGCATCGACAATGGAGGAGGAGAACATGGTCCACTCGGACTCCATGTCTCCAACCTCCCTCGGAATCTGGGTGAAGCTCTTCCGGAGGTGGGAGTTGAAGACCCTACTGACAGGGGGATCCACCAAACGTTCCCAACAGACCCTCACAACACGTTTGGGCCTGCCAGGTCTGACCGGCTTCCTCCCCCCTGCCAGCGGATCCAGCTCACCACCAGGTGGTGATTGGTTGACAGCTCAGCCCCTCTCTTCACCCGAGTGTCCGAGACACGCGGCCGGAGATCAGATGACACAACTACAAAGTCGATCATCGACCTCCTGCCTAGGGTGTCCTGGTGCCACGTGCACTTATGGACACCCTTGTGCTCGAACATGGTGTTGTTATGGACAAACTGTAACTAGCACAGAAGTCCAATAACAGAACACCACTCGGGTTCAGATCGGGGAGGCCGTTCTTCCCCATCACCCCCGTCCAGGTCTCACTTTCGTTACCCACGTGGGCGTTGAAGTCCCCCAGTAGAACAATGGAGTCCCCAGTCGGAGCACTATCTAGTACCCCTCCCAGGGACTCCAAGAAGGCCGGGTACTCTGCACCGATGTTGGGCCCGTAGGCCGAGACAACGGTGAGAGACCTGTCCCCAACCCGAAGGCGTAGGGACGCGACCCTCTCGTTCACCGGGGTGAACTCCAACACGTGTCGGCTGAGCTGGGGGCTATAACAAACCCACCCCAGCCCGCCGTCTCTCCCCGCGGGCAACTCCAGAAAAATGGAGAGTCCAGCCTCTCTCCAGGAGTTGGGATCCGGAACCCAGGCTATGCGTGGAGGTGAGCCCGACTATATCTAGCCGGTATCTCTCAACCTCCCGCACAAGCTCAGGCTCCTTCCCCCCCAGCGAAGTGACGTTCCATGTCCCGAACGCCAGAAGCTGCGCACGCGGACCAGGTCGTCGAGGCACCCGCCTTTGACTGCCACCTAGTCCTCTCTGCACCCGACCCCTACGGATCCCTCTGCGGGTGGTGGGTCCACAGGAGGGCGGCCCACGTCGTCCCTTCGGGCTGTGCCGGCCGTGCCCCGTGGGCAGAGGCCCGACCACCAGACGCTCGCATTCGAGCCCCAACCCCAGGCCTGGCTCCAGGGTGGGGCCCCGGCTGCGCCATACCGGGCGACGTCACGGTCCTTGTTCTTGAACTGTCCATAGAAGTCTTTGAACTGCATTTCGTCTGACCCGTCACCTAAGACCTGTTTGCCATGGGAGACCCTACCAGGGGCATGAAGCCCCAGACAACATAGCTCCTCGGATCATTCGGGCATTCAAACAACCCCACCACGTTAAGGTAGCAGTTCACGGGGTTGGAACTGTAACTGTAACTACAATAGGATAAGGTTAATTTATAAACATGTATGTTGTGTGTATGTGTGCATGTTACAGGGGTCGTGCATGCGACTGATATGGTTCCTTATGTAGCATTATTGTTTCATAATCAGTGTTACTCCCTTGTGGAGAATGTATACGGTACATGTGTTTGAGTCATGTAAAGATTTCTGTAAAGACTTCTGTTTTAATACATTTCCCTGTAACCTTTGTTATTTTTGTGCCCCTGTGAAACACTTTGTGATTTTATCTGTGAAAGGTGCTATATAAATAAAGTTTATTCTCTTCTCTTATTCTCTTCTTCTTCTTCTAAATGCCATCTGTAAATGGTCTTTTCTACCATGATCGGATAGTGTGTATCCATTTTATTTTATTTTAGCTATTGTTTTTTGTTGTTTCTTTCCTTTTGCACTATGTATTATTTTATTGTATGGATTTTGGAGGTGGGGCTTATAAGCTCTTGCTTCGGCCCACTCCTTTGGAGTAGAGTGTTAACTGCTCAAATAAACAAAAAAATAAACATAAACTAAACTAAACTCCTTAGTGTTGTACGGTGCATGGAGAGAAGTCCTGTATTCCCAGGGCTGAAGCGCGTTCAACTGCACTGTGTAACAACGTGGACAGCAGCGGCTTATATATGTTTAAAAAAAAACTCACATAATTCTGTTTAACCTCTTAACCCCACCTGAACCAAGCACATTTTCTCCTGTTTGGCTTTACCCAAATCTAAACAGCTTCAACATAAAAAAAAAGCATCAAAATAGCTACAGAAAACGCAACAAAAACATGACAGAAAGTGATGAAAAGCAACAACAGGTTCCAGCAGCGGCAAATATTCCACCAAATCCTGTCCTTTGGTAGAAAGATGCCGCATTAGCACACAGTGAGGTCATAAGGAGTCCGCCTTGAATCAAGTCAGACAGATCACGGCCCCAAGAAAAGAGAGGCGCATTGAGTTGCCTTGTGTATGAAATGCGCGGTATAAATAAAATTGCCTTGCCTTGCCTTGCCTTGCAGCATCTCGTGTTTGTTAGTAAGAGTTTGAGAATAAAACTATTTTTAAAGTTTGTGAACACATTTGTGCTTCTCCCACACACCAGAGAAATACGCCTCATCATCAGAGAAAAGAATAGACTCTCCTCTTACAGTTTAGGATTAGAATAATAAACTTCTGCTTATGTTGGACTCATCCTTGGCAAAGTAGATCTCTGTGATGAGAAAAGAGGAGGCATCAGGGCGACACTGACATATGACTGTGCTGTGGTGACGACAGCATGTACATTTGTCCCTTTTATAAAGTTTTTTATTATTAAATGTGCGCCTGGCAATCAACAGTGGTTGTGCATGAAGAATCCATCAAGGGTAGGGGGATATGTGGCGCGGTGGCTTATGGGATGGCCCATAGCTCCTAACCGCCGGTGAGGAACCACCAGAAGTCCCTATGCTAAAGGAGGTATGATAGGAAGCATACAGGCTCCTTTCTCTAACTCCCTCCTCACTGACAGCACTATTCGGACGCTTCTTATCATGGCGGACGCTGACGCACATCGGGTTTGGCGTTAGACCTCTTACCAATTTACTGGTTTCGGATCCAAGCCTAGTTCCTAAACGCTTAGGGATCTAACAGTTGACCTTATCACGTGACACGGGTTAGGAGCTAGGATCAGGACATAGGAGCTATGTATTTGAGGAATTCAGACGCAACCTTTCAATTTCCCTACCTTCTTTTGCACCTGGTAAAAAATGTTTCCCCCTGCGCTCTTGATCCCAACGCCTCTTCCATCTAGAATATATTTGAGTTTTGAGGAGCCACCTCCAAAACTCCCTCCTGCTTCAGTGCCTGCTTTGCCAAATCCTCTGCAATCTAATTTCCCTCCACATCTTCATGAGCAGGAACCCACACTTCAAGGTCCCACACTCTTACCCGGATCTTGCGCTATTAACTGCTGCTGTGCAGGACAGGGCAGCTCAGCCAATAGGAGTCAGCCTAGAGAACTCTGGTTTCCCCACCACTAAAAAACATGTACAATAGGTTCCCCTTTGGGTCCAGGACTCCCCTGAAAAAGAGATTCTTAATCTTAGTGGGACTTTCCTGGTTAAATAAAGGTCAATAAATAAAGGTCAATAGAGGGAAGGGGCGGGGCTTTGACTGCAGGAGCACAGGTGAAGCTCAATACCCGCTGATTACACAAAAAATTAGCCTGGTAAACCACACCCACTTCTATTCTGCATGAAAGAAGGCGGGTCTGGACACACACGGTAAACAAGTGGCTGATTGGCGGCTGAGGCCGAACCAATCACAACTGTCACACTCGCTGCATCGCTATGTTGTTAGTTCAATCAACAGTGACACGCGCAGAAGTTATTAGCCAAAACTAATCATGGATGAAGTGGTCGAGGATTTTGCCTCCGCGTTCTCGTGAATTTATATTCAGTTCATATTTTGTGAGTTGGACTACAGCTGTCGTCACGTCCGCTAATTGCTGATTGGCTTAGGAAGGAGTTAGGGAAAGTGGCCTGTATGCTAACTATCATAGCCACTTTAGCATAGGGACCTCTGATGCTAACTCACCAGCGATTAGGAGCTATGTGCCATCCATAGGCCACTGCGCCAATCTCCCCACCCCCTCGCCCCCACCCTGGAGTGATTCATGCGTGACCACTGTTAACTGACAGGTGCACAAGTGACGAAATACATGTTGGTCACAACAGCACAGTCATGTCACTGTTTTAAAGTAAATGGCCTAAATGAAGGCAGTTTGTGCTTTTGCTTTCATTTATGGCTCGGTTCCACCTACCCATACTCTACTCTATCCTGCTCTACTTTACCTGCATTTTAAAGGGGGGTATTATGTAAAATCGACTTTTTTAAGCTTTATATCATGTTATTATGTCATTCCCTCATTAAACACATGCCTGGAGTGTTGCCTTGGCTCATTCACATATTTTTCAGTAATCAGTAAAAACTTAGACGGCAGCCATTTTAGGTGTAGCTATGCCTCAGTCCTCCTAGGAACGCCCCCACCTCCTGGAGACGCCTCTGGACCTTTTGTCACCAGCCAAGCCACCAACCACTGCTCCTCAGCTCAGCAGAGCCCCCTCCCCGCACAGTATTGTTGTTTAGATGCCACAGCAGTGTGCTGAAGGGGGCGTGTCAGAAAGCTTCTTAAAGAGACAGAGGCCTATTTCAAGACGTTCAGTACAGCCATTTTGAGGGAGCAATTTTATTCAAGGCAGTTATTTTAATTTACTGCATATACAGACCAACAGAAGGTTACGTCATCATTGTAGTATGCTATAGACTGGTGCTATGTGATTGAAAAAAGCATAATACCCCCCCTTTAAATGTTCCCACCAGCCCATTTTTCAGTTAACTGGTACTTTTTTGGTACCAGCTTGGCCCTGGTTCTAACCAGGCCAAGCAGGTACTGTTTCCATGGATACAGCCAAAAGCAAAGCCATATCCATGGATACGCCCTGGTAACCATGGATACAGTATCAGATTCTACAGAATAATGGAAACACAATCAGGCTGAGTAGAGTAGGACCAAACCAAGTAGAGTAGGGTAGGGCTGGTGGAACCGAGTCATTAGAGGAAACGTAAAGCCACATGGCTAATTTGCATAAATCGCACAGAGAAGGAGCAGACCTCACTGTGTGTTAATGACCTCACTGTGTGTTAATGACCTCACTGTGTGTTAATGACCTCACTGTGAGTTAATAGGCTCGTTCAAGATGAGGCAGACAGACGCAGTTTTGACAGCCGACTGCAGACACTCGGTGCATGCCGGTTAGATTTCTGTCCGACTTGCTCCAGAGGCTCTGATGTCACGGGCACGTTGGCCACAGAAAGATCCGAGACCCCAACGAGACCAGCCGACTTGATCAGCCGCTGCATCTCTCCAAAGGCTACTGCAGCGGCTCCATGGCCCAGTGCATGATGGGAAAACACCCACCTGTCAGCGGCTCACGCTCAGGTGATTGGATACCAGTCTGCTGTGATCATAAACGTGTTCTGACCCCCTCCTCGCTCCTCAGGGCAACACTTTAGAAAATAAACTATGACTGAAACTATTCAAGTTGTGTATTGCCCCTAAAATAGAGCTCATGTTTGATGCTTTTCAGAACAAACTCATGATTTAAAAGGAAATATTTTATCTCGCAAACTTGAACTAACAAACAAAATGAGAGTTTTCTCTGATGAAGAATGATGTCACTGGAGTAAATGAAACCGAGCAGGGGGTAAATTAGTTTTATTTAGGATAAACTTGAAATGAATGCGATATCTGAACGAGACGCTGCGTGATCTGAGGCCGCTCTCGTTGTTCTCCAGACGTGGAAAGGTCGGATGGTCTTCAGACTTTTTTCCCCGCCCCTGTTGCGTCGGCTACTCTCGTCGATCATCCAGGCGAGCCGCAACCGCATCTCCAACGAGCCTATTATGGCATCTTTCTCTGAGGATGAACCAAAGGACAGGATTTTGGTGGAATATTTGACCAGAGCATTTTCAGGTGAATCTGAAAGTTTTTTTTTATCATCGTCTGTTTTCTGTGTGGCTTCTTATCATTATTGTGGTTCATTTTTGAGTCATTGAAGTCCATGGCCAGTAGTAGGAATGTTTTTGTAGTCCAATACCATATGGTTAATGTAGTTTTTTCTGAAACAGCTGTTGGTGATGTCACTTCCCCTGTGTTTTCCGCCCTGGGTAAGGACGGTGGAATTGGGCAAATGCTGCTGAAGCTCTAGTTCACTAACTGCATAGAGATCTAACAGTTGACCCCATGAAAGGTTAAGGATCAGGAGCTAGGATTAGGACATAAAGGCTACGACGCAGCCTAACTTCCCTGCATGGAATGAACAGGGAATAGTATGGCAAAGCTTGGCAAACAAAAAAATTCCCTTAATTTATGAAATAAACAGTCCATAATAGTTCTGTGGTGGATCAAAACAATGTTCACAAGCATTGCTTCTGTTGAAAAATCTGTTCTGTAAAAGATCTGTGGTTTCAATAAATAGCTCTTCATGCCTGGAAACATCTGATTGACCTTTCACCAAAAAATTGCGGGAAAAAACAACGTATTGTCATATGCAATACTTACAAGTTCCAGATAAAACTTTACTTAATGTATCTCTTTTCCATAGTGGCTAAAAATAATATATTAGTGGGAAATCCTGCTCTATGCCATCTGCACTCTCCCACGTACAGTCCTGAGTCTTCTGTCCATCAGCTCTGCAAGTCAAGGGTTGTCCCAAAGTTTTTAATAAACAACCAATAGCTAAAGCAGACAAGCTAGCTAGCGTCATTATGCTATCTCCAGTAAAGTCAAGTCAAACAAACTGTCATGGTTTCAGCGAACAATATGTGTGGAAAAAAAGAAATCACCACGAAACAGAGACATTTAAAAAATCAAACACTTTTATTTTCATTTAGCAAAAAGAGTTTAATCTCTCTGGTCGATGCATTTTATGTACACGTACATCTGAAAACAACAGTATTTACACTGGACCGTTTTGGGTCGTATGAAAACTCCAAAAATTGCTTGATTGGCAGCTGACGAAGGAGGAAGGGGACAGGATGTGATGTAACAGTAAACAGGAAGTAGGAAGTAAACTTTACAACTTTGACCCAGAAACCTACCCCAGTGTCATTGAACTCATTTCACACTTTGAATAACATTTCAGCTGTCCACTATTAAAGCTAGGACCGTTTCAAAAAAGTGTATTCTTGAAAGAGAAGCATGAATGTTGAGTTTTGCTGGGACTAGGTTTGGATCTGAAATCCGTGACCTAGACCTGAAAGCGACTGACAGGAAATTAACCCAATCTGAATCCAAAGTGTGGGAAACGAACCAGTAGTGTTTTGGAAATGCTGCTTCAAGTGCATTTGGAGCAGTTAATGTGGAGATTTTGGACATTTTTGGAGGTGAAAACTGTTTTTGACAGTTGTAAGTTAGCCATAGTTGATCTGACGCCGTGAGTTGGGTGGAATACAAAATATCTTTACATCAACCAATAAGATTCTGATGCCTCTTGCGTGACAATGCAGGTGAATAGAGAAAAAAAGCTTTTGAGGAACATTACTAATGTGAGAAAAAAAAAGTAAAATTCGTTGACCACTGCGAGAAAAGTCGATATTTTCACCGTGCCGTGTCTGGCCTCGAAGTCTCGCTTGAGCGACTTTGACACACTACTCACGGCTGCGGAACTTTTTTTTAACCAGGACAAAAACAAAAGAAGTATACCGGCCTCTGACTGTTGGGGCATTATAGTCAACGTTCTCACATTGTCCCACCATAGATTTGATGATTTCCCAGGTGAGCCAAACCACCGACTGTCTATGGCGCAATCAATTTCTTGTGCCAGCTAGCTGAAAGTGGACCCATCCAAAAAAGAAAACTTCCGGCCTGAAATGAGGTCCCAGGACACCAGTTCAGACCACATCCAAATCCGCTTGAAAAGCAGCATAACCACAAAAACTTCGATTTTGTAACCTTTTTCTGAAAATAAACTTTAGAAGTCAGTCCAAAACCCAAGTCTAATGCTTTCGTTCAAACACGTGGTTGTTTTCGGCTCATGAACGCAGCTGTAGCGATTACCGTAGGGTGGGGAAAAATGCGGGGATTCGGGAAGTTGTGCTCTGTTTAAAAAGTTTTGGTTGATGAGTATTAAAAAGACAAACAAGAGATGGCAACAGCATTCGAGATCAGGGGAACGGTGCGATCGAAGCGAAGAGGAAAAAAAAAAAAAATCAGGGACATACGGTTTCAAATGATTCCAGTTTAGGTCTCCATGTAGGCTTCAAATTAGAAATGAATGACAAGTAACATAGTCTGTCATAAAAACAGACTATGGTGCATTCACCAAAAAATTGGATCACTTTCTTTCAGGGCGGGTCTCGATGGTAACAAGCGGCATCGGGCTGCAGCTTGAGAGTTCTTTCATGTCCACGTGCTGAATTTTAGCGCCATCGTGTCACAACCTTTCTACTCGTGTACCAGACGCAGGGTTTAAATTAGAAGGCTACTCCCATAGACCGGAGAATGGGCGGCAATGGACAGGAGATTAGCCTGTCTTTCCATTATTGTCATGAGTGAACACAGGCTCGTCCTCCTACTTCTTATGATTTTCCTTTCACCATTTTTATTTTCGCCTTATTCTAATTACGGAAGTTGGCTCCAAAAACCCAGCCAAACGGCTAGCATGAATGAGCTTCCATTAGCCTGCACTGAAAGCTCTGGCAGAAGTCCATTGCTGTTCTACAGGTCTGTGCTTAGTCCATAAACACATGTTACGAGTTTTACGTGTCGTTTTTGGCAGCCCTCTATAGTTGAAGTCGAAAATGCTTTATAGTCATTTGTATATGTGATAGTTTTAGACCAATTTTAGTCGCCGAAAACTGAAAACGGTTTTAAGTATTAGTATTTCGACAAATACATTTAGTGAAGTGTTGGAAATTGGGACGGTTGTATCAAGCTTTTGACAGATTCCACCACCAGACTTCGAGGTTTTCTATTAACAGCGCCGTCTGTACGTTCGCTCATCAACATGGTTTCTGCGTTCATAC
Source organism: Neogobius melanostomus (assembly GCA_007210695.1). NCBI lineage: Eukaryota > Metazoa > Chordata > Actinopteri > Gobiiformes > Gobiidae > Neogobius > Neogobius melanostomus. Next base: position 209,121 of record VHKM01000089.1, read on the forward strand.
GGCTACTGTATTTAATTGTGTGTGTGTGTGGGGGGGGGGGGGAAGCACAGCCTGAGAAAGATAGTCCATCGACATTGCAGTCGGTCACACGCTCAAACTTGAACACATGGGACAGTCTGACGAACCACTTTCTAACATTTCCGTCTCATGTTTTTGTCTCCAAAGAGCTCATTTCGACTTGTCACATTACGTTATCGTCCTGACGTACACGACACTGCTCATGGCATTGTTGGATACATTTGCCGTAATTTTAGTGATGGATTTTGATATTCAGATAAAGCGACTGCTTGCCTGTTCCTCGTAGTGGCGTTTATCCAGAGAGGTTCATGTCTGGATTAGTCTATCCAGGTAAGAGACCTCTATTTTGGATAACCAGCTTCACGGTAGCACTTTGAGCTAGTTTTTGACCGAAACTACTCCCGGTTTAGTCCTGGGTCTCTACTTACGCATTTGCTCATTTAGACAAAAACTATCCCTGCTCAATCGATCTTCTAGTGTTCATTAAACATGGCTTATAAAGATAGGGAATTCATATTTAGATCAGCCTACTTTGGTCATTGTATCCCTTTACTACAGTGGGATAGGGTCGTTTTTTTTTCTTCCTAAAGTCCGATCGCACCGTTGCCTTTGAGCGTCACCACAGCAGCCCTAAAAAGATTCTGACAGAATAACACTGAGCAGCAGATTCACATTCACAAAGAAAAGAACGTCACACATCTCTCCATTTACTTCAGCGTCACAGGGGACCCACCTCTGTCCCCGTCGTACCTGCAAAAATGTACAATTTACACCAAAAAGGTTGAATTTCAAAATGAAAGAACTGAAAATGGGGTTCAGCTTTATGCTCATCTGAAGAGGAAAACAAAACTAAAAATATACACAGACCACAATTTGGTATCGGCAAGCAAACCAAAAGTTCTCAACCACAAAAATGAGGAGTCATTCAAAAGAGATTGGAGAAAAGAAGAAAGAGGTTTTTTTAAGCCACAGATGGCAATGTTCTAACCAGCTCTTTTTGGGAAAAATCTCATTTTCAGTCACAGTTCTTCTCTTCTCTCTCACCCCCTTTTATCACTGATTAGCGTTTTAACTGAGCTCACCATTTGAATTTGGCGTCAACTCGAGTAAGTAGCAGCGTTTAAAGTGATAGTCTGTAATATGGCAAATGAGGATAGGACCTGAAAGCCACTCTTAGTTTGCTAATAATGAGGTGCGGGAAAGCAAACGGGCCGGTTCACAGGAAAGCTCGTCTCATTGGTCAAAGCTATGGCACCGGGGATTCTGATTAGCGTTTCCGAGGATCACCAAAGGGGGGGGGCTTTAATATTATTTACGCTACGTCAAATGGCAGGCCCAGGAGCTCAATTATACACAATCTATTAATTTAGGAAAACATTTAAACTTACAGACTATCACTTTAATCTGAAAGCTAAAGTGGAGTCACAAGGTCCAAAGCAACATTTCTGCAAAACTCGGTGCTTGCATCATGTAGTGAACCTCAAAAAAATAAAAATAAAAGAAATTGATGACACACGCTTTGGATTAACTGCCAAAATTGTGTAGATCTTTTTTTTTAATGACCAATATTCAATACGTTTATGAGCTGGTTAGTTTGCTTTTAGTGCAAGGTGTTGTACTTCATTGTTCCGTTTAAAATCCGCTGAGATAGAAGTTCCTGATAAGTAACGATTCTCAACTGGTGGGATGTTTGTTGAATGAAGCGTGGGAGAAAATATGGAAAAATGTATTGAGAAGATTCATTTTAATCTGAGAGGTTTGGACTTGAAGATCATTTTACAATTTGGGCCAAAATGAATTGAAATGAGAATACTCTCAATGAAATAAGAATAAGTTTGATTATGTATCCCTTGTATTTATGATTTTATTCATGTAAACATAATGTACATATGGAAAAATGTATTGTTTGTAAGTTGCTTGAATAAAAATAAAAAAAAGATAATCAATTCTACTTTTCCCATGGGATTTCTGTTTAGTATCAAAATAGTTAGTTTGGAGAAAACAATCATAAATGTATTTATATTGTTGCGACCTTTTTGCTTGAGTAAGAACCACTGTTGTAGGGACGAGAAAGTGGAAATATCGCAAAAAATTGAGGGAGGGAAACTATGCGGGCTCCAAGATGACACCAGTTGAGAATTTCAGCCATTCACAAACAAGCACATTTCCGATGCTAACGTGGCTAACGGCTAACGCTAATAAGCAACAACAATCGTGGCTTCACATGGAGGTTTGGTGTCCCTGAAACGATTGCACCTCGAGTAGTAAGTTCTCAATCTTCAGCCTGTCGTTCCAGCCTCTTTTTTTTTTTAAACTTTTTTTTCACAAACCAGAAAATTCCCTCATTTCCAGTCGAAGGTTGAGCACATTCCACCAAAACGAAACATCTTTGCACCAAACGACATTCAGAAAATCATGGCACGACGCGACCGTCACGTTTTCATCGCCTTTTTTGTTGTTGATGCAAAATTCATTTATTTATTTATTTTTCTAAAATAAAAAAAAGTCCTCCTTGGTTTTAAAAAATGGTTCCGTTTATAGCGTCTATGTCCTTTGTTTCCGTAAACTGTGCAAATTTCGCAGTAGAACAAGTGGTGTGTGTGAAAGACAGAGGAGAGGGCAGTTTTTACTATTTTACACACACACAAAAAAAGATAAACGTTTTGGGGAAAAAACAAGTTCGATTTTCTTCCTGGAAACAAAGTCACACGGGCCAGAATCTCTTCACTGATTGGTCCGTTTAGTCCACGACATTCGGTGAAAGTCGAAGCACTAAAAGTCACTTCATGAAAATGTGAAATCTCCCCCCCAAAAAAAAATTCCAACCACAACATCCACAAAGGTAGAAATCCGTGTCCGTAAATTTCCTAAGATTTTCTCCTGAACGTGGACAGTCTTTTGCAGTTCTGTTGTCCAGCATGTAGCTTATAGGAGTCTGTAAGTTTGGGAGTCCACTGGAAAAGGCGCAGAGAGGAGGGCGCCCTCAGCTGGCCAGAGCCATAGTGTCGATGACCTGCTCCAGTTTGCTGCGCAGTCTCTGTCTCCGTGCCTGCTCGTCCCGCTCCAACGCCGACAAAATCTGCACACAAAAAAATAGTGTAAAGAAACGTAGTTTTATAAAAACGCATTCCATTTTGACACTACGAAACATGTGAAGTCTAGCCACTGATCCGAATGTCCTTTGAGAGCAGGGGATTGATGACTATAGATATAGATATAGACAGCAGTGCGTCTATATCTGCTAAGGCCTTGTTTGAGATGCTTCCCTCAGGGAGAAGGTATCGCTCTGTCATATGTTCTACTGAACGCCATCTTAACAGTTTCTTTCCTCAAGCTGTGATCATTTTAAATAAGGCACCTTAAACAAGGCACTTCTATTTATTTATTTGTATGGACTTTTATTGTACAGTATTTACCTTTAAGCTTTTAATGTGGCATTGTTTGTTCTGTTTTTTATATTGTGTCTTATTTTGTGTCTTTTTATGTGTTTGGCATATCACACTTTGAGCTCTTTGCACATTTTTTTCCAATGTGGTTGTTTAAACTGCAAATGGCCAATAAAATGAATCTGAATCTGAAGGGGGCACGGCCGAGCTGAGGGGGAAGAAAACCTCTCATGGAAATCACAAATGTTCACTATAGCTGTTTTCTGGCAAACTACAAACATATTTATCACACCAAGACAAAATCAGGTCCATATGGATGTTTTTCACAACAGATTGTCCAGTAGAAGCAAAGGCGGCACGGTAGTACAGCGGTTAGAGCTCGTGCTTCACAGCTAGACAGTCCGGGTTCGATTCCCACCTGGGTCGGGGCCTTTCTGTGTGGAGTTTGCATGTTCTCCCCGTGTCTGCATGCAAACTCCACACAGAAAGGCCCCGTCCAGCTGGGAATCGAACCCGGGACCGTCTATAGCTGTGAAGCACAAGCGCTAACCACTTTAGTACCGTACCGCACGATGTCCTACGGATCTTTGGTCTACGCTAGTGTTTAAGCTCAAATCCAGCTAAAACTATTGAACAGAGGCCGATTGGCGCTCGTGGTTAGCGGCTAACGTTATACGATACTATGCTACAGCTCTTTTTGATGAGAAGAACTGTAAATTCAACAAGCACAGTACAACTTTAAAGGGCTCTTTACATGTAGCTGATGATAGTGACTTTATGGGTGCTTACAGTATATCTCGTTTCATAATTGATCAGAGCTAACGTTAGCTCTGATGGGAGTCTTCAGTCTGTCTCATGGCCCAACACACGTTCTCTGCGCTGATCCAGCCACTAAAGTTAGCTCTCCTGTCATGTTTTCAGAATGTTCTGCGCCTAGTTTTCAGTCACTTTTCAAGTTTCCATGACATGACTAAAGAAAAAATACATTGTACTAATAAAAGTAATGAATGAATGTACGGGAGAACGTAAGGACCGGAGACGCACCTCGTCCTTGTACTTGGTGATGTAGGAATAAATCTCATGGAGAGCGGACATGCTGTTGAACTGGTTGGCATGGAGACGGGACTGCTCGGCCAGGTATGCACTCATGTCCTGGTCTGAGATGGCTGACATCCGTGATATATCCGCATAGTACCTGAAAAAAATGCACTTTAAACACTGTAGTAGCAGTAGTAATAGTAGTTATAATAGCAGTAGTCAACTAGTCGTGTGTTAATCTCTCTCTCCCCATCTTTTGCATCAGTTGTGTGTTGATGCCAATGGGAGAGGAAAGTGCTTTTCTTTGGTCCTCATGCTGAGGACTTCCTACTTTTTTGCCCTTTCAAATGTTTGCCTATGTCATGGATTTACGTAAAACGGGCCGGGGACATCATGTACTACAATGTAATGGCTCGGTTCCACCTACCCTACCCTACCCTACTCTACTTGGTTTGGTCCTACTCTACTCAGCCTGGTTGTGTTTCCATTACTCTGTAGAATCTGATACTGTATCCACGGTTACCAGGGCGTATCCATGGATATGGCTTTGCTTTTGGCTGTATCCATGGAAACAGCACCTGCATGGCCTGGTTAGTACCAGGGCCAAGCAGGTACCAAAAAAAGTACCAGTTAACTGAAAAATGGACTGGTGGAAACATTTAAAATGCAGGTAGAGTAGAGCAGGGCAGAGTAGAGTAGGGTAGGTGGAACCGAGCCATAAATGAGCCGTTATTTCTCCACTGTCAATATGATGACTTCATCACATGACTAGTCTATTTTGTTGACAGATAAGTTGACCTTTAAAATGCTGTAGTCGTTTAAGCCCTAGTAGTAGTAGTAGTTGTAGTAGTAGTTGTTGTAATAGTAGTAGTAGTAGTAGTTGTAATAATAATAGTAGTAGTAGTAGTAGTAGTCCTCACCTCTCGACCCAGTTCTTGTAGTTGGGGATGTCTTTTGCGTACAGCAGTTTGTTGGAGGGCGAGTCCTTGCCCAGCTTGTGCTCGGACGTGGAGCAGGAGTCCATGAAGGTCTGGGCCACCACGGACAGGCAGGCGTCGGTGATGCTGCTCTTGTGGATGTCAAACACGAACTGAGGGTTCTTTATCACGTTCACCCAGAAACGCAATGGCAGGCTGTGGAGGGAGAGCGATAAATTGTTTACTTTTCATTTGTTCTCAGCTCAGTGACGGGTTGTGGCTGTTCGCTCTCACCAGTTGCTCTTCCAGGTGTGCCGCACGTCTGGGTCGGAGATGCAGTGCTTATCCGCCTGTTCGTCCAGGAAGTCGAACATGTATTTAATGGCCAGAGGCAGCGCTGATCCGCGGTGCGCCGTGCTGAAGATGGTCTCAAACAGGTCGTCCACAAACTTCTGCAGCGTGCCCTACGAGGTGACAAGAGGAAACACCCTTAGATACAGTATGTTTCAGTAATATTGTATTTTCCTTCTTCAGCCCCCCTCTGTGTTGGGAAGCCTTTTCTCAATCAGTTACTTTAATAAAGCCCAACAACAGTAAAAACAATGAACGGTTTGTTGGGACATAGCAGGACGGACTTTAGAAATGTCCTTACTTCCGAAACACGTGCGGGGTCATGTCAATGTTGCGTCGAGTTGCAAAGACGCAACATTGAGAGAGTAACTGGAAAGGGAATCACCGTCTAAACACATCGCAAAGTAGAATAGAAAAACCCGAGTCGAAGCAGCGGAAAAGAGAATGTTCAGCTGCAGCCTGAGGAACAGTCCCACAAAGCCGAGAAGAAAACGCCAAGGTCGGCCTGTTTGTTGGTTAGCCGTAAGTCACTGGGACTGTCAGTATCACTCAGTAAACCTTAGTTCCATAATAAATAAATAAGCTAATTGCAACAAACCCGCTAGCGCCAACGTCTACAACAGAGGGGGTTCTGCTAAAAACATCATTATTACTAAGAAACAATGACCTCTGCAGTGCTTCCACATCGCCTGTAGAGCGGAGTCAGGACTAGCTGTAATCGGGAGCTAAAGCACATCCTTTTGTTTATGTATATTAAGTAGCCATGTGCTCCCGGTGCAACTCAGGCCTTCAAAGTAAAACAATAGAGCTGGGAAGGCCTTTAGACGCCATTACATGCGTTTCCAATGACATCACGCATAGTTCTGGCCGCCATTTTGAATACCGAAGTAAATTATGCAGTACTACAACATGCAGAGATGTCAAAAGTACTAGTGTTCAGTACTTAAGTAAAAGTACTAATACTTATGCACAAAACTACTCTGGTAAAAGTAAAAGTACTGCAACCTCTGCCTTACTTAAGTAAAAGTAAAAAAGTACATACTCTTAAATGTACTTAAGTAAAAAGTAAAAAATAAATCGATATTTTCCCCTAAAAAAAAAAAAAAAAAAAAAAAATATATCATGTTTTGACCTTCAAATTCTTTATTTTTTTTTAACTCAGTCCGACATAAGTTACAGCTAGTGTGGCAGACTACAAGCTAGCACCAGCTTTCTTTCTAGCAAACTAATATAGCGTTCCCAAAGCATTACTAACACTTCTATCATTTTAAAACCTCCAGAATTAATCAAATGTATACTAGTAACAACAATAAGAAAGCTAAATAACAAATATGAATGTGCTTCTTCAGATTGGATGGTGAATTCTTGAATGCTAAAATATCGTGTTTTGGGCAAGCACAGGACGCACTGCATCCGCCACGAATCATTCTTATAGCCAACAACAAGAAAAAGTTCTCTCAGGTAAGGCCATGTGTGCCGTGTTCTTGTCTTTCGGTGTCTGCGGTATCATCCTCAATGACGCTGTCCTGCTCACTCTCCTCCATACCGACTCATTCACAGTCACCGCAAACGCGGCGTGACTATCCATGTGCTTGACTAGCTTGCGTCCTCTAGCTTCCCATTTATCAGCGCTGGTTGTCCCGGGTTTTTACGTTGTTTACGTCGTGTTGTCGCTCACCTTTAGAGATTTTAAAAGTAACGACCTGATTTTTTAAAATGTAAGGAGTAGAAAGTACAGATACTTGTGTTTTAAAAGTAAGGAGTAAAAGTAAAAAGTCGCAACAACAACAAAAAAACTCAAGTACAGATACCTGAAAAATCTACTTAAGTACAGTAACGAAGTACAAGTACTTCCTACCTCTGACAACATGTAACAATATCTCAGGATATGAACGAAAGACAACTGATGACAGTGGCATTTTTATGTTCTCGTAATCATTGCTCAAGAACAGTAAAAACACGGCCCCAGAGACGCACGTTTATGTGATATAACCAGCTAATGTGGCAGACGAGGCAGACGTACCAGCGCTGTCTGTCGAGCTACAGCAGGATTTACTAAAGATCTGCTTCACTCTGAAGACTAAATTAACACATGAAAGAGGAAACAGAAAACCTTTCTCTGGGATTTTTACAGTTTGTCATGTCAAAAGAGTCTCAGTCTGAGTCAGTGTTAAGCTGCTTAAGACGTTAGCATGCTACCGGTTAGCAACTGTCAACCATTGACAGTTGATTCAATCAACTGTCAATGGTTTCAACACGATAAAAACATGTGTCAATGTCAATGACACGTCAATGAACACCTCTGTCACATGTTGTATCCAAGGCTAGATGTTTGGAGTGTGCTTCAGGGCTTTCTCTTGGAGAGGTCAGAGCTGAGCTGTTGAAGCTAAATGCTAACCGGTAGAATGCTGAACATCTTAAACATTGACTCACTGGTTATATCACATAAACATGCGTCTCTGGGGTTGTGTTTTACTGTTATCTTCTTGAGCAATAATTACGAGTACATAAAAATGCCGCTGACAATCAGTTATCTTTCACTTTCATCCTGAGTACAGATATTGTTACATGTTGTAGTACTGCATAATTCTACTTCGGTATTAAAAATGCCGACCATAACAACAAAGGTCACATGACTGAAAGGCATGTATAGGACTGAAACAGCATGTGTCTGGCACTATGTGAGGTATAATAAGTCAACTTCCGATCTCTCTCCGTGTTTGCGCAGCTCAACTCAACATTGATCTGGCACATATTTCACAAGTGAGTAATTGTCGTGTATTCCCAAAGCACCATTATTTTTGGCATGGCATTTTAAAACCTTTCTACCTCTGACGGACATGTTCCTGTCACATGCATATGTTTTATGACTCCAACGCCTGTTTAGTTCTTTGGCTTTTGTTGGCCAATGGTTTGGTCACCAGCTGCACGGTGGAAGCAGATTTTCCCAGGAAATGCACCGGAACTTGCTTGTAGACACAGCAGAGATCAATGCCCTGTGTTATCGGGCTTAGCTATGTGAATAGACACAGAAACATTGTCTCCTGTAGGTGCCGCCGGTCACTCTCTCCATCAATGTTGCTTTTTTCCCATGCAGTTTTCCTCACAGACTCAGGGTTTGGGGCCAACAGTGCCTTTGCTCTGAACATTTTCAACGCTCTGTCACTTTATGAACATGAAAGAGTTTTTATTGAACGTAATGCTTTAGGGGCAGTGTATGCTAAACTCAGAACGCGCATAATGTTTTTTGCCATGAAGTAATTTTCATATTGCCCCCCAAAGTGCTTTCAATACACCATCAGAAGCAGCTGAGGAGTCAAAGGAGCCCATTGTCTCCACTCTCTGGACTCGAGGGGAATTTGTTTCTTTGGTCTCACATCCCGCCTCCACATTGATCAAACCTTCAGCCTGCAGCTCCGAAACACTAGATTTGAAATGAAGCAGAATGTAGTATATAGGATTATAAATATTTGTTTAGCTCAGTAACAATGTACATCACAGCCCCCGTAAGACAGAGGCGAAGGGTTTTCTGCTTGGGCGAGACACCAGGGTGAGGTGCGAGGTGGAGAAGCTCCTGCTGAGTCACTTTGTCAAAAACATTACTCACAATCGATGCAACGACTGAAGACGAGAGAAAAGCCCGGTGCGGCGTGTGAGCGTGTAATAGATAGACCATGTGTGGTCTCTTTACACAGCAAGCGTTTTCTGAAGCAAATTGATGAGCCAAGCAATATGCGCGATTGGCGTCCTGTTCACACTGAGGTGCCACTCCTAAACCCAAAAATCAAATAGAAGCACATTTTTTCTGCCTGTGGCTAGCGCAGTGAAGCGGATTTCAGCCAAAATCTCTCGCCTCTACATGCCCCTTGTGCTTGTTTTAAACATCTGAAGGAAAAATGGCTGGTTTTCAGGAGGATTAGAGACTTTCAGTTTTACTTTGCAAAAGACTCGTGTTTGAACAAATCAGCCCAACCAGCAGGGAGTCAAACCTACTCAGTCAATTTTCGCCTCCTTAGATCAGTCCTCCCTGAAGCAGGGAAACACATAGGCTGCAGCCGCTTCTTTCATGCTCGTTGGTGGTATGAATGCTGGCCCGCTGAGGGAAATCGGTTCTGGGAAGGGTGTGCGGTTAGGGTGGTTCACAATATAAGTAAATGTTTTTTCAGATTTTACCAGGTTGCATTTTGCCTTGCAAAAATTTAGCCAATAAGACTCACTTTTTCACAATTGTCATTGCTCTAAGGCCGACCTAACAATGTGGAACTTTCACAGGAAACAGAAACTTGAACAATACAAAGATAGGTCATAATCTAATAATAATCTCTCCTAGTCTTTTGTACTTACTACTGTACATGTGTAAGGACAGTAGAGCAGTTAGAACACTGTATTCGATGTAGGGTGACCGTGTTCTCTTTGATCTCTCTGTGTAGGCTATTAAAAGCTGCCTTTGGTCTTAATTTCGTACAGACTGTTTAGAGCATTTAATGAATGCAATGCCTCTCTCTGTCGTTGATGACCTTATAGGAGAACTCAGTCTGCCTTTGTAACCCCAGCCCACTGAGAGATCTCCCACATTGCAGACTAGTGCACAGATCCCGCGCCTCTACCTGCAAACAGGGGTAACAGGGGGCTGTCCCTGTCGGTTCAAAGTTCCTTTGGGAAGTTACGTGCTTGGCCAATGAGTCGAATTGCGCAAACACGAAGGGCCATTTGAAGCCCCTTTGCAGCAGCAGATACAGGATTATAACAGTGACAGGCACATGTTATTTTAGTCCTACTGGCGTCTAAAGGCCTTCCCAGTTCTATTGCATTTCTTTCAAAGAGCACATGGCTACTTAATACAGCCTGGTGAGACCAGAATGATTCCCCTCTGTATTTTTGTATACATTGGGGAATCAGTCTGGAACCCCCCACACACACTATATTTAATATGCATCAGCAAAAGGACGTCCACAGTGCTTCGTCACCCTCTAAGCCATATCTAAACCGTCCAGGCGTTTAACCCCGTTACCTTGGTGGCGAGCAGGCGAGTGAGGTAGATTTCGGACACCATCTTGCTACCGCGGTCGCCCTCCCGCTGGTCCGAGTGGTCGTGGTTCTTGACCAGGTGCCACAGCTTGGTTCCGCTCTCCAGGTCGGGCGTGATCATGGGCGTCCGCGAGCGCAGGCTGTCCGGGCTGCTGGCCGTCCTGAGCATGCTCTCTGCAAAAGCACACGGAGCACATTCCAGTTAACGTCCTCCGATGTTTCAAATTTGCAAGAAAATTAAGCAAACGGGATAATGATTTGATGAACTATTCATAATCTGCAGCAAAACCAACACAAACTTATTTATTCAGATTAATGGAGGAGTAAAACATACATGAAGAGTGCGTGTTTATGGTAATTTGGGGGCATATTTATGGAAATGTGCGAGGGCTGGGGGAGGCTGTTGTGGCACAGTTGGCGTTAGTAACGAGTCGCAGACGAGCGTTCACTGGGTCACACTCTGCGCTCTGAATATCATGAAATCAGGAGAAGCACATGAACGAGCGGGATGTGCTTTTGTGCATCACAGGCGGCTTTCACTGTCATCAGGCCAATCATGAGATACATACGGGACCGTCGTTACCCAGTCCGTTAACCCGAGCACATTTGCTCCAGCCAAATCTAAAAGCTCCAGTTTGACTTTAACCAAATCTAAAAAGCTTCTTGAAAATGCATCAAAATGGCGACAAAAATGAGACGTAAATGAGGATGAAAACGCAGCAAAAGAGCATCAGAACAGGTGACATAAAAGCTATGCCTGATCCCGTCAGATCTCGAAGCTAAGCAGAGAAGGGCCTGGCTGGTACTTGGATGGAAGACTGTTAGAGAACACCAGGAAGCCAGGTGCTCGTCTTATATTTAGAATTTGAATTAGAATTTATTAATGGAAAACCCCTTGAGATGCAGCATCTCGTTTCAAGGGGGACCAAAACATTTAAACATTGAACACAATACAGGACAACACAGGACAAGTTACACACCAAACAGTTACAGACAAACATTAAAGACAATTTTGCTCAGATCCCACTCCAGATCACACAACCATCTCAGAAATTACAATATTTTACAATAGAAAAACAAATAAAGCTATAAAAATAAAGATAAAATGTTATTAATGTTATTCCAACCAAGAGTCCACTACAAACAGTGGCATTCAGTTTTTAAATAAACAAAAAGAGACATTTTGAAGGGACCAAAGGTTGATAAAGACCTCAGTGATACAGGCAGATGATTCCAGTCAAAGGGAGCCCTAAAGGAGAAGGACCTCCTGGCCAACTCTTTATGCACACTAGGAACAGTAAATGTAGGATATTGAGAGTATCTAGGAGGGTAGACTGAAGTATAAGGGACAAGAAAACATTTCAAGTATGGTGGTAAATTAAAATAAATACACTTGAAAATGAATAGAAACCAGTGGTACTGCATAGAATATTATGAAAATGTTCATTTATTTCTGTAATTCAACTAATATATAATATGGACTCATGACATGCAAAGTGACATAATTATGTCAAGCCTTTATTTGTTATAATTTTGATGATTATGGCAAAATGATAACAAATAAAGACTATACATCTCACTTTGCATGTCATGAGTCCATATTATATATTAGTTTCCCAGTTTAAGTTGAATAACAGAAATGAATGAACTTTTCATGATATTCTCATTATATGACGAGCACCTGTACTTTCCCCCAGGCTTCCTGGTGTTCTCCAACAGTCTTCCATCCAAGTACCAGTTCCATCAGTCTACCCCAGGGCAGCTGTGGCTACAATAGTAGCTTACCATCACAGAGTATGGAGTGAATTAATAATGACAACAGTGTGGGACTTTGAGGAACTTGGTAATACAGGCTTGTAAAGTGCAATACAAATCAGTTAAGCATTAGTTCTTAGCTTTTAAATAAGACGTTATACTGGCCTACAGGCTGTAAGCTCCAGCCGAGAAGCTTTAGATTTGGGTAAAGCTAAACTGGAGAAAATGTGCTTGGTTACGGCGGGGGTTAAGAGGTTAACCAATGAAGTGTTCATGAAGACCTAAGTGTTAACTCATCATTTATTAAGGCTAAATAAGGTGTAGTTACTGTAGTGTTACCGTTTTATTTTGTTGACATATTTAAAAAACAAAGATTAAGGGCATTATGGATCTTGTTTTGAGCTATTTATAAGTGAAAATATCGATACAAATTCAAATTTTGCCTTGTTTTTAGGGGGGGGTTCAAAGCTCAATAAATCCCTTCAAAGTATTGTACCCACTGGCAAGGCAAGGCAAGGCAAGGCAAGTTTATTTGTAGAGCACAATTCATACACAAGGCAATTCAAAGTGCTTCACAGTTGCAGAAAATTACAAGAAAACAGATAAAATCAATCAATAAAACATCAACATAAAGTTAATCAATGACAGTAAAAGGCAAGAGTGCAGATAAAATACTTCAGTTTTCATATGCACGGGTAAAAAGAGCTGTTTTCAGCCTGGATTTGAACATTGTCAGAGTTGAGGCCTGTCTCACATCCTCATGAAGACTGTTCCAGGTTTTAGCTGCATGAAACTGAAACGCAGCCTCACCGTGTTATTATTGACTCTGGAACCACCAGGAGACCCCTCCCTGAAGTTCTCAGGGCCCGAGATGGTTCATACGGCTCTAACATGTCAGAGATGTACTTTGGTGCTAAACCATGAAAAGACTTGTACACAAGCAGAGCTGTTATAAATTCTATTCTCTGAGTGACAGGAAGCCAGTGCAGAGACCGGAGCACTGGACTAATGTGGTCGTATTTCCTTGTTCTTGTCAGGACTCGAGCAGCAGCGTTCTGGATGTTCTGCAGCTGTCTAACAGCTCGTTTAGAAAGGCCAGTGAGCAGGCCGTTACAGTAGTCTAACCTGCTGGAGACAAATGCATGGATGAGTCTCTCTAAGTCTGGTTTTGACACTATTTCTCTGATCTTAGCAATGTTTTTCAGATGGTAAAAAGCTGATGACGTTATTGCTTTGATGTGGCTGTTTAAGTTCAGGTCTGAGTCCATGATTACTCCTAGATTTCTAACCTGATTTTTGGTTTCAGAGCGAGAGACTCAAGGTGACTGATAACACTTTGTCTTTGTGTCTGTGGGCCAAAGACAATGATCTCAGTTTTGTCTGAGTTTAGTTGGAGAAAGTTGTTTTGCATCCACAAACTGATCTGTTCGATGCAGTGACAGAGAGTATCTACAGGCCCATGTTCACCTGCTGTCAGTGACACGTAGATCTGAGTGTCATCTGCGTAGTTGTGGTACGACACATTGTTGCTGTTTATTAGCTGACCCAATGGTCACACCCAATTGTCTCCCACAAAGGAAATGACCATATTTGGATAAAATCATTGACCACTGTGTGAAAAAAAATCAACATTTTCTACAGTATAACATGGTTGAAAGCTCAAAAAAGTTTGGGCTTGATATGTCAATAGTAAAATCGGTAATGTGTAAAAAAAGATGGATGGGGCGCAGTCCTACCGTATCGGCTGAGGCTCTTGGTGAAAGTGGAGGAGTTGGAGATGTGTAGGCGGAGTTCTGTTTAGGCACCAGCGCGATCACCGAACCATCCGTCACCTACAGGAGAAACAAGAACCATTGAGCTTCGTAAACAATGGATGATATTCCACAGGAACAAAGGGGAGCGTGAAAGCAGGAGTACCTGATAGTGTGCCAGAGTGTTGAGCCTCTTCCAGTCGTTGTCGATCTTGGTCGTCACGTCTTCGTCCTGAAGAATGATCCGGGCCATCCTGCCCTGTCTCCACTCTGTCCCAGGCAAACGCAGAAGGGAGATCACAGTGATATTGGACTAAACAAAACAACTTGATTGAACCTGCTGTAATCATGGATGTGGAGCTCCTCTTTGTTTTGTTTGCATCATGAAACTAAACGCTAGAAGTCCGTGAATCCTCCCAAAGCCCGCTCATTGCACGCTGTATTTCGTGCTTTATTATGATTTTCCCGCGGTGTAAAGTGCAATCTGGATGCTGAACACATGTTACAAAGCTTGTTTTGCAAACTGTGCGGCGACAGGTTAGCACGTACAGAGAGAGACGTATGGCGCTGATGTCTGTTAGGCGAACACGAGCAGAGGGGACGGGGGTGTTCCCGTGACCGAAGAGGGACTGGGGGAGGTTTTAGGGTCTGTCCCCGAGAACTGTTTGGTGTGAAATCGCCTATTGTGGCACCGTCAACGTCATCACTAGGGCTGGGAACCTCTGGGTAACTCACGATTCCATACGCGATTACACGGTTCACGATAACAATAACCTCACGATACGCCGATACTGCGATAAGCGATTTATCGCACAAAATATCAACAGAGATATTACGATACTACGATACATTATGATTTTTACAGAAGCATATGCAATTTCTTAAAATGTTCATGATTTTGTTTTTGATTTGATTTGAATATTTTATTTCGAGCTGGCACAAAAGCGAAAGAAAAAACAAAAAAATCTTGCTCGAAAAGGAGTGAAAAGACAAGCTTATTGACTCCACCCCCTATTCATATACTTAAATAATA
Organism: Neogobius melanostomus; assembly: GCA_007210695.1. NCBI lineage: Eukaryota > Metazoa > Chordata > Actinopteri > Gobiiformes > Gobiidae > Neogobius > Neogobius melanostomus. Next base: position 224,398 of record VHKM01000089.1, read on the forward strand.
ATAATAATAACAATAATAATGTGGTTGCAACAATAACAATACTTAGTCCTTATTGTCTTACTAAACAATTAAGTTGGTTACATATTTACAGGTGCAACAATGCGTTACATTAAGTCAACATTAATTTTACAGTATGTTACACTTTATAACAAGTGTATCATTTTTATTTCTTATACCTTATTACCATGTTAGTGTTACTGTTATTCATCATCATCATCATCACCATAACAACCCATATAGCATTACATTGTATCAAAGTGCTTGAATGATTCATAACATACTCCACATTTATTCATGAAAAGTATAGTATTAATAGACTGATTGATACTCATGATAATAAGATTAATCTTAATGATGTGTGTTAAAAAAGAATCGAGGTTCTTCGTTTTCATGTGCATTGTTGGGCCAATTGATCTGTCAGTGGCAGATAATTTCATTTGAAATAAACCAGAAACCACAGTCCTGTTTCCAAAAGGAATGAGTTAACCACTAATTAATCGTATTCATAATTATAACAACTATTGATTCAAATTTATGTATTCGTGTGAAGCTAACTTGTGTGTTTATCGTATTTATCGACGTCGTTCATTAATATGCAAGACGCCATCAAAAGTATGAATATCGAGATGAAACATATCGAATCGTGCCACAAAATATTGCGATATATCACAAAATCGATATATTAACATTAGGACTCGTCTTACCCAGGTCCATGTCTGAAGCTTTCGGTCTCTGCGAGTACGGAGTTCCTTTGTAGACGGCGTCCAGGATCTTCTCCTTCACCTGCGTCACCGTGTCGCAGTTTAGACCCTTCACAGTGACCTCCGGCCCGTTCTCGCTCTCCGGGTTCACACAGTGCAGCGTCTTTAATACACAAGAAGCAGAAAAAGTTATTTCCAACGCAGTATGTGTGCATCCCAGAGGAGAACTGGCCTCTCTTAAACATGTCCCCCCCGTGTGCCAGATGCCCTCCCGTCCAGTCCAGTGTTGGTGTGCGCACTGACCAGGGTCTTGTAGTCGATCTGTTGTCTGATGAGCTTGTCTTCGCTCAGGGAGTAGCGGGCCTCTCCGGTGATGGAGTCAATCGGCCCTTCTCCATCTGCTGCTTCATGGCACAGTACAGCATGAACAGGGGCTCACCTGCACACTCCTGGGGAAAACAAACAAACAAACAAACAAACAAACAAACAAACAAACACGTGAGACAGCAGGAAAAAGCCACAAAGAAAGTGAATCAAAAATGTACTGAGAGGGCCATAGAAACACCGGGCAGCCTCTAAGGGCGCTATTTATCAACATAGCTGCGAAATAACCCCTCTCACTCACTTCACCCTCTCTCCCTCTCTCACTCTCTCTCACCTCTCACCGCTCACTCTCCACCCTCTCTCACTCGCTTCACCTCTTCACCCTCTCTCACTCGCTTCACCCTCTTCACCCCTCACTCGCTTCACCCTCTCACCCTCTTCACCCTCTCTCACTCGTTCACTCTCACCCTCTCTCACTCGCTTCACCCTCTTCACCCTCTTCACCCTCTCTCACTCGCTTCACCCTCTTCACCCTCTCTCACTCGCTTCACCCTCTTCACCCTCTTCACCCTCTCTCACTCGTTCACTCTCTCACCCTCTCTCACTCGCTTCACCCTCTTCACCCTCTTCACCCTCTCTCACTCGCTTCACCCTCTTCACCCTCTCTCACTCGCTTCACCCTCTTCACCCTCTCTCACTCGCTTCACCCTCTTCACCCTCTCTCACTCGCTTCACTCTCTCACCCTCTCTCACTCGCTTCACTCTCTCACTCGCTTCACTCTCTCACCCTCTCTCACTCGCTTCACTCTCTTCACCCTCTCCCTCTCTTCACTCTCTCTCACCCTCTCCCTCTCTTCACTCGCTTCACTCTCTCTCACCCTCTCACTCGCTTCACTCTCTTCACCCTCTCCCTCTCTTCACTCGCTTCACTCTCTCACCCTCTCTCACTCGCTTCACTCTCTCACCCTCTCTCACTCGCTTCACTCTCTCACCCTCTCCCTCTCTTCACTCTCTCTCACCCTCTCCCTCTCTTCACTCTCTTCACTCTCTCACCCTCTCTCACTCGCTTCACTCTCTTCACCCTCTCCCTCTCTTCACTCTCTCTCACCCTCTCCCTCTCTTCACTCTCTTCACTCTCTTCACCCTCTCCCTCTCTTCACTCTCTCTCACCCTCTCCCTCTCTTCACTCTCTTCACCCTCTCCCTCTCTTCACTCTCTCTCACCCTCTCCCTCTCTTCACCCTCTTCACCCTCTCTCACTCGCTTCACTCTCTCACTCGCTTCACTCTCTCACTCGCTTCACTCTCTCACCCTCTCTCACTCGCTCACTCTCTTCACCCTCTCCCTCTCTCTCACCCTCTCCCTCTCTTCACTCTCTTCACTCTCTCTCACCCTCTCACTCGCTTCACTCTCTTCACCCTCTCCCCTCTTCACTCGCTTCACTCTCTCACCCTCTCTCACTCGCTTCACTCTCTCACCCTCTCTCACTCGCTTCACTCTCTTCACCCTCTCCCTCTCTTCACTCTCTCTCACCCTCTCCCTCTCTTCACTCTCTTCACTCTCTCACCCTCTCTCACTCGCTTCACTCTCTTCACCCTCTCCCTCTCTTCACTCTCTCTCACCCTCTCCCTCTCTTCACTCTCTTCACTCTCTTCACCCTCTCCCTCTCTTCACTCTCTCTCACCCTCTCCCTCTCTTCACTCTCTTCACTCTCTCTCACCCTCTCTCACTCGCTTCACTCTCTTCACCCTCTCCCTCTCTTCACTCTCTTCACTCTCTCTCACCCTCTCACCCTCTCTTCACTCTCTCCACCCTCCCTCAATCTCGTCACCCTCTGTTCACCCTCTCTCTCATCACCCTCTCTCACCCTCTTATCTCTCTTCACCCCCTCTCTATCTCCATCCTCTCCCTCTCCACCCTCCCTCTCCAACTTCTATCTTTCTCCACCCTGTCTATCTCTTTTAACCCTCTCTATCTCCACCCTCTCACTCTCATTACCATCTATCTCTCTTCACTCTCTATACTCTCTCTCACTCTGGTCACCCACTCTCACTCTCTCCCTTTCTTCATCCTCTCTTCACCCCTCTCATCACCCTCTCACTTACTCTCCACCCTCTCTCATTCTCTCTTCACCCACCATCTTCACCCCCCTCTCTCTCATCACCCTCTCTTATCCTCTCTTCACCCTGTCTATTTCTCTTAACCTTCTCTATCTCCACCCTCTCTCTCTCTTTCACCACCCTCTCTCTTCCTCTCCTTCTTTCACCTCACCATGCCTTTCTCTCTCCCTCTTTCTTAGGGACATTGCATGTTAATGAACACCTGAGACTTGCACTCACAAACGCTCTCATTCGTCCTGGCCTGTTGTACTATGCAGTCACTGCGAGCACAAACCCCTCTCTTTCTCAGTCTTTTTCTGCTGATTGTGCCTCTCTCTCTTCACTCTCCCCTGTCCCTCACACAGTACACTGCAGAGGGCCAACAGCAAACAGCGGTGTAGATTGACGGCTGATGGAGAAGTTAATTCGAGGTTAAGGACTTCCTGAAATTGTTTTGGCCTTTGGCACAAATGCAGAGTCAGCACAACACCGGAGCGCAGTCCAGTACGACAGGGAAGGAATCTATCAAATCTTTTCCTGCTCAGTACACAACATTCTGACAGATTTTCTTTTTGTCGTGATTATAAATACGCTTTAGACTCCAATGAGGGTACGTGTTTGAAAGCTCTCCTTTTGAACTATGTATGCATTGTATGCTGTAACTTATTATTTACATTAATAACGCATTAGTCTTAGCACTTTTCCAGGTGCTCAAAGTCGCTTAACAAAACAATTGATATTGAATAAATATTAAATTGTTTTTCTTGAACGCTTGATTGCTCAAAAAACCGCAAAAAGATTGACTTTGTGGATGAAGAAGTTCTGATTAAGTGGTTTTGACAATTACCTCACAGGCGAGTCCAGACTTTTCAAACTGGGATGTCCCACTGGGGGCACTTAAGACATGGATTTGTCCTCAAGCCCCCCTAACCTAGCTAAAGTTTTAAGCAAAACTCAACTGAGGATGAAGTTAAAACAAAGTATGATATTTTGCTCGTTAAATAGGATTGCTCAAAATAAGAACTACAGTATTCATTGCCTGTGCTCAATATAGCGATGATATTATAGTGACATTTTACCAAATTGAAACAAAAATGTATGACGTATGTTGTCAAACTGTCAAAACAAGATTGACTAATATAAAATGGGATTTACCTTGAGGAACTTGTAGAGGAGGAAGGTGAACCAGTTGGTCAGCATCTTCTCAGCCACAGACTCCGTTCTAAGGGACACACCAAAAACCGAAATTGAATATTTCAATTGAAAATGTCTAAACACAACAATTTCATCCACAGCAGTTATTAGCATTAGTAAACCACGAGCGCAGGTTGGTGGGATAGACCCAGCACTGAACAATATGAGACAAACTGGAATGTTCCATAACTGTCTTCAATAGAGCGATAACCATTTCAACAAAGTAGCCTGAGTCACATTAGGGGAAAAAGAAACGGATTGCTTACAAATTTGAATTTGTAAGCAATCCGTTTCTTTTTCCCCTATCCAAAATTATTGTAAATTTGGAAAATCATGACTAAAACTGAACTCCCCTCTGGTTTTGTTTTTGGCTGCGTTAGCAACAAATGCGTAAATATCAGTCAGTGCCTCAGTGCTTTTGTTATGTATTCTAGTTAGGGTGACCAGATGTCCCAGTTTACCCGGGACAATCCCAGTTTTGAGCCCTCTGTCCCATGTCTCAGTGGATTTCTCCAAAACCATTGTTTTGTCCCAGTTTTACACAAGCTCTGTCCCAGGTGTCCCATTTTTCCCAAGTACTTAAGGACTTTTGGCCATCTGTACGTCAAACACAAAGTTTCCATAGTGACCAAACCAATATAATAGCTAAAAGTCTATCACCTCGAAGCTGATTGGTGCATTTAATTAACTTTTGACTTTTATAAACATAACAAAAAAAAGCTACCATTGTGCACCAGTCTTTAATCTGGTCACCCTAATTCTAGTGTCTTGTGATATGGTCACTTAATATTAGCAACTTGGCCGTGGGTATATTGTGCAGCCCTAGTTGACATGACTGAGTTTCAGAGCTCTGTCCCTGTCACGAAAGAAGAGTTAGCTTTGATTCTTTTTTTTCTCTTTATCTCTGCTGCTATGTGCTATGCTAATTTCTAGGTTACAAGCTTGTCCTACTTTCAGCTGCTGGTATAAATCCAGCTGTTTTAAAGGTTTGTGGAGAGAAAATGACAACAGAGAGATGTTTCTGTCAGCGGAGGACCAAAGGGAGCGACGTCAAAGAAACTAGGGCAGCTAACGTCTTCGAGCTAACGGCTAACAGCCGCCTACGCCTGGAACAAGTCTGATGTTTTCACCGCTGTCATTTTAATAAAACAGACCAACAACAAGGAAGATTTATACTCGATGCAATATTGATATTCTTTTGGGTAATTTTAGATGACACTGATACCAGGGGTCTCATTTATAAAGCTCACGTACGGACACAAGGAGGCCAACACCTTCCGTACGAACTGTTCTGCGCCAAAGGTGTTTTTTATAGAAATCAAACTGAACGTGAAACATTACGCACCGCCATTCTAGGTCTGTACCTGCCGTACGCAGTCGCTGCACAGACGCGAGGAGAGGCAGCAAGGGGGAAGTCAGTTTGAGGAAATCAAGTTTTGTGCACATTTTAAACCGCTTAGCTTTCTTCTTTATTTAATCATCACCTTATTCATCAGAAATGTACTGGTATTAAAAATATAAAATAACCATAGGCTTTGAGTAAAGCATTTAAATATTTCGTTCTTATACTTTGAGCGTCACAGATTACGACAATATTTTTGTCAAAGACTTGCATGCTCATGTACGCTCATGCACGCACACCGGAGAGGGCTGGTCCAAGGTACAAGCCCATTCAGAGACGCTGCGTAATTATGCGCTGCAGCACCATAAGCTCCCCCTCTCTCTCACCACCCGGACTCTGCTCCTCATTCACGCCCAAAGCAAACCACTGCCTCATCCTAAAACCCCGACTGCACATACAGCGAGCTCAAGAAACAATATCTGAGTGATTAAAAGCTTATTCTGTAGTTTCAGGAAATTTGAGCTCCGTGGATGGCACTGGCAAATATCACAATCAGCGTGTAAAAGGCTCTTCTTTATGTTCTAAAAGTGTATTTCCAAAAGTTGATTGATGAGACACTGCACTCTGCCAATAGGTTACTTGTGATCAGAGAAACAGCGGTAACATGTTTAGGTAAATCTCATTCATAAGTTACTTTGCATGTCCTTATATGGTGACATGGAGGCGTGCAGGAGGAGGGGTCATGTGCACACATTTCTGCTCCAGGTGGAATCAGTGAAGTGGAGTTTATGTGGTGCTACACGTACGGAGGGTTTCATAAATCCATTTTTTTTTCTCCGTACGTGAAGTTTGGGTTTTGCTCGTACGGACTCTTATAGGCAGAGTCTCACGGACAGTTTTATAAATGAGACCCCAGGTCTTTTCATGTGGGTGAATCATAGACCGTTAATATCAATGGACTGAGAATCAGAATCGGGGCCTGTGGCCGCCCCAGTGCGGAAGCTCATTCATGCTAGCAATTTGGCGGGATTTTTGGAGCCAGCTACATTATAGAGAATAGGGAAAAAATAAAAACGGAAAAACGGTGTCAAGACAAACACATGGCGGTCAGATAATGTGTTTAATAATGACTTAAAGCACATAATCCTTTTAATAATAATAATAATAATAATAATAATAATAATAATAATGCCTTACACTTGTAGCCACAGCTGCCCTAGGGTAAACTGACGCAATTATGACTTAGTTAGATGGAGGACATCTGTTGTAAGAATCGTAGGTTTATTTTTAAGCGAAATGGAATGAAAAAAAGCTAGGAGAAAAAAAAAGGCATTTTATTTACACACATCGGCAAGTCCGGGATTTTTTTCAGAGTCCGTTAGACTGCTTAATGCATTTTTCCTGTAGCATTTAGCATTAGCCATCAAACATCGCAAATTATGAATGATCCAGATGTTTTCAGCTGTGGTCAACCCATCGACTGCATTTAGGTCAAAGCCTAGTTAGCTAACTGCTAACTCAAATTCAGTTAATAAAGAAAAAGAGTGCGTCTTTGGGTCAGTCACTTTTTCGCAGGTGCTGTTCATAATAAATAATATAATAAAGGATTTGTATCTAAGTCAGAGTGCCTCGGGTCACCTTTTTTTAACGCTTCAAATTCAGTTAAGTTTCTGCTTTTTGTGGGGTCGGCCACTAAACAACATCATCTTACAATATGTTAATGATAAAGAAACCACAGAAATTATATACATGCCATGAAAAGGACAAAACATTCCTCACCATATGTTAGTATTGCGCCTGGTCTGCGCCCTATCCATTTGATTGGGGGATAGAACAGGTCTGGGATTGGACGGCTAACAAAATGTGCGCATTTTTAGGAACGGGCTCAGATAGCTAAAGATAGCTAGTTTCCCTTTATGGCCGTATGGGAACTACTCCGAAAACGCCCCCATGACTCCGTGTCCCGCTCACCTCCTCAGCAGCAGTTTGGGGTGGTTCTTGCTCTCCAGGTTCTTGTCGATGAGGTCGGACAGCAGCTGCTTGAGGACCCCCGTGGCGTATTCCATCTCGCCCTGCAGCGCGGTCATGATGAGTGACGCCACGTTACCACGGTCCCGCATGGAGAAGGAGCGCTGCGCCTCCAGGGTGCGGATGAACGTCAGCAGGAAGTGCTTCTTGGTCAGCAGCGTCCCGAACAGCGTCAGAGACTTCTCCACGTTGGCTGGGGCCTTGAAGGAGGACACAGGAGACCAGAGAGTGAAGCGCTCAGGCAGAGGATATTATACAGACTACTCTGAAATGCACAGTTCAAACGGTTTTGCTGGAGGAAGATTATGTAAGATTTTCATTTAATATTTCTTAAATGTCCCAAGATCTGAGTTGAACAGGTTCAAACATAATATGAGAACAATTGCTTCACATTATGGAAAAGTTGTTTGTGTTTACTTTTTTAACTGATTCAAACCTTTCCTGTCTGATAAAAACTCAACGTATTCGTGAGGCTGGGTACCATTATTATTTTTTCGATAACTTTAACGATACTTGGTTTTCAATACCAATACCTGAACATAAAATATCTGTCATCTAGAACCAGAAAATGGAACGATAATGTGAATTTCAGCAACCTGAAACAACCAAGTAACTTGTTTTCTCAGTACCTGCTTTTGATACTTTTTTTTCATACCAGTAGTACCGAACAAAAAAAAAAAATCATACTGGTATCGTTTAATGCGCCCCAGCCCAAGGTTTGAGACTTGAATGTGATTGGCTAAAAGGTGGCGCACTTGATCCAATCAGCAGCAAATGCTGAGCCAAAAGCCCGTCAGAAGTGTTTTAGTCAAGTTTTAGTTGACGAAAACTCAAAATTTGAGTCAGATTTGCAATCATTCAGAACATTTTGTGAATTGGTTATGCATCACGTGTGGGCGCCTGGCCCAGTGCGGTGTGTTGCGTGTGTGCGTGGGGGAACGACTCACTGTACTAACCATTACCTCCATCTCCTTGAGCACCGGGTGGTCCTCGATGCCCGGGAACAGGACCCTCATGGCGTACGTCCTGTACTCCAAGAACGGGATCCCCGCCCCGTCCAGCTCCTGGGTCAACTCATGGATGTCTGTCTGCAACTCGGCAAAGGCTACGAGAGGGGGGAGAGAGGATTAGTATATGTATAAATCCTTTTGAAAGTTGAATTTGATCATTTTATTAAAGTATTCATTAAAGCGCTCTTCACATGGAGGCACCGTGTTGGCATTAGGAGTGCAAAAACGTGTGTTCTAAGTGATTTGACGATTGGAATAGCTAGTTCCATCACTAATCATAAGCGTAGGAAAATACAATACAAATTTGCCATCAGTGTATTCCAAATCCTTCCAAGGCTTTGTGTCCCACTCGAGTCTGTTCTCCAAACACTGCTGCATCTTCAGGCATCACTGGCTAAACCTCTCCTCCGTGCACACGCCAGCCTGCCCTCAGCTTCACATGATTTATAGGTTTCTGTTCTCTCCCTAAATTCTCATTTCTTCTGACCTGAAAACTTCACTAAATCCTGGGTTATATACTATAAAGTCAGCACTGCAGGGAGCAAGTGCAATCGGACGCGCTCAGCCACTCAGAACCAGAGGCAAAGCAAATCGAGCACCGAGGCTGAAAACATGCTCCCCGACACACATGCTAGAACAGAACCCAGTGATAGAGCAGCAGGAACGTGCAGGCAGAGGCTGTGCTACAAAAATAGTAGAGATACTGTTAGAGAAACAAAACCAGGCCTAAGCAGGACTAAACCATGGCTGAATTTGGTCTAAATCATCACTTAAAGGTACATATGTAACATTTTGGACTATACTGTTGCCATCAACACAAAACATGCTCCCAATGACCAGCTCAACACAGAAAATGCAGTGGGTAGTCAAAGAATGGCGTTGGATGAAAACCTAACCTATTTCAATCTCAGATTCTGCTGATTTTAGTCACATCTCCATGGAGACGGTAACGTTACTGTCATCTCTTAGGGGAGGTGAGCCGCTCACAGCAAAGGCACATGTTTGTTTATACATTCATGAGGTATTTTTTGAGGAATGAGGAAATGAGGAAAATATCTGTCATAAAGTAAATGCTTGTATTTCAATATTATTTATTGGGAAACATTCTACGCAGTGTGGCTTTAAATTGATCGTCTCTCATGATTAGACAAGTAAGCCCCTCCCAGTTTGGAAAATGAGGAGAGCAAGAACAAACTTTTGCTCCATCCGAAACCAGTAGATTGGTAAGAGGTCTTACGCCACACCGGATGTGCGTCAGAGTCCGCCATAATAAGAAGCGTCCGAATTGGGTTGTCGGTTAGGAAGGAGTTAGGGAAAGTGGCCTGTATGCTATCATATCATAGCCACTTTAGCATAGGGACCTCTGATGCTAACTATCATAGCCACTTTAGCATAGGGACCTCTGATGCTAACTATCATAGCCACTTTAGCATAGGGACCTCTGATGCTAACTATCATAGCCACTTTAGCATAGGGACCTCTGATGCTAACTCACTGGCTATTAGGAGCTATGTGCCATCCCATAAGCCACTGCGCCAATCTCCCCACCCCCCTCGCCCCCACCCTCGAGTGATTCATGCGCAACCACTGTTGATTGACAGGTGCACATTTAATAAATTAAAAAAATTATAATAAGATTCTGCACAAGCCAAACTTTATAAAAGTGACAAAATACAGTCCCCACAGCACAGTCACAGGGTTTTAAAGAGCCGCCTCAGTAAATGGTCTAAATGAAGGCAGTTTGTGCTTTTGCTTCATTTAGTAGAAACTTAAGCCACATGGCTAATTTGCATACTGTAGCTTTATGAAACAGCTGTTGAGATAAAATCAAGGGAAATGTGAGGGATCATTTGGATGTTTCTTTTTTTTCCACCTTAAATGTCTTTATTTGGACACTATGTTGTTGTTGGACAATATACAGTAGGTGGCGGTATGCGCTTTTGTTTGGCCTGCACTGAACTTTAAAGAAGAAGAAGAACAGCTGTTGGTGATGTCATTTCCCCTTCCCCTGGGTAAGGACAGTGGAATTGGGCAAATGCTGCTGAAGCTCTAGTTCACTAACTGCATAGAGATCTAACAGTTGACCCCATGAAAGGTTAAGGATTAGTTGCTAGTGTTAGTACTTAGAGGCTACAATTGAATGGTTTTGGATGCAGCATTTCAAATGTGCACAATCAAGCTCCTCCTCCTGATTGGACCTGACAGGCCGATTCACAGGAAAGCTCGTCTCATTGGTCAAAGTGATGGTCTGGGGATTCTGATTGACTGGTTGCTGAAAGGGCGGGACTTTAGAACTAAATATTGTTATTGGGGCCTTTTCCACACAGGGTATCTCGCAAAACGAAGATATTTGTTCTACGATCTGGCCTGTCATCCACCAAACCACAGATTTCTGTTGTCAAAACTAACGTTTCTAAAACCTCCCAAGTAAAGATTTATGAATACTCTCATTTGACTGACTTGGTTTTAACGAATGTTCAGGCGCTTTTTGCTTGTTTCTACAAACTCCAGGTCTAAACCGGTAACAAAAGTACACAGAATATTTCAGCGCAGACTGAGAGAAAATTGTGGTTGCTCAATTTGACACAACAATCATAATCCGCAGCTTTACACATGGCCCAAACATCTGTGCAGCTCCTCATTAACCCCCGCGGAAAGGCGTTTCATGGATGTGGAGACCGTGTTTGATCAGTGAAAGGGGGAAAGTTTCTCAGCGTTTGTCCAACTGACTGAACCATGGTACACTCTCCATCTGCTGCGCACATGCGAGCCCCGGGAGCTCCTCTCAGGGGGGGTCCCGACATCTGGGGAGAAGACCCTCACATCTGGAGGGGACTCTGATCAAAGCGACTCTCCCGTTGCAATGTTTTTTTTTTTTATTACTTTGTGTCGACGAGAGATTGTGTCCAAATGTCCACACTATTCCCGATATAGTGCACTATATCGAGGTCACGCCATTTTGTGGTCACGAGGCGAGTCGCTATAGACCACAACGCATCGCGAACGTCGGAGGAGACAGGTCTTTGAAATAAACGCTACACGAATGAATGACGACAGCTGTTCTATTCGCGTGTGGTGTATTTTTTATGATTTTGACTGTAACCATTTATATCCAAGTAGTTTATACTTTATAAATGGTTACGGTGAAAAGTTGCTAACGTTGCTGTTAAATGATCACTAGCTTCCTCTCGCTGGCAATAATCCAAGCCGTTTTCTACATTCATGTGAAATCCATGTGAAATAAAACGTTTCTTACTAATATTTATCTATATATATTCCACTATCTATTGAGCTTGGTCAGTCATTATCGCCGAAATACATTATTCCTGCAGTTTACTTATAGAAGCTGTAACGCACTCATTCTGCTGCCGTTTCAGACATGTGGCTCATTACTTTCTGCACGCCGCACGTGAGCGGCCTGTGGTTTTTGTCATTGTTTTGGCCTGATGGCAGTAAGGAAAGGGAAACTTTAGCACTTAAAAAGAGGAGAGAAGGAGCGGAGGCACAGGCCGCTGCAGCGCTGAGGACTCGCCTTGGCTCATGTTACATCCCAGGCCCACTCTAATAGTGTTAAATAAGAGTCGGTAAGGGCGAAACACTAATATTTCTCTTTCCTAGCTCTGTGTCATTACATCGCAGAGCTCACCTACCTCTTCACAGACACTTGAGTGGAAGCGCACGGTGCTGAACACCGGCGTGTGGGCTGAACCATTTGGCACATTTAAAGGGCTGTCAGGGCTCTGACATATCATCCATCTCTGTCTAACAGCTGTTGTATTTCAGCCTGGTTGTATTGAATTGTTATATCAATTATGAGGAAATGTATAAAGTGCAATACAGAACGCTTTTCTAGCAGCACTTTTGAGGGCCCTCACCCCACCCTCTGGGCCCTGGGTACTCGGTACCCAGCCCGACATGGTCGCGCTCCACCATGATTCCCACATGTATCCATTCACAAATATTGCCGTGTTTGGTATCCATGTTCCCTCAACAACACTCTGAAATCCAAATATTGTAGTTTCCTTTGAGGAAGATAATAGACACGTACGCACATAAGCCCCAACACCCAAACACCGCCAAGTGAGGACGCACTTCTGAAAAGGGACGTATCGTACCTTCCTTGCACTCCAGGGCCACCCTGGACTCCAGGTTGTCCATCTGCAGCTGCAGCCTCTTCAGTGTGCGGTCGGCGTCGCGGGACTTGCGTTTGTAGGCGATGAGGACGACGATGATGACGAGCAGCAGCAGGCTGCCGCCACCACCGATGCCGATAATGGCGGGCAGGGTGAGCAGCGAGTCCGAGTAGATCTGCAGAGTACCCGGGGAGTACACGAATCCCCCGACCTTTATCTGGAGAAGAGAGGGATAAATGGTGGATAAATGATAATCTGTAGCACATCAGACAAATGAAGAAGGGAAGCTGCCATTCGAGCCCATTTGATTAAAAAAACATCTAGAAATAATTAAACAAAACAGGTAACAGCTAATATGATTCATGAACACAAGTAATTTTATGGGTTTGGTCACACTTTATTTTACACTACCTTGATACATTGTACCAAACTAAATTTAGTACATTATAATCTGCTTTGTAACTATCTATAATAACTTGTACCTGTGTTACATACACAATGAAATAAAGTGTAGTAGTACTTTGGAGGTGCCTAATGAAATAAGGCATAATGGCTGGTGTAGATTTTTTTTGTCACACTGCACGACGTGGGGATGGTAAAATCGTGAGCTGCTCTCGTCTCCACTGTGCGAGTGTTCAAAGAGACAATCGTAGCCACGATCAACGTTTTGTCGTAGCAGTTTCAGGCTTCCGAAGGCGTGTGTTTAGCTCAGGCGTGCGCCACATGCTAGCAGTGTTCATTTTCCGCGGAAAAATCCAGAGAAAGTCCTGTGTAATGTGTGCTTCGGACCCTGAGGGTTAAGACTTATGGTTAGGGTTAGAGTTGGGTCTTGTGTCTTATTACATTATGTAGCTCCAAAGTACAACTACACATTATTCCATTGTATATGTACTACATAGGTACAAGTTATTACAGACTGAAGTGTTTCCACGGGTTTATTTTGAATTTAGTCTGTAGTCTTGTGTTTTGGTGTTAAAAGCCATAGAAATAAAAAGGAGATGCGGTGTTCAATGCTAACGTAAGCGGACAGTTAGCAAGTCGGCCAGTCCAGGATAGTTTTCAGAGTCCATTAGCCTGCTCAATGCATTTTTCCTATAGCCATTAGCATTAGCCTCAAACATCGCAATTTATGAACGATCCAGATGTTTTCAGCTGTTGGGGATGGGGCGATCACTTTAAAACGAGTCCGGGTTTCGACGGCTAGCAAAATGTGCTCATTTGTAGGAACAGCCTCATAGAAATGCCTTACACTCTGTTACAAACTTTATTAAATACAGACTACAAGTGTAGCCTTGCGAGGGGAAGGAAGCTGCTGACGGGAATCAAAATTTTTAGCCGTTTTCTGGCAAACTATAAACATATTTATCACAGACAAAGTCAAGTCAAAATTAGGTCACATTAGAAGTGAAAACCGGCACTCGAAAGCTAGCGTTAGCATGTTAGCACAGAGCTAACGTTAGCATTATGATTAGCATCGTCAGTTGTCTAAGTATTTCTGGGCTGTTGAACCACTTTCTCCTCTCCATGTCTCCGTTTCTTTATTTAGTGGAAAAATATTAAGTAGTTTTGGACCAACAGAAGAAAGTTTTCCCCCCTCTGTCTGCTTCTTATAGGTAATTCCAGAGATGCCGTCTGTGTCTACAAGTCAGGAGAAGAGTTGGACAGAAACATCAGTCTACATTTAAAAAAATAATAATAATAAGGCCTTTGATGTCACAATTCTTCATCCAAATCTTTATGTCTTCATATCTTTTAAAACCGTACTAACCCCCCTTTGATTTGCTATATAAAGGTATACGCTGACTGGAGAAAGCATTCTTGGTGCACATGTTCCCCTGGTAAATAAATAAAAAGGCGTGTGAATCAAAGACCGTCTATGTAGGTCAGGAGAAGCGTGTGAAGCGTATCACCGCGGCGCAGCCCCAGCCGCCTCTGCCTCTGCGCCTTGTCAAATTCTTAACACAAAAACACATAAAACATACAAAAAAAAAAAAGAGCTGCTGCTGCTTCCCAATCTGTGGGTTCACATGCCGGCGGGACGCGACCAATCGGAGGAGCGGAAGGCGAGGAGGCAGGATGGGGGAGGGGGGGATTGACGTGGGGTAATTTAGAGATTCGCTTTGAACGGATGGAAGAAGGAAGAAGAAAGAAGAAGAGGGGGCGCAGATATGAGTGACAGAGCAGCACAGCGGAGGAGACAGGAGCGAGGGGCGCCGGCGGGATTCAGAGGTGATGAAAGAACAGTAACGGTGTAAACCCAAATGGAAAACTTTTCATATATTTTACATAACACAAAACCTTTTTATGAACGATAACAACAACAATGGCTTTCATCTAACATGCCCTTTACGAGCCTCTCAAATAGGACCGTGACAATAGATCGGCTTTTGTAAGGTATTTTGCGGCATGATACGATACTGACGCACTTGGACCAAACACTCACCAAAATACATGACTTTTAATGATTGTTGAGAATCAGTGCGATATAGTACCAGCTCCAGAGAAACCAGCGTTTCCATCACTGGCTCGTTGTTTGGGCTGATCTTGGACAACATTCTGCTTGGACTTTTTTGGAGACAAAGGCGGAATATGACCAGGATTGGATCTTGGGCATTTGTCGGCGCCTCTAACATTACGCTGTGCTCTGGATAGCGGTGGGCGATATGACAAAAATAGAATATCACGATTTTTAATTATAAACTCCCGATTTCGATTTTATCACGATTTTTTTAATAGTAACTAAAATAACTTAAAATTACACACTGAAGAAGAAAAAGATTGAATGAATACACTAATTTATTCAACTTTGTGATAATCAACAAAGCAAAAATAGACTTAGAACTACAGCAAACCTTCTCTATACATTAAAAAACACAATAAAACTCCAGACAATAAAAGTAAAATAGTAACACTAAGTTTGGTAAAGGCTTGTTGTTGGTGTCTTAGAACCGTGATAAAACGATCCCACAAAAATGACAGATCGTCGGCTCTGGAGATCGTAAGACGGTCTAATATCGTCATATCGCCCAGCCCTAGCTCTGGATCTATAATTTACCGCAGCCTGGTCATCAGCAGGAGAAACCATTACAAAGACACGCCGATTGCATGTGTTATTGGGGGATGTAACTGTAAAAGTGTGTCTACAGCCTTCAGTTTAGCGGTAGGTGATGACGACACAAATGTGCTCTGTTTAGGTGCACACACACACACATGTCCGACACGCACAACGGAGCTTAAATATTAACAAATATAGACAAAAACTTGCATTGCGACTTCAGTACGATGCATATTATCTGATTTTTGCACTGCGGCATGGTCAATTGTTACACCCCTTAGTAACGATGGATGGAAACACCAAATTCTGCATTTAAAACCCTTGATTCACATAAAAAGTTGATCCGCTCGCTTGAGGTGGTTTTTGAGTTTTGCAATTAAAGGGATATTTCTGGATTTTTGACATAGGGCCTCATTTCCCAGTTATCCAGAGTGTTGTTGATGTCTGGAGATATTTTTTTCTTAAATTCATGCAGTTCTTATATTTGAAGAGTCTAGGCTAGTCTTAGGCTAGTGCATTTCTATGGTAACAGCTAGCCTGAATTAAAAACATTTTACTCCACAGTGCACCTGAGGTAAATCACTTATAACACCAGACTGACCATATAAATGTCTGTGTTAATAGAATCATTTTAACCATTTTGCATTTAAAATAACTTATATTTGAGCAGCATCAGCTTCGTGGCTGTAAGCTAACGCTGCGGCGGAGTGATCTGCTAGAAAATAATCCCTCAAAATGCGGTAATTCATGTGATACAAGGTCAGTTATATTTCAAAAATGATTCTATTAACACAGACATTTATATGGTTAGTCTGGCGTTATACGTGATTTACGTCAGGTGCACTGTGGAGTGGGTCAGACTGTTTTTAATGCAGGCTAACTGATACCATAGAAATGCGTTAGCCTTGCCCTAGCCTAGCGCCACTAGACTCTTCAAATATAAGAACTGCATGAA
The DNA here is from genome assembly GCA_007210695.1 of Neogobius melanostomus. Taxonomy (NCBI): domain Eukaryota; kingdom Metazoa; phylum Chordata; class Actinopteri; order Gobiiformes; family Gobiidae; genus Neogobius; species Neogobius melanostomus. Next base: position 241,238 of record VHKM01000089.1, read on the forward strand.
TTTAAGAAAAAAATATCTCCAGACATCAACAACACTCTGGATAACAAGGAAATGAGGCCCTATGTCAAAAATCCAGAAATATCCCTTTAAGCGTTAATGCGCATTTTGGAAGATGGAAAATGATTTATTATTTTAGTGAGTGAAAAGAACACGTGGCTGTTGTCGGAGCTGACCTTTTGACTGGAATGGACAGAAGAGAAGAAGTAGTTAATCCCTCAGTCGCAAGCCGTCTCTAGTCCAAAAAATGTGCAGGACAAACTACAAACTACCTCTCTCACTGTGAGTTAAACACTGGCCATCGCGCGCTATTTTATTTGTTTTGCGTTCGCCCCTGCTGGTAGATAACTTTTGCTTGATTCATATTTTTCTGACCTCACATCGGGTGGCTCGTAAAGTTTGGTGAAGTTTGGGTGACTCACGGTGACTTTGTGCTCCCCGGTCAGGTTGGGCCACTCGCACAGCAGCTGGCTCTCGGACAGGGTGAGCACACAGGGCGTATCTCCGATCAGCACCGTGTAGTTCAGCTTGGAGTTCCCCGGAGCCAACGGGATCAGGTTACGACCCTGGAAAATGGAAGCACACAGGATATGGGCAAAGAAGGAAATAACTTAAAAAAAGACAATCATTTAGACTTCGTAGCTTTCATGTTTTATATTGTGTCCGCTTGTGATGTCTGTTTAAATGTATTGGCCATCCAAGGATTAGCCATCGTAGTACATTATCGACTAGACTGGGTTGGTTGAGTTTGGATTATTTTCATTTGGTTTTAGTCTTGCTCTTTTGACAAAAATTCCACTTGCTTTATTTTATTTAAAAGTCCATTAAGTAGCTTTTTATGTGGAAAGAAAGATGATATTAGTTCATATGTAAACTTTTAGTGACCCCTAGGACGACCCAGTATCAATTGTTTTTGAAGGCTCCTGGTAGGTTCTGGTATTGGTGGATGCTTATACAGACGGCATCTTTGGAGTCGCCCATATAGGGTTATGTTTGAAGCAGCCAGAGGAGAACAAAAAAGAAAAAAAACTGAACTTTTCACCCATTTCTCTTAACAAACGCCGAATTATGAATATATTTTTCTACTAAATAAAGATACAGACACATGGAGAGGAGCAAAGTGGTTCAACAGCCCTTTAAAAAAACAGAATGCTAACGAGGAAGCTATTGAACAATCGGCTGTGAAAAAACATCCAAAAGGACCAGATTTTGCCCTGACTTTATTTGTGTGTGATAGTCCGTCACATAATGGCTAAAATAAATTGAAAAATTGTGATTCCCATGAGACTTTTTCTCCCCCCCTCGGCTAGGCCACACCAATCTTGTATGCCGCCTGTATCTATACCGCTTTTCACACGACACGGGTCACCCAAAGGGTTTTCTGAATGGAATGTATGCCATGAAGTTGGTTCTATCAACAGTGAAAACCTACCAGCAACCCTAAACCCCGCCAAGACGGAAAATAAAGCCACCCATACAGGGCTGGGTCACTGGAAGATTAAAGATTTTTCCCAGATAAAAAGTTACATAATGCACCATTAAACTTTGTTTTATGAATGATCTCACACATTTATTACACCCGTTCTATTTGCATTTGATTTAAACTTTCAAACGGTCATTGGAATCTTAGTTGTTTTAGTCCCTTTCTTTACATTTTTATTTCCTTTGTTTAGTCAATGAAAATATGCAGACTTCTTTTTGGTCCAGATTGTAGGCTCAACAGCTTATAACCTAATTCCACTCAAATTTTAGTGAGTAAAAACATGACTTTGACACTAATGGCATTTAAGTTGACAAAATGAACACTGCCAATGGGTCCTAACAACTCCCAGTTTCAGGCCTCACGCAGAACAAAAACTATTCTAACCAGTGAAACCAACGCCTCAGCTGTGACTCAACCAACCCAGCCCAGTTGAGGACATTTGGAAAACTCTACAGCAGCCTCACTGCCGGCTCTCGGTGCTTTATGGCGGGAGATGATTTAAGTGCACATGATCCCGAGCGGCTTTTTCATTCATACTAAACCGCGCTCCGATTGGACGAGAGACGTCCCCATTATCCGTGAAATGGCCTTAGAATTCGGGATCAGAAACAGCTTTGACGGAGAATGGGGTGGGAGACTGCAGTTCTGTGAAGAAATTCAGTTACTTTAGCACTTCGTCCCAAACTCTCCAGTCCGGCTCTTAGTGTTTTTTTGTTTGTTTTGTTTTTTAAACAAGTATTGCAGCTTTTATAATTAGACTCACATGGGGATGGGAGATGTTTTCCAGAGGATTGACAACTTAGTCTTTGTGATTTCCTTTGTGGATTGCAATTTCAAATGTATTGCAATTCATCTTGAAACCCTAAGCAGTAGCAGTACACTACTACTACTATTAGGAGTTGGAGTTGTGTACCTGGAGTATAAAAAAGCCGGGTGGTGTGAAATGCGCATTAGTAGTAACAGTAGTAGTTGCAGTGAGAGCACTAGCAGTAGCAGTACAGGTAGTAGAAGCACTAAAACTAGCAGTAGCTGTAGAAGTGGCTGTAGTAGCAGTAGCACTAGTAGTAGTAGCAGCAGTAGCAGTACCGGTAGTAGTAGCAGCTGTAAAACTAGCTGTAGAAGTGGCGGTAGTAGCAGTAGTAGCAGTAGCAGCAGCTGTAGTGGTAGTAGCAGCAGTAGCAGTAGTGGTAGAAGCAGAAGCACTAGCAGTAGCATTACTGGTAGTAGTAGCCGTAGTAGTAGAAGTGGCGGTAGTAGCATCAGCACCAGCAGCACTAGCAGTAGCAGTAGTAGTGGTGGTAGTAGTAGTAGTGGCAGCAGAAGCAGGAGTAGCAGTAGCAGCGGTAGTGGCAGTAGTAGCAGTAGCAGAAAGAGTAGCAGCTAGGGCTGAACGATAAATCGCATTTGCAATTTTATCGCAATATTACACAATGCGATTTAGAAATCGCAGAGGCACGCAATTTCGGCCCATGCAGCTGATGGCCGCGGCCCATTGAAGTGAATGTAGCGGCGAGAAACGCCACCAACGTCCCCTCCGCCGAATGCTTTTGTTTACTTCTCAGTCTACTTAAGGTGCGCGGTAGATCGTGGATGTACTGTGAACATATCAGCGTTTATAATGCAGCCATTGCAAAGGACTATTGCTTTTTCCTCCGTTAGCATTGAGTTAGCTGCAGCGCTAATCCCTCTGATGCACTGATCACTGAAACACTCCTCCGGATTCACACGTCTGTGCCTCGAGAGATGAAGGTGAGCCTGTGCTGCTTGTTAAGAGTAAAGAGTCCTTTGCGGCTCACTTTTGGAGGCTTATGTTTGGGAATGTTTTGGATAAAGATAAGAACTTATCTCACAACCACTGACTAATACACAAGAGCAAATAGCAAGAAATGATTTGGGCTATTTAAAAAAAAAAAAAAAAAAATCAGTATAAGCTTATAGTAAACTATGTAAATGGCTATGTGGACTATTTTGAATTATATTCCATATGATTATAAAGGACTTTATTAAGTCAGTTGTAAATATTTAATTGTATTGCAACAAAAAGTTATTAGCGGAAAATCGCATTAAAATCGAAATCGCAATATTGATTGAAAATAAATTAAAAAATCGCAATATTGATTTTTGGCAAAATCGTTCAGCCCTAGTAGCAGCAGTAACAGTAACAGGAGTAGCTCATACCTTCAGTATGAGTGGGGAGCTGGGCTTCAGCTCCAGCAGGCCGGTGGGGCTCAGAGGTTCGAACACTGGGTCTGGGTGGTAAGCAAAGCTCTCGTTGATCACCAGCAGGGGGCGCACATGGTCCATGACAAAGCCGATCTCGTCCGGACTGGACCCGGACTCAGAGAAGGAGCGGTCCGAGCCGGCGACAGAGGGCGCTAGACACACCATCACCGTGTTGTTCAGCACTGTGCAGTTCTGCGGGCGAAGAGAAGAGGAAGGGGTAAATGCTCACAGCACTTCCGGTAGTTGGGCAGTACATTTAAACAGTCACACTGCGGAGGGATGGACCAGGACAAAGTAAAGCGTTTGGCAGACTCACGTTTTCAGACTTGGCCGATCCATACTTGGCTCTCATCTTGGGCTCTTTGACGGTGGCCAGGTTTGTCCCTGTGACCGTCACCATGGTCCCTCCACTGAAAACACATCAAAATTGTCCAAATTATTGATATATTCTGATAGACCCAGGTTTGAATTTAAGGTTTTATCTTGTTGATTTATTAGTTACAAAGACTGAGTCTGAGTTCAAAGCTAAATAAATCAGGCTGGGAATTCGATATTAAAATTCCTCTGAAAAAAGAAACCTTCAAGTCCAAGACCGGAAAGTTCGGAGTCTCTATACTGTAAGCTACTGAAGTGGATATTTTGTTGCAAGTGTAGAATAAAAAACAAATTTGGAGAAAATGGCCCTAAAGGTTTGTAACACCTGCAGATGTTCATGTGTATCGCTGCCTTTTTAGCCGCTGCCGTCTACCACAAAGGAAATTATCAAATTTGGATAAAAGCGTCATCTCGGTCACCTTTCACTTACAAATACAAAACATGTCAAGGCGCGATGTTGTAGTTACTTCCTAAAAATCTCCGGCTTGCAAAAAATCATTTTTTTACCTTGACATTAAAACTAAAACGTTAAGGGAGAAAGCTAGCTAAAAAATGTCAACATTGACCACTGTGTGGAGAATCTATATTTTCATCTGCCGTGTCTCGCCTCAAAATCTCTCTTGAAAGTATGCTTTAGGCCTACAGAAAAAAAAAGTTACCCAGGTAAATGTAACATAATGAAGTTATTATTAAACTGCATCGCCACAGGCTGTAATGAAAAAGATTCAGATGTGTGTTAGCGGCCCGTACCTGGCGATACTCCAGTCGGGCTCGATCTTCAGTATAGTGGGGTCCTCGCTGTAGTTGAACGTGACCCCGGGGTTGCGGAGCTCGGCTGCGTTGATGTCCACCATGACAGGGGTGAGACCCGGGGCCTGTCCGGCCGGAGTCACACACACGATCTCACGAGCGCCGCGCCTGAACGGACGAGAGCAGATTTTGGAATAGAGTCTTCAACAGTTCCTTTAAAAGCCAAAGATGGGTCATGTTGCCCAAAACAATTATCCCAAACATAAATATAAACTGAGGGTCCAGCCCAGGGCTGTGTGCTTTCACCACTGCTCTATACTCTCTACATCAGGGATCTCCAACCTGTAGCTCGGGAGCTACCAGTAGCTCGCCAGGCCTTTCTAGGTAGCTCGCCAAAGACTTTCTACATCTCTATACGCATGATAACTCAAATTTTATATGCATTTTCTGTTTGTTCTGAACATGCTGAACACAATCTGCAAACAGCTGGGTCAATATTGTAGAGTGTAAGGACTAAACTCAAGTCATTTTCTTTTAAATACTATCTTGGCTAATAATTCTCCAGGGTGAAATCCACCTAAGTCGCATTTTACACAAATGTTTTTGAAGCATAAGTAGCTCTCCAAAGTTCTTGTTGTGTAAAAGTAGCTCGCTGGGTAAAAACAGTTGGAAACCCCTGCTCTACACGGACGAGTGCTCTCTTTCATAGCATTCGTTTCGATGTCTTACTATGGGATATGGAGACTCCCGTATTGCCAGACAAGCCATTCTTTTGTCTCTGCTCACAGTAACCACAAAAAATCATGGTCTAGCCTTGCAGCAGTTTGTAGAGTGGTGTGACATCTCCTGTTTAATCGTAAATAGAGATGTAACAATTCACTCAAGCCCCGATTCGATTCCCGATTTTAAGTTCCCGATTTCGATTTTTTTAAACCTTTTTTTAAGAAAAGGAATACGACTCATTCATACCAATGTCTATTTTGTTTTAACATTTGCTTTTTTGTCCTTGTAACAAACTGCAACTGTCTCAGTAAGAGAACTTTAGATTACAAAAAAATTACAAGACATGAGAATGAACTATAATCATTTTGACATGAGTGCTTGTAAATGTACATGTGTTCAGCATAAATAAGATGTAACAAAGCAAACATTTTGAGACATTATTTTACCAAACTTTTTTTGTTGCTGTTTAACATAATTTTACAGTGCACTATAAAATTAGAACTAATTTTACAGTGCAGTTTTTTCCCCCTCGAACGCCTCACTGCCTGCCTGTGCAGCCTTTGTAAACATAAGGATAAAGACCTGACAGCTCCTGTAGGTATTGGATTATTTGACCAACGGACATTTGATAAGGATTTCAGCAGAATCAGAGCAGGTCGGTCAGATGTTTGTCAGTTTACGATCTTTGGTAAACTTCTGTCATAATGCTAAACTCTGCGTTAGCCGCTAACGCTAATCTCGTAGCCGCTAACCTTAGCTGCGTCTGCTGCTTCGATGCCTACACGTGTATGTGTTTACATGGTGTGGCCTGTGTTGGGGGAGGTGTGTGTTTTTTTTCTTGAGAAAAAGTTAGCTCGCCGTTTCTAACGATGCAATGTGACAATAAAGCTATTCCGGCAAAATAGAGTAGCTGAGGGTGGCTTTAAAATCGATTTTTATTTTTTACATCGATTCCATTTTACGTATATTAAATCGATTTTCGATGAATCGTTACATCGTAAATGCAGCTAAAACCAAGGACCTCGTTGTGACTTTTTCCAACAAGCAGCTCGAACAAGCTACAGCAGTCACTACAACCATCCACGGGAGACCATGGTAGAGACTGTTGAGGAGTACCCGTATTTGGGTACCATCTTTTAGTGTACTGATGTTCTCCTCAGTTTGCTGGTTTCACTCATCTAATGTTCAAAATAAACATTTGCAGAACATAGCGAAGGCGTGCACAAAAATTATCTAATCTTTAAGTAAACAAACTCTGATAACCTCATTATCATAGCCTGTATAGATTGACATACCTCAGAAAGTTGCAGGGGTGTAGTCCGATCTTGACGTAGACGGCGCTGCCGGCGTTGAGATGGCTGCCTTCAATGGTGATCCGGGTTCCTCCTGAGAGCGGGCCGGTGGAGGGGTGCACACGTGTGAAGTACGGAGACTGAAGGGGGCAGAACACAGGCAGAGTGAATGCACTACATTAAACTCCGGGAATAACGTATTTCTGTGATAAAGACTAAAGAATAAAACTGTTGAGGCTCATTTATGCTCGAATACGTATACGCATGTCGCTTTTTGTCCGTCTCCTGCGTGATTCTGTCCGTGCGCTCCCTCAATCCTTTTGTTCCTCCAGAGTCATAGCAACGTAGCGGCACATGAGCTAACCGCTAGGGACACTACTGCGCACAGCTCGACAGGTGAAGCAGAACAAACGGCTAGACTTCTATAAAAGGGATGTGAACTATTTGCAAACAAAACCACCACTGCTTTACCTCATTTCCTTGACTAAAAAACATTGCGGGAGGCGCCATATTGTTTTGGTCCCAGCTCTTCATCTCCCGTTTGGGTGAAAATGCCAAGCGCCCTCTGGTGGTTAACTTTCGATAACGCATGCTGGACATTACAAATGCACGGAAGCATAAATGCATCTATTTATGTGCGAAATGAGAGCATAAATGAGCCTTAATATGAGTATTTAGCAGTTGTGTGTATTGATCGGGAAGTGCATGGCTGATCATGCGCAGGAATATCGAAGTCACCTACCACGAAAGTGAAAGCCTTGGAGGACACAGCCTTGTAGTCGGGGTGGCTGCAGTCTCTGACACACACCTCCACCTGCGCCTCCTGAACGCGGTACCCCGTGGCGTCGTTCAGTTTGCACACGATTCTGGAAAAGACGCAAAGACAGAGGCTTAGATCGCGCTGGTGTGTTCCAAACTAGGCTTAGGTACCGTTAAATTGTTTCTTTCAATACCGGTAATTTAACGATACTTGGTTTTTTCGATACCGATACCTGAACGACTCCTGAACTTTTTTTCGATACCTATACAAAAATATTTGTCATCTAGAACCAGAAAACAGAACAACAATGTGTGTAAGATCTGCACATATACAATATCCCAATGTCAAGAAATGTGTGAAAAATGGGAAATTATTTGGGGGAAAAAATTGTTGAAAATTGGGAGAAATTGTGGCAAAAATTAGGAAAATGTGTAAAAGAAAAAAAAAAGGGGGGAAAACATGGGGCACAAATACGGAAAAAATGGGTAGTAAATTGAGTAAATATTGGGAAAACATTGGGGAAAATAGAAAATATTAGAGAAAAAAGTGAAATTGGGAGCAATTGTGTCAAAAATAGGGCAAAAATAGGGAATTAATGGGAAATAAATTGGGTGAAAATGAAAAAAATAGAGAACAAATTAATAATAAAAATGGGCAAAAAATTTTGAAAAATGTGACAAACATTGGGCAAAAAAATATCTAAAATTTTTTTAAACAATTTAATTCTGTCCCGGCACCAACAACATAATACACAGAAACAAGATTTTGTTTTCCGTACCTGCTTTCGATTCTTACATTTTTCGATACCAGTAGAACCTAAACTTTTTTCCCCTGATACTGGTATCGTTTCATGGTAGCCTATTTCAAAGCTCCCTACCCACTTTTGGTGCACAGAGCAAAAAGTACATTTACATTTTCAAAACGTTTTCTATCTCAACTTGGAACATCTGCCGTCACTCTCCACAGTGTGTGGTGCCGTTTCCTCAACAGGTCTTCCTTAGGCTGTGATTCGTGTGTGTGGTTTCCTTACTGTTCGGCGCTGACGTACTGCTCCTCCTGGGGTTGGCAGGTGACTTTACCGATGCGCACTCCGTTCTGGATGTCCCGGAACTGCAGGCCCAGGTTCTCCCCGGTGATGGTCAGCATGGTGCCCCCCTGGCGAGGCCCCGTCTCTGGGAACAGCTGCACACAGCGGGGAGGGACAATCGGTTATGGAAAACCGAGAAAGGAATGCTCGGTCCGCAGTGGATTATCAAAAAAAACGCATTTAGAAAAGGAGATCATGTAGAGCATTTTCTCCTGTTTGACTTTACCCAAATCTAAAAGCTTACAGCCTATAGGCCAGGGTAGCGCCTCATATGAAATCTTTTTTTTTTTCTATTGCTTTTATGTTGCGTTTTTGTCACAGTTTCATCCAATTTTTTGTTGTGTTTTTGTTGCTCTTTTGTCATATTTCTAGGCTGGCTGATGCGGTCTCAGTCGACCACAATTTTCATTGGTCGACTAATGCACACATTTTTGCATCAATTAAGATGCTCTCAATTTACTAACACCAGAGGCCTGTGGCAGGTCTATCTTTTATATTTCGCTAAAACAAAAAAAACACTGAGGAGAGAAATGAGGGCAGGAGAGGCCTCTCCTGCGTGCGTATAAGCAGCTGAGATCAGCGGCTCTGTGTCTCTGTGAGATGTTGCCTTCAATAGGCCAGACTTCTACAGTTGTTTAAACCACAAATCCCCTGGTTCTACAGTGAACTAGCCGATACTGAGTCTGACGTCTGTCCCCTGTCAGCTGCTCTACTAAAGCACATGGGAGAACAAAGCGAAAGTGTAACGTCAGGCTCCGCAGCTCATGGACCTGCTGTGTTTTTTTCTGCTTCATTCTGGCTTTTTCCAAGATAAATAAGACGAGGAGATCCGCGTGAACCGATTCATCACTACCATTGTGCAGCGCAAAAGTCGAAGAAATGAAGCAGCCTGAGAGGCTTATTTCACAATAAAGCACATGGCTCGTGTTTACATTACGGCGAAACAGAGACAAGGGTCACACAGAGATGTCTGACCAGGAGGACATTTGAGAACATGGACGATGATGGAAGAAGAACTACCGCTTTATTTGGATTATATGGATGTGGACAGCACATGTACAGCAGCAGATGCAGGACTGAGGGAACTGGAGTCTGAGACTAAAAGTGACATTAATGTCTTTTCTGTTTTACACATAAATGCATCGTCTACGTTGCTTCTATGTATAAACAGTTACAGCACGAGCTACTGTAACGTCACGTCTTATGAGTGCAGTTTGGATCACATAAGTTATAGTATTGTCAGCGTCATGCCACTTTTAGTCGACTAATTGCTGCTCAGAGCATGTTTTTAGTCGACAATCTTTAGTCCAGGACAGTCCTACACTTTTTGTGTTGCTTTTTAAATCAATATATTTCTTGCGTTTTTGTCGTTCTTTTGTTGCATTTTCATCAAATTTTCTCGTCACTCATTTGTTGCGTTTTTCGTCGCCATTTTGACACGTTTTTCCAGAAGCTTTGAGATTTGTGTAAAGCCAAACTGGAGAACACGCACTTGGTTCAGGCGGGGGTTAAGAGGTTAAAGCTCATCTCTGGCCACCTGTAGTCAAAGCAAAAAGCGGCAACATCTCCACGGAGGCCCCGGTCCAGGCCAGTGACGGACGCAAAGTGGAGTCAGTCTGGTTAAGTGTCCAAAAAGGCCAACCAAACCAACTTCCCATCTGCCGCAGCCTCATAAATCTACCCCCAATCACATTTCATTGACAAGAGCGAGCCTCATCGCTCTTCGGAACGGGCCTGATGGCTCCTGCCTCATTAGCAACATGAAAAATGAAGCTCCATTCATGTCTCAACTCTCACATGAGCACCCCCCCCCCCCATCCCGAGTCTTTGTTCCAGCCAGCAGCGGACGGCAGAAGCACCCGGAAACACAGGACTCGGACCTCGTGCTTTGTGTGATTTCAGGCGAGACGCTGCAGGTGAAAAAGATCTGCATAAATTCAGATTTCGCCTGGGAGGTGGTTCAAAAGCTGGGAACTAGATATTTAACCTCTTAACCCCCACCTGAACTCTAAAAGCTGAAAATGCAACAAAGAGTGACAAAACAGCAACAGAAAAGTGCTGAAGACGTGGGGAAAAATGGGATGAAAACGCAACAAAAAGCAATGGGAAAGAAAAGTCTGTTTAGATGAGTTTTGTAGGTCTTGGCCTACAGGCTGTAAACTTTTAGATATGGGTAAAGCTGAACTGGAGAAAACACACTTGGTTAAATCTCAGCATTGACCACTGCCTGGAAAATCGATGAGACGTGACTCATCACTCAGAAAGATGAAGTGGAGGAGAGGGTCATAATTGGCTGCCGTATGTTCCCAGTGTCCATTATTTAAGGCGCTTCATTTGTCATTTTACAACAACTGTACGACGGAATGTGTCCTCGGGCTGCACGATTAACCTTTATGCGTCCGTATTGAGGTTTGGTCTGTGGTAAAGGAACCGCAAGGGGTGGTGCAGTGGTGTCTCTGTCCTGTGGGTGCTCAGGTGGAGGTGTGGTGTCTCTGTCCTGTGGGTGCTCAGGTGAGGTGTGGTGTCTCTGTCCTGTGGGTGCTCAGGTGGAGTGTGGTGTCTCTGTCCTGTGGGTGCTCAGGTGAGGTGTGGTGTCTCTGACCTGTGGGTGCTCAGGTGAGGTGTGGTCTCTGTCTGTGGGTGCTCAGGTGGAGGTGTGGTTCTGTCCTGTGGTGCTCAGGTGGAGGTGTGGTGTCTCTGTCCTGTGGGTGCTCAGGTGGAGGTGTGGTCTCTGTCCTGTGGGTGCTCAGGTGGAGGGTGTCTCTGTCCTGTGGGTGCTCAGGTGGAGGTGTGGTGTCTCTGTCCTGTGGGTGCTCAGGTGGAGGTGTGGTGTCTCTGTCCTGTGGGTGCTCAGGTGGAGGTGTGGTGTCTCTGTCCTGTGGGTGCTCAGGTGGAGGTGTGGTCTCTGTCCTGTGGGTGCTCAGGTGGAGGTGTGGTGTCTCTGTCCTGTGGGTGCTCAGGTGGAGGTGTGGTGTCTCTGTCCTGTGGTGCTCAGGTGGAGGTGTGGTGTCTCTGTCCTGTGGGTGCTCAGGTGGAGGTGTGGTGTCTCTGTCCTGTGGGTGCTCAGGTGGAGGTGTGGTGTCTCTGTCCTGTGGGTGCTCAGGTGGAGGTGTGGTGTCTCTGTCCTGTGGGTGCTCAGGTGGAGGTGTGGTCTCTGTCCTGTGGGTGCTCAGGTGGAGGTGTGGTCTCTCTGTCCTGTGGGTGCTCAGGTGGAGGTGTGGTGTCTCTGTCCTGTGGGTGCTCAGGTGGAGGTGTGGTGTCTCTGTCCTGTGGGTGCTCAGGTGGAGGTGTGGTTCTCTGTCCTGTGGGTGTCAGGGGGTGGGGTCCTGTGGGGTGCTCAGGTGGAGGTGTGGTGTCTCTGACCTGTGGGTGCTCAGGTGGAGGTGTGGTGTCTCTGTCCTGTGGGTGCTCAGGTGGAGGTGTGGTGTCTCTGTCCTGTGGGTGCTCAGGTGGAGGTGTGGTGTCTCTGTCCTGTGGGTGCTCAGGTGGAGGTGTGGTGTCTCTGTCCTGTGGGTGCTCAGGTGGAGGTGTGGTGTCTCTGTCCTGTGGGTGCTCAGGTGGAGGTGTGGTTCTCTGTCCTGTGGGTGCTCAGGTGGAGGTGTGGTGTCTCTGTCCTGTGGGTGCTCAGGTGAGGTGTGGTGTCTCTGTCCTGTGGGTGCTCAGGTGGAGGTGTGGTGTCTCTGTCCTGTGGGTGCTCAGGTGGAGGTGTGGTCTCTCTGTCCTGTGGGTGCTCAGGTGGAGGTGTGGTGTCTCTGTCCTGTGGGTGCTCAGGTGGAGGTGTGGTGTCTCTGTCCTGTGGGTGCTCAGGTGGAGGTGTGGTGTCTCTGTCTGTGGGTGCTCAGGTGGAGGTGTGGTGTCTCTGTCCTGTGGGTGCTCAGGTGGAGGTGTGGTCTCTCTGTCCTGTGGGTGCTCAGGTGGAGGTGTGGTGTCTCTGTCCTGTGGGTGCTCAGGTGGAGGTGTGGTGTCTCTGTCCTGTGGGTGCTCAGGTGGAGGTGTGGTGTCTCTGTCCTGTGGGTGCTCAGGTGGAGGTGTGGTTCTCTGTCCTGTGGGTGCTCAGGTGGAGGTGTGGTGTCTCTGTCCTGTGGGTGCTCAGGTGGAGGTGTGGTGTCTCTGTCCTGTGGGTGCTCAGGTGGAGGTGTGGTGTCTCTGTCCTGTGGGTGCTCAGGTGAGGTGTGGTGTCTCTGCCTGTGGGTGTCAGGTGGAGGTGTGGTGTCTCTGTCCTGTGGGTGCTCAGGTGGAGGTGTGGTGTCTCTGTCCTGTGGGCGCTCAGGTGGAGGTGTGGTGTCTCTGTCCTGTGGGCGCTCAGGTGGAGGTGTGGTGTCTCTGTCCTGTGGGCGCTCAGGTGGAGGTGTGGTGTCTCTGTCCTGTGGGTGCTCAGGTGGAGGTGTGGTGTCTCTGTCCTGTGGGCGCTCAGGTGGAGGTGTGGTGTCTCTGTCCTGTGGGTGCTCAGGTGGAGGTGTGGTGTCTCTGTCATGTGGGTGCTCAGGTGGAGGTGTGGTGTCTCTGTCCTCTGGGTGATCAGGTGGAGGTGTGGTGTCTCTGTCCTGTGGGCGCTCAGGTGGAGGTGTGGTGTCTCTGTCCTGTGGGCGCTCAGGTGGAGGTGTGGTGTCTCTGTCCTGTGGGCGCTCAGGTGGAGGTGTGGTGTCTCTGTCCTGTGGGTGCTCAGGTGGAGGTGTTGTGTCTCTGTCCTGTGGGTGCTCAGGTGGAGGTGTGGTGTCTCTGTCCTGTGGGTGCTCAGGTGGAGGTGTGGTGTCTCTGTCCTGTGGGCGCTCAGGTAGAGGTGTGGTGTCTCTGTCCTGTGGGTGCTCAGGTGGAGGTGTGGTGTCTCTGTCCTGTGGGGCGCTCAGGTGGAGGTGTGGTGTCTCTGTCCTGTGGGCGCTCAGGTGGAGGTGTGGTGTCTCTGTCCTGTGGGCGCTCAGGTGGAGGTGTGGTGTCTCTGTCCTGTGGGCTGCTCAGGTGGAGGTGTGGTGTCTCTGTCCTGTGGGCGCTCAGGTGGAGGTGTGGTGTCTCTGTCCTGTGGGTGCTCAGGTGGAGGTGTGGTGTCTCTGGTCCTGTGGGTGCTCCTCAGGTGGAGGGGTCGTGGGTGGGGTGGTCTCTGTCCTGTGGGGCTCAGGTGGAGGTGTGGTGTCTCTGTCCTGTGGGTGCTCAGGTGGAGGTGTGGTGTCTCTGTCCTGCTGTGGGTGCTCAGGTGGAGGTGTGGTGTCTCTGTCCTGTGGGCGCTCAGGTGGAGGTGTGGTGTCTCTGTCCTGTGGCGCTCAGGTGGAGGTGTGTGTCTCTGTCCTGTGGGTGCTCAGGTGGAGGTGTTGGTGTCTCTGTCCTGTGGGGCTCAGGTGGAGGTGTGGTGTCTCTGTCCTGTGGGTGCTCAGGTGGAGGTGTGGTGTCTTGTCCTGTGGGTGCTCAGGTGGAGGTGTGGTGTCTCTGTCCTGTGGGTGCTCAGGTGGAGGTGTGGTGTCTCTGTCCTGTGGGTGCTCAGGTGAGGTGTGGTGTCTCTGTCCTGTGGGTGCTCAGGTGGAGGTGTGGTGTCTCTGTCCTGTGGGTGCTCAGGTGGAGGTGTGGTGTCTCTGACCTGTGGGTGCTCAGGTGGAGGTGTGGTGTCCTCTGTCCTGTGGGTGCTCAGGTGGAGGTGTGGTGTCTCTGTCCTGTGGTGCTCAGGTGGAGTGTGGTGTCTCTGTCCTGTGGGTGCTCAGGTGGAGGTGTGGTGTCTCTGTCCTGTGGGTGCTCAGGTGGAGGTGTGGTGTCTCTGTCCTGTGGGTGCTCAGGTGGAGGTGTGGTGTCTCTGTCCTGTGGGTGCTCAGGTGGAGGTGTGGTGTCTCTGTCCTGTGGGTGCTCAGGTGGAGGTGTGGTGTCTCTGTCTGTGGGTGCTCAGGTGGAGGTGTGGTGTCTCTGTCTGTGGGTGCTCAGGTGGAGGTGTGGTGTCTCGGTTGGGTGCTCTGTTTGTCATGTGGGTGCTCAGGTGGAGGTGTGGTGTCTCTGTCCTGTGGGTGCTCAGGTGGAGGTGTGGTGTCTCTGTCCTGTGGGTGCTCAGGTGGAGGTGTGGTGTCTCTGTCCTGTGGGTGCTCAGGTGGAGGTGTGGTGTCTCTGTCCTGTGGGTGCTCAGGTGGAGGTGTGGTGTCTCTGTCCTGTGGGTGCTCAGGTGGAGGTGTGGTGTCTCTGTCCTGTGGGTGCTCAGGTGGAGGTGTGGTGTCTCTGTCCTGTGGGTGCTCAGGTGGAGGTGGTGGGTGTCTCTGACCTGTGGGTGTCAGGTGGAGTGTGGTGTCTCTGCCTGTGGGTGCTCAGGTGGAGGTGTGGTGTCTCTGCCTGTGGGTGATCAGGTGGGGGTGGTGTTCTGACCTGTGGGTGCTCAGAGTGGAGGTGTGTTCTCTGTCCTGTGGTGCCAGGTGGAGGTGTGGTGCTCGTTCTGTGGTGATCAGTGGAAGTGTGGTGTCTCTGGCTCCTGTGGGGTGCTCAGGTGGAAGTTGTCCTGTCCTGTGGGTGCTTCAGGTGGAGGTGGTTTGGGGGGGTTGTCTCTGTCTGTGGGTGATCAGGTGGAGGTGTGGTGTCTCTGTCCTGTGGGTGCTCAGGGTGGAGGTATGGTGTCCTCTGCTGTTGGTGATCAGGTGGAGGTGTTGTTGTCTCTGCGTGGGTGATCAAGGTGGAAGGTGTGTGTCTCTGCCTGTGGTGCTCAGGTAGGTGTGTTCTCTGTCCCTGTGGGTCTCAGTGGAGGTGTGGTGTCCTCGTCTGTGTGTCCAGGTGGAGGTGTGGTGTCTCTGTCCTGTGGTCTCAGGTGGAGGTGTGGTGTCTCTGCCCTGTGGGTGCTCAGGTGGAGGTGTGGTGTCTCTGTCCTGTGGGTGCTCAGGTGGAGGTGTGGTGTCTCTGTCCTGTGTGTGCTCAGGTGGAGGTGTGGTGTCTCTGTCCTGTGTGTGCTCAGGTGGAGGTGTGGTGTCTCTGTCTGTGGTGCTCAGGTGGAGGTGTGGTGTCTCTGTCCTGTGGGTGCTCAGTGGAGGTGTGGTGTCTCTGTCCTGTGGTGTGCTCAGGTGGAGGTGTGGTGTCTCTGTCCTGTGTGTGCTCAGGTGGAGTGTGGTCTTGTCCTGTGGGTGCTCAGTGGAGGTGTGGTGTCTCTGTCCTGTGGGTGCTCAGGTGGAGGTGTGTGTCTCTGTCCTGTGGGTGCTCAGGTGGAGGGTGTGTCTGCCTGGTGCTCAGGTGGAGGTGTGGTCTCTGTCCTGTGGGTGCTCAGGTGGAGGTGTGGTGTCTCTGTCCTGTGGGTGCTCAGGTGGAGGTGTGGTGTCTCTGTCCTGTGGGTGCTCAGGTGGAGGTGTGGTGTCTCTGTGCTGTGGGTGCTCAGGTGAGGTGTGGTGTCTCTGTGCTGTGGGTGCTCAGGTGGAGGTGTGGTGTCTCTGTGCTGTGGGTGCTCAGGTGGAGGTGTGGTGTCTCTTGGATCAGTGTCCTGTAGCTGTGCTGGACTGTTTGTCGGTATAAACAAACTTCATGTGCGTCCCGTGCGGCACAAACTAATCACCGCAACACTGCTAAACGTAATCTGGAAATAAATGACATTTTCTTGACTTTTTTTTACTTTTCTTGTCGGGATGTTCGAGTTTGATTTTAACCTCTTAAGCCCCGCCTTAATCGAACACATTTTCTCCAGTTCGTCTTTGCCCAAGTCTAAACGTTTCTTACCGCCTATAGGCCAGTGCCTCATTTGAAAGCCAAACCCACAACACTGATCTTTTTTCCTTGCATCGTTGCCGTTTTTTGTTGCATTTTCATCCTTGTTTTCGTCTCGTTTTGACTCGGCCTCGGTTTCGTCTCAGTTGGTTTCGTCTGGGTTTCGTCTCGGTTTGGTCAAGTTTCTGGTGGCTTTTTGTTGCGTTGTCGTCACAGGTTTTCTTGCTTTTGTTGTCATGTCATTGTCGGCTCGTTTTTGTCACTTTTTTTGCGTTTTCATCTCGTTTTTGTCGCCATTTTGACGCATCTTTATTTCAAGAAATCTGTCTAGGGGGCAAGATATTTAACCCCCGCCTTAACCAAGTGCATTTTCTCCAGTTCGGCTTTACCCAAACATAAAAGCTTCTTGACTGGAGCTCACAGCCTCTCGGCCAGAGTAACGCCTCGTTTGAAGGTGAAGACCTACAAAAATTGTGTTATTGTTGTTTTTCCGGCACGGTTTTGTTGCTTCTTTGTCGCTTTTTTGTGGCACTTTTTTTGCTTTGTCATCATTTTCTAATCATGTTTTTGTCACAATATGAACGCTTTGTTCAAGTAGCTTTTTAAGAAAATGTGCTCAGACCAGGGGGTGTAAGAGATTAAATTTAAATCAGGATAAAACGACAATTTCCAGTAAATCAAGATTATCTAGTGTATCTAGTTTTGAGTGCAGTCATTTATTTTATCCTAATGTAAGTGTAAATATCTTGCCCCATGGACACATTTCTTGAATATAGACTCTCAAATCAAGGACAAACATTTCACTTCTTTCCAGATGACCTTTTGCAGTGCAGGAACACACTATGATCGCTGAGTGTGTCGTAACGGTCAAAAAACCCGATGGCCTCGTCATCGCCGTACGCTCGTGTCTTTGTATTGAGCTGCAACATCTTTACAGCGGGTTTTTGATGTAAACATGAGAAGAACTTTCAGAAAACAAGCAGCGTTTTTCAGAAAGAAAGAAAGGGAGAAAGAGTGTTCGAGCACACAGAGTCTGTTTCTTTCAGACTCTTTGCTGCCTCTTGCAGATTTGCATCTTGTTGCTGCATGAAACTGAAATGTAATACACGAGATAACCGTGATGTTTAACAGCCGTTTTAGGAGTCAAAACCCTTTCTGAAATGCTCCCTGTCCAACAGTCCGTCTCTACCATTAGAAATCTCTCCAAATCAGTTTCAAATTCTCACGGTGCTCAAAGATTTCACAAGCGCTCGAAAAAAAAAAAAAAAACACACACACATTTCCCCCCAGACAAAATGAAATTAGCCGCTAATCTGCTCGACGCTAATGGCCGCGGCTAGCATGGCACACAAAGCAGTTTGACAAAGAGGCGGAAAAAAGGATCAAGAACGAAGAGAGAGAGAGAGAGAAGGGATTGGAGGAGGATTAATCCTCGCAGAAGACGAGCAGAGGGAGAATCCATATGGCCAAAACGAACTAGCCGTTATGTCCGCGCGCTGATCAGTCTGGACTTTTGATTCAAGCCATTTTGTTTCAAAAGAAAAACTCCTTTTTCCGATTCTGAAGTTTTGGGTCATTGTGCTTTTGAAAAAGAAAGCAGAGATTGCCTAAAGAACGGTGTTTTATATCAATGTTATCAATGTTTCTCCACAGATTTATTTAGGAGACTGATTTGTTGATAGTCCTAGCCTGATTTATTGAGCCATGGCGACATTGGTGGTTTTAGCGGGAACTAGTTGAATTAAAGACTAAGGACATCGAGTGTCTCCTCTGAAAAAAAGCCTTTGAATCTTCTGTAGTTTATTTAAAATAAAGCCATAAATAATGTAGTGAAGCTTAAATCGTCGACTAAAAAGTCCTCTCCTACTACTACTGATACTGCTGCTACTACTACTACTGCTGCTCGTGCTGCTGCTGCTGCTACTGCTACTGCTACTACTACTACTACCAAGAACTACTCACTTCTATTACTAACTACCACCACTACTACAACTACTACTTCTACCAACACTAATAACTACTAACTATACTAACTACTACTGCTACAAACAACTAGTCAGTACCACCTAGTACCATTACTACTACCAACTATAACTATTACTACTACTTCAACCAACACTCACTACTACTAACTATACTAACAACCAGGGCTGGGACGATCCACTTTAGTAATGATCTGACACGTATTGTGATACAGTAAGTAATTATAATAAGTCATTTACAGTATTTACCTTAAAATGTGTATTTGTCCAAAGTTTATAAATCAAATGACATTTATTGAAGTGTTAAGATTGAAAAGTGCATTAACACAAAATGTAACATAGTGCTGTGTAACTGTTACTGGAAAACAAAGAAGTGATTATTAAAAATTGCCTCCAAACACAAGTATTGAAAGTACTGCGATACTAGGTATTGCAGCCCAAAGTACTGAGATCCGATAATTTGTCCCAGCCCTACTAACTACTACTGCTACTAACTACTACTGCTACTAACTACTACTGCTACTAACTACTACTGCTACTAACCCTAAAGCCCCTTTTCCACAGGCAGACACTACTCAGCCCAATGCCTGGTCAACCCGGCTGGGGGAGCTTTTCGACTGCCGAGGCCAGGGCCAAACCGGTCTGACCAGGAATAAGTTTAGGACCGACCTCTGGTTGTGGCCAAAGCGCGGAACGGAGACTAATGTGACGTGGGCATACGCTGACCTCAGATCAGCCAACAAGAGAGTGGACAGCCCTCACTATTAACCAATGGGTGCTGGCTGCTCTGCTTTGCGACAACGACACTGGAGGCCGCCATTGCTCCGCTATTGCTGTAGTACCGCCATATAGCCGCTAGTCCCCCATTGGAATCCATTGCACTTTAGACACGTTAAAAACAACTTTAACGCCCGGTGCCTAATTTTTTGGAACTTTCTACAGCTAGATATTCCTCCTGTGATTACGTTGGGTTAGACACAATCAGAGGCACCAGGCTGGTTATCATAGGATGAATTTTAGAAATCTCGTACTTAATGAGGGTCGGACTGTTAGCATTGGAGCTGCGCGAGCTACACGTCACACAAGGGCCGAGTCTATAGTGAAGATCCCGCCCTTATGCCCTTATTAGGAACATGCTTCGTCAGAGCTGGGGAGGAGGAGTCTGTAAATCCGCCATGATTTCCCCTCGAACGTGGTCATTGTGGTAACGGGAAGGAGTTGTCTATTATTTGTACAGTCTATGCTATTAACACACAGGTCATATGGATTTAATATTTTACAACATACCGCTGTTCTAAAGGGAATTCTGCAGATATTAGCATTTAGCCGCTGTTAGCACAACTTTAGCTGGTGTTACGATAACATTGGCCTGTTGCTGACCTTCATAGTTCCTATTTTAGCTGCTTCTTTCCTCAAGTATTTGCCTTGGCCCCTCTGAATGAGTCCATAACCCTTTTTGATGATGTTCTGTACATCTGTGGGAGCGCCACCACAACAACTGCGGTTGTGTCGTGTAGTGGATACACAAGCGTGTACTGCAGTGTCGATACGAGACAAGGCGAGTACATAGATCATGGCGTGCACGGTAGAACCGTGTTCAATGGAAAGACGTCAACTTGCTATTACTAACACTACTATGAATTACTGGAATTACAGTACCATTGGGCTCCAAGTACTAATTGAGTTGGGATTTTTCCATTCATAACATAACCTTGTGCTGTTTTTTGAATTTTAAGTCCATCAGCCTAAACAACAAGCACTTCTATCGCTCATGAAGTCACTACATGAAACAAAAACATCCACGCTAATGTTTTATCTTCCTTTCACATTGTCTAAAAGTTGCCTCCTCTCTCCTGCGCTCTCTCAGCACAGTCTCCCGCTGTCTTTGAAGTACTTTTTTTTTCTCCATTTGATTTCTGACTCCCACCAACGTCTCCAGCCTGAGGCCAGGATTTACCCCCGTACAGTGCACCCTCGCTGGCTTCCATCACCCAGCATCACCCCCTGCTCCAACCTCCACCGCCCCAGCCACGCTAACGCTTTAACTGGCTTCATGTTTTTAGGAGATAACTGCGGACGAGAGAGACAGGAGAGAGAGGGGAAAAGAGGGAGGGAGAGAGACGGGAGAGAGAGAGGGAAAGAAATGGAGAGGGAGTAAAAGAGAGGGGAAGACAGAGGGAGAGAGAGGGAATGAAAGGGAGGGGGCGAGAAAGAGAGGGAAGAGAGTAGGAAAGAGGGGTAATGAGGGGCAGAGGAAGAGGGAAAGAGAGGGAGAGGGAAAGAGGAGGGGTAGAGAGAAAGTGAGAAGAGAAAGAGGAAGAAAGAGTGATGGGGAAAGAGATACAGAAACCGAAAGAGGGAAACAAGAGGGAAAGAGCGAGTGGGAAAAACAGGGGTATGGGTGAGAAAGAGCGAGAAAGAGAGACAGAGGGACAGGGAGATATGGAAAAAGCAGGGAGAGAAAAAAGGAAAAAGAGAGAGAGGGGGCGAGAGGAGAGTAAAGCCGGTGGTTCCGTCTCTGTGCCAGTGTCCCAATTACAGCGTCTCTGTTCCACATGCAGCAAACAAGATGAGGCTTATCCCACTCAGCGACAGGAGCCGGGAGTCACTGCTCTCTGCACCGCTGGATTTTAAAGATACTACATCGCCAGAATCAAGTCATAATTCAAAACGTTATTTAAGTGGATAGATCATGCATAATTGAGGCTTACAAAAAACTATGATCATATACAGAATAGAGAGCGGCAGTAGAAGAAGAGACAGCCACTGTTCACTGCGTGGTTGATGACGTTTTGGGCGGTGGTTGGTGACGGTGGTTTGCAGTCTTACCTTGGTGATCCTGGGGTGGGCGCAGCGGCTGTTCCCAGTGGTGGCGTGCATCCACGTGGCCTCGGGCGGGGCGCACTCGGACCGGAGCGAGCACTTCTTGTCCTGGACGCACCACCCACACTCGAACCGTGGGTCGGCCTTCAGGCACATGCCGCAGCTGTCCCGCAGGGCGAAGCACTTGTACAGGTGCGCTAACGGGGGACACAAAAAGGGACAGGTGGGTCATGGGTGTACATTTATAAGATTGTTAGATGTCACACTGCACGACCTCGTGAGCTGCTCTCGTCTCCACTTTGCAATTGTTCAAAGAGACAACAGTAGCTACGACCAAAGTTTTGTCGTAGCAGTTTCAGGCGTCAGAAGTAGGGCTGGGCGATAAATCGAATTAATTCATGGTTTTAAAAACAGACGATGTGGAAAATGGCTATATCGTAAAATTGTGTCCGCTGCTCCATGTTCCCCCCACATGCGCTGTGTTGCCAATTTAGCAGCATTTCAGACGCTCCACAGCGACTGTTTTCTGAGATGTCTTCCGAAGAGAACACAGACTTTTCTGACGATCTCTGCTGCGTTTCCCCCAATCTGATCCTCTTCCTTCTCTCACCCTGAGCCATGCTCTGAGCGGAAGCACACAGCAGAAGCTTAACTCCACCCCATTGAGTCTCCATGGAGACGGTTGTCAATCACAGCAGAGGCATGAGGATGAGAAAACTAAAATGCTTTTGAAAACTCCAGGGCTTATTTATTAGTTTTACTTTTGAGAGCAGATAAGGATATTTAAAAGAGAAATAACATTTTCTAATGGGCCTAACGGTGGGCTATATTATGAATCTAAATATTAATGGTCTGGACTCTGAGCAGTTGTCTTATTATGAAAGATCAGGAGACCTTAAAAAAAAAAAAATTCAATAAAATCGATTAAAATCGTAATCGTCCAAACTGAGTAACAAAATCGAGATTTTCATTTTTGGCCACATCGTCCAGCCCTAGTCAGAAGGCATGTGTTTAGCTGAGGCGAGCGCCACATGCTAGCGGTGTTTATTTTCTCGGAAAAGCGCAGGGACAGTCCTGTAAAATGTGGAGTCGGACCCGCTCATGCCTGGCCTCTGTTGCTGTGACTCTGGCAGCGTGCGGTGTAAGCTGATGTGTTGATGGGTCACTGACTAAACACTCTACGACTAGTGTTTCAAAATATCAGACACTGCCTGATGTCGGTTGTAGCTCGTCTTTGGTTGTACGACGGTTCTGTTTTAAATCTTTGTCCCCGTTTCACTGTACGACCTAAGACCTGCGATTTTCAGCTACGATCTAAGATTTTTTTCCACGACTTTTTCCAGACGTCCAAAATCGTGCAGTGTACACCCGCCATTAACGAGTAGAATTTGCATTGTTGTGGTCAAAACGGCCTAAATCCGTATGTGTATTGCCCCTTTGGGTTGAATGGTCAGCTGCAATGAGGTGTTTTTTTTTTTGAAGAGCCAAACGAACCAGCAGACGTCATTTATACCGACACACCGTGAGGACACTGGGATATATTTTGTTCCTTCCCCTGGCTTGGAACCAGATTTGTTCCTTGCGCTGTGAATTTAAATGCTCTTTCAAACTTGGAAGTTGACATTTTGTACGTCCCTTTTTAGTCAACGAAAATGGTGATCCCCTGGTGCAATGACAATAAAGTTAACTCTAAAATGAGCAAGGATCCTTGGGCGGAACTATTCTTTTCCAATCGGTGTATGTTTGGAAAGGGATGGCAAGAAGAAGAAAATCATTCAGAAAAGGCATCGACATCTACACAGTCACATTCTTGTCAAGTACATTTAAGAAAATATTTCACTGGGGAAAAAAATCCCTTCTTGCTGTGCACCTAATCTAAAGCTGTTTTATTGAGGCTGAACTCACAGCGTGTGGTTGGTTGTTACATTACTGCGACAGTGTTGCTGCCGGGAAGTTGTGAATGGTACTAATATAAGCTAAAGTTCGATTAGTTGTAAAAGATTGTGGCCACAGACACGGCTCTTAACCCGCCGTCAGTTCCATCCGGAGTCATTTCTGTCACAGCGGGAAAGAGCTGCCCTCCCACTGAGACGCACACGGCAAATTAAAACGTGCTGCGTACCAGTAATAGTAGTAGTAATTGTTGTAATTGAATAAGACTCGTTATGTGCACTGCATGCATTTAATCACGGGTGCGCCTTCTGAGAGAGAGTCATGTACTGGAGGCATCTGTTACACTCAATACACACTGCTTTGTACTCACTGTATGGATGTCTGTTGCAGTAATTGTACTACAGCTGAAGTACTAATTTGAGATGTCTTTGTGTTCGTGGGATCTGCCTCCCTGGACTTTGCTATAGTCCAACTGAGTATTCAGACTGGTATCAGATATCGGAGCCGATACTGGAAAAAATACATCGAGTATCGCTTTCAAAATATTACTACTCTCACTATTTTAACTAAAATCTAAGTGAGTATGGACATGCTGCACCTCATTTTGAAGTTCAGAACCAATTAGAATTAATCGCCGAGTTAGTTTTAACCTCCATAAATGAGGTCATTGTGCAAAATGCCGTGGCTAGTAGGAGAATGCTAATGCTAGCGCCGACTAATCAACGATGGGACAGAAAATATGGCTATGTCCCAACGTCAACACTATTCCCTACAGCGCACTAATTTATATGGTGATCACGACGAAGGTTCAGAGAAAAAAGTAGTGCACTCAAAATCTCCCACCATGCATTCTGGAAGGTAGTGTGCAGCGATGGACACTAGACAGGTCAAAATAGACCACAATGCACTGGAGAGTCGGGGGCGAATAGACAGAGAAATGTCTTTCAACTAAACACAACAGAATGAATGAAAAACTGCCATTTGAACCATTTGAGACGCATTTCTTTATGAATAAACTACTTGAATGTAAATGGTTACGTTGAAAAGTTGCTAACGTTAGCTGCTAAGCTTTAGCCAATGCATGCTATATACACACAGTGAAGGAGGGAAGTTAGGGACTAGGGTCGACATTCGGACACAGCCAATGATAGGATCATCTAAAGGAATAATATACTTTTGACAACAACCGGAGTGGCCCAGTGTTTGTAATTTAGTTTATGTTGTTTTGGTTATTCCTAAAGTCATATACCCAAGATTCTTTAGTGTAGAAAAGTCCTTGGATCCTTGTTTGATGTTTTTCCCATTAGTTTATTAATAGATATAATCAATCTCGTTTGAAACATTCTCCTTTGTTAATTGACTTTTTCACTCACAGCAGCCACTTTTAAGAAAGTCTCTTGGTATCGGTTAATATCGGATATCGGTATATACTCAAGTTCCAGTATCCGTATCGGTAGTGGAAGAAAAAAATATCTGAATCGGTGCATCTCTAGAGCACTAATGCCATACAACATACCTTGAATGTTGTGGGGATTGTCGATGACGAAGTTTCCGTTCCACGCCACAGACAGGTCCACAGGGAGGTCGCTGATGCCATTGCCCTCGTACGTGTACTGGGGAAAACAACACATGCACACTGTCATTAGATATCCACAAACACATTCACAATCTTTGGCCAATGCAAAGCCCGAACTCTACTTTCTGCGTTTCCAATTTCCTCACGTTTTCAAGCTGCAAAGTCCATCGTAGTTGAACAGTATCCGTTAACTGCCCCAAACCTGTTTCTAGCCCTCACAATGGACTTCTTATCTTCTGTAGGTAGAAAGGTACTACATACTGTACTTGTGACCATTTGATTTACATGTGGTCAAAGTGAAGCAGAGTGGACCGCCATAGAAATAGGCCCATAATTCAACAAATGGCAAAAAATGAGTCTGAAATTGCAGATGACCCGGAGTACCAAAAAGGTGAAACACAGTCATTTGTTTATGCCCCATTACTTTGGATATTTTCACTCCTAAGCTGTTCCCCCCTCCAGACGCAGTACTCCAGAGATGGCGGAGATTTCCGATGCAGTACATTCTGTCCTACAGGCTTTGCCCGACCATTACTGTCACTGTCCACCATTAAGCCCCATTCATCAGCTCTGTGTCCTCTGGAACCGCCTTATCTGTTCTCTGCACGTTAGCCCCGCTCCTCCTGCTCACAAAACAGGCCTCTCATCAGAACGGCACTATTTCTATCCATCTCTTCCTCTTTCTCCTTCTCCCTCTCTACCCCTCCCTCCCTATCTCTGTCTTTCTCTCTCCCTCCCTCTCTTTCTCTCTTCTCTTCACCTTGTCTCTCTCCACCCCGCTGTCTCTTCCCCCTATCTATCTCTTCCTCTTTCTCCTTCTCTACCCCTCTCTCTCTTCCTCCCCTTCTACATCTGTCTTTCTCTCTTCCTCCCTCTCTCTCCCTCTGTCTTTCTCTCTTCCCTTCACCTTGTCTCCCTCTGCTCCCTCTCTCCCCGCTGTCTCACCCCGTCTGTCTCTCTCTCTCCCCTCTCTCATTCCCCCCTCTCTCCCCTTCCCTCCCCCTCTTCTCAGATCCACCTGGTCGCGTCCCTCGTATCAGTGTTTGATTTGGTTTCCGGAGATCGGTTCACAGTATTAAGCGGGCAGATGTAGAGGAGTGGAGAGGGAGATAAAGGTCTCTACCCCCTAAGGCCCATAGCGCCCCCCTCTCTCGCTCCGATACGGAATCTTATTAGGACTTCATATAAGTGCAATAGCGTCACCTGGGGGGGAGACGGGACGAGAGGTTTGGTCTCGATGTGTGTATGAAAGTCCATACGAACACGAGCTTGAATCGCCGTCATTTTAATCATGGTGTCGAACACAAACCCATTCAGAGGTGTCCTCCTCTGGGCCAGGCTCTTCATCATCTTCAAACACTTAATAAGCCCAATGCCCATCTCGGCTCGCCCGTTGCATTATGGGTAATGGAATGTCTTTTGGCTACCAAACAATAATGATAGTTAGTGTAAAGCAACGAAGAAAGATTTGGAGCGTTTTAACCCCTGGAAAGTTGATGATTTAAAGCGTTTTTGTCGTCGCCATGGAGCCTGTTACAATATTAGCTTAAAGTCTATTTTACAACCAGGGCTGCGTACGGAGATAGACAGAAACCAAACTGCCATTCATACGAAGAGATGCTTCAAAAGTGACGACCAGTCCTTGTTCATATAGTTGGAATAACTATGGAATAACTATGTGAGAAAAACATTTGTGACCCTTGAAGCGACTGTTGGACAAAGTCCAGGGTCTGAAACTGTGGCCTCATGTCGCCGATATTCACAACATTTAACCTGGAATGAGAAATAAATACATAGAATCCTCTTTTTTGTCAATAAGGAGGTGGACAGTAGACGAAATCTTTTTCTTAATTGTGACCAGAGAGATCCACATACACACATAGGCTCTGCCATCTAAATGTACTTTATTTTTATACGAGTGATCTGATGGTACAACAGAGCTAATCGGTCGCTAATTTGACAACTGGAAATGTACCCACTATATTTAAAATCAACACTGTTTTGGAACTTTTCCCTGTGATTACAAGACGAATTCAAATGATTTAAAAAGTGAGGGTGTCTGTGTCGGGCTGATCCCAGGTCCTGTTGTTCCCCTGTCCGCGATGGTCCGCTCCTGCCTACGGAGCCGCCGCCCTGACTTTTCCCTTTCAAGATATTGACAACTTAAATATTTGCAAGAAATGTGACTTGAGACTTATAGTCTTTAAACAAATGCCCGTAAGCCTTATAGTTCACGGTTATGGCTCAATATACTTCAGTGTTCACGCTCCGCTACCTGAACTCGCTCACTCATTTCAATGGTGGTGAGGTTTGTTTGGGCCAAAATAAGGACCCTGATTGACCCAAGCATGTGCAGTCGAGATGGGCATTGGGCTTATTCGAGAGAGTCAGGACTAGGGCTGGGTACTGTTAAACGATACCAGTATGGTATCGAAAAAAAAAGTTTAGGTACTACTGGAATCAGAAAAATAAAAGTGTCGAAAGCAGGACCCGAAAAAAAAAGACCAATTTCCCCCCAAAGTATTCCCCCTTTTTCCACACATTTCTCTGGGCTGCCTCATTGTACATGTTTTAGGTAGACAGAGGACACCTGAGGGGATGACCCCTGCACTATTTCTATCAAGCCCGTCTTTCCATTTGGCACAGCTCCAGCCTCCTGCCCCTGAGGGATCCGTTTTTAAGTGTGTTCCAGTGGATCTGCTGCTGTCCTCTCATGTCTCCGATATCACACACACAATGACGCCGCCGGATCTCACATACAGAGCCCGGGCGCAGACGACTGGAGGTCTGGAACACGAGAACGACAGGGGAATCCACGCACTGTAGAAAATACCCACAGCAGCCTTTTGGGCCCTTTTCCATTCACAAAAATAAATAAAAAATGAAATCAATAGTACTGCTGAGCGATATTAACAAAAATGAATGTCTCAAAATATTTCCGCCTATTTTTCCCCAATTTATTTATACATCTACAACAATTTGATTTGATTTTAAAAAAATTAAATAAAAAATCCCTCTCATTTTGTCTCTCATAGTTGAGGTATACCTATGATGTAAATTACAGGCCTCTCTCATCTTTTTTAAGTGGGAGAACTTGCACAATTGTTGGCTGACTAAATACTTTTTTCCCCCACTGTATTGCCCTGCTCTAGTTTAAAAGGTGCATTATGTAACTTTTTATAAATAAATAAAAAAGTGGATATTAGTGCGTATTTGACCTCTCAGTGACCCAGTGGCTGTGTGGGTGGTTGGGCAATAAAGGCGCCGTGCTAACCACCCATACAAAAGGTCAAATATACCAACTTTCTTTCCCGCATAAAAAGTTACATAATGCATAATGGTATATTTATAGACAGCTCAAAGCACTCCATAAAGCGCAACGTTTCTTTCACTCCATCTGACTGTGACTTACACTTTGTTGCAAACATAGCCCTATAAAGAAACTCATGGGAACTAAACAATGTGCAAACGTTCGGTCATAATCTTCCTCCGCAACTTCCAAGTTACCCTTGATTTGGTCCTGATTTAGTTTTTTTTTTAAGTCCTATTTTGGCACCATTTGATGAAAAAACAAACAGATTACTGTTTAAACGCCATAGGACAAACTTAGTGAACCTTTGAACCCCCGCCTTAACCAAGGGCATATTTTCTCCAGCTTTACCCAAATCTAAAAAAAATTTGAAAGCTAAGACCTACAAAAAAAAAAAAAAAAAAAAAAAAAACAGTTTCCCCATCGTTTTCAGCTATTTATTTATTTTTTGGTCACTATTTTGACACTTTTTCCAAGAAGATTTTAGATTTGGGCAAAGCCAAGCTGGAGAAAATGTGCTCGGTTCAGGCGGGGGTTAAAAGAGGTTGAATGCTGCACTGGTGCTGTTCTTTTTTACAGTGCGTGTGTCCCGTGCGGTGGAAGTTGCAGAAAAGAGGCTGAACTTGAGATTTGGCCCGAGGAGCTCTGCACTCCCTTCTTCCTAAAGATACATCCGGGCTCATGTTCCCCCAACCCCCCCTTAAACCTGGAATAAACGCAGTGCAAACGGCGCCTAAAGCTAGAACCGGGACTGACAGGTTTTGCAGAATTATAAACGGTTGTCGTATTTCCCTGCACGGTCGGCGGAGCAGCTCGGCCTCATCTCCCCTTCGACATCATTTTGAAACTTTTTTCTCTTTTTTGTGGCTTTTTCGTTGAGTATACATCCTCGTTTACGTCTCAGTTTCATCGCTATTTTTTTATTATTTTTTTTCAAGAATCTTTTAGATTTGGGTAAAGCCAAACGGGAGAAATGTGCTTGGTTCAGGTGGGGTTTAAGAGGTTAAAAAAACAGGTTATCGGGATGGTAAAGTAAAGGCGGTATACTAACCACCCAAGCATCCGCTGGGTCACTGAAAGGTCAAATACATATTAAGCCGAGATACTGCAGGTGAATAGGGAAAAAAAATACATGTAGAGATATCAATTTGAAACATTTGCTGAACATTACTGATATAAATATGAGAAAATATTATGTTTTCATATAAAAATAAGACATTTTGTACATGAAAATGGCCAAAATTGCCCATATATATATATATATATATCCCTCCTGGAACCACCACCTTAACGTGGTGGAGGGGTTTGAGCGCCCAAATGATCCTGGGAGCTCTGTTGCTGGGGGCTTCGTGCCCCTGGTAGGGTCTCCCAGGGCAAACAGGTCCTAGGTGACGGGTCAGACAAAGAGCGGTTCAGAAGCCCCTTATGAGAGACCAACAGGCCCGGGTAGAACCATGAGGCCGTCCTTCTGTGGACCCACCACCTGCAGGAGGAGCCATAGGGGCTGGTGCAATGTGATTTGGGCAGCTCCAACAGCTGCCCCCACGACCCGGCAACGGACAAGTGGAAGAAAATGGATGGATGGATGGATATATATATATATATATATTATATATTATATAATATATATAATATTTTAAACGAAATCTAAATAATGGATTGAGCCAGATTAAAATGTATGGTTTCATTTATTGATATATTAGTAACTAAGATCTTTCCAGAGGGGATTTTGGATATATTGTTTAGTTTTTCAATTAACTAATCATAAGTGAAAAAAATCTGTAAAAACTCAAATTCCGCCTGTTTTTTTGGGTTCAAAGCTGAATAAATCAGGCTAGGAATTAGATATTAAAAAACATTCAAAATATTGTTAAGTCCAAGCCTGTAAAGTTTTGAGTCTGTATGAGCGACTATAAGGGCTCACCCGCTGCCCGAGTGAGGCCTCCTCTCATTCAGAGAAAACAAGCCCTGAAGTTTTGTAGCGAGTGCGCGGAACCTTCTTTGGCTCTTCCGCACCAGGCGTCTTGTAGGAGGAAAAATACCATATTTGGGTGATAGCGTCATCACGGGGACCCTTCACAGGACATGTGGATGTAAAATCTGTCAATAATTGTGAATGAATACCCGCGGGAGAGCGGTCTTTCGACGCGCCGCAGCTGCTACTTCCGGGTTACCTCCTCGTCGCAGGCGGACAACTCATCATAAAATAAGCATCATGCGGGTGAGTTTTGTCATTTTTATACTCTGACATGAAAACTAAGATGTAAAGGGAGGAAAATAGATAAAAATCTCTACTTCGACCACTGCGTGTCTCGCCTTAATATCAACACATTTTTATACATAAAAATAACAATGCATCGGTTTTATATACAGTAGCCCTTTTTTCTGTACACTCAAAGACGCTTTACATTGCACTAGTCATTCACTCCATACAAAAAGTTGCATAGTGCACGTTTAAGTCCAAGTCTGTAGGAGCAACTAGAGTGGATATTTTGTTGCAAGAGTGGATTGAAAACCTTATTTGGAGAAATTTATTTATTATTTATTTGCCGCTGCCGTCTTCCAGAAAGGAAATGACCATATTTGGAAGACGGTAAGTAGGTGGTAGATATAAGCGCCCAAGAAGACTACTCAACTACTCAAAAGAGAGGCTTTTTGGATATACACACTGGACACATCGAGTCCCAAAGGCCTAAATGAGGAGTTTGACCTTGGACCTTTTCTTTGATTTGGATCCCGATGCTGACGGGTTTACTCTAGTGCTTGCCTGCGTCTCATTTTTCCATCACGGTACCACTACAGTGTTCATGTTCATCTTTGAGGGCGTCTACCCCGGGTTAAATGTAAATGAAAATGTATACATGTAAAATATATGTAAATACTTTGTACATATTGTATTTCTCTGTGGTTATATATTATATACTCTGGTTGTTTCTGCTTGCCCCATCTATGAGCCTATGCACATTTGTTTCTACTGCCTTGTACAGTTTTTGTTCTTGTACTGGTTTATCTATGTGTATATGTTGGACTGATCATGTGACACGTCTTTACATGTGATGTTTTCTATCACATGACCCCATGTAACCAAGAGCTGTACATATTCAGGTGTGCTTGAGCCACTCTCACCGTCTGAAGTAGGGCTACTTGCCCGAAACGTCACGCTGTGGTGAGCTAATAAAAAAGCTGGTGAGCATTCAGCTGTGCGGATCTTTTGTTATTTTCACATATTTGGAAGACAGCCTCATCGCCTTATGTGGGTTAAAGAAATATGTCAGTATTTGTGAATGAATAACCGTGGGAAAACGGCTGTTGAGGCGTGATATTGTAGTTACTTCCCAGAAATTCCCTGCTCAATAGGTTAAAAAATGCATCGTAAAGGGTATGTTTTTATACTCTGACATTAAAACTAAGATGTTAAAGGAACAGGCCACGTTTTTTCCATACTGAGATATGTTCTTACCTGAGCTTAGACGAGTTGATACATACCTGTCTGGTCTTTGTGCGTGCCCTCAGTCACGCAAAAAGACCAAAGATGTTGTTAGCATTTGGCCTCTCCCAGTATATTCCTATAGCTCCAAACAGGGTGAAGTTGGAAGCGACCACGCTCTTCCACGGGCACAAACAACAGGCAGGTACGTATCAACTTGTCTAAGCTCAGGTAAGAACATATCACAGTATGGAAAAAACGGTGGCCTGTTCCTTTGAGGGCAGAAACTAGCTGAAAATCTCATTGACCATTGCGTGATAAATCAATGTTTTCACTGCAGCGTCGGCAATTTGCTCCTAAAAAAAAGAAGCAAATAGTGTATTTTGTTTAGCCTGTATGTTTTTATTCCCATCATTTCCGAGCTAAAGATCAAGAGCTCAGGTCATGAATGAACCCCTGCTGACCGTATTGTATCTCAACAGTATTAGTACTAGTACTCACGGCGGTCTTTTGGCACTGTATGGAGGAGCTGTTGAAGCGCAGCGCCGGCACACTGTGGGTCTCCCCCTGGATGCTGAACACGCACTCGTAGTTCCTCTGGCCGGACTGGGGCTGGGGCAGGTTCTTGGCCGACAGGGTGATGGGCTTGGTGACTCCCACGGGGATGTAGATCTGCGTGGAGGGCAGGATCTGAGGACAGTCCTGAGGGGAGGGGGGGGGGACAAACACAGGAGAGGGGTGAGAGTTCTGAAAGCCGGTTATCGCGGGTGCTTCCATGGCCCATTGGAGCAGCAGGACTCAAAGACATTGTGCAGAACATGCCATCGTCAGGCGGTGGTAAAGAAACATAACGGTCTGCAACCCTCTGTTGCTTGCTCTCCCCCCAGTTTTATTTTAGATCTTTGCAGACGAGTGTTGTGAATTTTGGGGCCAGATGTGACCTAAATACGGACGAACTGAGGATAATGTAAGATAGAGTCCAGCCTGAAAAACTCTGGTTAGGTTATGGAGTGAGCTGAGGAAACACACTCACGTGATATTGATATTCATAGTAGACGTTCTCCACATTAAAATGATGTACAATAGGGTCTGCTCTGGGGCCAGCACTGCACTGGGAATGACTTTCCTGGTTAAATAAAGATTAGCTTTCGATGATTAGATGAATTTGATCAAGGATTATTCCAAACTCCCTCTGAACTCATCTTAGTATCAAACATGTCACAAAACCACCCATAATGTAAACCTGGATCTATTGGTGTGTTCCAGGCGATCGATAACTGGTACATTTCCCACCTCCCACTTGGAAAATGCCTTGGAACGCCGCTCAAAGGGGTCATTCCAACACGAGACGACCAGAGCCCTCAGAGTACAGATACGAGAAGAAGCAGCTAATAATAAAAGTTGAACAAAACCACTGCACCAGTGAAGAGAAGGTTACTTTTGACCACAGCCTTCAATATAACGTTATGTAGCATGTTTTGAATTATAGCCTATCCAGTGTGGAGAAACATTCAGATAGCGTTAGCATCTTATTAGCTAACTACACTAGCATTAGCCGTTTTGTTTACATAAAGACTTTATACAGCTGGAACATATATAAATATATATATATATATATATATATATATATATATATATGAAAACAACTATGTCAGTAATCTATAGCTAAAGTTAAAAAGGATATCTCTACATTTGACTTTGTTCCTTGTTTGTGAATGTAAATGGCCTGAAGGTTTTCTCTGAGCGTTTTGCCTGAGGACAACGCACTGTGGACTTTTCATATGTGGATTATTCAAATGATAGTGATACAAAGGAACAAAGGTTCTGGAGTCACATGGGACTAAACTATGGAGCCAGAATAGTTGCCTGGCTCTGCCATACTATTCCCTGTCCATTCCATGCAGGGAAGTTAGTCTGGTAACGGAGCAATTGGAGCAGTTTGACCGGGCGGGCCTAACGCGCAAAGATCGTCAGTGAAATAAACCAATTAGCAATTAGCGGACGTGACGACAGCTGTAGTCCAACTCACAAAATATGAACTGAATATAAACTCACGAGCACGCGGAGGCAAAATCCTCGACTACTTCATCCATGATTAGTTTTGGCTAATTTTAATGTTGTTAATTGAAGCAAGTGACGTAACCTTGCCAATTCTCTGACGGTCGTGATTGGTTCGCCCTTAGCTGTCAGTCAGCAACTTGTTTACCATGTGTGTCCAGACCCACCTTCTTTCATGCAGAAAAGAAGAGGGTGTGGTTTATCAGGCTATCAGAATAGTGCCACCTGAACGTTGGCATTGACAAGAATTTGGTCATCAAATAATAAAATATTGTAATTGAAACATATGCACTGATATATAAAATGAAAAATGAAATCGACAGTGCACAATTTTTACTTGAAATATTCGTATACAAACAAAACTACAATCGCTGGGGCCAGATAGCACCGCCCAGAGGGCATCAAGGAAAATGTGTGCCTTAGTATGTGGTCAGAGGAGCCTAAAATGCTCCGAGATTGCGAACCACCTGCCTGCCACAATTTCAACTTCCTCTCCATGAAAGATGCAGACATTTATTACTATTTATTATTATTTAACACTAAAATGGACCTATTTAATGGACACGACCAACTTATATTGGGCAGAGAGCTGATCACAGGGCTGTGGCCTGCTTTTTACTGCATTCCCCCCCAGGGAGAACTCCTCAGACAATGCATATGTTTCAATGATAGTATTTTATTTTTGATTACAAAATTCTTTCCAATGCCAACGTTCAGGTGGCACTATAGTGGCTCCATCATAAATCAGGTCCAAACGAGGGACTACATCCAAACTATACCCAAACTAAAGTAAACCTAAAGTGTAAGGCCTTACGCTACGACCGATTTAACACAGTGCATTTTCATCACATATTTGCATTTAGTTTTTTTGGCTTCTCTTTCTCGGGGATTGCGAGCTTTGACTTATTTTTTGATTGACGGCCACGGGGCGCTGATTTCTGGGTCAAACGTATCGCTTTCATTCTCTATTCGCTGTGATGTCTCTCACACGCACACACACATACACACACACAAACCCACCCCCCCGCGCTAACAAGCCCCCTCCCTCGGCAGCAAATATGAAAAATGAAACATCCATCAATAATAGAAGAGGAGGCTGGTGTGATCTGTGAAGGGCTGGAGCGTTTAGCATTTGAAGGAGGTTTAAGGAGAAGCATTGCCAAACAGTACTGCAGTAGAAGTTTGACCTAAATGTGGTCGATGGGTTGAGAACTGCTGAAAACATCTGGATCGTTCAGAATTTGCGATGTTCGATGCTAATGTTAATGGCTGTAGGAAAGATATATTGAGCAGGCTAACGAACGCTGAAAAGTCTCCAGGACTAGCCTACTTCCTAAAGGTCCTTGTTATTTCCATGGGTGGAATGGTATAAAGTCACTGTTACCATGGAAACCCGCCATGTTTCGGCCAAGGCAACATTGTCCATAGACTACTATTGGTAAAAACGGTAGAGAAGAGTCGTGGAACAACTCCATAACTCCCTTAGCTACAAAAAGACAAGTGGAAAACACGCTGTGAATTTTCAATGGTTTCAATGTGAGCGATAACGTCACTATTTTCCATTTTCCACACAAAACTAAAAAACAGAATGCCAACAATGACCCTAACATTAGCTTAATGCTACATATTCTAACGCTAGCTTGAGTGCCGTTTTCCTCCCGTTTGTACTGGACAATGTGCTGTGAAAAAACATCCATATAGACATGATTTTGGCTTGACTTTATTTATGTGTGATGATAAATATGTTTATAGTCACATGTTATTTTCACCCTGACAGCCACTAGGGGGCGCTCTAGGCTTCTGTACCAGTATCTGCTACTCTGAACACAAATGCCCCCAGAGCGTATACCATATTCTGCAGATTACAAGCTGCAAGTAGTGAAATATGCAGCCGATAACGGCACTCGATCAGCAGAAGGGAAGTGTGGAGTGAGTGAGAAACTTGTGATGGACTGGCAATGAAGAAAACAGAAAAAGCTAAAAGCGAGATTGCCACAGCTAGAGGAACGAGTTCGCAAATGGGTGCTTGAACAACGTGCTGCCGGGAGAGGCTCGTCAACGGTGCACCGGGCAGCGGCTGCGACTAGTATACAGTGCCTTGCAAAAGTGCTAATACACCTTCAAGTTTTTCACATTTTGTCATGTTTACAACCCTAAAACGTAAAGATTTTATTTTGAATTTCTTACTTCACACACAAGTAACAGACAACTGTGAAGTGAAAGCAAAATGATACATGATTCTGTTATTTTTCAAAAAAAAATAGAAAAGTAGGGCGTGCATAAGTATTCATACAGCATGATTTAATACTTTGTGGAACCCCCTTTTGCTTCAATAACAGCAGCAAGTCTTCTGGGGTATGACTCTACAAGATTTGCACATCTAGAGACTGACATTTTAGCCCATTCCTCTTTACAGTTTTTCATATTCATTTCAAGTCTCTGGCCCTGTGTACTACATCTGAACAACTCCTAAGGCAAAGCAGTCGTGCTTTCTAAATGTTTCCAAACAAGAGATTGATCGACTCATACTGGGACTCCCAGACCAGACACAGCTGTTGCTAATAAGCTAGCTTGACACTGATTGCCAAAACTGGTCAGCATTTCATTAAACATGACACAAGTGTGTATGTATATATGCTTTTAATTAACTCTCATCTAAATCATAGTGTAACTGCGTGTTGTGTCGCCATTGCCAAAACAATAACTAGGAAACGCCCGCTGTAAAATGTTGCCTTTGTCTCTGAATGGTATGTTTGCCAGTTGTGTCATAACAATGGCATTTTACTGTATGCATGCAGCAAAGTAATGTGATTTGTCCTGATCCCCCTCCCTCCATCTCTCCCACCCTCCGTCACACAAAGTCCATCCATATTTCATGAGCCGTGCTTGTGATGGGGCGACAGGGAAAAAATAACACGCTAAATAATAGAGCGACATACGGAGAGGGGCCTGGTTGGTTTAAGTCCTGGTTCAATCCTGGCACCTTGGACAGGACTGGTGTCACTTCATCCCGGATAAGTGACTAACCCAGGGGTACTATGAAGTGGGTTACGGTCGTGGAAAAGGCGGCACCAAAGGGCCAATCATGGTCAGCGACACCATGGAGACTGCTCATCTGAACATCATAATCCATCAGTAAACTCGTGACGAGCGTATCACACATGGCACGAACTGAACCAAGCGAGGAGTATTCCCACATTTCAAGTGTTCTTACAAGTTTAATACTCATAATATCACATGTAGGGCTGCAACTAACAATCATTTTGGTAATCGATGGAACGTTTTCCCACATAACGCTAAAGTGGCGCTGCTTGAGGACGTGTTGACGGAGTAAACTGAACTGGGATTCAAACCCGGGACCTGTGAAGGATGGTAAGTTGTTAGGGCTGGGACGATACACTTTTTTCGCGATCCAGTGGGCCCGATACGATGCGTGTAGCGATACAATCAGTGCTTATTAGTAGCTTCAGGAACACTTTTAGATTGATGTGATGGATTCGGGATACAGACCATAGCAGTTACTGGAACGCTCTCATTAAACACCATTATATCATCTCATATCTTTGTCAGATCCTACAAAATAGTTACCGGATCCTTTACCCTAAAAAACTAAAAGATGGGGGAATGCGTTCTCCCAAACAGGAGATCAAATTATGCACTGGATACAATATATTCCAATGCTCAATGTATTAGATTTATAACAAACTGTAATATTTGACCCTGAATGAATTTAAGAAGAAAGCGCAAGTTTCCAAAATGTATAAATTTAATATAAATCAGGCTGATATTGATTCAAACAAGTGCAAACGTCTAAAAGTCAGGCTCTTTTGTTTAAACCAAATTGGCACCAAATCTGGATTCAACAAAACTATCTTTAAGTCTGTAACATTATTTTTTTCTTTAACTGGGTTGAGTATCAAAAGTATTGCGATACATAGTTTCACGTATCACAACAAAGAAGAAAAGCGACATTTTGTTATGGATGCAGATTTCCCCGTACAGATCCCAGCGTGTACACTTTATGAAACATAAAACACACGAAGCGTCTTAATAAAAAAGAATGCGCTTGTGAAGTCCGTACCTCTAAAGCCGCGCTCCGTCTGCCAGCTGCACCTTCCACTTCACAGGTAAGACAAACTACAGAGGCTATTTATAGAAGTGAGCAGCGGGGGCGCCGTGGAGGGGGCGCGAGGTGACCGCAGTAAACCAAGGAATCGCAAAGATGTTCTGTGGCAAACGTTCAACGAGAGAGAGGAGTGGAGTTCAACACAGAGAGAATGACAGAGGCTTTTCAAACTGCATCGAAGTGTGTCGGTCATTTGGAAGGTAAAAGTTACCACGATTTTTACCCAGGGCAAACTCTAGTGCTGTGTGAATCGACATGTTGGAGTTTGGAAACATTTTAACCCGTGTACTGAAATCTAATGAAGGCGGTATCAATTCAAAAGGTCTTTTAAACCGTACATTTATGTCCGTGCTGTTCTACATCTATCAACAACTCTGGACCCCCTTCTGTAAAATGTCATTAGCATGTAGCACGTTTTGCCAAACAGGAGAGATAGTCGAGTCGAAGTCATTCTTTGCCCAGGAGTTTACATTTAATGACAGTTTGAATCCAATTTGATGCTTTAAAATGAAATTTAAGGCCTTAATTTTGACACCATTTATTTGAATGACCACGGAAACCTTGGGAGAACAAATATTTGATCAAAAAAGGCTTAGTTCTTAGTCTCTGTTCACAGCACTCCTCTCTCTGAATACCTCCGCTCAGTTGTAATGCGCTGTTTTGCCAGATTTAAACAGATGTTGTTACGACACCTCTGTGTTGGAGATTTGCTGAGGAAATATTACAAACTCGTCTCCGCCCAAATGTTCCAGAAATGCACGGGATTCTTGGGTTGAGTAGCTCCTTTATCTTTTGTTCCAATCTTCAAACGTTAGGATCCTGGACGGCATTAGTGTGTGGAGAGTTTGCCCACGTTTGGGAGGAAAGAGATGAATTGAAATAAATAAAAAATATTCCAACCACTTTTTGTTGACGGAGACGGGGTTGCCATAGAAACAAAGAGCCAGATTCTGTCAAAAATGGAAGAAAAACAATCTACCTGGAAAAAAGATTTAAGAGTAAGAGAAAAGAGAAGAGGCCTGGCAATAATGAGTGGTATTGGGAAAGAGGGCGACCAGAGCGTTATGCAGAAAAAACAAAACTGAATCAACTGAGTCAATCTACACTAAATATGGCCAGAAAATTTGATTGGCATTCAAGATTTAAGTATTTGGGTTTTTATCATTTATGATCATTTATGATAAATTGTCCTTTAAATTGCACGTCCAACATTTAACTAAAACAGAGAGTGTTACTATGATTTACCACAGATATAAATCTTGTTTTTCTCTCACTGTAAAGAGGTTGGTGGAATTTTCTGCCTATGAAGCTCCTGTAGTGTCTCTGATGTTGGAGCTCTTCATAACTAACTGTCAGCCAGGGGTGAAAGTAGCTTTTTTTCTTGCCGGTACTATGTCATTATATATATATAAATAAATAATATAGCCAGTTTTGGGAGAATACTTTAGTAATGTATTCCACTGCTTAGTCCAAACACAGTACTGTATTCTGAATACTTAGAATACTTTCACGTTGATTTTCATAATGTTAATGCATAAATGCGGCATATGATTAAGAAGATGTTTAGGCTATTGTTACAGGCCTGTTACCAACTTATTTACCACTAATGTGGAATGCAAAAAAAGCACTTTGCAAATGCCCAGAGCCCGAAAGGACAGAGCTAAACTTTTCCCCGGCCATTTTGACCTTTTTTGTCTTCTTAATGTTATGATTATGAAACTGAAATTTAATGAACACGTACTTTGATGTATTCCTTTAATATTACTGTATTCAGTAACTGTACCTGAATACAGTTACCCAAAATGAGTATTTTAAATATTCTAAATACATGTATTCAGTTACTACCAACACAGCAGTGTTTTCATAACCAGATCTGTTTCAACAGCATAAACATATGCATTTGTTCTTAATGAAATTCCCACAACTTTACTTTCACACGTGTCATCTGTGGACTAGATTTTGAAAGAAAATCAAAATGGAGATAGGGGAGTATTTACATCTATCTTTAGATCCTCGTGTATGTCATGCCTTTCACAACAAAGGCTTTTGCTTTTATTTTGTAAGGCCATCAGGAAGCGCTCAGTTCTTATCATGCTACTTGACAAACAGGGAACTTTAGAAATATTCCCGTTGTTTTGGTAAAGGATTTAACATTTCCAAGACATGGATAAACAGGACATTTGTGACGCGTTCCACAACTGCAGAGAGAGATTCGAGAGCGAGAGGCTGCGGACCCAGCGCGGATTTGTTCGCTCCTCCTTTTTTCGCAGGTAAACATTCACGCTGTGAAAGTGTCCCGCGAAGGAAAACCAGAAAAGCCGTATAAGGGGACTCTCATTCTAATGTGACAGCTTTAGGTGGAGGAGCGCATGTGAGCCGTGGCGCTGACGGCTCTGTCGTGTGATGCGTAAAGACGCACGGGGGGCCTGTAGCCAAATTGGCAAAACTGCGCCGTTACCGTGTGTTCAGAAAGTTCAGGACAGAGCAGATGAGATCCAGTCTGCATTTAAGTGGCTGAACTTCAACGCGTTTGAGCTCACGGTGTAATATTATTTGCAGACTACTGTTTTGTGCGTAAGGTGAGAGAGCGCACCTCTTCTCCTTCCTGGTACGGCGTACCACCGGCAAATCTTTTAACGGTACGCAGTACCGGCTTACTTTCACCCCTGCTGTCAGCCTATTACTCACCCCTGTTTCTTATACTCTAAAGTGAATTGGGCTGGACTGTTGGTATGTTTTTATTTACAAGGCGCTTCTTGGAAGGCTGCCTTCTTAATTATCTTGCTTTTTTAAACATGAAGCCTAGTCAGCGTAGTCTTCGTTCTAATGAAACCTTGCTGTATGTTGAGCCTAAAGTGTGGATTGAATTGGGAAAGACTGCTTTCAGGTCCCCCTCCTGGAACCGCCACCTTAACGTGGTGGAGGGGTTTGAGCCTGAATGATCCTGGAGCTCTGTTGTCGGGGGCTTGGTGCCCCTGGTAGGGTCTCCCATGGCAAACAGGTCCTAGGTGACGGGTCAGACAAAGAGTGGAAGATAATGGATGGATGGATTTACATGGAACTTACTACAAAAGGACTTAAAATTCACAAACCTTATTTCTTGTTATATTTGAATAAATGTGTGTTTTTTAATGTTATGGAAACTTTGTTGCTGCCCATCTTGGCCAGGTCTCTCTTGTAAAAGAGGTCTAAGATCTCAATGGGTAAGTGTGTGTGTGTAAAATATATATAAATAAATAATTGTGCACTTTAACTTGCCTTGTTTTTTTTTTTTTAGTAACTGTTCTTATTTGAGTGGTTATTTCACAATATTGTGTACTTCTACTTGAGTAATATTCACATTACTTTTGAGTAAAACATTGGGTTACTCTTTCCTCCTGAGTAACAATAAGGGGCTCAGACGCAGTAGAAAAACTGTAGTGTGTCCCTGAGCGGATGATCTTCTGGGCGGACTTCTTTTGTTTTTTTTTGGGCTGGTCTGTGGTTGTTTGGCGTCAGCGTCTTCCTGTGTGATGGACCTTTGTCCCGCTCTCTCTGCCCTCACAGTTCTCCTCCTGTTGGACAGATGGAGCTCTAATCCCAGGATTAGCTCAGTGAAGCGCAAACACCACATCTGAGCCAGAGACACCATCCCACTAACGCCTATGGGCCTTCGGCGGAGGAGCGTATCTGGCCCCAGGGGTTGAAAGGTGCATAGATTAGAAGTAGAATCTTCCAGTTTTTAATAAAGCACTGGACAGTTTTTTTTGCCAGTTTCTGCGATCTCCTCAGATCTTTTCTCTGCTTCAATGCCAGTGACCTGACCTTCTCAAACACGCTGACATCTTTTCCATTTCCACATGGCTGTATCAGAAATGAGAAGCCATGGTTTAAATACCGCGCTGCAGCTGGGAGACAATCACCCATGCAGCAATTATCCAAAGAGAGGCTCGGACTTATGTGCTTAATTAAATCCTGGCGGCCACTTTTTTTGATCAGGCAGCGTATTCACCATATATATGTTTTTTTCCCTAATATTATGAAATAAATTGTATCCAGGAAGGGGAGTTGTGCGTCTTCAAATGTTCCGAGTGCTAAACCCCCAAAAAATGATACATTTTAGAAAAAATGCAAAGGGTAGCACATCGATGTCATTCATATATCCAGACAGAGGTACTCACATAGTTCTTTATTTGGTTACGGCATAAAATAAACGCTAACACGTTTTGGCATAAGCCTTCATCAGAGTGTTTTTGATTATTATGAAATAAATATTAGATGAAATAATATTTATTAATGTTAGCTTCATGCTAGATATGCTAACGATAGCTACGAGTGCCGTTTTTTGCTTCAACTGAACAATTTGCGGTGGAAAAAACATCCATATGGACCCGATTATGTGTGATAAATACAGTATGTTTATCCTCTTAACCCCCGCCTTAAAGGGATATTACAGGATTTTTGACATAGGGCCTCATTTCCTAGTTATCCAGAGTGTTGATTTCTGTAGATTTAAAAAAAAATTTTTTTCATGCAGTCCTTATATTTGAAGAGTTTCGTGGCGCTAGGCTAGTGCAAGGCTAGCGCATTTCTACGGTATCAGTTAGCCTGCATTAAAAACAGTCCACTCCACAGTGCACCTGAGGCAAATCACTTATAACGCAAGACTAACAATATAAATGTGTCGAATCGATAGAATAATTTTAACAATTTTGCATTTAAAATAACTTAAATAACTAATATTTGAGCAGCATCAGCTTCGTGGCTGTAAGCTAACGCAGCAGCGGAGTGATCTGCGAGGAAATAGTCCCTCAAAATGCGGTAATTCATGTGATGCAAGGTCAGTTATATTTCAAAAATGATTCTATTAAACAGACATTTATATCATTAGTCTGATGTTATAAGTGATTTACCTCAGGTGCACTGTGGAGTGGGTCAGACTGTTTTTAATGCAGGCTAGCTGTTACTGTACAAATGCGCTAGCCTAAGACTAGCCTAGTGCCACTAGACCAGGGGTCACCAACCTTTTTTCAGCCGAGGGCTACTTCAAGAGCATTGAGTTGTTCGAGAGCTACCAGTTAAAAACAAATCCTAAAGACTTAAACGTATACTGTTTACTTATAGGATATTGACCCCATATTATATCAATAGCTTTATTTTAAAGTCATACTGAGTCACAAGAACAGAAATAATTGTATTTTTAAGAATCAGATTCAAGAAAATGAAGTGTTTTACACCTTAGAAAAAGTCTCAAGGGCTACTGGGCATGCCCCAAAGGGCACCTGGGTGCCCGCGGGCACCACGTTGGTGACCCCTGCACTAGACTCTTCAAATATAAGAACTGCATGTATTAAAAAAAATTGTAATAATCTCGAGAAATCAACAACACTCTGGATAACTAGGAACGGAGGCCCCCATGTCGTGACATTTTCTCCAGTTCGGCTTTACCCAAATCTAAAAGCTTCTCGACTGGAGCTTACAGCCTTTAGCCTACCTACAAAACCGATCTAAGATTTTGTTGTCGTCACTTTTTCGTCTTATTTTTGTTGCTTTTTTTGCGTGCGTTTTTGTTGCTTTTCCATCACTTTTTGTTGATCTTTTGTCGCCTGTTTTGTTGCATTTATTTGTCACTTTTCTGGTGCTTTTCTTTGCTGCGTTTTCATCCTCATTTACGTCTCGTGTTTGTCGCTTTTTTCAAGAAGTTTTGAGATTGGGTTAAAGTCGAACGGGAGATAATATGCTCAGTCAAGGCGGGGGTTAAGAGGTTATAGTCCGCCAGAGAACGGCTAAAAACAAGTGAAAGACTGTGATTGCCATGAGAGGTTTTCCGTCTGTATCTATGCTAGTGAAAAGTACAGACGGCGTTAGCTCAGAGGTGGAAGGGGGGGGGGGTTGTCACTCTGGCTGCTGCTCCAGGGCCCGACTTACGATGATGGATGTGAGCTTTTAGCGTAACGCGGCGTTCGGCACTTATGAACAGGCCCATTACTGTAAGCACTCGCTCATAAACCCGCTCCTTTATACTCAT
This sequence comes from Neogobius melanostomus, assembly GCA_007210695.1. Classification (NCBI taxonomy): domain Eukaryota; kingdom Metazoa; phylum Chordata; class Actinopteri; order Gobiiformes; family Gobiidae; genus Neogobius; species Neogobius melanostomus. The sequence goes on from VHKM01000089.1 coordinate 284,774, forward strand.
TCATACGGCCGCCGCGGATCGCCTTATCATGGACACTTGACGCTCACGGGCTTGTGTACGAGCCACGCGCCGGTACGGGGGATCTCGCAGCCATTTCCCCGTCAGACACTTTTACCAAATAACAAACGACTTTCTGATAGTGGGGGGACACTTACCTGGGACAGTTTGACGCGGCCCTCCTGGAAAGAGCAGTCCAGCGCGTTCTGGGTGCACATGTGTCGGTATTTGCACCAGTGGCACGGGAAGGAGCCGTTCACGCACGACAGGCACCTGCAAAAACAAACATCACATCGGCCCGGTTAACGGCGCACTCGCATTTTTCTAAGGAGAGAACAGAAATAGCATAGACAAACCCTGACTGTTAAAGGAATAGGCCACCGTTTTTACATACTGAGGTATGTTCTTACCTTAGCTTTGACAAGTTCATTTGTACCTGTCAGCACAGACGGCGTTAGCATTTAGCCTCTCCTCTATAGCTCCAAACGAGGTGAAGATAGAAGCTACCAAACTCTTCCACGTTTTCCCTATTTAAATATGGTTACGTGAAGTGTTACACTATAAAGTATAATTACTCAAAATTAAACAATGTGGATTTTCTAAGCTGATAAAAAGGGGAACTATATTGTAAGGCGTAATAATACCAGGAATACTTCGGCATCCGCACAGTAAAGTGAAGATATCACTGCGCGGATGCCGAATTACTCCTGGTATTATTACGCCTTACAATATACACTCACCTAAAGGATTATTAGGAACACCATACTAATACTGTGTTTGACCCCCTTTCGCCTTCAGAACTGCTTTAATTCTACGTGGCATTGATTCAACAAGGTGCTGAAAGCATTCTTTAGAAATGTTGGCCCATATTGATAGGATAGCATCTTGCAGTTGATGGAGATTTGTGGGATGCACATCCAGGGCACGAAGCTCCCGTTCCACCACAGCCCAAAGATGCTCTATTGGGTTGAGATCTGGTGACTGTGGGGGCCATTGTAGTACAGTGAACTCATTGTCATGTTCAAGAAACCAATTTGAAATGATTGGAGCTTTGTGACATGGTGCATTATCCTGCTGGAAGTAGCCATCAGAGGATGGGTACATGGTGGTCATAAAGGGATGGACATGGTCAGAAACAATGCTCAGGTAGTCCGTGGCATTTAAACGATGCCCAATTGGCACTAAGGGGCCTAAAGTGTGCCAAGAAAACATCCCCCACACCATTACACCACCACCACCAGCCTGCACAGTGGTAACAAGACATGATGGATCCATGTTCTCATTCTGTTTACGCCAAATTCTGACTCTACCATCTGAATGTCTCAACAGAAATCGAGACTCATCAGACCAGGCAACATTTTTCCAGTCTTCAACTGTCCAATTTTGGTGAGCTCGTGCAAATTGTAGCCTCTTTTTCCTATTTGTAGTGGAGATGAGTGGTACCCGGTGGGGTCTTCTGCTGTTGTAGCCCATCCGCCTCAAGGTTGTGCGTGTTGTGGCTTCACAAATGCTTTGCTCCATACCTCGGTTGTAACGAGTGGTTATTTCAGTCAAAGTCGCTCTTCTATCAGCTTAAATCAGTCGGCCCATTCTCCTCTGACCTCTAGCAACAACAAGGCATTTTGGCCCACAGGACTGCCGCATACTGGATGTTTTTCTCTTTTCACACCATTCTTTGTAAACCCTAGAAATGGTTGTGCGTGAAAATCCCAGTAACTGAGCAGATTGTGAAATACTCAGACCGGCCCGTCTGGCACCAACAACCATGCCACGCTCAAAATTGCTTAAATCACCTTTCTTTCCCATTCTGACATTCAGTTTGGAGTTCAGGAGATTGTCTTAACCAGGACCACACCCCTAAATGCATTGAAGCAACTGCCATGTGATTGGTTGTTTAGATAATTGCATTAATGTGAAATTGAACAGGCGTTCCTAATAATCCTTTAGGTGAGTGTAGTTCCCCTTTTTATCAGCTTAGAAAATCCATTGTTTAATTTTGTGTAATCATACTTTGTAGTGTAACACTTCACGTAACCATATTTAAATAGGGAAAACATGGAAGAGTTTGGTAGCTTCTATCTTCACCTCGTTTGGAGCTATAGAGGAGAAGAGAGAGGCTAAATGCTAACGCCGTCTGTGCTGTGTTTACGTGACTGAAAGCACGCGTGAAGACCAGACAGGTACAAATGAACTAGTCTAAGCTAAGGTAAGAACATATCTCAGTATGTAAAAATGGTGGCCTATTCCTTTAATTTAGCCGTTCCGATGTAACCGTGTGCGGTTCAAAGCTCATTAAATCAGGCAGGACTTAAGATACAGTGGAAACCAGATGTTCGCATAGACTACATAAAAAAAACCCAATTGTTTTCTCACTGTCTGACATGAAATCAGAATGAACTTTTCCTGTTTTAGGTCAATTAGAATTTTCTAAATTATTTCTATTTGCCAAATGCCAGAATAGTGTTACTTTCTTCAAAGTCAGAAGTTTACATACACAGATTATGATTGTATAACCTCTTCACCCCCACCTTACGTTTTCTCCAGTTCAGCATTGCCCAAATCTAAAACCGTCTGGAAAGAAAGCAAGAAAGTAACCAGAAAGTTACAAAAACGTGACAAAAAAGGGATGAAAAAGTAAAGTTGACAATGCAGACAATGTGGCAACAACGCAAGGTAAAATCTTCGTAGGTCTTAGCTTTCAAATGAGGTGTTCCACTGGCCTATAGCCTGGAAGTTCTCCGGTAAAGAAGCTTTTAGATTTGGGTAATGCTGGACTGAAGAAAATGTGTTTGGTTCAAGTGGGGGTTAGTAGGTTAAACAGTCTCAGAATGTCCAGATCACGATGTCATGTCCTTGGAAGTTTCTGATAGGTTTCTTGAACACATTTGATGTAATTGGAAATGCCTGTCGATCTATTTTAAGGCACAACTGAAACACACTTTTTCTTTGTGTAGCATCATGGGAAAGTTATAAAGGCAAGGCAAGGCAAGGCAACTTTATGATTTCATACACAAGGCAACTAAATGCGCCTTACAAAAGATGATATGAGAAATTACCATTAGGTTAAGTTAAGGCAAAGCACATATATAGAAACATCAAGACATGGGAAATACACAGCACACGAGGTCACGTGCGGAATTTTTTCTTGGGGACAGGAAGGACGACCGGCCATTGACCGGGGGGTGGAAACGTGTTGAGGCAGAACGACGGGGGCGTGGTTAGGGAGGGGGTATGTGTGTGTGCAGTTATTTACAGTGAAAGTCAGTGTTTTGCAAAATAGAGAGAGAGAGCTCAGGCCTTATCAAGTTTAGCTCTGTGGCTTGGCCTTGAAGGGAAGTGTTGACGGCGTAGGAGAGATAAGCGGCCCAGCTGCTTCGAACCTCCTCTCTCAGGAGGAAGAGAAATATTACAGAATAGTTCATAAATTTATAATGAATTAGCTTTTACTTGTCTCAGCATTAGTTCAGTTCTCCAGAGCAAGAAGTTCACAGTTCAACCCTTTTCCTCCCAAAATATAGTCTTAGTTTAGTTTAGTTTAGTTTATTTATTTGTTTGAGCAGTTAACCTGCTCAAAGGGAGTGGGCTGAAGCCAAAGGCTTATAAGCGCCCACCCCAAAATAAAAATAGTAACATTACATGTAATATTTACAAGGTAGCAAATCCTAAACAAAGGAACATAGGGCAAAGTAACAATAAATGATGAAGAATAAGACAAAAACAACAGCAAAATAAAGAACAAAAGAATGTGCTACTTTTATGTTATAAAGGTGCATTCATACATATTATACTCTGAGATCTTGCTACTTCCCAGTTGTCATTACTATCCTCAATATAATTTAAACCAACTATTGTCCGTCTCCACAGCGAGCTGCCAGGTCGTACATAACAGTTCATCGTTGTGCGTTACTTTCTGGTGTAATTCCATCACTCGGTCACTCCGTGCTCCAAAGTGCTCGACCAAGACATCAGACAGAGATTGTGGACTTGCACAAGTCTGGTTCATCCTTCTAGATGCCTGCAGGTGCCACGTTCATCAGTTCATCAGTTACATGGGAGTATAAAAAAGATGGAAATGTCCCGCCATCATACAGATCAAGAAGAAGACAGGATACTGAACAATGTGCTGTGAAAAAACATTCATATGGACTCGATTTTGGCTTGACTTTGCGTGCGATGAATATGTTTACAGCTAAAAACATTGACCACTGTGTGAAAAATCAATGTTTTCCCCTGCCGTGTCTCGCCTAGGTTATAATTGCAACATTTGGTTTACCCATTACTCATTACCTATGCAGCACTTGAAAACCAAGTCCAAGTCAGAGCCCACGAAAGCCAAACCCTGTCACCTGAAGCTCACGTCCATCTACTCTCCCCGTGTTTAAAAGCCCATCCTTTGTCGGACTTTCTTTTCTGTACTTGAACCTAACAGTGCTCGGTAAATGTCCCCTGTGTGTGTGTGCGTCGGAGTGGAGCGGTGCAGACAGACGAGCTGAAAGGGACAGGAGACAGAGGCGGCATCAGTCTGGGCACAAGGGCCCACAGGTGCATCGTGGGAGATGTAGGTGTATGGCCTGGGAAGCAGTGAATGGAGTATCCCCTCCACAAACACGTTCAACAAGTGAGTCTTAGTATTAGTTTAGCCGTTCATATTTCACTCATGTGGAATGTGCTCCGTCAAACTGAGCCTTGATAAAAAATAAACTGCAGATAACTAAGAAACAATTGCAGATAAGTCTCTCTTCTCTTTCCCTCTTGCTGCCCTTTTCCCTCTCTTCCGGTTTTCCTCTCGCTTCACTCTCCTTTTCCCTCTCTTCCCCTTATCCTTCATTTCCCTCTCTCTTCCCTTCCCCTCTCTCTTCCCTTCCTTCTCTTCTCTTCCCCTCTCTCTCTTCCCTTCCCCTCTCTCTCTTCCCCTCTCTCTTCCTTTTACCTCTTCCCCTCTCTCTCTCTTCTCTTCACCCCTCTCTCTTCTCTTCCCCCCTCTCTCTCTCTTCCCTTCCCCTCTCTCTCGCTTCCCCTCTCTCTTCCAGTCCCTTCCCCTCTCTTCCCTTCCCTTCCTTCTCTTCCCTTCCCCTCTCTCTTCCCTTCCCCTCCTCTCTTCCCCTCTCTTCCTTTTACCTCTTCCCCTCTCTCTCTCTTCTCTTCACCCCTCTCTCTTCTCTTCCCCCCTCTCTCTCTTCCCTTCCCCTCTCTCTCGCTTCCCCTCTCTCTTCCAGTCCCTTCCCCTCTCTTCCCTTCCCTTCCTTCTCTTCCCTTCCCCTCTCTCTCTTCCCTTCCCCTCCTCTCTTCCCCTCTCTTCCTTTTACCTCTTCCCTCTCTCTCTCTTCTCTTCCCTTCCCCTCCTCTCTTCCCCTCTCTTCCTTTTACCTCTTCCCCTCTCTCTCTCTTCTCTTCACCCCTCTCTCTTCTCTTCCCCCCTCTCTATCTTCCCTTCCCTCTCTCTCGCTTCCACTCTCTCTTCCAGTCCCTTCCCCTCTCTTCCCTTCACTTCCTTCCCTTCCCCTCTCTCTCTTCCCTTCCCCTCCTCTCTTCCCCTCTCTTCCTTTTACCTCTTCCCTCTCTCTCTCTTCTCTTCCCCCCTCTCGCTTCCCTTCCCCTCTCTCTCGCTTCCCTTCCCCTCTCTCTCTCTTCCCTTCCCCTCCCTCTCTTCCCTTCCCCTCTCTCTTCCCTTCCCCTCTCTCTTCCCTTCCCCTCCCTCTCTTCCCTTCCCTCCCTCTCTTCCCTTCCCCTCCCTCTCTTCCCTTCCCCTCCCTCTCTTCCCTTTCTCTCTCTCTCTTCTCTTTCCCTTGCGTTCATCCGTCACACAGACACGGAGCTATTTGGATCAATTAGAGCAGCCCGTTTGTTACGTCTGTATCCAAAGTAATGGCTTCCAGCGGGGGCGCCCTCTCCCCAGACGCCTCCCCCCCGACTCACTGTAATTGAATGTCCCGAGTGTCGGCTGGGAGGAGATGTCCGATCAAAGTGAGCGATGCACGGCTCTTAACACCAGGCCAGAGCCAAACGGAGATGTATCAACGTTTACCCAAACCAATGGAAGCCACGCATTAGGGCAATACGTTTGAATTACAGAGACGGATGGACGGGACAGGACTGAAGTACAGTCAGGCCGCGCAACTGTAGACTGTCCAGTACTCACGACCCGCGCTGAGCACTGTGGAGCTCAAAGTGTGTTCATCATGGCATTGTCAGTTTGTCAGCATGCCGTTTTATGGAAAGTGAAAGCTGTTTTTCCACTGCTTTATAGTATGACTCACAAACACTGCCTGCAGAGATGGCGAGAGAAAAGGAGAGGGTAAAGGAAGAGAGAGAGGGAAGAGGAAGAGAGAGGGGGAGAGGAAGAGAGGGGCGGAGAGGAAGAGAGAGGTGGAAGAGGAAGATAGGGAAAAGGAGGAGGGGGAAGAGGAAGAGAGAGGGAAGAGGAAGATAGGGAAAAGGAGGAGGGGGAAGAGGAAGAGAGAGGGAAGAGGAAGATAGGGAAAAGGAGGAGGGGGAAGAGGAAGAGAGAGGGAAGAGGAAGAGAGGGAAAAGGAGGAGGGGAGGGAAGAGGAAGAGAGAGGGAAGAGGAAGAGAGGGAAGGGAAAAGGAGGAGGGGGAAGAGGAAGGAGGAGGGAAGAGGAAGAGAGGGAAGAGGAAGAGAGGGAAAGGAGGAGGGGAAGAGGAAGAGAGAGGGAAGAGGAAGATAGGGAAAAGGAGGAGGGGGAAGAGGAAGAGAGGGAAGAGAGGGGGAAGAGGAAGAGAGGAGGAAGAGAAAGAAAGGAAGAGAGAGGGAGAAAAGGACGAGAGCGGGAAAGGAAAAGAGAGGGAAAGGAAGTGAGGGAAGAGGACGAGACAGGGAAAAGGAAGAGAAGGAAGAGGAGGAGGAGAGAAAAGGAAGAGAGAGGGGGAAGAGGAAGAGGGGAGAGAAGGAAAGAAAGAGAGAGGGAAGAGGAGGAGAGGGAAGAGGAGGAGGTAGGGAAAGGAGGAGAGAGGTAAAAGGAAGAGAGAGGGAAAGGAAGAGAGAAGGGGAAGAGGAAGAGAGGGAGAAAAGGATGAGAGGGAAAAACAGAGTGGGAAGAGGAAGAGAGGAGGAAGAAAGAGAAAGGGAGAAGAGGAAGAGACAGGGAAAAGGAAGAGAAGGAAGAGGAGGAGAGAGAGACAAGGAAGAGAGAGGAGGAAGAGAGTGGGAAAAGGAGGAGAGAAGGAAAGGGACGAGACAGGGAAGAAGAGGGGAGAGGGAAGAGGAGGAGAGAGGGAAAGGAAGAGGGGAAAGGAAGAGGGAAGAGGAAGAGAGGGGAGAGGAAGAGAGGGAAACGGAGGAGAGAAGGAAAGGGATGTTAGAGAGAGAGAAGAAGAGGGGAGAGGGAAGAGGAGGAGAGAGGGGAAGTAAGAGGGGAAAAGGAGGGGAAGGGATAAAGAGGAGAGAGGGAAGAGGAGGAGTCTTATGTAAAAGTAAGGCATTTTATGCAGAAAAATTACATTTCAGTGACAAAATCTGAATAATGGATAGAGCCAGGTTTAAATGTGCGGTTTTATTTCGAGGATTTTGGATTTCAATCAGGCTGGGAATTAGCTATTTAAAAAAAACCTTCAAATAGAGTCTGTAGAAGCGACAAAAACGGAGATGATGTTGCGTGGAAGAGTGGAAAGAAAACCTCATTTAGAGAAAACGGCCCTAAAGTTTAGTGCTCCCTTCTTTCTTTAGCCGCTGCCGTCTCCCACAAAGGAACCGACCATATTTGGATTACAGCGTCACTGTATGAAAAATCAATGTTTTCACCTGCAGCGTCTCATAATAAGTAAAGTTAAATAAAGTGAAGAATCGAAACCTGAGAATGTGTTGATGATAAATAATGTTAATATAAACCCCAGGCCGTTCACACACACATCCCGGGGCACGTTCCGGATCGCCCAGCGCTCCCACGTTGGATTAGATATTCCTTTTGAGCCGCCAAGAGCAGCGCGTTCCAAATAAATTATTCACCGGCGGCTGTCACTGGTCGTCTTCCGGGGACTGCAGGGACTGCCGAAGCCCTGTCCGAGCCCGGATCGGAGCATTGTTACTGGGCACGGAGACTGCTGGGGCTTGTGGAGGGGGTTAGCGGAGCGTCATTAGCATCTCAATATGAAAGGATTACATTAGCATGGGGAGCGTGGGCAGACGGGGAGCGTGCCACTTAAAGACGCGCTACCAGGGGTGTCTCGTGCGACCCGTTCCGACTAGGGCACAGCCGAGTGCAGCAGGGCGGGGTACGGCGAGTCACCTCATTATCAATGTAAGAGCGATCACGGACACACAACCCGACCGGGCATCAAGAGGAAAGGGGCTATACGGGACTAAACCAACACGGAAGGGCTAAAGATGATTTCCTAAACTGGGACAAAACTAGATCTTAAAGGCACTTATACCTCTTTATCATCTCGCTCTGCTTTCACTGTAAACCTAGACATTTGAGGGAAAACACTTTATCAATTCCATGAACATACAGGCGCGTTTTCTGGCAATTCTGTCACAGTGGCTACTCGACAAGTGGTGAAACGTGCCGACAAACTTGTCCCTGTCAAGAATTTGGATGCTACAAACATGTTAGAAAGGTTAGGAGTGAGTTTGGACCACAACTAACATTTTTATTTAGTGGTTTCCGCTTTCATTGTTTGTAAAACATAAAATAATAATCATTTAAAAAATAATTAGGGATGCACTGATCCGATACTGGTATCGGATCAGTATAAACATATACTGTATAAACATGACGCATGATGTGAGCAGCACGCCGAAGCACGCTGGTGAACCAGGAGAAGCAAATTGATCTAAAATCGTTATTTATTTGATTTTCAACTGGATCAAACATGCCGCCCAAGAGAATAGATCCACAAGTGGAAGTAAACCATGAGTTGGAAGAAATCAAGAGATCGCTAAACTCTATGTCTAAAGACATCTTCACCTTGACGCAGCAGCAAGCTAAGATAGTGACGCTGTTGGATGAAGTGAAGAATCTAAAAGTAATTCTTTCGGAGAAGGACGAGGTCATAAGTGGGCTAGAGAGAAGAATTGATGACCTAGAACAGTATGCGCGAGTAGACGAAGTAATCATTAATGGATTGGAAACAAAACACCGAAGTTACGCCCGAGTAGCTGCAGCTGGCACCGGTCGCGCTATGGGGGGGGAAAACGCACCGGCAGAGGAGCTACAAACACTGGAGCAACAAGTGGAAACTTTTCTTGCAACAAAGGACATCACCATTGACACGAAGGATATATCGGCTTGTCACCTGCTTCCCAGTAAGCAAAAGCCTGCCAACCCGGCGATAGTAGTTCGCTTTGCGAACAGAAAGCGCAAGGATGATCTACTGCGACAGGCACGCAAGCTAAGGGGAAGCGGCGTGTACATTAACGAACACCTTACCAGAAAGAACGCAGATATTGCGAGGCAAGCGAGGAGTTTGTGGAAACAAAAGAAGATACAGGCGACATGGACCAGAAATGGTCGTGTTCTTGTCCGTACAAATGGGATGCCAGAAGAATCAAAGGTGATCACGGTAAGGGAAACAAAAGATTTGGAACAGTTCAAGTAACTCTAATTCTAAACTGCATGACATTCAATACCGTCGATCAGACCACTTTTCAGGATAAGAAGATTACTATTTTCTTTGCTAAAATGGATGATGAACTTTATGAAGATTTATTTATTTTGTTGTTAATGGACATGAGGACTATCGTACGGACTTGCAGAGTATTTAGTTTAGTTTACGTTTGCTTCTGTTACATTAGTCTATTTCTTAAAAATGGCAGTATGTAATATTGATGATGACAATATATTACATCTAGGTGTCGAGATAGATGATACAAATTATAGCAAGTATGACATTGAAAGAGAAATTGATCCGGACACATATTTGTGTAGTCAGCCAAATTGTCACTATTATACGGAAGAACAGTTTAAGAGAGGAGTGAATATGAAACATGCCTTTTCTGTAATACATTTAAATAGTAGAAGTTTGTGGAGTAACTTTTCAAAAATCAAAGACTTTTTGAACCTGCTTCCAAAATTTAGTGTTGTAGCCGTTTCTGAAACATGGTTGGACGAAGACAAATTAGCAGATGTAGAATTAGAGGGATATCAAATGTTTGTAATGAATAGAAAAGATAGGAGAGGAGGTGGAGTCGCTCTTTATGTGGACTCAAGTTTGCAATGCAATATAATGGCTAGTATGTCAACCACTATTGAAAATATATTGGAATGTGTTACTGTTGAGATTCATATGGAAAAACAAAAGAATATAATTGTTTGCTGTATACAGTGAAGAAATTAAGTATTTGAACACCCTGCTATTATGCAAGTTCTCCCACTTAGAAATCATGGAGGGGTCTGAAATTGTCATCGTAGGTGCATGTCCACTGTGAGAGACATAATCTAAAAAAAAAAAATCCAGAAATCACAATGTATGATTTTTTAACTATTTATTTGTATGATACAGCTGCAAATAAGTATTTGAACACCTGAGAAAATCAATGTTAATATTTGGTACAGTAGCCTTTGTTTGCAATTACAGAGGTCAAATGTTTCCTGTAGTTTTTCACCAGGTTTGCACACACTGCAGGAGGGATTTTGGCCCACTCCTCCACACAGATCTTCTCTAGATCAGTCAGGTTTCTGGGCTGTCGCTGAGAAACACGGAGTTTGAGCTCCCTCCAAAGATTCTCTATTGGGTTTAGGTCTGGAGACTGGCTAGGCCACGCCAGAACCTTGATATGCTTCTTACAGAGCCACTCCTTGGTTATCCTGGCTGTGTGCTTCGGGTCATTGTCATGTTGGAAGACCCAGCCTCGACCCATCTTCAATGCTCTAACTGAGGGAAGGAGGTTGTTCCCCAAAATCTCGCAATACATGGCCCCGGTCATCCTCTCCTTAATACAGTGCAGTCGCCCTGTCCCATGTGCAGAAAAACACCCCCAAAGCATGATGCTACCACCCCCATGCTTCACAGTAGGGATGGTGTTCTTGGGATGGTACTCATCATTCTTCTTCCTCCAAACACGTTTAGTGGAATTATGACCAAAACGTTCCATTTTGGTCTCATCTGACCACATGACTTTCTCCCATGACTCCTCTGGATCATCCAAATGGTCATTGGCAAACTTAAGACGGGCCTTGACATGTGCTGGTTTAAGCAGGGGAACCTTCCGTGCCATGCATGATTTCAAACCATGATGTCTTAGTGTATTACCAACAGTAACCTTGGAAACGGTGGTCCCAGCTCTTTTCAGGTCATTGACCAGCTCCCCCCGTGTAGTTCTGGGCTGATTTCTCACCTTTCTTAGGATCATTGAGACCCCACGAGGTGAGATCTTGCATGGAGCCCCAGTCCGAGGGAGATTGACAGTCATGTTTAGCTTCTTCCATTTTCTAATGATTGCTCCAACAGTGGACCTTTTTTCACCAAGCTGCTTGGCAATTTCCCGTAGCCCTTTCCAACCTTGTGGAGGTGTACAATTTTGTCTCTAGTGTCTTTGGACAGCTCTTTGGTCTTGGCCATGTTAGTAGTTGGATTCTTACTGATTGTATGGGGTGGACAGGTGTCTTTATGCAGCTAAAGACCTCAAACAGGTGCATCTAAATGTAGGATAATAAATGGAGTGGAGGTGGACATTTTAAAGGCAGACTAACAGGTCTTTGAGGGTCAGAATTCTAGCTGATAGACAGGTGTTCCAATACTTATTTGCAGCTGTGTCATACAAATAAATAGTTAAAAAATCATACATTGCGATTTCTGGATTTTCTTTTTTAGATTATGTCTCTCACAGTGGACATGCACCTACGATGACAATTTCAGACCCCTCCATGATTTCTAAGTGGGAGAACTTGCAAAATAGCAGGGTGTTCAAATACTTATTTTCCTCACTGTATATAGAACACCTGGTTCATCATTGGATACTTTTAATGAGTTTGTAGGAAATATGTTCAATTCAAATGGAAATAAGACAAATATTGTCGGTGGTGACTTTAATGTTGACCTGCTTAATCCAGGTGGACATAAGAAGACCACAGAATTTATTAATGCCTTTTATAATAGTACATTATTCCCAGTAATAGCAAAGCCAACAAGAATAACAACAGTATCAGCAACATTAATTGATAATATATTTACAAATGACATTGGTAAAATTGATGGAGGTATTTTAATGACCGATATTAGTGACCACCTGCCTGTTTTTGCATGTTTTCAAAATGTGTTTAAATCACCATCAGGTCCAACTATATATTCAAGAACAGTGAGACATAGAACACCTGAAGCAATTGAAACACTGCAAATGGAATTAAATAAGTGTAACTGGGATGAGATTTATAGCTATGAAAATCCTAATGAAGCCTATGGTATTTTTTTAGAGCGATTACTAGAAATCTATAACAAATGCTGCCCATTCAAAACGATAACATATAAATGTAATATGCAGAAACCGTGGTTTACTAAAGGAATTATAAAGTCCTGCAAGAAGAAAAATGTACTATACAGGACATTTCTACATTCCAGAACACAAGATGCTGAAAGCAAATACAAAACATATAAGAATAAACTAGTTAATATAATTAGAAATAGTAAGAAAGATTACTACACAAAATTGTTGACACAACATAGACAAAACATTCAGGGAACATGGAAAGTACTTAATGATTTAATACATAAAAAACACAGCAATACGGATAGTGTTAATTACTTTAATAAAGGCAACGACACAATACGTCATACGGATGAAATAGTTCAAGAGTTTAATGATTATTTCGTAAATATAGGCTATAATTTAGCTAAGAAAATTGTACCCATTCCAAACAATGGAATGGAAATTGGGGTTACGTATGAAAGTCCAAATTCATTCTTTTTAAACCCAACCAATAAAGATGAAATATTGAAAATAGTGAAAGACTGCAAGAATAAAAAGTCAACTGATAATGATGGGATTGATATGTTTATGGTTAAAAATATTATTGAAAATATTATTTATCCATTTACATATATTTGTAATCAATCCTTTAAAACTGGTATATTCCCAAATCAAATGAAAATATCAAAAGTTCTCCCATTGTACAAAGGTGGCGACAAACATTTGTTTTGTAATTATCGACCTATTTCTCTGTCACAATTTTCAAAAATATTAGAGAAATTATTTGTTAAAAGATTAGATAGCTATGTTGAAGTGAACAATATAATGAATGAATATCAGTTTGGTTTCAGAGCTCATAGGTCAACAACAATGGCAGTTGTTAAAATGGTAGAAAATATATCACAATCAGTAGATAAAAAATTACATACAATCGGAGTTTTTTAGATTTACAGAAAGCTTTTGATACCATCGATCACAGATTATTATTACATAAACTGGAAAAATATGGATTTAGGGGAAATGTACATTCTTGGTTAAAAAATTATTTAACAGATCGTTTTCAATATGTTAACTTAAATGGAGTTGCGTCCTGCTTACAGAGAATTAATTGTGGGGTTCCACAAGGCTCCGTTTTGGGCCCCAAGTTATTTTTGTTATATATAAACGACATTTGTAAAGTATCGGATGTTCTTAATTTCATTCTCTTCGCGGATGATACAACAATGTATTGTTCTGGCCCAAATCCTATAGAGCTTCCGTTGGTGGTAGAGAGAGAATTATATAAATTAAAGAATTGGTTTGATTTGAATAAATTGTCACTAAATTTAGATAAAACGAAATTTATGGTATTTAGTAATAAAGAGATAAATAATGAGATCAGGATCACTATTAACGAAAATGAAATAGAAAGAGTAAATCATATAAAATTTCTTGGAGTGATTATTGATTGTAAAATGATATGGAAACCGCATATTTTAAACATGCAAAAGAATTGCAATTTTGTATAAGTTGCAATATATTTTGAACAAAAATGCATTACATTTACTTTATAGTTCACTTGTCACACCATACCTAACGTATGGTATCGAAATATGGGGAAATACATATAAAACTAGAACCAATCCAATTTTCCTATTACAAAAGAAGGTTATCAGATTAATTAATTATGCACCTTACAATTCACCAAGTAATTCCCTGTTTCTTCAATCAAAAATGTTGAAGTTTTATGACTTAGTCGATTTGTACACGGCAAAGTTCTTTTACCAAGTTAAACATAATAAAATTCCTAAATGCTTGCAAATATTGTTTACCCAGCGAGAAAGTAATTATAATCTCAGAGGACTATGTATATTTAATCAACCACAAGTACATTCTACATTAAGAGAACACTGTTTATCAAATAAAGGAGTCAAATTATGGAATAGTTGCTGCAATGAGTTAAAACAAGCTACGTCTCTTTTTCAGTTCAAAAATATTTACAAGAGAATAACAATGGAAAAATATTCAATGGAATGAAAATGAATTAAACAGACTTGCTTCTCGTGTGGACAATGGTCCACTAATGTGTTAATTTTATGAACAGATGTGCTGCATTTATGATTTCTAAAGTTAAGGGCAGGCACAATAAGCTTTAGCTTCTGCCTGCACCTGGTCATTTATTGTGTTTTATGTTTCGAATGATTTGTTTGAATGATCTGTAAATGACCAAACCGAAATAAATGAAATGAAATGAAATATCGGAGCTGACACTGGAAAAGATACAATAATCGGGTATCTGCTATAAATATCCGTTACTGAACAGATACCTGTTTTGGCTCTCCATCACCCCATACTCTGCAGTGGTAAGCTACTGTTGTAGCCACAGCTGCCCTGGGGTACTTGGGTGGGAGACCGGTGGGAAACACCAGGAAGTCTGGCTGAATGGAGTGAGTGAGTGAGTGGTTGTCTGTGTAAGCTCTCAGTCGCACAGGAGTTGTCTATCTTCAATGAAGGTACTTGAGTATCTTCTGTACTCGGTAGTAGAGTGTCTTTAACGACCTGAAGTTGTTTACCCACAGGTGAGAGTAGCTGTGATTAGAGGGAGGAGCCGGGCCAACCCCAACTCCTCCCCATGGTCTTTATCTACGCTGCGGGCTGAGCGGGACTTTATCCACTGACGAAGCCTTTTGGATGAGAGGCGAAACGTTTGGAGACCTCAAGCACCTTCATTGATGAGTGAGTGGTTATTTATTATTTATTGGTTTATTTGGTCGGGACAGTGCATGTTAATGAACATACATGGGTCTCATGCATGTAAACAAGCCACACTGGATTGTAGCCTTGGGATAATTTCCATCCGTCGTCCCCCATGCGCACTCTCAAACACACTCTCATCCATTCAGGCCTAGTGTACATGTTTTTAGTGGTAGGGGAAAGCGGAGTACTGGTACACTAAGGAGAGAACATGCAAACTCCACACAGAAAGGCCCCGTCCAGGTGGGAATCGAACCCGGGACTTTCTTGCTTTGAACCACAAGCGCTAACCGCTGTGCTACCGTGCCACCTGTTTGGTGGTGCTCGGAGATGGCACAGACTGGTTGCCTCATTTCTGTCAGTCTACCCCAGGGCAGCTGTGGCTACAACAGTAGCTTACCATCACCGAGTATGGCGTGAATGATTAATGACGATAGTGTAGCACTTTGAGAAAGTTGGTAATACAGGTTTGTAAAGCGCAATACAATTGTAAGCCATTATTATTATTATTATTATTATTATTATATACACACCCAGGCTTCCTGGTGTTCCCAAACAGTCTCCCATCCCAGTACCAGGCCATTCCCTGGTTAGCTTCTGGGATCTGACGGGATCGGGCAAAGCAAATGGCGGTATGATCTTCCTTAATTCCGATAATCTCCAATAATCGTATAATCGCAATATTTTCCCTCACAATAGCATAAATGTAGAATTGCTACATCCTAGTCACAGCAGTAGAAAAAGTCGGTGAGATTGGTGAGGCTTTACCTCCGGAACTGTCATGGCCGCCGGGGCTGTGCTATTCCCGTCTCCAAACGGAAACAGTGGGAGCTCATTAGCTGAACACACTATGTTAATTTATGGCATTTCTGACGAGGCGCGGGCCACGGAGCGTTCAGCTAAGTCAACACACGCGGCGAGTACGGGGTTGGGCACATTTTCGGGTACAGGAGGGGCGGACACACACTCCTGTAGACTGTGCTAGACCCTTCCATGTTGGGGTCATTCGGTGCAGAGGCGCACTGCTCTTCCTCCGCACCAGGCACTACTCCCTTGTCTGCACCCGTCTAACCCATCCCGCTGTTGTAAAGTGACTAAGGAGCATGACGGCAGACAGATGGCGCTCTGCAGGACTCGCTCTCATTCACAAACTGCCCTGGCAGGTTTGCTTTCGTTACTGTTTCAAATCAAGGGAACTTCCACTTATTTCTAGGTGACTCTTTGCAGTGTACTTTAAGTGGAGATGCTGTTGCCTCAATATCCAAACAAAACAAGTTGCAAACACCAGCCCTGAGCGTCAGTTCAGTCAGTTCGTCCTTGTGAACGTTTTTTTGTCAAAAAAGTAAAATTACACAAAAATGACCTGAGGTTGACATAAAAGTAAAACCATTCTGCAGAGGTTCCTCAGTGTGTGCTGGAGTTAAAGGCAGGTCCAGAGTGTCCTGCTCCACCACACAGCACAGAGAGACTGACGAAAGACGAGGACTGAAACTTTCTTTGTTCAGCTGATCATGTACCGGTAAAGTTTACACCGTCTCTCATAAGAATATCCAAATCTGTGTGTAAAAGCGTCTGGTTGTAACTGACGTGAAGAGATGTGGCATGTGTCTCGTGTACTGCATCTTCTCCCTCCATCTCTCCGAGAGTGTAACATCGAGCACAATGCTAAGTTACAAACAGACAGGACACTGATACAGTATGTTTCAGCACTGATGAATCCTGTACTGGAGGAAATATGTTACAGAAATATAAAGTGTGACAGATGAAAAGTCCAGTCTGATGCAGGTCACTGTGTATTAGTACACAAATGTACACAAATGATCAGAGTTGTGGCCTTGCAATGGCATCGAACTTTAAAATATACAACAATAGTCTCCCTTATGAAAAAATGTGGCTGGGTGCATAATGTTTATTTAAAGGTATATTATATCAAATAATAATTTACACTATGTTTACATTTTTGACCTCCACTCTAAATGAGCTCGACATCCGTGGCTTGAGAAATCAACATTGTATCACTGACTGTTAGCATTTAGCCTCAGCACGGTAAACACATCTGTAGCTCACATCTGTGAACCCTTTGACGGAAAACTTCAGCAACAGCTCAGCTCTGACCTGAGCCCTTGTTGTATCCAAGGCTAGATGTTTGGAGTGTGGTTCAGGGCTTTCTCTTTGAGAAGTTTGTACAACCTCAAGCTCAGCAGCTGTAGCTAACGTTCACACATGTTCTCCAGGGCAGGCTTTGCTGTCAGTAACCCTCCCGGCACTTTATAAAGGATCAAATCCTAAGCTTTCAATTTTCTCATGCTATTTTTGGATGTAGTATAATGACTTCAGTCAGTGGAGAGATGCATAGTTTGATATGGTATACACCAGCAGATGTCTCCAACATGGCCGCAATAACAACAAGTTACTTAACTGAGAGACATGTAAAAGAAAAAACTGAAAAAAAACTGTTCTGTTGTTTTTGTGGGACATAAAATATATTAGAGATTTTGGCTAAGCGTCACTGGTCCTATATTAAGCTGATTGCTGTTGATCAGGTGTTCCAAGCTTGAAAAGAGGACAGACTCAATATTATGCAGGGTTACTCAAACATGGATGAATCAGCCGTGTTTGTCATCAGAGCTCAGCAGAATATGACATTAGGGCTCAAGATAACAGCGAGTGAACAAAACCAAGTGACACCCCAGCCCACCGGGGGGCAGCGCAACCTCCCGAGGGCCCCGAGGGGAGACAAATTAATGAGCAGCCTGTTTAACCGGTGCAGCGTTAACCAGGCGAGCTAACGGGCTAATCTGAGGATTTGTCTATGGAGGGATCGGACCAAGGGGAGGGGCTAAAGGTTAAAGGTCTTGGAGACGGGTCGGGTGACGCGGATCAGGTGGCATGGCATTCTGCTGTGCAGCGCTAAGTGAGGAGAGGGACGCTATGGGGTTAGCGTTACACAGCAGCAGGCTGTTCTTGTAGCCATTTGGAGAGAGACAAGAGCTCTTTAGTCGAGGAGTCCACAATGAACCTGGAAATTGATAGAATTGATTCATCACAATTACAGACTTGAGGGAGACACTGCAGCAAAAACACACAGTTGGGGGTTGGCCAGTTTGCTCTGAAAGGCGGGTCAATATGAAAAAAAAAAAAAAAGATATAAAAGACATCAAATTCATATAAAAGTAGGATATTTTACGCATACAAATCTAAATAATGAATAGACTCTAAATGTATGGTTTTATTTTGTTGAATTAGTTAATACTATTTTATGATTTTTAATATTATATATATTCAACCTTGTTTTTTGGGGTTCAAAGCTCAATAAATCAGGCAGGAATTAGATATTAAAAAGTCAATCTAAAAAACATGTACAAATATTGTTCAAGTGCATATGAAAGGTTTTAATGCTTTTGACAATATGGATAACTTCAATGGATAACATTACATTTTTCATTTTATTATTTATTTCATTCATTTAGAAAAAAAAATGCAACAATAAGTCAAAACTTATTTTGTCTACCCCCTTTCAACACAAAATCATTTATAGTTCCAGTTCATTTGAGCCGTCTGTCTCATGTAGCCGTCTTCTTTTACACACACACACACACACACACACACATATTATATATATATATATATATAATATATATTATATATTTATATATATATAATAATATATATATATATATATTATAATTTTATTTAGTGAAGCAGCAATTGTAATGATATTGGAATTAGATATTAGTTATTTTTATTTGAATGTTTAAGCTGCTGACAGGAAGTGACATAGATAAAGCTAATGGTGCATTCCACTTGTGTCGGAAAATCCGACCAGGATAAAACGTTATCTCCGAGTTGTAGCGTTCCAGTTGTCCAGGTCAGAAACATCGGAGGTAGACAGACACGTCTGTAAAAGTTACAACTTTGTTGCTCATGTTCGAGCATTATAATCAGTTTACAGAGAAACTTCATTGTAATATTTATTATAATTGTTGTTAATACAGTTATAATTTAGCATTAGTAGTTTTTTTTTTTTACCGTTAAGACGCTAGCAAGAGAGCTGCAATGCTTATCCATTTTGCGTTGACATCTAACAAGTTTATTTGGGAAAGATCTGCCATATAACGTGGTTTAATGAAGCTTTACATGTCACGTCGGGCGCAGCCATCTTTAAGTGCTCCTTCTCGGGTGAGCTGTTTCTGTCCCGAGTTCTGAGTCAGAATTACGGAGTTGGTGTGCGTTGAAATTTCCAAGTCGGAGCTCGGAAATTCCGACTTCTGAGATCAAGTGGAACGCACCATAAAGTTCCACAGCAGTTTGACTCAATCATAACATGGTTGGCACGGCAACAGTTTAAAATTGTTTGCCTTCATCTATGTCACTTCTTGTCAGTGTCCAATAAGGAACAATAAACAACACACAACATTTAACTACAGAAAGCTGGCTATGGTTGTAGTAAAATCTTAAATATAATCGTGTTAACTATGTTTTAGCAAAGATTGTGTCATATGCACAATACTGTAGACTGGACTGGTGATTGGTATTGGAACTTATCTGAAAGGAAATGTGTAAACCTGGGATACTCTCTAATTACATCATGAAAAGTAATATTAAGGAATCCTGCTTTCCAAGGTATACGTTGTCGTATGTACTGTTTTTTTAAATTATTATTCATCCTATTACATTTTTTTTTTATTGAACATTGTCCTGTAAGTCACAACAAATGTGACAGGCTGGTATGAAACGTATTTAAATGCTCTTCTTGTCAATGCTGTCCAGGTTAATGCGCTGATTATAAAGTAACATTTGATAAGCTCAGGAAGTAATGTTTACATCCAAAGCCAATGACATGTATACCGGATGATTGTTATGTAAAGTATTGTACTGAATGGGGGGCACATAAGCTACTCCTTTTGAGCTTCCATAGTGTATTGTTATGAGTTTTGAAATTAAAAAGAATGTAAACTGCTCAAACAAACTAAACTAAAAATGCACTTAGAACGTAAAAAGACTAGTTTGGAGTCATAGGAGCTACTAAAGTGGAGATGTTGTTGCAAGATAGGAACGAAAAAACGTTTTCAGGCCGCCCACAGACGCAGCGCAGTGTTGACATGTTGGTGCAAATGAACATTGGACATTTTACACAAATCAATCGACTAAACATTAGACTTTAGCGGTGAACATTTCCTCTTGTTCTCCACTTAAGGAACGGACTTTGCGCTCTACTGCAAGAGTCATACAACGGAAGTGCCGATCCGCGGCAAAAAGAGGCAAAATAGATGCTTTGGAGTTGCCCATATATGGTCATGTTCAAAGCAGCCAGAGGGGGTAAACAAAACTTTCTCCCTTTTCTCCACCATTACTTTAAAGCAGTACTAAGTAACTTGTTTACCTTAATAAATCCTTTCCGTAGTCCCTCTGGGGTAATACAAGTGTTAATGGGATGATTGGGGGGTCTTTCATCTCCCCCTGGTGTCTCTGGCCAGAAAACCACAATTGCAACTTGACTGCCACCGGGGCGGAGCAACCAATAGACACTGATAGAATCACGGAGAAGAAGCTAACAGGCTAACGGGCAAAGCTAACTGCGGGATAGCGCCACTTTAAACAGTATTTACAGCCAAGTTTGAGTGAAAAAAAATATTCCCATTGTATAACTGGATGTACAACACCCCTCTCTCCCTTCACTTTTCTGTCAGCGTAGTGTTTACTCTCCAAGACATTTAATAAGTTAAAAAATCGTAACTTGCTACGACACCTGCAGTTGCACTTATGGCCTCTAGGGGCAGAGTTACTTAGTACTGCTTTAACAAACCCTAAATTATGAATTTATCTTTCTACTAAATAAAGATACAGAGACTTAAAAAAACGAACAATGCTAACCAGGAATCTAACGTTACCTTCATGCTACATGCTAACGTTAGCTTCGAGTGCTGTTTTTCCCTTTTACTGAACAATTTGCAGTGAAAAAACATCCACATGGGCCAATTTTGGCTTGAATATATTCGTTTGTGATAAATATGTTAATGGTCCGCCAGAAAACGGCTAAAAAGAGTGAAAACATTTGCCAATAGGCTAATAGGCCGAGTGGATCCTCAGTCGGCGCTTGGCTCATCCTGTCTTTGTTATTTTCCTCTAAGTTAGTAGCAGCGTCTTGTCTAAAAAAAAATAAAGAGCTCAAGATTACAAGCAGGCAGTGAGTGGTGACAGTCACAGCATCATGTGAAAAACATCACATCAGAGAATTCACTGGAGGAAACTTCCATGCTCTTCACAGGAAGCGTTTTTGGTCTTAAAGCTAACACTAACACTAATTACAAATTAAAATAGCACTCTGAAGTGCTATTTTACAACGGACGTCGCTGGTCATTTGCGTGCATATAGAACCTATTGTGATTTTGATTCAATCGCAGTCCATCGTTCAGCCCATAACACGATTCCCTGTATATCTTACTTTATAATGTAACATTCTTGGAAGTCACTGCCCGGGCTGTAAGTGAGCAGCGTTGAGCATTAGCGCGGGTTAGCGTATTGGCGTGCTCGGCTAACACCTCCAGTGGGACCAGCACACAGCCCCCCACACCCCACCCCGGACCATCTGCTGCCCCCGGCTAATGCCCCGGCAGACGGGTAGAGCCGCTCAGCATGGGGTGGGGGCGTACAGGGGGGCGGGGAAGAGGGTAGAATGCATGCGGGATGGATTCGAAAACAGCGTGGAGGAGCACTGACCTGCGAGAGCGCACGGCAGGAGGTGAAGGCTGTTAGCATGAAGATTAGCAGCGGTAGACTGTAAACAGCGCGACGTAGGGAGTGTGAGGGAAGTGGAGTCACTTGTAATCGCTGATGTGTAATTAGCGCTTGAATTTGTGAACAAAGTCGACAAAATCTTGTAGCGACTTCTGTTTTACAAGATGATTCTGTTCACAATGGACATTATAAACATGCCCAGGAGCACTGACGTGAACCGCTCAACTAATAGGAGATTCCTATTTTGTAAAATCAACACAAGACAAATGGACTTACTCCTTTGATCGGATGCAAACGTTTGGCTCTTCATCACAAGAGTTTCATGGAAGCTTTTGATGGTCCCACGCTCACAAGATGTACAACCCCTCAAAAGTTTCAGTCAAAAGTCAAAGCCATTTCTGACGACATTGTGAAGCTCACTGAGCAAAACGTGAAAAGTGCATAGCAGTAACCAAAGCAAAAGGCGGCTATTTGGAAGAATACCATCCATTTATGTTCTTCCACTTGTCCGTTGCCGGGTTGTGGGTGTAGCTGTTGGAGCTGCCCAAATCACATAGCACTAGCCCCTATGGCTCCTCCTGCAGGTGGACGGCCTCATGGTTCTAACCGGGCCTGTTGGTCTCTCATAAAGGGTTTCTGAACCGCTCTTTGTCTGACCCGTCACCTGGGACCTGTTTGCCATGGGAACCCTACCAGGGGCACCAAGCCCCCGGCAACAGAGCTCCAGGATCATCCAGGTGCTCATCCCTCGGCCACGTTAAGGTGGCAGTTCGAGGAGGTGTTTGGAATAATCTATTTTTATTATTTTTTTGTTTAAAACTAGGGCTGGCCGAAAAATATGTATTACGATTTTATTTTTATTCTATTTTATTTTACCTTTATTTAACCAGGAAAGTCCCACTGAGATTTGGAATCTCATGTCCAGGGGAGCCCTGGCCCGATTCATGAACCTTTTATACAAACCTCAGCTCAAACAAAAACAAATGCTTTCCTCTAGTTTCATTTAACACATAAAACTCGTCCATGGTCTCGTTCAAACTCCCAAACTAGGAGATGCTTCTGCCCAAAACATTTCTGTTAAACGGACTATTATAAAGTCCCATGACGATTGAGATTGACCAAAATAAAGACTGCAATTTCGATGAAATTACAATTAATGGTCCAGCCCCATTTAAACCATAATTCCAAATAAATGAAGGCTTTCAGTGAGAATCTACAATGGAAATAGTCTTCAATAAAAGAAAAAACAACAGGCCTACATATAAAAAGCCTTTCTAAACTTTTGACCGGTACTGTAGACATGGGCTGGATGGTGAACTTCCACTGTTCCAGCTGTACATGTCTGTAGTGGGAGGGGGAACTTGAGTGCTAGAATTTCACCATCCACTGTCACAAACTGACGTGAGCTAATCAGGACAACTTCTACCAGATTCATATTCATGACATCGCCAACAGTCTCGACATCAGTATGGGCACTGCACCAGGACGAACCCACAGGCCCAGGTGAAATCCCAGTGTTCACTTACGACTGGTGCACGCTGCAGTTGTAGAAGACGAAGTCCACGCTGGCGAACTTCTTCCCGGTTTCTCTGGATTTGAGGTAGAGCTGCACCACGCGCTTGTCTCCTGGAGATCGCACACATCATGGCGTTAGTTTGACAAGCAGGTAAGAGATTACAATCGTTCAAACATGGATGAAGATTCAAAACATTTAAATAATGTGTAGGAAATGGCAGCAAGGCATAAAACCGGGCTGGTCAGGATTATGATTTTATATAGCAGTAACAACAAACTTTCATCTAATTGACATGATGGCAAATCAATGGCGCCAACATGACATAAAAAGATAAACAATCAAATGTATATGAAAGGCTTTTGTTTTTATGTTAAAATAGCATAGCCACAGTGTGCAAAGAGCCCGCTGCCGAGACTTGAATCTATTGTGTATTTTGACGTTTGGAGAGAAAATTAGCTACTTGGGCTATATCCACAGGAAGATAAAACGTGCATCATTTCAACGTCACGGGACTAAAACGGAAATACTGTCAGAGAAGGGACTGTCACTGGCTAACTCTGCTGTGTTTTTCTGTGCATATTTCATTTCTTAAAGCCACACAGCGTAGAATTTCACCCAATAAATACAACTGAAATACAAGCATTTATTTTAGAACAGATATTTTCATCAATGAAAATGCCTCATAAATGTACAAACAAACATGTGCTGTTGCTCAGATCTCCTAAGACAGGACTGTAACTTTACCGGGAGTGGGTACGTCTCCAGCTCCATGGAGATGTTGACTAAAGGCAGCAGAGTTTGAGATTTAAATAGTTTAGGTCCTCATCAAAGTACATTATTTGATTACCCACTGCAAAAATAGAATTTTCTGTATCGAGCTGGTCATTAGGAACATGTTTTGTACTGATGGCAACAGTTACTGTATAGTCAAAAATGTTACGCAGTGTGCCTTTAAGATTTGGCCAATTTTGAGCAAAAAAATGTGGTCAATTTCAGCCAAAAACTGCAGCTCTTTTGGTATTTTCAATGAACTTGTACATAAAAAAATCATTGAACAATGTCAACCTTTTCCAATACATTTTGATTTAATGCCAATTTGAATCTAATTTAGTGCTTTGTTTTAAATTACATTTAATGGTGTCTCTGGACCAACAGCATCAAAATTGATGCTTTTGCTTAGAGAGCTACTGGTCTCTAAGATATAGAATTTTTTTGGTACCTGCTTTCGATACCAGTAGTACCCAAACTTTTAACGGTACCCAGCTCTATCCACATCTGCCTGCAGAGTGTGCTCCAGGTCCACTAGCTCAGTCTCTCCCCCCTTCACGGTCATATTCTCACACAGACATTTCAAATCTTTAAATGCGAAATACAAATTCTAGGATGCCATTGAAACTACATTCAAACGTCCCTAGAGTCAAAACAAATCATTCTTGTATGTGTTGCACGGTAACTCCCTCTCCACCCGCCGAATAGTGTGCCGCGTGTCATTAGCGTGTGCTGTTAGCGCTTGAAAAACTGATAGCTCTATTTTTACCGCTGGCTCCTCGGCTCCCGCTGAGCCCCGGCTGAGGTGCGACCGAGTTGCTAAGAGACACTTTTTCTGTGCGTTCAAGGTAGAAGCCACGCACAGAATTCGGATTGCAGCTGCAATATGCAAGTACGGGCCATATCATTGGGTACACCTGGGTAACGTTACTTTTTTTTTTTTTCATACCAGTACTTTAACAGTACTTGGTTTTCGATACCTGAACGATATATTTTTGAGACCTATACTAAAATGTTTGTCATCTAGAACCAGAAAACAGAGCAATAATGTGCGGGAGATATATATTAACCAACCAAAGAACAACAAAAAAAGTGAGGAAAAAAACAGGGGGAAAAAGGGAAAATATTTGTTAAAAAAATGAGCAAAAATTAGGGGAAAAATTGGGAAAATTAATAAAAAAATAGGAGGAAATGAACTGGGGAAATAGGAAAATTATTAGTAATAAAAATGAGCAAAGATTAGAGGAAATAATTGGGAAAATTTGAAAAAAATTTGGAAAAAAATCTGTATTGTTTAACAGTACCCAGCCCTACACCTGGGTGACTTGTTAACATGGATATGGCCCTTCACCTTTGTTCCTGGTGATGGGGATGACATCTCTCGCCGAAGGGGACAGGCAGTAGATGTGTTCTCCCTGGATCAGCCCCTCGGTCTCCACGTAGTCCTCAAAGGAACAGTTGACTCCCGCCGAGAGGTCCGGGACGTTGCGAGCCTGGAGGACCAACTGAGAGACGGCGGAGAAAAAAACAGCAAGTCAGAAGCGTATTATAAGATCAAAAAGGCCAACTGTGGTGCATGTCAGGAGTATGGCTGCCTATGAGATGAATGATTTTAACACAGTTCCCTTAAATTAAAACAAAATCAGGATACAAACAGCCCGATTTGGCTAAAACACAAAATCCTAACAAAAACTCAACTTTAGCACATTAAGTTCCCTTATGTCTGTTTGATCCTAGACTTTGGAAGCAAGAAAGATTGCGTAGACCCCAGTCAGATGGAAGACGTCAAAGATCATGTGATGTATTGTGGCTTCTTGTGACCCGACATGTCCTACTCATTAGCAAAAGATTTCGCTCATGCGGTTCGTTCAATGCCATCCATCAATCCATCCATTTTCTTCCACTTGTCCGTTGCAGGGTCGTGGGGGCAGCTGTTGGAGCTGCACCAGCCCCTATGGCTCCTCCTGCAGGTGGTGGGTCCACAGAAGGACGGCCTCATGGTTCTAACCGGGCCTGTTGGTCTCTCATATGGGGCAATATTCGTTCAATGCGTCGGTTCCAAATCCAATTGACTGTGTGCACAATGTTAGCATGAAGCTAACGGCAGCGCCACAACCCGAACAGTCATTTCCAGCAGAGAAAAAGAAGCCTATGCAGCAGTCAAAGTCTTCAGAAGTTTATGAACAGTTTTGCACCTTTGTCCCATAGGTCAATGGCAGCATAAAACTTTTCTAAGGCAAGTCGGTTTTGTACAACAGCTCAAAACGTGTTCATCCCTGCATATTTCTTCCTTCCCACTCTGTTGATCTGTGGAAACCACAAGCACAAATGCGCCGCTGGCTCTGAGAAGACTAGGGTGACCAGATATTTCTACATTAAAAACCGGGACACAATGACAATTTGTGGTTTGAGCCAAATTGTGACTTGAACGTGAACGATATAAACAGTCTAATGTCAATTCAACGGACCTATTGGGTCTCATAGCAACGGGTGAAGTTGCTATGAGAACTTTGTGTTTGGCCAAAAGTCATGAAGTTTCAAGTAAATAACGATTCTAAGGGCGTGGCACAGGGAAGAAAGGGGACAACTGGAAGAGAGCGTGTGTAAAATGGAGGACGAATCGATGGTTTTACGGAAACCACAGGGGACATGGGACCGAGGGCTCAAAACTGGGACTGTCCCGGGAAAACTGGGACATCTGGTCACCCTAGAAAAGATTTGTCCTCATCGTAAAAATGCTGCGAGCTTAGCTTTTCCCTATATTTTATTGTTGTCATCGAAGACAGTCAGGTGTCTCTTTACAATGACACTCAAAATGTGTGTAATTAACCTCTTAACCCCCACCTGAACCGAGCACATTTTCTCCAGTTCGGCTTTACCCAAATCTGTTGTTAATGCTGAACAGAAAATGTGTTTGGATAAGGTAGGCGTTAAGGTTAATCTTATTCTTCATGTAAAGTGGCAAGTGGCCGGCTGGACCTGAACCGGGAAATGACTGTGTGGGTGTTGGAGCTGCCGATAGCTTAGCTTAGTCAATTGTGATTCCACTGGGATTACTTCCTTGCAATATATGACGCTATATTGTTTTTGCCTTGTCAAACACACTGGCGAGAACAAAGTGGTAAGTCTGGTGTGTCGCTCTGGAGTGCACTTGTCTGATGACAGATGAAGGCCTTTACTTAACAGCGAAGGAGAGAGGAAGGGGTTATAAAGAATCAATGAAGGACAAAGTGGACATGGCTGAAACCGGATCTGAGCTTGGGGTGGGGGTAAGAGAGAGAGAAACTTCCTTTAGTGAGCTGGGAGTGGGCTCTGACAGAATGAGGTCTGCGCACACATGTGGTATGGGAATATGACGCCGAGTGTAATGTGTAATTCATTTCATGTGTTCAAGTGCGTGCTTTTCTGGTTTAGACATTGTTAACGCCCAGTTTACGCATTCTAGCCCAATCGATGAGTCGCAAAAAACCCAAACGTATTTCCCAACAATGAAAGGTAGTGAAACGCGGCGAGTTTTTGTTCCGCTGTCAAAAGACGAAAACAAAGCGGGACTGGTGCCTGCTGAATCGTAAGCCAAGGTCAAGAGCCAAGAGTTTCATGAGCCGTAGTTGCTGGACATCGTCACAGAAAAACAGCTGTGTTTCTGGCTCTGGAATATCTGACACGTTTACTTTTTAAAGCAGTACTAAGTAACGTGTTTACCTTAATAAATCCTTTCCGTAGTCCCTGTGGGGGTAATACAAGTGTTAATGGGATGATTGGGGGTCTTTCATCTCCCCCTGGTGTCTCTGGCCAGAAAACCATGCTTGCAACTTGGCTGCCACCGGGTCGGAGCAGCAATACACACTCATAGAATCACGAAGAAGAAGCTAACAGGCTAACGGGCAAAGCTAACTGTGGGCTAGTGCCACTTTAAACAGTATTTACAGCCAAGTTTGAGTGAAAAAAAATATTTCCATTGTGTAATTGGATGTACATATCCCTCTGTCCCTTTGTCTTTTCTGTCAGCGCAGTATTTACTCTCCAAGTCATTTAATAAGTTAAAAAAAAATCGTAACTTGCTACAACACCTGCAGTTGCGCTTATGGCCTCTAGGGGCAAGAGTTACTTAGTACTGCTTGAAGTCCTCCCGGCAGTGTTTAGTCGCTCTTAGCGGAGCCTTGATATTTCAGGCACAGGTGGTCGGGTTTTTGCCAGCACTGATGGCACACGGGACATCGCGGCTGGAGAATCATGACTAATATGTTACCTTGCTGAATAAGAAATACAGTCGCAAGAAAGACCTGTAGGCAAAGACATTTAATAAAACTCTAGATCGGACATGAATCGCAAACATGGCGGCCATATAGTGACATTTTTCATTGATCCAAAGGCAGAATGTGAGGCACACTCATTGTTTGTGATTGGTTTGTTACTTCTAAGTCTCGTATCTCAGTCAGGATCAGGTCATTCCTTTGAAGCGTTTGTGTTGTTTAGCCGTATTAGCTTTGTTTTCTCCATTCATTCCCAGGGTTCAGCGTTAGCATTCATTGTACCACTGTCCCATGTTCAATATTGGTCATGTCATGTGTAAAAAGTACAGAAATACTGTTATAAAGTAGAAATCAAATGTTATATCCGATATAAACAGAAGTGAATGAATTGAAGTGTTTGACAGAGGAAAATCCATGAACAAAAGTCTGTGCCTCCTATAAAACTGAAATAACATTTGAAAAACTGCAAAAAACGTTATTTTTCTTGCCAGATATGACATGCGGTCAGAGTCATGAAATAACTCAAAATAGATAAAAACAGTATCAAGGAAATAAGTGGTGTTTCCATTTGATTCCATTGCGCTGGGTTAGAAGGGCCAGTCACACGATGGCCGCCGGAACTGCCATTCGTTCCAACAGATTAACTATGACCATGTCCTGTCAGGAGTTTTATTATAGAGCTATAGATAAGCTAGCGAACTTAACAATAACCCTCATATTTGAATCGATACTAGATTAACAGAAGAAGAGAACTTTCGCGGTAATGCAAAAGAATGATTAGTCCACACATTGGTTACCGGTGGGATTTAATGCAGCGGTGGGGATTTTGCAAGATTCGGTGATTTAGCCTCTAAAGTTGTAGCATCCCCTTCGTTGCATATTTACATCCCTCCACTGCACATTTCAAACCCTTTAGCCTCGATCTGGAGGATAGACACAGACGGCATCTCTGGAATCGCCCATATATGGTCATTTTTGAAAACAGTTAAGGGGGAAAACAAGTTGGAGAAAAATCGAAACTTTCTCTAATTATTCAAAAACGACTTTAACAAATGCTGAATTATGAACATAGTTTTCTACCCAATAAAGACACAAAGACATGGAGAAGAGCAAAGTGGTTCAAGAGCCCATAAATACATAAATAACTGAGAATGCTAACATGATGCTTCATGTTAGCATAGTGCTAATGCTAGTGCTAGCTACGACTGCCGATTTTTCGCTTCTACTGAACAATCTGCTGTGAATAAACAACCCTATATGGACCCAATTTAGACTTGACTTTATTTGAATGTGATAAATAGGTTTATATTTTGCCAGAAAATGGCCAAAAAGAGTGAAAAATTGTGTTTCCCAAAAGATCCGATGGGGAATCTTCTATGACGAGATGCCGTCTGTATCTATATCGCGCTGGTACTGCACCCAGACAGAGAGGTTTTGTTTTAAAGACTCACCTGAACTTCGGACATGGTGACGGAGATGTTTTGTGGCTGGACCGTGAGCTCCACGCACTGCTTGGGGTCAGAGGCGAATCGCTGGGGCTCCGAGGCGCGCTCACAGCGGTCTTTACGGGAACACCTGCGAAAAAACAACAACGCTTCGATAAACATGGTGAAACCACTAAGAACAAAGCCTTCTTGAACACACTGGAGCTTTGAGCAGCCATTTCTGCAGAAATTCATGCTGATATTACATGAGTCTTTAAACAAAGAAAACAAATGTGTCCAAATGTTTGCAAATAGTCCCAAAATAAAGAGTTCAAATCATCAAATTGTAAGGAAAATGTGTGAAGTCAAGACAACTGGGTACTACAAGTAATACTTTGGCGTGAGAAAAGACATCGATCCAGCACCGAGGCCAAATGCCCTCAAACCACTGGGAAATAAACAAAAGCATAATCTCCCATAATGCACCTGCTTAAGTGGACAGCGAGTAAAGTCAGGAAACACACTCAACATCTCCCAAATGTCCAGAAACACATCACGAGTCAATACATTTGATTTAAAACATCAAACATGGAAAAAAAAGTATTAACACATTGAGTGCTGCGCTGTTTTTGAGGATTTAGCTGTAGCTGTAGAGTGCCAACAATCCAGACCATTTTCATGATCTTTCTAGGATCACATTGTATTCTGTGTTATAGCTATGGACACATGCTGTGGCTCGTTTGAAAAGTGAGACTCTAAGCTCTCCGTAGGTGAAACCAGTTTAATTCCTGAGAAAACCTAAGCTAAACAGAGGCTAGTTTTGGGTCAAAATCACAGACTTTTTTCTAGAAACTGAGATATTGGGTGTTTTATGAAACGCTCTCCTTTCTGATTAACTCTTCTCTCCTCTCTGGACAGGCACTAACGTTATGGGAAGAGGCAAATGCCTAAATATCTCCGTTTTCAAGTCAAGGACAACATTGCTGACACGTTTTGAAACAGCGCGTGTTGCGGCAGATCGATTGCTTTAGTTAATTATCGCGTGTGCGTTTAAACAGCCTGGTTCTCGGATTGAAGACTTTAACAGGATGTTTCTCAGCCGTCCTTGGACCAATTGTAACCATTTAATTGTTTTTTGTTGTTTTTTTAAACGCAAAATCGAGTTTTGGTACTCAGTGTGTTAAGTTAACTTTCCACACAGGTCCAGGATCAGATTATTGATCATTCGTTAGCGATCCGCTCATCACTCATGTAGTGGTCAGGATTTATCAGAGCTGGTTTAGTCCTGGTTTATACATCAATTAGTCCTGGTCTAGTCCTGGTCTAGACCTCGTTTAGACCAGATTTATTCCCGGTTTATTTTTCATTTAGTCCTGGATTAGACCCATCTTCGATGAAGGTTCTTGAGTCATCATCTGTACTCTGTAGTTGAAGCGTTGAATGTTTCGCCTCTCATCTAAAAGGCTTCGTCAGCGCCACTAAAGTTTCAGCTCGGCCCGCAGACCAGATATAGGCCACAGGTCACAGGTTGAAGATGGACAACTCCTGTACGACTGAGAGCCTACACAGACATCTAGTTTAGACCTCGTTTAGGCCGGATTTATTTTTCATTTAGTCCTGGTTAAGACCGGGTTGAGTGGAAATGTGGTCCTGGTTTAGTTCTTGTTTTGTCCTTCTTAAAGTGATAGTCTGGATGTCTAAATGCATTACAAATTTTAAGAAATGCACAAAATTGACCTCATGGCCTTACATTTTGGTATAAAGTAAGTAAAAATATTTATTATAATTTTTTTTTAAGTCCCTCCTCTCCTGATCTCAGCAACTACTCAAGAGTCCCCTCGCCGATGGCCTCAACCAATAAAATGCGAGCACGATGATGATTGACACATCATGCACGCGCTGTGTGCTCGTGCCCAGGGGACGCGCTGAGAGTGATTCTCATACCTGCATCCGCCATTACGCCCAGAGCGCCGCTATGGAACAGCAAGAACAACCAGCACGCGAACAGAAGCTACCAATTCCACGATTGCCTTCTACATCTCAAAAGAAATTTAAACAGTTCAAAAGTCCTTCTACTAAATTAGCTGAAAAAAGATTGCGAGATAGAAGTAGAATTTATATCGGACAGTCCTTCAACAGATGGAGGGACCTTCGTGTGCTCAAGGGATGCAGAACGGATGAAGATTTGGCAAAGTTTCTTATGGACAGGTAAATGCATGACACTTTGAAGTTTTCATAGCGACAAATTATGTTGAATGTAGTGCATCCGTTAGCTGCTGTCATGGTTATGCTTTTTGCGAATTCTAAGCGCTAAATAAGCTAGCTAAACATGAACTGTTTGCATCGCGTTAAAAAGTTATACGTTAGCCTAATGTAAACAATGATACTGGTCACCGCGGATGTTTTTCACTCTTTACATGCACATGATTGCGTATATTTCTGTGTATATTGGCATTACATCATGCAGCATTGGGTTGTGGAGACGTTTCTGACGTGCAGTATGTCTAATGTGAAACTCAAAATGTAGTGCTAGAATATTAGTTTATTGTACGATAAATAATTGATGGCCAGCAGGCTACCTCTGTTTTAGAAGGAAAAACGATTCAATTTTTAGTTTACTCTGTAAGAATGTTATTAGAATTACACAACGTCTTTGTCATTCTGTGTAAATTTTAATAACTATGTTTCCACTTTCCAGTTACCAAACCGGATCAGGAGCTCAGACTTCAACTCCATTCAAAAACAACTATTTCCTGCTAATATTGCTGTTCCAGCACTATCTAGTATCCATGGGACTTATCTGAGAGGTAAGAATATTTTAGTAAATTAGATTAGCACAGAGGCTTCTATACATAGATACATACAATATGGGGGTGATACATTTGAAAGAAACAGGGTGAAACAAATGCACAAAGTGTGATAACGAGTTTCTTGCACCCATGTGCTAATTCACTCAGGATGTCTCCTCACAATACATTTCAGTAGGCCAGCATGGAGTGGCCACTGATCAAGGCTTGATCAGTGAGAGCCATTTGTGTTGATTGAATAACAATAGGCAGAGGTGAGAGGAACGGCTGTGACTCAGAATGTTGTCTCCAGCTCTCTGGAAGCATGACTTTTTGGGTTTACTGTTACCTTATCAAGTAGATCTAATCATATAGAAAATACTTTGTAACGCAAAATATGTCCATTACACTAGCCAGGAAAAAATAGACACCCAAACGACACAAAACCACAGTCAATTGGTGAGGAAAATATTCATAAACTAACATTCTCTTGTATTTGTAGAGATTTGGATTTGAAGAGGGAGTTGAGGTGTTGGAGCAAGGTGAAGCCTCTGCATCAAGAACTGAAGAGTAAGTAAAACATTTTTGTATCTGTATAGTTGTCACTCTGGTAATTGACATTGAAATTGTTGTTTTTTTGTTTAGTTTACCATCAGTTGTTATTCCTGAGATCGATGAGGAGGAGTACAACAACATTGAACAGTCTATGTGAGGATTTGAGCTTGTATTAACATTTTTTTTTTTCACCAATCTCATACTAACTCCGTGTTACTTTCATGATACAGCCTTGAATCTGACGATGACTACACATGGTCCCCAAGCCATGAGACTGAAGATGTTTCGACTTCAGAGGAAGAAGAAACAATCGAAATGGACACTTATGAGGACAGCGATGATGATGAATACATACCTCCATATCGCATAAGGTTATATATATTTTATGACTTCATTGCCCCCATGGGGAATTCTTATACACAGTGCATGTGTATGTAAACTGAATGTTTAAAACTTTGTAAATAATACTAATTTTTAAATCGCTGTGTTCACAGAACAGGGCCTCTTTGAGAGGTAAAATAGACCTAGATAATGTCCAGGACATAAGTGAGGAGGACACACTTTATGACTTTGTCATCCCTGAAGTACCCCACGATGACCCAGTGCCTGTACCAGATAAATATAAGGTGGCTGTTCCTGGAGACATTGTTGGTCAGCAGGCTTCAATTGTTTATCACAAGTGTGTGCAGCAACTTGCAGAGTTCCTGCTTATTCCAGTACAAATATGCACAGCCAAAGATCAACTTTTATCAGAGTGTGGAGCCCCAGCACCATACCACATAGACATTTCTACCAGAGGAACAGCTATGGTTGTGAAATGGGTATGTGCATCTATAGTTCATTTTTGCAATGCATCTTGTATTTTTTTGCAATAATGTATTCATATGACTCTTTCTATTGTATTTAATTTTAGATGTGTCCCAATGGTCATGTTGTCTGGGATTGGAACTCCCAGCCCAAATTTAAATTTGGCATGCAGTCTGGTGACTTCATGCTGTCAACCAACATACTTTTATCTGGTAACAACTATTCTAAAATAGCCCTCTTGTTTAAATACATGAATATGGTATGGTTGCCAAGTCCACTTTCTACCGTATCCAAGATGAATACTGTCATGACGCCACTGAGAGCTTCTGGGAAGAGAAACGGGCAGCAGTTATCGCTGAGGTCAATGACAGAGAAAGTGTTGTTGTTGCTCTAGGTATGTTTTGGTGTTAATTTATTATATATGTGACTGAAAACTGTTATTTACTTTATTTTTAAATAATGAACACAGGTGATGGAAGAATGGACAGCCCTGGATTTTCTGCCCAGTACTGTACCTACACCTTGATGGACAATGAGAGTATGAAGATTATGTCCATCAAAAATGAAGACAAAAGAAGATGTGGTAGGATTTCCACAACAATGGAGAGAGAGGCTTTCATCAAGAGTTTTAATCAGCTGAAGGGAGAAGTCAACCTTACAGAAGTGTGTACCGATGCGCACACACAGATTCTGCTCTTTTCAGTAAGTCTCATGATATTTATGTTATGAAAATAGTAATTGGACACTTCTAAAGTAGATATATTTTAATTTTAATTTATAATCCTGACACAGGAAATGGCATATACAAAGACAGTGGCGTGGAGCACACCTACGATATGTGGCATGGAGCTAAGAATTTGGGCAAAAAGATACATGCAGTAAGTAAAATAGCGAGTTTTGTGAAAGATGATTATTGTGCATTTATACTGTACATGTATTTGATTTTTGTTTCTTTCTGTGTAGGCTGGCCAGCAAAAGGGATGTTCCATATTACTTCAGTGGAACAAAGACATATGTAATCATTTCTGGTTCTGCTGCAATAAGGCAAACACATATGACGAGTTTTTGTAAGTATATAAAAAAATGACTTTCACAGCACATAATTATAGGTTCTGCATGTGATGACATAGCATAGCAACATATAGCATTCTATCACGACAACAGCAGCATAATGAGTGCCAAGTCGGCAATGCCATCCATTGACTGGCAACTCAATGTTTTGAAGTTTCTATTTCTATGTGCACACCATCAATAAAATAAATATCTTTTAGACCATGTGGTTGGGCTTACTGCATCATGTCACTGGGAACATGAGTGGTCTCTGGATGCCTGCCAGCATGACCCACTGGAAAGTGAACGGGAGAAAGAGTGGCTAGTGAAAGGGTCAACGGCGCACAACACTCTCAAGGAGATCATTCTAAAAGAACGGTGGTTAAAAGAAGTGCCCAAGTATCTGAAGTTTAGGTATAGTAATAAAAAATATATATATTATAGAAGAAAAGCTCCAAATTACACACGATTTCCTTGTAGATCAACTGCACGCCTGGAAGCATTCCACAGTCATCTGCTTATGTACGCCAGCAAAAGATTCAGCTATGACCCGCCCATTATGGACACCAGAATGCAACTTGCAGCTCTAGATTACAATCATCATGTACACAGACCTCCAAAAAGGAATGCTGATGGATCTATACAGTATGTTCAAATTTGTAAACCATGCATCTTCATTGCTTTCTATGATTTACTTTTGTTCCATCATGTTTCTCTATTTGAGATACCGGAAAGTATTCAATAAGAAGTCTAGGTGCTGGAGGATTTACACAGTGAAGGTTGAGAAGGACTATTCGTATATCCCAGAGCTCCAGACAATGACTGTTGCTGCAAGGTTGACGAGCAAAAAAGGACTCCCACGCCATGCAAAATTGAGAGCCTCAGACCCAAGACAACTGGGTTTGCTGTCAACTATCCCTGCCCCAACAACACAGGAGTTACTCCAACATCAGCGCACCCGAGGAGATGGTATGGACTCAAAATATTGAATATAGAAAATGCAGTCGTCTATATATCCATAAAACATACTTTATCCTTGTTTTGT
This sequence comes from Neogobius melanostomus, assembly GCA_007210695.1. NCBI lineage: Eukaryota > Metazoa > Chordata > Actinopteri > Gobiiformes > Gobiidae > Neogobius > Neogobius melanostomus. The sequence goes on from VHKM01000089.1 coordinate 320,807, forward strand.
TACAGGTCAACTATACCACAAAAATGACATCAATAGTGTATATTTATTTGGAAATGTTCTGTAAATAAAAGTTTGTTGAAAAGTAATTGACCGGTGTTTATATTATAACCAAATGTTTTCCTCGTATGTTATAAGAATGCTATTTCTGTGCAAGAGTTTTTAGGCAATGTGTTTGAAATTACAAGGCTTCATATATTGAATTCTTTATTCTTACAAAACAAAACAAGAGAAAACGTAAACTACAATCGGCGTGGTATAAATCCAGTGTAGTGCTCATTAGGATCAGGAAATGTGTCTCTAATTTTCCAAACCACACAACTAGGGATGACCACCCGACGACCTGCCCCCAGACTCCCATGGCGCCAAGCCACATACTGCCGGTATGCAGCATGGCGAAACTGACGGTTGTCTTCTCCATGATCTGGTCCATCAACCATAGCACGCAACTCGTTCCAAAGTCGCCTGGCCAAGCGCAAGACTCCTTTCTGAATGATATATGTCTCTACATGTGGCACTGTAGATATGCAGTGCTCTGGAGGTGCAGGCAGCATTTTTTTCAATATCTGTTGGCATTCCCGGCAGTGGCACATCTGCACCAGGGGGGCTGATTTTCAGTGGGCGCGTTTCTTCCAGGAGGTGCAGAGTGAGAGAGGATGTCAAAAAGAACACCCGGGTCTCTGTCCACCACCCTTGTCAACACGTCCTGAGCCTGCTCCAGAGTCATATTCTGTATGTGTCCCTATATAAAAATAAAGTTTAGTTACGATTCATTACAATTGATGTAAATGTTTATGCAGACTTTTCAAGGGACTTACACGTTCGAAGTGTAGCCTCTGCGTTCTTAGCTCATGAACACGGGCTAAATCCTCCACACTAAGGTCCACAGCTGGGTCTCCCGCACCGCGGCCTCGCACCTGACCGCTTCCACGACCCGGACCGCGGCCTCGCCCCTGGCCACGGCCCCGAGGTAGATGCTCGGCTTCTTTTGGAGCTCGTCTGAGTGATGCGGCTGCAGTGGGATATATTCCTCATCGGAGGATCCTCCCATTACAGAGCTCTTATGAAGATGACAATAAAATAATTAGAAAGAAACAAGCAATTTGGCCAAAATCTAAAGTGGTCTAAAACACAAAAAAGACGATGTCAGTAAATGTACGCTAGCTGTTAGCATATCAAAGAAGTAAACAATGTCGCATGCTATAAACCACGTCAAAAGTTGTCAAAACTACGTGTTTACTGGATATGCCGGTTTAATTAAATTCAGTACAAAGTTAGCTGCATAACTGGTTGTCCCAGTAAAAAAACTCAAAGATTTCACACATAAAATGCATCCTAACCTCGGATAATTCCATTGTTGACACCGTCACCGTAATGTCTCTCATCCTCTCTTCTTGCCTCTTGACCTCGCGCGTGCACGGGTAAACAGGCGTGGCTTCCAAGACAAATCAGGAAGGGAGGGGAGGAGCTTGAGGCGTTTTTTCAAAATAAACCCTCTCTCTCTCTTCTGACAACTTCCAGACTACCACTTTAAGTCCTGGTTAGTCCAGTATTCCGTCGGTCCACAGAAGGAACAGTTGTGGCCCTAAAGTCCGGTGATACAGTATAATAATAAGAGCAGACGGAGCTCTCTCTGGACACAAAATGGCGCCACGTTCCAGGACAAATGGCCCAATATCTCTCCGTGAGCATTATTGGCCCCCTCGCAGCATTAGCTTATTGCATTTGGACATTTATGCATGGGCGTTTTCTATACGCTAACACCGCTAATATTTTCCCTTTTACAACCAATTCAATTCTCCAGAGATAGGCGCACAATCGCCAGCCATAAAAGTGATTCAGCCCCTCTCTGCCCAGCATCAGCAGCGTCAGCGTTTTCTGTTGGAGGCGACAGAATGTGGTAAAAACGAGGCAGAGAATGGCCGCTCTTTCGCCGTTGCTGTTATACTGCATTAGCGGACGTAGCATCTGGTCCCAGCGGTGGAGAAAGAGCTGATGCGGGCGGACACAGCGGGAGCTAACGATCAAAAACAGACTCTGGAAGAAAAAAAAACGCTAACTGGCTCCACGCGATTCCGGGTTTGGGTTAGAGGATTAGCAACAAACGGTCGCTGATCGTCCCCAGAGGCGTGGTTTAAATGGGATTGTTATTATGGATTTGCGCTGTCCGTTCGAACAATGGTACATTTACATGTCAGAAAAATCAGATAATTGGAGAAATCGGATAAACCAATAATCAGATCTGATGCATTTACATTCTCTTCAGAAATCAGAGAATCCAAAACTCCGGCTTCTACATGAGCCGGAGCAGATTTGGATTTATAGAGCAACACAAGTATCTCCCGTCCCTCCATTCATCAGCTCCTCCTGCAGGACCAGGAGGAGCTGATTGAAAGTGATTGCGTCTCCATATTTGGACTTGGAGTCAAAGTCAATTACTATTGCAACAACACATCATCAGTAGGGTAAAACTAACCTGTCTCACGACGGTCTAAACCCATCTCACGTTCACTATTAGTGGGTGAACAATCCAACGCTTGGTGAATTCTGCTTCACAATGATAGGAAGAGCCGACATCGAAGGATCAAAAAGCGACGTCGCTATGAACGCTTGGCCGCCACAAGCCAGATAAAAATGTGAGTTGTCATTCATTCCTTGCTGTGTAGAGTACTGAAGGCAGGGTCGGACTGAAAGAAGAGCTGCTGTTAATTTTACCATGCTGCGGTGAACTATGAATAGTTGTTGAGGACTGTTGGTCTCTAACTGTGTTCTTCAACACTTCCACATTTGACCTAAACTCCTGAACTAATGTTCCTGGACCAAGTCGCCAATTTTATTATTGAAAACACTAAAGGGACTCATCAGCCTTTTGATTTGTTTTTTACTGAAACGGACCAAGCACTTTTACGCATATACGATGAACATGAAGAAACACTTGTCAGAAGCGTAACAAGAGATAACTATTACTGTTTTAACATTTTAACTGAGCTGCACAGCTTCAGAGCTAATGTTTACTGACTTACACTTCAAATGACTTGAATTTGGTGAATTGTGTTCATGAGTAGGTTTAGAATAGTCGTTTAAAAGATACAAATGTGAGTTGTCATTCAGTCTTTGCTGTGTAGAGTACTGTGAGGCCATGTGGCATCACCCTCCTGTGCAGAACAGGTTTAGAAACTCAAATATCCAGGTTCAAACCATTATTTTTCTTCGTAATTGTAGTGATCTCAGCAAAGTTAAATAGCACAAACTGTGCTTTAACTTTAAGGGAAGAGCTGTAGAGACAATTTAGTCAATATTTCAAGCTGGGACTCTAACCCACACCTCTGAGGATTCTGCATATGTGCAGCAGCTCTAACCACTAAACTACCAGCTGCACACTCTGATTTCTCTTTAAACAACTTCAGAATTTGTTTCATGGATAACTTTAAAATTGTTTTTAGTCTTTTAACCAGTCTTTGTGACATTAGTTTTGCTTCATTTTCCTGGTTAGTTTATAAACACATGTGAAAATCAGAAAGAAATCAGAAACATCTTTATCAGATAATCGGATAATGTGAGAACTCCAGAAATCGGATTTTGATCAGATTTCCATGTAAACGTAGCCAATGAGACCTGGAGATTCAAACAGGTTTCAACAGCCCCAAGAAATGGATAATGGTTAAAATGGGATAAAATGTGGTAATCCAGGTCGACGGGGAAAACACTTTAACAAGAGAATTGCAAAATGCATGGCAACAAGTCCATTAAATGTTTTCGTCAAAGTCAGACTAGTGGATAGAGAAGGTCGTATTTTTGAAAACCCAATTTTGAGTAAACAGCCCTAAAGTTTTATAACGTCTGCACATGTACAAGTCTCTCCCGTCTTTAGCCGCTGCTGTCGCTCAGAAAGGAAATGACTATATTTGGATTAAAACATTCGATCCTGGAGGGTTGTAGAAGCCACCGTGATCAAAAGTAAAAGGCGCCATACCGAGCTATCTCATGTGTCATAAAAAGGTCAATTATGCACAAATATAAAGTTTATTGTTTCACATCAAAAGTAGCATAATGCACCTTTAAGGGAGAAAGTGTGTGAGAAATGCTTTCACCTGCCGTGTCTCGCCTCACAGGCCTGGGCTCTGTGGAGAGGCAGACTAAATAGACAGCAGCGGCTCAGTTGAGATCAGATAACGCTGTGTTAAATAGAGGGGGTGTATGTACTGTAGCTTTAGCCTGTTAGCTCGTTCGTTGGGGCCCGGGGGACCGAGCGGAGGCTGTAGGAGTAATTAATTACAGATTCACAAAGACCTGGCTCAGATCTAAACCCCGCGGCGGCTTCAGTAACAGTGGAGTCCGAGGCGTCGAGCCGAGCACATGACCAGCACGAGCCTCAGTCAGACAGAACACACAAACAACTCAACGGAGACACAGTATGCCCGAATACAACTGTCGGACCGCAGTGAGCGCCAACGCTGTTTGTTATTCATGATGGGAGCCTGGGCGGGAGTCAGGAGAGCTCTTCCTGTTGGTCCTTGGATGAGGGAACAACATTGTAATGTGACAAAAATCCGTCTCCGTTAAAACTTTGTAAGGCCGTACCAGGTTTGGACACATCTCTGAAGGTAACCTGGTAGAAAGCAGGGATACCACGTGCTGTGAGCTTAAAGCTATAGTGGCTCAGGGGTCGGACATCTAGCGATGCACTGTGGGAATGCAACGATGCCGGGCCGGGAAAAAAACGGAGTAGCTTAGAGTAGCTTTAAGGAGCATCTCAGAATATAAAGCAATACAGGCAAGACTAAAGGTTTTCAGGGTTTGGGCCAATTTGGTCTCTTAACATATAAACTCTGACCTGGAAACAAAAGAAATACCCAATCTTTATAATAACATTTAATTATTCACTGATTCAATGTTTCTCCATAGATTTATTTGGGAAATTGTAAATTCAAGATTTTTTTTTCTCAAATTTGTGTGACCTCCACGTCAGACTTCAAACTTTCCAGACTTGGACTTACCAATATTTTGAAGGTTCTTCAGAGGGATTTTTGAATATCTAACCCAATTCCTTATTGAGTTTTGAATAAGGAATTGAATTTGAATATAATGTGCCGCGAAAAACAAATAATCATTATTTGTTGTCTTTATACCTTTAGCTATTAAGCTGGTAACAAGGGTTCCATTTCTAAATCAGTAATGTATCATCTTTAGATTGATTGTGGCTCCAGGTTTTTCTAATGCTGCTGACTTCTTTTGTACAGGTGCTTGTCATAAATAGAATATCATGAAAAAGTTATTTATTTCTGTATTTCAACTTAAAAAGTGAAACTAATATATGATATAGACTCATTACATGCAAAGTGACATATGAAGCTTTTGTTTGTTATAATTTTGATGATTGTGGCTTACAGTCCATTTTCAAAATATTCTAATTTTATGAGATTTTTAATTTGGGGCATTTACAAGCTGAGCCATAATCATCAAAATGATAACAATAAATGTAATGAGTCTATCATATATTAGTTTCACAGTTTAAGTTGAATAACAGAAGTGAATGGACTTTTTCATGATATTCTAATTATATGACGAGCACCTGTATTATTTACTGTACTGTATTTATGACATAAATCAATGTGGCTGGGCTGAAATTTCCTACTGGGGACAAATAAAGTTTTCTGAATCTGAAGAAACAAGGCAAATGTTAACCAATTTCTTCTTAAAATAGCTTATTACAGCCTACAGCTTATTTTTAAACTAAAGATATCCAAAATCCCCTTTATAGCTAATATGTCAACAAACTAAAACCATGGCTCGACCCACTATTCATATTTCGTTGTTGAAAATGTAGGAAATGTTGGGCATTTATAGGCTTAAAATGCTTCATTTTTAAAAACTACACTTACACATTGTGCAGGACACACCAGCCGCAGTGAGGGTCCCTGGAGCCCAGGCACTCGGAGCAGGTGGTGTACTGCTCACAGCTCTCCACTGGCACCCGCACCACCTGGAAAAGACCAAACCACATTACAACACTGCAGAGAGACGTTTCAACACTTATTCTTATCATTTCAAATCTAAGGCAGTATGACCAGAAAACAGCAGGAGGACGGCCCTATTGAGCAGGTTTGAGGCAGATTAAATGAATAACAAAAAACATTTCCATTCTGGGCGAGTCTGCTCGGGTCTTTGCTGAAGGTGCGAGTCCGGACTGAGTGACGGCTCCAGTGAACCGTCGACAAGGCACATCCTGCAAGGCACCATGGGAAATTTTGACAGGTGCACCCTACCTACTGAGAGATGACTGACGGGTGACCTCAAAACAACAGCGGGGGAGGAAGAAGGGGGCGCGAGGGAGAGACGAAGAGAGAGGAAGAGGGAAGGAGAGGGGATAAACTAAGAGAGAGAAAGAGGGAAGGGAAGAGGAGAGACTAAGAGAGAGCAAGGGCAAATGAGAGAGTGAGAGAGGAGAGACTAAGAGAGAGGAAGAGGGAGGGGAGAAACAACTCCCGGACTTTACATCGCCTTATTTACTGTTCTGTTTTTTGCCTTAATGTTAGTACAGCCCAGTGAGGCAACTCCTGTTGTGATATCGGGCTATACAAAACCACTGATTGAAACAAAGTGAAAAAGAGCGACAAAAAGACAACAGAGAAAGAGACAAAAACACTTCAAAATGTGACAAAACTGTGCCACAATGTGACAATCAACTTTCTTTCAAATGAGGCATTACAGAAGCCTTTAGATTTGGGTAAAGTCGAACGGGAGAAAAAGGGCTCGGTATATTGGGCCATCTTTTGCTGCATTGTTTGTGATCGTATGTTTGTAACTGAAGCTGAATTGTGGGTCTTGTGTGTCAGTCTGTGTGTTTGCCTATGGTCTTACCTCTCTCTCTCTGTCTCTAATTCCCTTGTATATCGATCTTTTAAGCTCCTCTCAATCCAGTGCAGACCCTCTGCAGTATCCCATGTCCATCAGATAGAATGTGGGATGACACTAATAGCTGAACTCAACTAGACTGGGGGGGTTTCAAATCAGGCTAAACATTAAATATTAAAGCTGCAGGTGAAAATAAAGATTTTCATGTTTTAGCTCGTTTTGTCCCTTAACATCTTAATTTAAACCTCAGAGTAAAATAAAAGACAAAGCTCTCCTTTACGATGCTTATTTTATGACGTTTTGTTGCTTATTTATTCACAAATATGGACACATTTTGTATCCACGTGTGCTGCGGAAGTCAACCGAGATGTCGCTGTAATCTAAATATGGTCATTTCCTTTATGGGAGACAACAGCAGCTAAAGACGGGAGAAACTGACTAACACATGAGCAGACGTGACTAAACGTTAGGCCCGTTTCCTCAAAAGGAGGTTTGCGTTCTATTTTTACAACAAAATATCCACTTCAGTAGCTCCTTCATACTCCACACTTTCCAGTCTTGGACTTTACAGTATTTTGAGGAATTCTTTCATTCCTAGCCTGATTTACTGAGCTTTTAACCAAAAATAAACAAGGGGAATCCATTAAGATTTTGTCACTGATAATATAGACAAATTGTGGTCATTTTTATGCATAAAATTCATTTATTTTGTAAGAAAATATAAAATGACATCATTTTTTCCTCATAATTACATATTGCTAACTCATGTTTCCTAGTCACTTGCAGCATCCCGCCCAATGGCCGCTGGCTGCTCTGCTTTAAGACCGCAACACTGGAGGCCGCCATTGGTCCGCCATTGCTGTAGTACCTCCATATAGCCGCTAGTCTCTCATTGAAAAGCATTGGACTTTAGACACGTTAAAAACAACTTTAACGCCTGGTTTCTATTTTATAAACACTTCTACGGCTACATATTCCTCTTGAGATTACGCTGGGTTAGTCACAATTAAAGAATCCAGGCTGGTTTTCAAAAGAAACATTTTTGAAATCTCGTACTTAATGAGGGTCTGACTGTTAGCATTGGAGCTGCGCGAGCTACACGTCCCGCAAGGGCCGAGTCTACAGTGAGATCCCGCCCTTATGCCCTTATTAGGAACATGCTTCGTCAGAGCTGGAGAGGAGGAGTCTGTAAATCCTCCATGATTTCCCCCTCGAACGTGGTGATTATGGTAAACGGGGAGGAGAGAGTATTAACGGTCTATTAATAATATGTCTATGATTCCGCCGTAGTCCTGATCTCTACAGTTTCTACAAGTGGAGATGTTGATGCAACATCATGAGAAAATGCATTTTGAGGAAATTTAACATATCTATAAATGACAAAATAACTTACTGTGTAAATTAGGCATGGTCTCTTTTCCTAGTTGATTTATTTAAGAGACCAGATGCAAGTTGGTAATTTTTATACTCACTACTGCCACCTCAGGTCTTACGTGTAACTGCAGTCTCTATATTAAAGCAGTACAAAGTAACTTGTTTACCTTAATAAATCCTTTCCGTAGTCCCTCTGGGGGTAATACAAGTGTTAATGGGATGATTGGGGGGTCTTTCATCTCCCCCTGGTGTCTCTGGCCAGAAAACCACATTTGTAACTTGACTGCCTCCGGACCGGAGCCACCAATACACACTAATGGAATCACGAAGAAAAAGCTAACTGCGGGCTAGCGCCACTTTAAACAGTATTTACAGCCAAGTTTCAGTGAAAAAAATGATCTCCATTGTGTAATTGGATTTACAATATCCCTCTGTCTCTTTGTCTTTTCTGTCAGCGTAGTATTTACTCTCCAAGACATTTAATAAGTTAAAAATCGTAACATGCTACGACACCTGCAGTTGCGCTTATGGCCTCTAGGGGAGAGAGTTACTTAGTACTGCTTTAAGCTCGTGCATGACGGCACTGCGAAGTAACACTTTTTGAGTGACAGTGCAGGATTTTAGAGTCAGTTGTGGTGAACAGGTCTGGGCTCATTCTACACATTAGGACATGGCTGGAACATGTAGGGGGATGAAAATACTTAGTTTTAACATTTTTAAACTCTGTAAAGTCCCTTTAAGCGTGAAGATGGTAGTTTTGGAAGTTTCAAACAGTCCCCCCCCTGGTCTCTGTGAACAACTGCGCTCCGTCCCGTTGATTCTCCTCAGTGTCCTGTTTCACCAACTCCCGTGGAGGTCACAGCTGTCATCACCCACAGACTGTAAACACCAGAGCAGCATCTGTGGTCTGTCAGCACTGCCTCACTCTCCACCAACACGGCCACGGTTAAAGACGGCGTGTTAGGCTAAACTTTTCAGGTTTGATCCGGACATTACACGCCCCCTCACTCTCACTCTCCGCCTCCCTCTCGATTAGCCTTTCCGAACATCTGGGGAATTCCTCCTACAAAGTCTTTTGCTAACGACTTCATAAATATCAAAAAATGCTAAAAGGTGCTCTTGTCCAACGTAGGACTCATTTCCGTTAAACATTAAAACAGATCTCAAACTTTATATAACTGATAAAAAATGACCTGGTGTGTCAGTGAGATAGGTCTACAGTTCCCCGTACTCCAAATCTGGCCATTTAGTTTAGGATCGTTACTCCAAGTTTGTGCAAACATTCATCTAGAGACCAAGTCCAATTTCTGTTTATATGGGACTTTTGCCTCTGTAGGTAGGTTACCATGGTAATCAAATAACATTTCATCACAATAGGGGTTATGCGCTAACGACTTCCGCATTCCACTGAGTGAGTAAATCACTTCGGTCACCGTGTTAATAGGAGCAAGAAATTATCAGCAGCTAAAAACTCTACAAATTCTCTCTACAAATTCTTCGCTGCTAAAATGAGAGATTCCAGGAGGAAAAGTCACGTATTTATTGAATGCTAACACTTGCGGAGCCGTAGCTATCATTAAGCTAGCTTTAGCCGCGTCACCCGACGCACTTTATATCAATTCATGCACTGCCCACGGACATGTATTTGCATCGTCTGTGATCACAAACAATGCACAAGATCCATTTTTAATAAAGTATATTCAACAGAAGACTTCAAACTGACGTTATTGATTTAACCGGACTATTACGATGCTGTAGCTCTGTTCCTCTATTAGCCTTCATTATGCCTGTTTTGAAGCCTAACACACACTGCCTCTGGATACAATTTTAACATGTTGCATGTAAATTTCACTGTAGGCTAAACTGAATTTATGAATCTGAACTGGTCTCATCAGTGTATATCCTTTTGGTCAGGACGCACGGCGGGCTGCAGCAGCGTCACTCAGGGAAAGCTACAGGTGTAAGCCGCCAAAGCAAAACTACCGCCTGCCTATCTGATGGAAATCATCAATGTCGAAACATGATGACTTTTAAACAAGTCCCGATGCCCCCGCACAACCCTCAATGTTTTGTTTGTTTCTTCCACTAACGAAAGACGCAGAGCATGGCACACGCACAATTCAGTTCAGCTAAAAAGGCAGATTTCATAAACCAACGACATAAGACTAACATGGGTTCTACGGACAATTATTAAGCAATTATGTAATAGATTTCGCCACCCTGATGCATTTTTTATGAAGTCAAATTAACTAGAGCCTGTGCGTTATGGTGAGGCCAACTGTTCCGAGAAACAAGAGGAAAAATAAAGCCTGTATTTTGTTATAAACGCTCTCTGCTGAACTGTTAAACTAGATTTCATAAGATAGGCTATTCTTCCCGCTGGGTGTGCGTCATGTGCAGGCATATTCTTTAATTTTGCAGACTAATGCTGCAGCCCCTTTGACGTGACATCGAAACTTTTCTAAAAGTTTCTAAAATTTGAAAGAAATAACTTGATATTTTTAAATGTTAAAATAATCTACATATTTTACGATAATTCTGAATGCATTTAAATCATTAGATAATGTTCTAAATGTTATCTAATGATAATGCTGTACAGACGCGCATCTGGAAGTCTGTGGCCGGTGCAGGTGTGAGTTGAGGACAAAAGCTTACGTTTGCCTCATAAAAACCGAGCTGCACCGGGAGGAGCAGGTGCTCTGGACTTTAACATGCCTTCGTGGTCAGTCGGAGACTAGAGTCTTTTACCTGGCGGAGCAGTTCTTGAGGACTTGCTGTGCGAAGCTTCCCATATCCAGTGGTGCGTAAAAGAGCTCCGCGCTCATGGCGACCGCCCGGTGAACTTTTGCATCTTAACTTTGTGCCATGATCTAATTAAAGTGCCAGATATCGCGTGTTTCGGCTGAGCTCGTAAAGGCGCACGTAAATAAACTCCATTAAACGGACTGTTGCTCAGTTGCAATCCGAAATTTTGAAGATCTCCGCAAATATTTCACCAATCAATGCTCGCTCTCTACCCACATCTGTGTAAAACCTTTGTGGAAGATCTTCACAGTGAAACGATCTGCACATGACCATGCCCTGTGCTCCCCATGCAAATCTACACCCATGGCTGACCCATGGGCACGTACCCTTCCCCTCTGGTTTCATGTGAGTGTGCCCGTGCGTAGTTAGTTCATGAGGAGAGATGCTGGAGCGGCTGCCGTGCATCCTGACGTACAGGCAGCTCCATCACAAAAGGATGAGACCAGTTCAGTTTCATAAATTCAGTTTAGCCTACAGTGAAATTTACATGCAACATGTTAAAATTGTATCCAGAGGCAGTGTGTGTTAGGCTTCAAAACAGGCATAATGAAGGCTAATAGAGGAACAGAGCTACAGCATCGTAATAGTCCGGTTAAATCAATAACGTCAGTTTGAAGTCTTCTGTTGAATATACTTTATTAAAAATGGATCTTGTGCATTGTTTGTGATCACAGACGATGCAAATACATGTCCGTGGGCAGTGCATGAATTGATATAAAGTGCGTCGGGTGACGCGGCTAAAGCTAGCTTAATGATAGCTACGGCTCCGCAAGTGTTAGCATTCAATAAATACGTGACTTTTCCTCCTGGAATCTCTCATTTTAGCAGCGAAGAATTTGTAGCTCTATTTGGTGAAGCTAATTTGACCCGCCTTACAATGTGTAAAACATGTAACAGAGTTTTTAGCTGCTGATAATTTCTTTCTCCTATTAATTAACACGGTGACTGGAAGTGATTTACTCACTTAGTGGAATGCGGAAGTCGTTAGCGCATAACCCCTATTGACTCTGTGCATAACTTCAAATCATAACAACGCCGCCCAAGAAGTGACTTCCTGTTTCGATGCAGCACACCAAAATAAAAGCACACAACTCGTCTCATTGATTAGTTCAGCGGGTACTTGCAACATTACAAGAATATAATGAAATACACACATTTAAAGTGTTTTGTCTGTTAATAGTTTGGCAGAAAGAAAGTTGAACTAATGAATAAGATGGTGCTTTTATTTTGATATGCTGGATCGAAACAGGAAGTCACTTCTTGGGCGGTGTTGTTATGATTTGAAGTTATGCACAGTCAATTTGACAACTGCTGGGCTTCAGGTGACATCACAGCATTCTAAAGGCCTAGAATGTTATATAGAGGTAAAATTATTTTGTTTTGAGGACATTGTTGGTCTTGTACAGAGAAATCATGGACCCAGTGACTGATATTAATGATCATTTTTGTAATTCATACATTTTCTTTTTAGATACGATTTGTGAAAGTGTAATGCAGTTAAAAGGAAAAACTGGCTCCTGGCCCCCACTGGGTCCTGTGACATCATCACATTCTAGAACCTGAAAACAACCTAAATAGGATGTGTTCCCGATTTAGAATGTGATGATGTCATAGTGTCAGGTGGAGGGCAGGGGCCAATACAACTCTATGAGAGAAATACAGTTTTTGTAAGAAACCTCCAAAACGAAAATGTACAAACGATTGTCCCTCATCAGTATTTGGATTCAGAAACCTGACATATTATTCTCATGGCTGAAAGTCCTTTCTACTGAACAACATCACGCTCATGTTTTGGACTATAGGTTGCGTTCACGTTATAGAATTCTATTTCAGTTGGAGGGCTGGTGCCAATACAACTCTATGGGAGAGAAACTGTTTTTGAAAGAAATTTCCAAAAAGAAAATGTCCAAATGTTTTCTCTGATCATCATGTGACAGGGATTGGATTCACAAATCTGACATGTGAATTTTATGGCTGAAAGTCCTTTCTACTGGCCAACATCAAGCATATGTTTTTGAACATCGTCTCCACTTTTGGACGCCTTTGTGAGGAAATAATTAGACATATGTTCATATGTGCTGGAAGATATGACTTTGAACTTTGTGACAGCTTTTGTTTTATGTGAATTGGCCTCAGGAAGTACAGAGAAATTAGCAATGATTTAAGAGTATGAATCTGCATTTTGAGCGTTACTATGGTTACGGCCATGGAATTTTCAGTTGCCCTCCACCTCAATTTTAAACTATAGGCTCTTTAGAATGTTGTGATGTCACATGAACGCTACCTATTGTCTCCACTTTCTGACATCTTTCAGAGAAAATAATTTGTTTGTTTGTGCTGAGAGAGGAGACAGTGAACTTCGAGACCGTTTTTGTTCCATGTGGATTCTCCCTGTAATGACCAAGAGACAAAGAAATCTGCAGTTTGCCAGTTACCATAGAATTTTCAGTTGCCCTCCACCTCAGTTTTAAACTATGGGCTCTTTAGAATGTTGTAATGTCACGTGAACACAACCTATTATTTAGCCTAATAAATCCGCTCAGATCAAATCATAACCACCCAATGCCAGCGATCAGCCAACTCAGTCAAGCAGCTGTTGTCACCTTTGCTAACCATCAAACCATCTTGATTTGTGACGTCACATCGGACTTGTCAATGGCTATGTCTGGGTAAGGAACTTCACAGGTCCTTAAGCCAAACCCTTCAGCCACAAAGGAGATGAAAAAGAACATGAAAAAACTTGAGGAAAAATATCCATTCAGACGAGTTCTTAGGTCTTAGCTTTCAAATGAGGTGCTGTAAGGGTAAAGCCGAACTGGAGAAAATGTGCTCTGTTAAAGGCGGGTGGTAAGAGTTGCTCACGATTCCTCGCGATCACGTCCCGTCCGGATTCCCCCAGTCCGGTGATTGATTTGAACGCTGACACAGGGATGGGTGAGATTTGATTCCTAATAAAAACGTGTTTGCTCCTGTCAGCGGCCCCGCTCCTCTGCGCCGTCTGCAGCCGCGGCAGCCATTGATAACCGCGACAGAGATGGATTTAACTGCGGCGCGGAGCTCATCAATCAACGGCCAACTTCATCCATGTGCGCGGTTTGCATCGGAGCAGGAGAGACACAGTGAGCACGGAAGCAGCAGGAAGCAAGGACTAAACCAGGACCAAACCAAGACCAAATAAGAAAAAAGACAGGGCTAAAATCAGGACTACAGCAGGATCAAACCTGGACTGAACAAGGACTAAGCCAAGACCAAACCAGGACTAAACCATATCGCAATTATGCCAGATTTGCAAATAATTAGAAGAAGATCTTTATTCATATAGCGCCTTTCACAGACATGGTCACAAAGCACTTTATATGAGACAATTGTACATTCACTCCATACTCAGTGGTGGTAAGCTACCTTACTTAATTAGTGGTTTGTTTCTACATTGATTCCCTTCAATTAACTTTATTGACTGAAATGTTTGCAGATTGTGTTCGGCATGTTCATAACTCACACAAAGAGAGAAAAGCCTCAAACATGTGTACTCTAATCTGGAAGGCCTTAGAGGAGGTACTAGGGAAGGCCCAGAGAGCGACTGGTCGCAGGCCTCGGTTCATTAACTCAATCCAGGACACTCATTTTCTATTGTACACATATCATAGACAAAAGCAGGCCTTTGTATCTATGTGCCCCTCACTTTGCTTCAGTGTGCGCCTCTCCTCTCCCTTCGCCTCACTCACACACGCTGTGTTTGATCCCATCAATGATGCAGCAGGTCTGGGTTAAGGCGCTGTGGGGCCTGGGGGCTTGTGCACTGGAGGTGGGGGTCCTGAGGCTAATGCTAAACTCTAATAACCACAGGAGGGTCAGGCACGAGTGTGTATCCTCTGCTCTTCTGTGTTACTACTATTACCACAACTACTACTACTACTACTGCAGCTACAACTACTGTGACCAGTGCTACAACTACTACCCCTGGTAATACTGCAACTATCACTCCATTCACCCACTGCAGCCAAACGTTAAACAACCCAGGAAGCCTGGGTGAGTGAATGTAGTGAGTGAGTGAAGGGTTGGTGGTCGGAGAGGCCGATGGTGCAGAGTGGTTGCCTCGCTTCCGTCAGTCTACCCTAGTGCTGCTGTGGCAACAATAGTAGCTTACCACCACCGAGTCTGGAGTGAATGAATAATGCAATGTAAAGCGTCTTTGAGTGTTTTTAGCCGTGTTGTTTAGCTGTATTAGCATCATTTCTACATTCATTTCCCAGGGTTCCGAGTTCCACTGTATCACTGTCCCATGTTCAATAAATATTGGTCATGTAGTGTTAAAAAGTACAGAAATACTGTTTTAACGTAGGAAACAAATATATCTGATATAAGTAGAAGTGAATGATTTGAAGTGTTTGACAGAGGAAAATCCATGAACAAATGGAGCTTAAGTCTGTGCCTCCAATAAAAGCGGAATAACCTTTGAAAAACTGAAATTATTTTCTTAGCAGATATGACATAAGGTCAGTCACAATAATCCAAACAGTTTATAGATACAGACGGTAACCTGTCTTAAAAGGGGGCGAGGCCTAGCCAAGCGGGAAGAAAACCTCTCATTGTAATCACAATTTTTCTCTCTTTTTGGCCGTTTTCTGGTGGACTGTAAACATATTTATCACACACCAATAAAGTCAAGCTAAAACCGATGGATATGGATGTTTTTTTCAAAGCAAATTGTTCAGTAGAAGTGAAATGTAGCGAATGTTAGCATAATGTAGCTTGAAGCTCGCGTTTCCTGGTTAGCATTGTCCGTTTTTTAACCAGTTACTTGCCGCCGCTCCCGATCAGGGGTTAGGGTTTTGATGATTAGGGAACAGCATATGTGATGCAGGTTATGTTTCACTCATACAGATCTTATACACAGTTTTAGAAACTAGAAGGTATTGGCTTTCAAATGAGGTGTCACTGGTATAAAGGCTGGATATGCATAATTGCCAACCCTTACCCTAAATTGGCAGAAAACAGGTTAAAGGATACTTTGGGATTTTTGACATAGGCCTCATTTCCTAGTTATCCAGAGTGTTGTTGATGTCTGGAGATATTTTTTTCTTAAATTCATGCAGTTCTTATATTTGAAGAGTCTAGTGGCGCTAGGCTAGAGCAAGGCTAAAGCATTTCTATGGTAATCGCTAGCCTGCATTAAAAACAGTCTGACCCACTCCACAGTGCACCTGAGGTAAATCACTTATAACACCAGACTAACCATATAAATGTCTGTGTCAATAGAATAATTTTGAAATATAACTGACCTTGTATCACATGAATTACCGCATTTTGAGGGACTATTTTCTCGCAGATCACTCCGCCGTTGCATTAGCTTACAGCCACGAAGCTGATGCTGCTCAAATATAAGTTATTTTAAATGCAAAATGGTTAAAATTAATCTATCGACACAGACATTTATATGGTTAGTCTGGTGTTATAAGTGATTTACCTCAGGTGCACTGTGGAGTGCGCCAGACTGTTTTTTAATGCAGGCTAACTGATACCATAGAAATGCTTTAGCCTTGCCCTAGCCTAGCGCAACTAGACTCTTCAAATATAAGAACTGCATGAATTTAAGAAAAAAATATCTCCAGACATCAACAACATTCTGGATAACTAGGAAATGAGGCCTATGTCAAAAATCCCGAAGTATCCTTTAAGTATTTATGGGCTGTTGAACCACTTTGCTCCTCTCCATGTTTCTGTATCTTTATTTAGTAGAAAATTTTATTCACAATTCAGCATTTGTTAAAGTAATGGTGGAGAAATGGGAGAAAGTTTAGTTTTTGTTTTCCCTCTCTGGCTGATGAACGTTCAGTCAACTAGGGCAAATAACTGGGGAACTTAGATCAAAAACTAGCGTCCTGACTTCCACACCTGACTGCAGAAATCTGCTGATTTGAATGTGAGCTTTTTAGTTAAACTCTGCTACTTTCTTGAGTTTAGTATGAACTGTTGTCCTCGGGGTAACATATTTGCGAGAGAAACGCCCAACATTAATGCTATCAAAAAGAAATGTACATGATACTTTATGAAATCACCAAACTTTAACTTTCGAGATTGCAATGCCAAATGGTTAGCTCAATTAAGCGCTAATCAAAATACCGTTTTTATTTGATGACATCAAAATCCCCACTTACTGGCATATAAAGCACAAACCAAATGGGGACAATGATCTCACATTTCGCTCCCCAGTCCACATGAACGCAGCAAAAAGACCGTGCCTTTTATTTTAACCTTAAGAATGTTGTGGTTAGCGTAGCTGCTGCTGCCACCACGGCGCTGCGCTAGTGGTGCAGGTCTCCATGCTAAACCTAATCCCCAATAACCTCAGGGGGGGGTCAGGCAGGTCCTTATCCTCTATGCCCTTCTCCCCGTCCCACCCACAGCAGCACATCCAGAGGTTGGGATAAACCTAAATGAGGTTCCCCCCCCCCCCGCATTTCACACACCCCATCCCCCCGGCTCACGTCTGATCATGTTCTAATGACCGCAGGGTATGTCTACAGGAGGAGACCCAAGACCAAGATGAAAGAAGAGGGGAGGAGGTGTAGGGGAGGAGAGTACAACAAACATCGGGGGGGAACGACTTGGCTTGTTTGCAAATTTCGAAGCAGTATTAAAGCAACAGTGTTTACTACAGTCTTGTAAACTGAGGTGGGCAGTGAAGCCAGTTAGACTCTTGACACCGACACGTTTCACACATGTCACTGACATGACAATCGAAGGCGTTATTTCCGGTCTGACACCTTTGAGAGAAAGAACTACGCAGTTGCCGCGTGCAAGAGTCAGGAGTGTTTCTAAAGGCCTTGAATACTGTGGTCACTAACCCTTTTCTAAAGAACAGCAGCAACTACCGGCCCGTGTCAAACCTGCCTCTGTTGGGTAAAGTCCTGGAGAAACTTGTATACCAAGAGCTTACTTAAAGGAAAACTAAACACCAAAACTTATAAACTGCATAAATAGGCGTCTTAAAGTGCTCTCTACTTGTCCTGGTCATTCTTTGACATTTTAGTACAAATGAGTGAAAATCTTACTTTTGAGCCTAAAACCGTCATTATCGAGTGCACGGCATTTGAATTTCGTGCCTTTCCATTGGCTCTGGCGTGCTGTGTGTCATCACTCTGTTCATCTGGCACTGTGGGCTACAAAAGCAGCCAAGTCTCAAACACGCCTCCGTAGCGAGTTGGTGTTGGAATAGCGAGCTAGCGTCTTGGACGGAGCGCTTGACTGAAAAATAACTGCTGTTGTGGGGATATCTAGTCCCTCTTTGCTGCTGCCATGTCCTATGGATCTTTAACTATACCCCCATGGTCTACGCCAGGATCTCCTCAGTATTTAAGCCTACATATATCCAGCCCATACGCTTGAATAGGGCGCCTTGATTTGTGCCGGCGGACAATGGTTAGTCTAGGTTAGTCCGGTTAGCATGTTACAATCGCCTACAGCTCATTGTTGATGAAAAGTGTGTAATGTGTCAAGCCCGGCTCAGTGTTTGATCATCCCAAAGGCTGCTTTATGTGGTTTTACTGACGTTATTAGTACATAAGACGTACTTGTTTTCACAGGATTGATGCGAGCTAGTGCTGGTATGCTACTCTACATGCTAACCTATCAGCAAGGCCAATTGTAGATGAAATGTGAGCAATAAACCACGAATGTGTCAAGCCCGGCTCAGTGTGTGATCATCTTAAAGGCTGCTTTATGTAGTTGCTGGCTTTATTGACGTTATTAGTGCATAATACATGTTTTCACAGGATCGATGCGAGCTAGTGCAGGTTAGCCTACTCCAGATGCTAAATGGCCAATTGTAGATGAAACATGAGCAATAAACTAGACCTCTTCCACCTCAAAAGAGCGCTAGGTTGCAAAGCTGCGGTCACTGTCCCTCTCCATATTTACTATTAGCTAGCGGTTATGATGCCAATGTCGATATTAATCAGAGTCCAGACCACGCCCAACTCTAAGCCCCCTGCTCGTGCCCTGATCCGCCGAGAAACGCCCCTTTTAGATAACATTTTTCTTGTGGGCAGAGTATGGCTGTGTCTAACCCAGACTTAGAGAGACTTATTCGTGCATTTGTCTCCAGCAGGTTAGACCACTGTAAGGGCCTGGTCACTGGCCTCTCTAAATGAACTGTTAGACAGCTGCAGTACATCTAGAACCAGGAAGTACCACCACATTAGTCCAGTTTTCCGGTCTCTACACTGGCTGCCTGTCGCTCAGAGAATAAACAGCTCTGCTCGTGCGCACAAGTCCATCCACGGTCTCGCCTCTAGTACGTTATGGTCAGAACCCTGTAAATCGTGCTCCAATAAATTAACTCGCCTTGTCATTAAGAGCATTGTGCCAAGTGTGCTCCTTTCTAACCTCTAGGCCACTGTTGCAGGGGAGAAATCGGGGAGACTAATGAACACTTGAATTTGACAGCAACATGCCTATTAACAAGTGTATTGAACCGAAACATGAATGAATCTCACTCCCGTTTCCCTCGCTGGCTCTAATGAGGACCGTGACGAGCATCTGGTCCTCAGGGGGGCCGCGCTAGTCCAGCCCTCCCCCACAAAGCGCCTCTCATCCTGGGATCAAAGTGGACATGTCGCCCCCTCCCTCGCCTGGCGCTGGATGCCGCTAATGACCTCAGGTAGTAAAGAGCGCACCCCCCCCCACCTCTCTCTCCGCACCAGCAGGCGGATCGTCCCATCTGTAACAGGCTGATAACGGGCCGAGGAGACATGGATTTACAAACTTTACATGATGGTATGATGGAGTGGGAAAATAGATGAATGCAACGCAAGACCTGAACCCTGTCCACACAAAAGCACCGACGCCAGGACTGGGGAACAGAAGTTTGAATAAGATTAAATTAAAATGTTGAGACTTTGTGGAGATGAGAAGAGAGCGCCCAGAGCTCTTCCTTTCTGTCGTCGCACGAGGAGATTGTAAAATGAAAGTTACACTAGCATTTACTGGCCTGACTGATTTATCTTTCTAATAGAGCTAGATACATGTTGCCAATTGTATTAATAATAGCAGTGTCTATAGAACCATCCGACGACTACAAACACACTGCTATTTTTCCGTGTCCTTATAATGCATACAAAGACGCCCAGTTGACATTTTTTTTGCCTTGAACAGATCAATGTAACCAAGCTAATAATAATAATATTACGGTCGCTGCAGTTGCGTGTGAACTACATTTCCCATAAGCCTTTGCGCATCCGGTAGCCTCTAGCCAATATACACAGTATAGCACCGGCTGCCAGCTAGGTGCGTGGGACAAGCGGGGCTCGGGTGCGGCTGCAGGTAAAACGCCGATCTACAAAGATGAATCGCGTACTTTCTATGAATGGGTTTGACATGTTGTGCTCCTCAACCAGGTGGTTCTACCGCGACACTTAATCGTGACCGTGTGCCTTGTTTGAATGGGATCGGTGAGTGTTGCCATGCTTGTTGAACTTTCACTGCCATTCACTGTTGTTTTTATCTTTGCGACGATTGCACATATAAATATGTTTTGATTGTGTGCCGTCATTTATGTGTTTTGGCATAAACTTCAGTTACTGCCAAGTGCTAAAGTAGCTACTAGGATTAATTCTATACATGTACCATGCCAGTGTGGTTAGCTTCCACTAGCTTTCCTCGGCTATGTTTCGGCCGGTCTATTTATTTATTGAAATGCTATTCGAGTCATTTTGATACTGTCATTGGTGTTAAATGTGTGTTTAGAAGCGTTGATCGGAGATTGCCACACTGCCATGGTTTAAGGGTTATATTTAAGAGTTGTATTTAAAGCTGTACTAGGCGTTGTTATTGTGTACCGACACATGCATGTTGTTATACAGGCCGGTTTGCCATGGGTTCGTGAGGCAATCCAGTCTGTGGGAGAACCGTTAATGCCCTCTGGATTTCTCAAAGTTCCTCTGACTTCTGATCCTTCTGACGGTGCGGTAGGAGGCCTTGCGGCCACTCTCTTGTCCCTGTTGTTCCGCTGTTAGTGTCCCACCACCTCCATCGCGTGACGGTCTCCCGTCAAAGAAATATGAACAATTGCTTTATGGACAATGGCGCTATGTACTAGCGTGTGGACTAAACTTCTCATAGGACAGTCGTTATTTTCTTTTTTCAACCCGCCAGTGCACGGATGTAAATATTGTATATACTGTATAAACCTGTACATATCAGCAAGTTAACCTGGTGACACGCACACCTGTGTTTCGTACTTTATTTAAGCACTAGTTGTTTCTCCTGAGAGACGAACAGAAATCTTAATCTAGCATTTACACAAAGTTACCATATCACAAGTGTTACATCAACATGTTTTTGTTAATACCATGCATTGGGTGATGGTTTAAGAGTTAAAACAAATGATTATTTGACAAATTTGATTTTTAACTGTTATGGCATTATGTATCGCTAAATAAACCAAACCCAAATACTTTTCCAAAACTAACTCTAAAGCATTTTCCTAACATTAACTTTCACCTTAATAGTTTTCCCTTTTCTGAACTTTTCTTGGCCTTTTCCAACTCCTGGCCCTAACCCTAACCAGTTAGATACTGTCCTGTCAAACACATGTGACGTCAAAATAGCCGGGAACCGTCCAACAACATCATACACACGTCAAATTAATGAATCAGAAAAATAAACGTTTTTGTTTTCCTCATATACAGTATTTGCATTGCTAGGTGTTAAAGCTCACTTAAAAACTTGTTCCAAATGGGCTTTTAGTGAAATGGAATCATGAGTTGCCAGGCGTTCAGTATCGTCTCATCACCCGTACAATCAGAGCCAGAACCAGAGGGCCCGGCCCACTCTAAGGGTAACTCGATGTGCAACGAGGCCACAAAAACACGACGAGGGCGGCCGGAAAACCATCACTTCCCCACAACAAGCTGCAGACACAACGCTTCACGGACTATATCGAGAGAGCAACCGTACACACACTTTGTTATGAGACAATGGATAGAATGATTGGAATGATTTCCAATAGGAACTGTCCATGAGGCGTCGGTCCGTCTCATTCCATTTTAATCGCTGCACAACACGTCTTATACAAACCAGCCTTTAAAAAATGTATTTTATACCAGGATTGATTGAAAACGATTTTTGAATTTGAACATTTCCCAGTAATAGTATGCAACGGAATTTAGGAGTAATAATGTTAAAAATGTATTTTCTTAATAATAACATCATTACTAAATTAAATAAATAAATAAATTACGTGCACATAAAAGCATACCTTAAAGCCCTCAGCTATTACGCATGGAATATATTTTCGTCAGCAGGTGTCAGTAGTGAACTCTGCTCTGACCCCCCTCACCTGGCTTCCCTTGTGATGCGTTCAAAGACAGAAGGGAAGTATCAATAAGATACTGCGGGACAAAGTTATTATTTGTTATTTTCAAAGGTGGCGCATCTAGCGAGGCATTCAAGCACGCAAAATGGAGCATCGTTAAAAGGTGGATTATGGAACCTTTTTTAATTTAATTTTTATTATTGAAGGAACAGGCCGCCGCTTTTCCATACTGAGATATGTTCTTACCTGAGCTTAGACGAGTTGATGCACGTCTGTCTGGTCTTTGTGCGTGCGCTCAGTCACGCAAAGAGACAAAAGATGTTGTTAGCATTTAGCCTCTCCTCCTCTCCTCTATGTGGCCCAACGGGGGTGAAGTTAGAAGAGACCAAGCGTTTCCATGTTTTCCCTATTTAAATACGGTTACGCGAGTAGTTACACAATCCATGTATAGTTACACAAAATTAAATATGTCGATTTTCTAAGCGGATAAAAAGGGGAACTATATTGTGAGGCGTAATAACCAGGAGCAAGAAAATCGACACATTTCATGTTGTGTTACTAGATTTGGATCGTGTAACTAGAACTTGGATCGTGTAACTAGAACTTGGATCGTGTAACTAGAAGCTTGGTCGCTTCTAACTTCACCCCCATTTGGCGGCCATAGAGGAGAGGAGGAGAGGCTAAATGCTAACATCCTCTTTGATCTTTTTGTGTGACTGAGTGCACGCACAAAGACCAGACAGGTACGCATCAATTCGTCTGAGCTCAGGTAAGAACATATCTCAGTGTGGAAGAAAGGTGGACTGTTCCTTTAATGTGTATTTGACCTTTGAGTGACCCAATAGTTAAGCATGTCGCCTTTACTTTCCATAACAGTGGCCTCTGTGACGCTCAGAGATCAATTATTTTGAGAGTATCTAGAAAACCTAAAAAAAACAATTGATCCTGGAGCGTTGCAGAGGCGACTGTGATGGAAAGTAAAGGCACCTCCCATACCTTTAAATCATATTGTCTTTTAGTTTTAGTTTAGTGTTTTGTGCTCTTCAGAGTTCACAATTACTGAACGCGTGAAACAGAACGTGGCTCAAAAGAACAAAAGGGGACGGCCAACTACAGACACACTCATGAGAAAGAAAGACGGCGTCATCGGGAGGTTCCTCTCACCTGCCGGTCCGTGAGCGTGTAAAGGTGCTGCTTGTCAGGGCTGAAGAGCAGGTCGCGCAGGAGAGCGCTGCCGCTGTTGCTCACTGCCACGCTCTCGTACAGCAGCACGGGGCGGGACGGGACCACCGAGTTCACCAGGAGCTGCGGAGACATGAGAGGCTCAGGTAAAAAACAAACAAACACAATTACCAGACAGAGCAAGGGTTCAGGAGTCGTGAGGAAAGAAGAGTAACACGCAGAATCAGCCAAATACCAACATTTCAGGGACGGACGTTCTAACTAGATCAATCTTATACTTTACATAGTGGGAACAGAGGGAGAAAGAACGAGCGAGAAGAGAAGCTGCGCAGACAGTAAAAATATGGCGGTGATTTTGTGGGTAATGATCCCAGAACAAAGATCTGTTCCAGTTACAGATGGCTCACTCCGATGCAGAGACACAGGCTTTACTACAGAGAGGAGATGAAGAGAGAGCGTGGGCTTATTCTAACAGTTAAAGAGGGGGTATTATGCTTTTTCAATCACATAGCACCAGTCTATAGCATACTACAATGATGACGTAACCTTCTGCTGGTCTGTATATGCAGTAAATTAAAATAACTGCCTTGAATAAAATTGCTCTCTCAAAATGGCTGTACTGAACGTCTTGAAATAGGCCTCCGTCTCTTTAAGAAAGCTTTCCGACACGCCCCCTTCAGCACACTGCTGTGGCATCTAAACAACACTACTGTGCGGGGAGGGGGCTCTGCTGAGCTGAGGAGCAGTGGTTGGTGGCTTGGTGGTGACAAAAGGTCCAGAGGCGTCTCCAGGAGGTGGGGGCGTTCCTAGGAGGACTGAGGCATAGCTACACCTAAAATGGCTGCCGTCTAAGTTTTTACTGATTACTCAAAAATATGTGAATGAGCCAAGGCAACACTCCAGGCATGTGTTTAATGAGGGAATGACATAATAACATGATATAAAGCTTGAAAAAGTCCATTTTACATAATACCCCCCGTTTAAGGCCAGACACTTGCAGGTGAATAAGGGGAAATAATACTCCATATTCAAAGATAGCGCTGGAAAAAAACTGCAAGACACCTGTTGCAAACGTCAATATCCTCAGGGTTAGGGCTAAGGTAAGGTTAGTTTGGATTAGTTTAAGCTAGCGTGGCTTTTTGAATGATGAACATACCAAAAAAATGCGGAGCAAGAGAACACATCCGGTAAACGTGACACAGGGCAGCGCCGTCAAGCTCACGAGCTCACATGCTGCAGGCTCCACCCCTCTCTCCCCCTCGCGCTACAATCTGCACCGACAGCTCTATGGTCTGAGCGCGTCTGACAGCGACGTCTCAGGGACTTTACCTTTTCTCAGGACAGTTTTAAATACTGTAGCGCAGTGGTTCCCAAACTTTTTGGAGCCGTGTACCCCCTGAAGCTTTAGGTGACGAGTCGCGTACCCCTTAGTTTGACGCGATTGAAAACACTGGGAATATCACATGTAACATTATGTTTATTTCCTCAATTATTACAGTGAACTCAAGCAGGTTTTCCACATTCAATATGTTTTTGCTTGTCTGGGTGATTAAGGCCATTAGGAATATGTAAATACAAAAAAATGTAATGAAAATGCCAGTTTTTGAATATTTTGAATATTCTGGTTTGGACTCTGCGCTCTGGCCCCGCCCCCCTGCGTCTCACTCAGTCGTACTGTCAGACCACCGATGCAGATTAAAATGTGCTGGTTTAAGCTTTTGTTAAAGCGGAGATAATGTATACACAGGACATAACCATCTATGCACGTGCCACCGCACATCAGCTCGTACATTTAAATGTGTCAGATACAAAGCCACGGGTTTAGTGGCAGAGGAGGGCCACAGATGCTTGTCCTTCTCCCCTCGCTTCTCCCCTCGGATCAGAATGCGAGGAAAACTCCTGTTGCAAATCGAAGTCACCGTCAGTCTGACCGCACGGCACGCGCACAAGCTCCTGACAGATATTACAGAAAATGCAACTCCATCGAACGTTGGCGCTGCTGTTGTAGCGAGGGCTGACGCAGCCTCAGCCGGGCTCTCAGCCTACGTGGAGTTTTACGCACTCGGGTCCAAAGCGGCTCTTGAGGTTCGGTTCTGGAGTGGACATGTTTAGGTCCAGAACAAGCTCATCCACGTCTGAATTATGAGACTCTTTCGCCTGTATAAGCGTGCTTCCCGTGCGGCGGTTTTAACAGGTCAATATCAATCAGATTGTAATAAACTTTTATTTTCTTTGCGTACCCCCGGGGGTACGCGTACCACAGTTTGGGAACACCTGGTGTAGCGTCTGAACACAGAAAGCATGTTGATGTACGAATGTGCAGGCAGCACTGTTGATGAAAAAAACTAATCTGGAAGCGATGATGAGAGGACGAGGAGAGCGAGCGCTTTGGGGAAAAGTCCTGTTCACAATGAGACTTCTACCTATTGTGGGGTAATCTGTTTGTCAAAAGCTATAAAGCAAAGAGATTATTATTATTTATCCCAATTCCCAATACTTATAGAAATTAATTACTACTTTTTATAATGAAACTGACTAAAACTCGACTTAAACCTTTTTAGTTTTGTCTGACTAAAACTATCACATTTAGAAATGACTAAAATGTGACTTAAACTAAAAGCATTTTCGTCCAAAAGACTAAAGGCGTTTTCACACATGCTCTAGTTGGTTTGACCTAATCCAGTCCATTTTGTTATCTGTTAGCATTAGTTAGTTATTGTGCAGCTTGGATTTAGGTTGGTTGTTCCAGTAAGAAGATTTCATCTCAGAAATATTGAGCGGCTCATTGTTTTGATACAGCGTATGCCATAAAGTTCATTAAATTAGACCATAAGCTGTAAAAAAAAAAAAAAAAAAAAGAATTGTTAGTTTGGTATTCCTCAGACTTTATGTTGTGCATCACTTAAAATGTTAGAAGTGATGGAAAATATTACAAGGACACGCCACTGTAGAGCTCTAAACTACAGCGTTGGCAGCACCCAGGTGCCCCTCTTAATTCATAGTCGTTGTAGTTTCCTATTGTACATGTTTTAGGTAGATGGGCAGGGGGGGACCAGGGGTAAACCCACCACAAACAAAGGGAGAACAGGCAGTCCCCCTCCCTCTCTGTTTCAACTGTGTCGAGTGGATTCTAATGGAGTTCAATAGCACTAGGCACATTCCTGACTGTGAGGTGAGGGCCCCGGCTGTCTGTGTGGGGCCCGGTGAAGAGGGACTCCATAGAGACAACAGAGGAGAGGATCAGAGGTGATGAGGGGAGAGAGGGAGTGGGGGGGATAATTACTGTGGTGAGAGAGAAGTGAAGCGCTGACGTTTCCAACAGCCTCTTCAACTGACAATCACACAAGTGTCTTGCCCCGAGACACAACATCATGGGAGTAACTAGAACAGAATATGCCGAGGCACAATGGAACACAGCGCACCGCGGCAGGTCAATTGGCGCTTTCATGAAGCGCATCAATTCGGTTAGCTGTTTTTATTTGTGCTAATGGTTTGAGAGTCGCACAACTTGTAATTAAGTTTCAGTCTGGCATTGTGTAAAAAAAAAAAAAAAAAAAAAAAAAAAAAAAAAAAAAAAAAGACGATCACGTTTCACTCTCCATTTCAGGACATACTCAGCTATCTAAAGTAGAATCTCTAAAGGTCTGTACATTCATTCATGATTTCTAACTAGGCTTTGCCCTAAATGTGGTCGATGGTTGTCAACAGCTGAAAAGCATCTGGATCGTCAATTTGCTATGATTGGTGGCTAATGCTAACGGCTATAGGAAAAAATACATTGAGCAGGCTAACGGACTCTGAAAGGTCTCTCGGACTAGGCTACTTGCTAACTGCCCCCAGACGTTAGGAGCGAACACTGCTTCTCCTTTTATTTCTATGATAGCATCGACCCATTTCAGTATTCTATTAAAGCAGTACTAAGTAACTCTTGCCCCTAGCAACTGCAGGTGTCTTAGCAAGTTATGATTTTTTAACTTATTAAATGTCTTGGAGAGTAAATACTACGCTGACAGAAAAGGTGAAGGGAGAGAGGGGTGTTGTACATCCAGTTATACAATGGAAATAATTGTTTTCACTCAAACTTGGCTGTAAATACTGTTTAAAGTGGCGCTATCCCGCAGTTAGCTTTGCCCGTTAGCCTGTTAGCTTCTTCTCCGTGATTCTATTAGTGTGTATTGGTTGCTCCTCCCCGGTAGCAGTCAAGTTGCAAGCAGGGTTTTCTGGCCAGAGACACCAGGGGGCGATGAAAGACCCCCCAATCATCCCATTAACACTTGTATTACCCCCAGAGGGACTACGGAAAAGGATTTCTTAAGGTAAACACGTTACTTAGTACTGCTTTAAGAATCGCCAGTTTCCAGCTAGAATAGTCATTTACCACATTACCCAGTCCCTCCAGGATTTCGTGGCCATATTTTGTGACAGAAATTCACTTTAGCTGCGCAGAAAGTGCGGAGTTTAGGAATAGTTGCAATGCCGCACTTATTTCGCGGAGTTTGCTTGATTTTGTGTTAATAGTTGCGATCGCAACATCTCGAAATTCTGGAAGGGACTGATTCGGATTCATTTAATGTTATCCCGCTCATTGAAACTGTACTTTTCTTTGAAGTACGCACATTTTAAGTGACTCCAGCCTTTTGAACGGTAGTGTAATTTTGCACAGCCATGGAGCTCAACAGTCCAGACTATATCCACTCATGTGAAAGTCAAAATCCCATTCAAAATATCCATCTCCATCACGAAAAAAGATCAACTGTAGCAGCTAATCAGCTATATGGAGACCATAGACTGTACAAAGAATAGACAATTCCTCCTCACTCCTCCCCGTTTACCACAATGACCACGTTCGAGGGGAATTCATGGTGGATTTACAGACTCCTCCTCCCCAGCTCTGACGAAGCATGTTCCTAATAAGGGCATAAGGGCGGGATTTTCACTGTAGACTCAGCCCTTGCGTGACATTTAGCTCGCACAGCTCCAATGCTAACAGTCCGACCCTCATTAAGTACGAGATTTCTAAAATTCATCCTACGATACCCAGCCCGGTGCCTCTGATCACAGGAGGAATATCTAGCTGTAGACAGTTCAAAAAAATGAGGCACCGGGCTCTAAAGTTGTTTTTAACGTGTCTAAAGTGCAATGCATTCCAATGGGGGCCTAGCGGCTATATGGCAGTACTACAGCAATGGCGGCCTCCAGTGTCATTGTCGCAAAGCAGAGCAGCCAGCGGCTATTGGTGGAGACCCATGGGTAGGAGGGTGACAATATATCAATTTTCCGATATATCGTGATATTTTGCGGGACGATACGATACCGATACTTTTAATTCCGATGGATACTTTTGATGATTTCATGCATATTAATGAGTGACATCATGCATATTAATGAGGCAGCAGTGCTCCACTGTTTTCACAGTCAATAGAGGCCAATAATGATCAAGAATTCAGTAGTGCTGCCAATAGAGAGCAGTTCTACCATTATAAGCACTTGGACCAAACACTCACACAAATATATTACTTTTAATGATAGTTTGTATAATTATAAACAAGATTAATTTGGGGTTAATTTATTCCTTTTAAAAGGATTTTTTATTTTATGTAAATGTTGTGATGCCTCTGAGAGATCTATAGACCCATCTTCAGTGTGTAAGTCAGAGATAATTTATTCACACAGAAAGAGGTAAACAAAAGCACATGGAAAGAAATGTAAATGAATAATATGTAGTATGTTTAAATAAAGGTTAAAAGTTGCTTCTTTTTTTTTTTTATCGTGATGTTTATTGTAGGTTATTTTTGTACAATATATCGATTATCACAGTATCGGTGTATCATGAGATTATCGTTATCGTAAGACATGTATCGCGTATCGAATCGAAAGGTACCCAGAGGTTCCCAAACGCACTTTCAAATTGAAAACCTATTCACAAATTGAAAATATGGTGAAATGCCGTGATGCAAGACCAAATGACATCAAATTTATGGGGGGAGAAATGCTGTGTCCCCATCTTAAAGTGAACTGACTACACATTACACACAACGCACAAACTTCTGGTAGTTTTGTCAAATCGAAGTCCAGGCCCATAGCGGAGACAGCCGGGAGTAATTTATTTTATTAATATCTCAGGATCCGCCATTACCTTTTACTGAAAATCAATCGCCTGGTGGTTCTGTCGTCCATCATTGACACACCGCCATTAAAACACCGTTCGCACAAAGAAATCTATTTTTATATTTCACAAAAGATTAGCTACGAGCTCTTTTCCGTCGGCCCAATCCATCAACGGCGTGCTTCAAGAAATAATGTTCGAGTATCAAATCCAATTACCGCCGCACTTCGTCTGCGCTCCACACGCACAGCTATTTTGGGACACGTTTTGGAATTTAAGCAGATTTTACAGACATGAATTATTCAGGGTGTAATCCTTTCAAATGGGCGAGGTGAAGGATGTGGGCGTCTTAAAAAGGACAAATTAAACTAAATGTGGCAGATGAATTTAAGAAGCACAAGTACAGAAGTCTATCAAGGACTGACCCTCGACACTTTAGTGCCGCAAGAAAGAAAAAAGAATGAAACAAAACAAACAAAAACTCAAACATATCATTTATATCGATGTATATCTGATCAGTTATCCTGTAGCACTAGCAGCATTTACACGTGTGTGTGTTTCTTTGGCCATGTCATGTCCTTTAAGACGCACTTTGGATATTGGAAAGCCTAGTTTTAATTTGATTATTATCATCATTATTCATGTTTTAAATCAGAACATGTGCAATAGGGTGGTTCACGATATGATGGTATAAGTCAAAGTTTTTAAGATTTTGACAGATCACATTTACCTTTTTGCTATTGACATTTTGAATATTTGTACCAAAAATCTAGTCAATAAGACTCTAGACCGAGCTAATAATGTGTAACTTTTGCAAAAAACAGAAACTTGAACGATACAAAGCTAAGTAGGTCAAAATAATCTCTCCCAGTCTCCTGTACTTGTACATTGTAAGAACATTAGCAGTTGCAACACTATATTCAATGTATGATGATTTTGTTCTCTTTGAGCAGAGCAAAAGTTGCTTTTCATTTTGTACAGATTGTTAATAAGAGCAATGCCTCTGTCGTTGATGACCTTCAAGGAATGAACTTTTAGTTACAGATTCTCATCTGTGAGAACAGACCTCACATCATCAGGGTTATAATGTAGTTAATCTGGCCTTCAGTAAAACCTTCAAAGAAGTGGATTGAGCGGCGAGTGACGATGCTGAGATGGTAGTTGTTCTGCTCTTGCAGAAGAAAGACTTGGCATCAAGTCTTTGAGCGTCTTCCCAGGGCCATGTGTTTGTGGTTTTACGCACTGGGGACGACACAGAGTGGCAGATGCTCAGCTCACTCAGCGCCGTGAGAGCGTTTATTCTTCAGTATTTAAGCACATGCAGAGCGCCATGCATTTATCAAGTTTAAACATGTCATTCATTTTACTTATGAAGTGATAAGTTTATATAGTAATTATCACGACGACCCATTGTTAATGCCAAAATTGTGAAAAAGTGTGCCACCCCGAAATGAGCAGCAACTGACTCATTGCAAAGGGAGCCTCCACTTCTACCCTGCAAACACCACAAAGATATTCGGAGACCGACCCAAAACCCCCCTGAGAGGCTGGGGACAGGATAACCACTTGGCCACGGCTCATTTTCGCCTCATAATTGCGAGGCCGGGGTGAGGAGATGAGGATTTCGCGACTATTGGTGCTGCTAATGGACTCGTTCACAGAGAAAGACGGAGAGGAGAGACTCTCCTCACACATCTCGCACAGGAATTCAGTAATGCTCAGTCAGAATGTGGTGGAGTAGCGTCCTGTTTCCGCTCACTTCTCTGTTCATAAGGAAAAAGGACAATTTTCAGCCCACCTCCAAACCCACGCCGGTACCAAGGCTGAAGAAACCAGAGCCAGGTTTAAAGTGCATATGATTGCTTTTGTAAGGATGACTCGGTTAGATGGATAACATCTGTTGTAAGCAATAATCATAGTGTTATTTCAGTGAAGCAGCAAGTTTTTTGACATAGATGGAGGTAAAGTTCCATAGAATTCTGACTCAGTTCTCATTGATATAGATACAGACGGCATCTTTGGAGTAGCCCATATAAGGTCATGTTTGAAAAAAAACGGAACTTTCTTCCATTACTCCACCGTTACTTTAACAAATGCTACATTATAAATATATTTTTCTCCTAAATAAAGATAGAAACACGGAGAAGAGCAAAGTGGTTCAACAGCCCATAAATACTAAGGAAACAGACCATGCTAACCAGGAACCTAACGTTAGCTTCATGCTATTATGCCAACATTAGCAACAGGTGCCGTTTTTCACTTTTACTGAACGATTTGCTGTGAAAATCATCCATATGGACCCGATTTAGACTTGACTTTATTGATTGGCTATGCCACGCCCCCTTAACAGTTTAAAATGGTTTACCTCTACCTATGTCACTTCCTGTCAGCATCCAATAGGGAAATGAAACAATATACATCACAAAAAGTATCAAACTAACAAAAACTGGGTAAAGTCAAATTGTGTTAACTATGTCTTGGCAAAAATGTGCCTAATTTGTCATATGCACTTTAAACTTATGCTTTTATCTTGTTGATATAATTAGTTACACAGACTTTTTTCAGAGGGACTTTGTGAATAGGTTTTTTTATCTGTTCTTTTGTGGTGCAAAGCTCAATAAATCGGACAAGCAACAAAACATAAAATCATGGCAAAGGGTAAGTTTCATCTTCTTACTACGCTGACATAACTGCACTTCAGTCAGTAGTTATAGCGGATTATCTCCGTGGTTAATCGTTACGGCGAGCTCCCTTTCCCCGTTGCCGTTTTTGTTTTGACACTCTTCCTAATCCGCCTCAGAGGTTGTTGTTTTTTCATCACAGCAGCAAAAAATAAAAAACAGGCCCCGAAGCCACAGACCGCATGCGCCAGACAAACAAAAGGCAAAGCTCCTAAATGTTTCCAAATGACGCCTTTAAAAAACACAGCAACAATAGGAAGCTCGGACTAGCGCTGACAGACGAGCTCAAACGCCGTCTGGGAGAAAAGGCACAGTGTTTAAAATGTTTGTTTTTTTTGCAGCCGTCCAGAGCGCTTTACTGCAGTCCGTGTGTGTGCTTTTAATGAGGCCGAAGGACGAGGTGGACTTCAGCAAAACAAGTTTACTGCCGGAGTGAAAAAGAACGCAGCTCCTCCCAAGTTGCCCAATTTACGGAACATTCTCAGCAAAACCCGCAACGGAATGTGTACGGGACCGTTTCGATTCTACTTCTTGAGAAACGTCTGGTTACGGCGGATTGATTCTGGTAATATCGCCGTTTCCCGAAGAAGTGCAGAATGAAATGTAAAGCTTTTGAGCGCCCCGTGGAGAGAGCCTGTGGATGTGTTTGCTGGGCGGTTTCTGCAGCAGAGGGAACATTCCTCTCATGTCTGACCTAATCCTGGCTCTCTACCCGCAGACCTCAGCGCTTCAGTTAGTGAAAGGCTTTTATTTTTATATATCTGCAAAACAAACCAACAAACAAACCAACAAACTGCTGTGTCTATTTTAACCGGCAATTTAGGGAAGCCAGTTACAAAAGAAGGAGTTGATATGATGGGAAAGTTGTTAATGTTCTGAAGATGCAGAAGGAGAACCACACCTTGATCTAAGGATGCACCGATCCGATTCTGGTGTCGGGATATCGGAGACTATCAGGATCGATTCCAAATGTTTAAACACTGAACCAATACCCGTTTTTGGCTCTCAATAACACAACTGTGACCAACTAAATCTGATTATGGACATGCTGTACCTCATTTTGAAGCTCTGGACCAGGAGAATCCAATCCCTGAGTCAGTTTTAACACCCGCAAAATATACTTTTGATTGCTAATGCTCTTGTAAACTGGGGTCAACCCAACATATTCCGTCAAAGTGAAAGAATAAACATACCAGACATGGCACAGAGCACAGCCGAAAATACAGAACATAAGCGATATTGTTTAATAGTTCAGCAGAGAGTTGGTAACAAACGAGAGGCAAAATTGCTCGTTTCTAAGCAAAAGGAAAGGCTATACACCTTTACACAGGGTCCACAATTCCCCTGTCTATAGAAGTGGGGGAACATAGGTACGCACCCATGTAAACTAATCAAGGCTGGAACAGAACATATGATTGGCTCGTCTTAAGTGATTTAAAGAAAATAGAGCTCAACAGTCCCACTTCCGGTCACGTCTGGACGTAAAAAAAGTCCAGACATTTTTTGTGCGTAATGACTTTCAGAAAAGTCAAGTGATCTTTGTTTGGAAATTTTCCTCGACAGTTTATGAATTGATCTAACTGATAATTGATCTGTAAAATCTCGTACACAAGAAAAGATAAGACTTTACTGATGTCATGATGGAGAAAAAAATATATATATTTTCAACACAGCAACCCACTTAAGAAAGTCTCTTGGTATCAGATATCGGTAGATATTTAAACCCCCAGTATCGGTATCGGAAGCAAAAAAGCTGGATTGATCAAGCTCTAATGATGGACCATTTGTTGAACTTGTTCATCCCTACGGTTTATTGAACAGTGACTATTATTGACACCATTTTATTCATTATTTTGTATGGTTATAATTGTACTGGTCTCCTCCTCCTAAACCTCCATTTATGTCGTTCAATGCATGATACACTCTTTGTCATAAAATGTCTAATAAATATAAAAGTGACCCCCACAAAAAAGAAACTACAGGGACTCTCTCACACTTCCACAACCCCCCAAAAACGAATGCTTTAAGTAATGTCCTGGTTTGACAAATGCATGGATTCCCTCCAGTCAAATGTTCTTCAAACATGCGGCAAAACGTCATAGAAAGACTGCTTCTTCCAACGCGGTTTTGGAGCGAGTGTTTCAGGTGCTTCCTCCCTCACTTTTCCAGACCCTTGTTCAGCAGAAAAACAAGGAAAGTCCCTCGCTCTGTAGTCTACACCTGGTCTGGGTCTGAGCCTGGATTCTGCAGAACGAGGACTGGACAGTTTGGCCCACGATGCGGTGAACGCCTTACAATCGTTTACACACTTTGTTTGGCAAGATACCCAGAGTCTCTGCACAACTCTCCATCTCTCTCACTCCCTTTACTAGTTGGAATACACGCACAACGGGAAAGGACTTGGCCTTTCGCAAAAGAAAAGATCCCAGGAGCTGGAGCACAATGGAAAAATGACCATCTTAAATGAGATAAATGATTTGAAATTGCTTGAATAAAGGTTCTTTATGTTGAATTTGAGTTGGTTTGAACTATTCGAAGATAAAAATGCTAATGCTAGTGGAACAATTATAAATCCCATTTGAAATCAGACAAATCTTTTACATCTACGCAAATTTCACATTTAATCTCTTATTTTAAGTAAATTCAAGTAAAACATGTTCTTGCGCAACCGAGTAAATCCTGCATTGACAAAATATGAGCATTATTTTTACTATAATTAATTAATTTTTTATGTAAATGTCTTAATTTGATGCCACTGTGAAGCACTTTGACTCGTCTCGTGTATAAATTGTGCTCTACAAATAAACTTGCCTTGTTAAATGAGTTAGCTTAGCGGCCCTGCTACTGGCTGCAGTAGCTCTGTCTCCCCCGTGGCTGTGGCTCTTATTCAGCAAGGTAACATATTAGTCATGATTCTCCAGCCACGATGTCCTGTGTGCTGACGGAGCAGGTAAAACAAAAACCACCTGTGGATGAAATATGGAAGCTCTGCTAACTGCAACGCCCCCTGTAGTGCGTAAAAAGTAAACGCGCCAGATATTCCAGCGGTAGAAACAGCCTTTTTGTGACGATGTCCAGCAACAACAGCTCATGAAACTCTTGGCAAACGACAAGACGGATGGTTAACGAGTATTAGCTTGGCTTAAAAGCTAGCAGGTGCCGTTTTGGATTTTTTTCTTTGTCTTAGAAGGGAAAAAACTGGCTTCACTAGTTTCTATGTAAGAAGATCCAGAGAATGTCTGGTAGCAACGGTTGCTATGCGGTATGACTGGACAATGGCTGTTTTGGGGCGGGATTTTACAAAAGGTCAATTTGCTCCAATCAGGTTTCTTTTAGCTCATGCATAAATACTCTCTCACCATGCGAAAAAAGAACAATCTAAAAAAACGTCCACTAAAGCTCATAGATGTGCATTTCTCATGAAGTGTTTGCTGCCTGGAACGTTCTGCTCTTAGATTGAAACATCGTTCAGTTCCCTCCATTTTCTCCAGTCCCTAAATGGACCGAGTGTTCAATTATTGACATTTGCTTCACGGGGTCTGGCAAAAAGAGTGGTTCTATGGTTCTAAAAATACGTGCCCCAATACCCCCACCTGCAGACTGTTACGTAAGAGCAGGGCGAGTGAGGAGAGAGCTCACACTCCTGCCTGTGAACTGGGGCCACAAGAATCTCACGACGGTCCAACTGAAATCCATTTTTCGGACAAAATTGGAAGTTAGCCAAGTCAACTTTATTCATAGAGCACCATTCGTGTTCAGAATACAAAAGAGATTATAAACATCATCCAACAGTTTCCCACATAAAAACATAAACATTTCTAGCATTAATTACACATTGATTGGCACAGTCCAATTTTAAGCTTATTATTAAGGTACAATGTTAATGTAAATAATCACTCAAATAAAGTTATTCCTCCTCCTCCTTGAAGGTGAGTCAGGAATTTAGATTAAATTGTCGATATTTTCAATAATAGAGCCATTTTAGATGTATTGCTTTGTTGATATATTAGGAGCAAAGATTTTGGGAGTTTTTGAATAAACCACAATACATGGGGTAGCCTGTTCCTACAAATGCGTACTTTGGTTAGCAAAACAGCTTAGAGGACCTAGGCTTTCCTTTATTTGCATCTAATCTCCATTGAAATGGAGTTCAGGGAAAGGCAATCCTATATTATGTAGTTCCTACATTATTGACAATGCAATATATGAGCTTTAGCATCTGGGTCTGTATCTGACCGTCAGAGGCAGAACACCTAACTCAAAATGATTTAGTTCACAGCTCACGATTATACAGGAATGATTTCCAACCAGGCTTTGACACCACCCAAAAGTGGTCGATGGTTGACAACAGCAAATAGCATCTGGATGGTTCATAATCTGAGATGTTTCATGGCTAAGACTAACGAATTGGAAACTGTCGGCATACGCTTGACTCAAACGCCATTTCTCCTTTGGATTTCTATGACAAATCTACTGAACTTCAATTGTGTTAAACTGCAGATGAGGAAACACGCATAGGATTTCTACATAGCTAAACCAGGACATGAACCAAGTCAAAACGAGCACAAGGCAATGAACCAAGCCAATGAACCAGGCCTTAACAACCATTTCCCTCTAAAGCACTGCATAATATCCCTTTATCACAGAACTAAACACTAAAGTGTCCTTATCTCATCTGCCTCTATGCACGGCTGCCTTTGTTTTGGAATGGAAAGTCATCAAAAGCCAAGGACTTCCCGTTTTTTGTTATGCTCCTTTCCTCCCACTTCCTGTTTGGGCCATAGGGGTCAGTAAAGGCAGGACATGATGTGTTTTACTTTGAAGGAGCCCGATACGATAGAAAAACAGTTACGTGACACAATGAAGTGAACATTAAATTATGTTTTGAACTGTGATTACATTCACAACAACTCTGCAAGGTTCCACACGGTCTAGGAATCGAGTTTCAAACCCAAAAGCGACCAACACTGATAGTTTAGAAGCACTGTCACAGTCAGGCTCAGTAAGATGTCGACGGATAGCACTTACATAGCAGCGGGAGCTCAGTTTGATAGAGGAGACAATTAAAAAGCCTAATTAGACGCAGTTCTGTGTCTTCACAAAAAAAGATGCAGATGGCGCACTGTCTGTCTGGAGTTAAAACACACTTTGTAGGTTTACTCATGGGACCCGGCGAGAGGGAGGAACAGGAGGGGAGAGGAAGGGCTGGGTAATGATCTAATAGTGAGCTGTGTGCCAGCGCCAAGTTGAAAACTCCAGCCAAAAAGAAAGGCTCACTGTAACAGAAATGGAGACTGGAGAGAAATAAGTGTGATTTTGACTCCAGTGTTTGGCAGAAAGTGGTTCAGAGCCGTCCTCAAATGCATCCAAGAAACTCCGTCCTTCACTGGGCCGTTCATCCTCAAACATCCAACAAAGTAAAAGAGTAAAAGGATAAAGAATTGGCCAGTCCTGTCGCATTCTGGAAAATAATATGGACGGCGCAATGCTGCAGCGCCTCTCAGGTCAATCCCAGGGAAACACTCGGCCCAAACAAACAGGAAGCACAGGATGGCAACATGCGGCGGCAATAGGAGAGACCTGGTGACTTAAAATCAGCTACAAAATCACGCTAACTCGTCTAATGGGCAAAACAAACACGCAGGAGCCGTCAGAGGACCAGTACACGTGCACGGGGATGAAGAGTTTACCTTCGAAGAGGAAAACTATCGATCGCTATTTGGACCATGTGGATAATTATTTTTAGGCTGCAGCCGTGGATTAGCTAGATTTCTAACAGTGAATTGTTAAGTTTGATCATCTTTTATACTTATAAATGCGCTGTTTACGAGTATTTCTTTATGTACATAGTAAGTTGTTAGCGCTTCACTCTAAGTCGTGGCCTTGTGATGCTCTGCACTCAACACACAAACCATGCGCCAACGCTCGCTGTCTGCTTTTGACATTCTTCAAACATTCCACTTTTTACGTCTCGTTTCCAGATGTGTGTGTGTGTGTGTGTGTGTGTGTGTGTGTGTGTGTGTGTGTGTGTGTGTGTGTGTGTGTGTGTGTGTGTGTAGGTGAGGGGGTTTAACTGTGTGGCTAGAAGTGTGGAGCTTGTTTTTGCGGCTGAGTCAGCTGCAGTTTTCATTTTGGCCACAGCATCTGTTTACTTGCTAGTCCAGGAAAGACCACATTTATAGTTTTTTTTCTTCTTCTTTAAAACAAAACAAAAAAAATCAAATCGAAAATCGAGATTGATCAATATGGGTAAAGTAATCGTAATTATTTTTTTTCCAAACTGGCTCAGCCCTAGTTCCAAATAAAACAACTCTTAGAACAATATAAAAATGTACGTCTGGTTTCTTTTTTGTGAACAATGAACATCGAGATTTCAGAAACTCTCTGTATTTTCTTAGAGAAACGTAAAATTGGGCATTTGTACCACATGGTCACAAGAGTCACATTATTCTGGCATAACACCGACCACATTTAGACAATAGGCCAAAGTGATCCAAATCTGTTTATTTTCCCCACATGTGACCTGTATCTGAGAACTGGAGCAGCTCATAATTACTGGCCCACACAATTCATTCAACTACATAATGACGTTTTAATTGACGTGTTCCCCCCCCCTAAGGTTAGGTCATTTCCAGTAAAACCAAAAGAAAAAGCGTCACTGTGTTTGTCTACTGCAGCCTTGAAGTGTTTCCAAGCACTCAGCTGGAATCGTTTAGACGCACCCTGGGTCTAAACAAGAAGCAAACGGGACTAAATCTAGTCTAAACATGGACTAAAGCAAGTCCACGTTAAGACTAGATAAAGCAGGGAATTCAAAGGGATTTTGAACTTGAAACCAGGGCTAAACCAGGGCTAAACCATTATGAATTTTTAGGTATGGACCCATCTCTAATTAAAATTAAAATAGAGAAATAAAATAAGCACAACTGAAGTAGAGGGCGAGTAAAACATTGAATTATTGGGTTCAGGCGAGATCAGAAACGAAAAGGTCACACCATTACCATGTGACAGAGGAGAGTTGGACCGACTTCAAAATAAAAGTCACATTCTCTCAAAGGGAAGTCACAGATCAAACAGAACTTTAGATTGATCGGATACACATATTAATCTGTGCTAAACGGATCGCGTCACGGCAACACAAGAATGTCCTGTTTGGATTCACGAGATTTGATAGAGTATTTCCTTGTGTCGCCGGGCT
Source organism: Neogobius melanostomus (assembly GCA_007210695.1). Lineage (NCBI taxonomy): Eukaryota > Metazoa > Chordata > Actinopteri > Gobiiformes > Gobiidae > Neogobius > Neogobius melanostomus. The sequence goes on from VHKM01000089.1 coordinate 360,322, forward strand.
GGTTTTTTGAGAGCGAGTCATGCAATGGACGACGGAACTGTCAAAACACCAGCAACATCTCGACCTTCCTCCGAGTCGAAATTGCTGGAATTGCAAACAGAAACGGAAATACCAAATGCAAACAAAAGGCGTATGGTTCGACGGAATGGTACACCGCTCCTCGCCTCCAGTGTTCCTCCTCGCTCTTCACGAATCGGTCCTTTGTCGCCCGACCCACCAGCTGGGCTCAATTATCCACGTTGTACAGAGCAGTGCCCTCAATTTACACATTGATTTCTTTCATATCAGCGCTAACACGAAGACGCACTCCGGCCAAAACAAGCAATCAACACGTTTGAGTGATCAAAACTAGGTCTCAACTGGAGGGTTAAATTTAGTCATTAAAAAAAAAAAAAAAAAACTGCTATCAACATTTTAAGGAGACTACTTTTTTCTCTTTGCGATATATCTGGGAGGCAGGTGGTTCAATGAAACATGCAGGTATAAGACTTTTGACTTATTTACAAACAAAAAGATGAATAAAACATGCTGGATGTTGATTGTTGGTGCAGACAACAGCGTACATGTCTCTGGGGCTTCTGCTGTCGACTCCAAATCTTCTGGGGCCATTACTATAACAAACGAATGCAGCGGGACAGAGGGGGAAATGATGCAACAAGAGCCAGCCGTGAGCCAACAGTCTAGCGGAGGGAAGATGGAGCAAAATATGGAGACCATTTTCTGTGCGGATTTTCCCAAGAATTTGGAATAAAAGAAAGGAGTCATATTGAATACATATAGGGTGGGGCGTTGGGAAGGTAATTTTTTTGTGAAGCGTGTGATGATTTTTCGTCGTTACTTCGAAATTCTTCCGCCAAGCAGTGTTCCTGATCGCAAATGGATTTGATTGTGGGTGTATGCCTTCAAAGAAACGGGGAATGCGTACAAAAGAAAGGACCGACGAGGACCGTTACAACCAGGAAAAGTCAAACGAGTCAAACATTTACAATGAACCCCATCTTTATTTATTCATCCATGTTCATATTTTTTCTTTACAGGGTCATACATTAATTTTAACAGTACTTTGTAATAGTGACAGGAAAATCGATCAAAACGGCGGGTGATCCGTTCAACAAATTTGTGACACTCTTTTTTGGTGTTTTTTTCGCATTTCAACATACAAGTTGTGTTTTTTTTATATTCCTCCATCTGCATCTCTTTAAACATATTTTTTAATGTATCTATTGTTTGAGAACATTTGAATGTGTCCTTTAATGAATTCCATAATCTTACCCCAGCAACCAAGAAACCCCTCTGTCTTATGAGATTCGGGAGAACGGTACACAAAAGTTTCCTTTTCGCCTTGTGTCGTCTGTGATCAAGGTCAATTTCTTGTAAATATGTTCTGGTACCAACTTGTTTTTAATTTCCCCACATGGTCTGTAACATTTTTAAATTGGCAAGATCTTTAAATTTTAATAGTTTCAGCTTCACAAAAAGGTCGTTAGTATGTTCTCTAGAGCCTTTATGACTTATAATTCTCTCTGCCTTTTTTTGTAGCAAAAACATTCGGTCTATTACACTTTTGCATGCGTTTCCCCAGACCTCGATACAATATGTAAAGTAAGGGACAATTAATGAAGAATATAAAAGAAATAAAGCCTCATCAAGGACATGTTTTACTTTATGCAAAATACCTTACATTTACTCACTTTTGTTCGAATATACTCAATGTGTGGCTTCCAGCTGAATTTAGTATCCAACATAACTCCCAAAAATGTAATCTTGGTAACTCTTTCAATCCTTGAATTGTCAATAGTGATGTTCATTCCCTCAATTTTCCTTGTTCCAAAAATCATATATTTGTTTTTTTCCCAACTTAATAATAATTTGTTTTGGTCAAACCCTTTTTATTTTTAAATTTGCCATTTCAGTGCTCACACAAGATAATAATGTATCGACGTCACTTCCTGATTTATAAACGGTTGTGTCATCTGCAAAACAATAGAAAGAACATCTTCTTCCATACACGATAGTTTCAATGGATTTTTTTTGAGAGAAGCCTTGCCCGGGCGACTGATCTTCCAGAAGGGGGACGTAAACTGGCCTGCGCACTTGCCTGATTTGGCTCCTGTGGATATTTTCCTGTTGGTTATCTGAAATCTCTGGTTTATAATGACCCTGGAAGACCAACAAAACAATGGACCAAAACTTTTAAAAACCTTTGAATCAGTGTATTGACAATAGAGGATGACGACTTTCAAAGGATATTATTTTCCAAACTTGTTGTCGGATTAAATATTCAACGTAGCGTGATGGGTAAAGAATAAAAATACAGTTTTGAAACGTGTTTTAATTTCATTTTGAAAAAAAGAAGTTCCCACGCCCTGCATATAAAAAGGTTATTGATAACCCTAATAGGGAGTGTGCGAAGTTTGGAGTTGGTAGTTTATGAAGTAGTAGTTTTGGTGTAATAAAGTTGTGGCTTTTGGCTTAATGCTGAAGTCTGATAAGCTCTAACTTTAACATTATTTGCTCTAAATGGATAACTTTTTTTGTTTGTTTTGGATAAGGGCAAGAGGGTACGGGGGTTTAAGGCAAATCCCAGGTGCTTGAGCAAATGCATCTGTTGATTTGACATTTGAGCGTTTTTCCCTGATCATTTCTATGAGTGACGAGGCCCATTATCTGCGGCATTTCGTCTGGGAGGGCATCTGACACACTGAACTCTTAAAAAACGCTCCCAACAGTCCCCCCCACTCATCGCCTGAACTTTACGATTGCCTCGCTTTTCCTCCCGGTCTCCACAGTCCTGACCTCCTCCACGCTCCACTGCGCCACTAACAGCCGCCATTTTGGATCCCCGACGGGCCGCGGTCGCCCAGCCTCCCTCCCTCCTCTCTTCCATCGGTCACCCAGGGGCCGTAATGAAAGTATGGATTTCCTATCTGCCGGTGCGTCTGCCGCGGCGGGGGATGTTCTCAGCGGCCGACAGCGAGGCGGAGAAATCAACAGAAGCTAATTAAACCCAGAAGTAAAAGTTTATCATTTGAGCTGACGCAGCGCTTTCCACTAGACTTTTAGCTCTCGCTGCCCGTGAAGAAGAAACGATACTTGTGGCTGGGAAGTGCCGAGAGAGAAACCAAAAATAGAATGGACTTGAAAATGCTACTGGCTAAAAATGAATAATGTCCCAGTTTTCTTCAAAATCCCCCCCAAAAAAGTGAACACCCGGAGTCCGGTGGCCAATAACGGAGCGGAATATACGGCGAAAATACCGTAGCCTTTATTATTATTCCTCTGCCATCACAAAAAGGCACAAAGAACCACTTTCTTCAAAGAAAACTTGTAGTGCCTCAAATCTGTAAGACTGTAAACACAGTATAATCGTTCAAATCAAACATTGACGTTTCTAGATAAAAAGGTGGAGCTGGAGTTGTTTGCTGCTCCCCAGAGTAACAAACCTGTTGAGCATCGACGCCGGCTCGCTGTGAGGGAGCTCATCGGCCGCTCTCGCTTTGGGACAGGGCCCGACTCTGATTCAGTGGAGTTGAAGCCTGACAGAGCACCAACACAAGTCGAGCGTGACACAAGACGAGAGACATCCAGGGACTGTGCCCCCCCCCCATCCCCCCATCCCCCCCATCCCCCCCCCATATCCCCATCCCCCCATCCCCCCCATCATCCCCCCCATCCCCCCATCTCTCTCACTCCATATCCTTCCTTCCTTCCCTTTCAATTCCGCCATACCTCCTTTGCTCTGCCCAATCCCGTCAGACCTCAGAAGCTAAGCAGGAAGGGCCTGGTCGGTACTTGGATGAGAGACCGTTTGGGAACACCAGGAAGCCTAGCGAATGTAGTGAGTGAGTGAGTGGTTGGTGGTGGTTGGAGGGGCCGATGGCGCAGACTGGTTGCCTCGCTTCCATCAGTCTACCCAGGGCAGCTGTGGCTACAATAGTAGCTTACTACAACCAGGTATGGAGTGAATGAATAGTGCAATGTAAAGCGTCTTTGAGTGTCCAGAAAAGTGCTATATAAAACAGATGCATAATTATTTATTATTAATATTAATAATAATAATAATAATAATAATAATAATAATAGTTCTTTCTTTCATTCTCCCCCTCTCATTCTTTCCCTTTCCTGTTTTATTTCCCTCTTCCCTTTCTTTCGTTCTTTTTCTTTCGCTCTCTTTTGTTTGTTCTTTTTCTTTCTTTCTCTATCTCGCCTGTTCTCATCCCTTTTATTTTCTCTCTTTCTCTTTTATTCTCACTCTTTCTCCCTCCCTTCTCTTTCTTTCTCCCCTCGTCTCCTTGTTCAGGAGCTTGGACATTGGAGAGAAGAGTACAACGTGAAGTTTGAAAACTTCTGATTGATAGATGGCATCTTTGGGGTCACTTTACGCAGTTATAGTTTGTAATCACGCTCTCCGTTTTCAATATCCAAAATGGCCTCCCTTCCTCCTCCCTCCCCCTCGGTCGCTGTTGCCTGGTGACTGTTGCCGTAGTAACAGAGAGAGGAGACCTCAGACTGAAGCAGAGCGCAGGGATCTGCAGAAGGTTTCAGAGCACAACCTAGTCTTATACGAGCTTCATTACTGTGCGTGCCAGTGTGCTGGAGAGGGGGAGAGGGAGAGAGAGAGAGAGGGAGAAGAAGAGAGGGGGGAGGGGGAAGAGGAGAAGGGGAGAGGAAGAGGAGGAGAGGAGGAGAGGAGGAGAGGGGGGAGGGGAAAAGAGGGAGAAGAGGAGAGAGTGAGAGGAAGAGAGGGGAAGAGGGAGAGAGAGGGAGAAGAAGAGAGGGAGGGGGAGAGGAGAAGGGAGAGGAGGAGAGAAGAGGAGAAAGGGCGAGAGTGAGAGGAAGAGAGGGGCGAGGAGAGGGGGTGAAGAGGAGAGGAAGAGAGAGGGAGAAGAAGAGGGGAGAGAGAGGGGGAGGGGGAAGAGGAGAGGAAGAGAAGGGAGAGGAGAGAGAGAGAAGAAGGGGAGAGGGAGAGATGGGAAGTGGAGAGTGAGAGAGAGAGAAAGGGAGGGAGGGAATTGGGAAAGAGAGAGGGAAGTGGGGATAGAGGAGCAAAGGAAGAGGAGATGAGGTAGAGGGGGAGATAGGGAGAAGGAGAGGGGGAGAGGAGTGAAGAGGAGAGAAAAGGGAGGGAGGTGGTGAGGAGGGGAAATGGGAAGGAGAGGGGGAGAAAGGGAGGGTGAACAGAGGGAAAGGAAAGGAGAGAGGGGAAGAGAGAAAGTGGAGGAGAGAGGAGGAGAGGAGGAGAGAGGGAGAGGAAGAACGGAGAGTGGGGGAGAGAGAAAGTGGAGGAGAGATGAGAAGAGAGGGAGAGGAGGAGAGAGGCATCTCCAAGTCATTCCACAAGTCAGTGCACACACTCACGGCAGGGCGTCTTTCCAGTACTGCGGCCCTGGCCTCTGGAGCAGCCTGCTGGAGGAGCTCAGGGCTCTGAGGGGGAGTGTAGAGATGTTTACTCTTCTGTGCCATAAACCAACAATAAGAAAATAGAAGGCTAAGGCGGCGGAGGGAGGTCAGGATGACATTAGGCCTGCTCTAATTTCCACGAGCAGAGCCTAACTTCCTGAGGTATTACTCCTTCCCGTCCAGTCTGTGTAAAAGGCGTAGACGGTGGTGAAAACCTGTAGACTATAGTGTTAAAACATCACTGGAGGAGACGTGGATTCCAGGACTTTGGTATCTGGTAAATTTCCTACCTCTGACTTTAGGAAAACTGCCCAAGACTTGCCAACTCGGATGTGATCAGAGTAGTCCGACTTCAGAAACAACACAGTGTCTGAAGGAGAAAACCTGAAGGTATCATTTGCATCAGTGTCTGGAACCTTCGATATAACGTTATTCAGCTCGCTCTAAAAAGACATCTGGTGTGAAGAAAAGGTTCCTCTACGATTAGAACACTCCTGTACGACTGAGAGCGTGCACAGCGGTATTCAGAAAGCTCGTTATTCGTTTCCTTTTTTTTAATGAAGTCGTCTCTCGTCAGTGTCATATCCCGTCTGCGAGCCTGCATGCCCGTGGCCTCCGCGGAGAAGCTGCTCTTGGCTCCGGATCGGACATGTGGCCATTTTGGATCGGGTTTCCTGCTCCCCGTGGGTTTTACAATGGAGAGAGGAGCGACTGCCAGGAAGCGCGATACAGAGGCTTGAATGGCGGTGATGGGGCGCGGGGGGCTGTGTGAAATTGATAATTAGGACTGGAAATGAGCTCCCTGCGGACCGAGGACGTATAAACATATTGTCATTAAGAAGAACAACGGGTCCACGCATCACTGGCATAAGGGACGTATGAATGACGGGCCATACGATAACCCTCACACATCAAAACAGGATTATGCTTAGATTTGCTTTTTTTTTTTTTTTTTAATAGGCCTGGGCGATAATGGCAAAAATTAATATGTCAATACTTTGATTTGATTTATTTGAGCTATTATTTACAGTGCATTATTATTTACAATATTTACATAATTTCATTTATATTATCACAATAAAAACAAGAAAAATAAATAATAACTCAAAAGGAGTAGGCCGAAGCAAGAAAGCTTACAGTATAAGTGCCTACCCCAATTTCAAAATACAATACAATACAAATAGAAAAGTTTGTGATTTCTGAGTGTATTTACTTAGTTTTATAAGACAACACGAAGATTGAAATGTATGCCGTTTACCAATATGTATAAGCATTTATTTTTATTTTATTTTATTTACAATTTGTACTTTTCTTTTTTCTCTTTCCCATTCACTTAATAACCATAACCAATCATTACTTATAAACACCAGTCACCATTCTAGTAATTGAACATTGACTTAGTTATTAAGTATTACATAATCAACATGACCCATTATTATTGACATTCCCATTTGCACCGTAAAAAATATTAGTTGTGATTGTTTTATTGTTAGTTTTGTTAGTTTTTTGTTTTGTTGTTTGCCTTGTTTAGTGAGGTGCCTTTAAAAGGCCAGGGTGTAATGTGGCCAGTTGGTAGAGGGCAGTAGCCCCCATCAGCAAGCCTCAACGTTTTAGGACATCCTCGATAATGATGAAGCAATACGTTTGCAAACCATCAGAGATATGTGCTTTTAATTTACACTGCTTTGTCGCACAAAAAGATTATTGTAATGAACAGACTACAAAATACATTTTCCAAACATATTCCCTATTTTTTTCAAATTTCCCCCCAAAATGTGTCCCCATATTTTTTCAAATTTGTTCCCTATGTTTCCCAATTTTATCCCCATGTCTTCTTTACAATTTTCCCCCCCACATTTCCATTTCCACAAGTCAAAGACTGGGAAAGTTTGGAGTCTTCAGGAGCTACTAAAGTGGAGATGATGTTGTGGAACAAAAACCTCCTTTTGAGAAAACCCCCAAAGTTTTGTAACGTCTGCACTTCCACGTTTTACCCAGTCTGTCTCCCAGGAAGAAAAGGACGACTTTTGGATTACAGCGGCCTCCCTGGCACGTGTCGCAGTACAAGTGAACACAAAATGATGAATGTAGATACTTCATAGATATCTCCGGCTCGCTAGCGACAAAACATCCTAAGCATCGTAAAAGCGTTTTGACAAGCCATTAGCACAGCCTCCGAGGACTGTTCTAATGGTAAAGGTGCAAGTCTATTGTAATTGCATGTAAGTAAATGAGAGAGAAGATAAACAAGTGTGCGCCTTGGGAATACCTGCTCAGTCACTCAGATAATCCCCCCGATGATACGGTCGCCATCTGTGGGGTAACAATGCATTCACAAACACCTCTTCAGGAGAAACTGCTCATTCATGCCGACATCATCAACTGGCCAAACTGCTCCACCAGCGCCGGATTCCACATGCACGCCGTCATCGTTTGGAGCAAATAAAGGCGTGAAGACATGGGCTACTCCCTGCACTTTGTGCTCATTCTAATTTGTAGTGGTGCTCAAATGACCAGAGGAAAAAGTAGTGATGTCAACATTTCAAACAATGCACAGATGGTCACTGGACAGGACAATAATGGAGCGAGGGCCAAAAATGCAAACCCAGCGTTGGTCGGGGGCCGCAACAGACTAAGCCTTTTTTATTAAGTCAATTATGATTTAGCAACTTTTTATTGTTTGCTATGGTATACCTTAAAATAGACTGTACATGACCTACCCATTTTTAAGCTTCCGGAGGTTTCAAATCGGCCAAACATTTGCTGTGAAATTACAGACTCAGATAATATAGTGTTTTTGTAATTAATCTAATTTGGTTCAGGTAAATTGGTTCAGGGCATCAGTGAATGATCTCTCAGGTCCAGTTTCTGTCTGTTTGGCCTATTTAGAAAGAAATGCAAAATGTACAAATGTCATTTTACTGTAGTGTAGAAAAGGCCCATCCAGCAATAAGCTTCAGCTACAAACTTGTTTGTACTGTGTTCATTTGCAATTACCCTGTCAAATAAATAAACACATAGATTAATTTTTAGACTTGGCAACTCTCCAAATACCATTAAAGACTCCGGTATGTCCAGAGATTAGCGCAATAATGTGGAATCATTGGCCTCATGCCTTCTTGTGACCTACAGTTATAGAATTGATGGGGCTTATATTTTTTTATTGTCAATGTTGCTGAAATTACGTGTAGTATTTTTAAACACCACCATATTCTCTATTGTTAATTTAACTATAGATCATGTGTTCGCACATGTGTCCTTGAAGATGAAATGAACTTTACTGTTGTGACATGACGCTTTTAAACGCCAATTACGATATGTTTGCTTTGCAATAACTTTTCCTGAACAACAAAAGTTTCTCCCTCGCGTTCAGACAGTCTCCCACCTGTTTTAGAAGCTCCTCTCTCAGTCCGCTGCCTTTAGTTGAAAAAGGTTGATAAGTCGTCTGCAGAAGTGTCTGATGTTGTCATTCAGTAACTCTCGTCTGCTATGCTAGTCTATGGAGTGAACAGCAGCAGCATTGGTGCCTCATGGGAAATGTAGTGTTTAATGCAATTTACTGGCGGGCCACATTTAATATAAGAAATCATCTCGCCAGCCACCAAAAATGACCTTGCATTGGCCCCCGGGCCGCGTGTCTGAGACGCCTGATACAGACCATTTGATCAGGACACAACACGACTGAATGGAAACAGTCGCTCGAGGGGTTTTGGTGGACATTGGGCACAGCCGTAGAGAATGTGGTAAATGGTACAGTAAAACTGTCCTTTCACAAAACGGTCATTGTCCAATAATAGTGATCCTCCCATAGAAACTAATGGACCAGAGAGAAGCGCTTCCCTCGCCCTTTGTTCCAAACGCATTTCTGATATCCTTTTTGGATGACTGTTTAAGAGAGTTTCACAACTTTTACCGCAATGTAAACAATTACATTCGCAAATATTTGTTTTTCCAATATACTGAAGGACGAAACTTCAGTAAGAAGCTAGAAAGAAAAAGTTGGGCCTTTAGTATGAAAGACACTAGAGGACAGCTGCTTAAAACCCCCCCAATTAGTGACTTTGTTTCCAAAACCAGAGCCTTAGCCGCACACATGAACCGCCGCATTTAATTAGCGCTGAATTAAAGCTAAGCTCATTAATTAGAAAACAGCACGGTGCCCCTCGCTAATAACCAAAGCTAAGGAAAACACGACAGAGGCAGAGGAAGTTCACTTTGGCACACGACAATGAGCTGGAGGGGGAGAAGACGAGCGTGAAAAACTCTAACTCTGCCCGGAGAGCCGCTAAGGGAGGGATGCTAACGGGATTAGCCACAGGGTCGTTCCAAGATGGCGGTCAGTGGAGCGGAAGGCGGCAGACTGGGGGGCAGGAGATACAAGGGCATGGGCACACTGTAGATGTGAAATGCCTAGATCAGGCAAAGTAGGTCAATAGGCAACTTTGTTTTGAAGATTGAATTGTAAACGACCCCAAAATGTTCAAAACCCATGAGGAAAACGGGTTCTAGTATTGGCTGTTGTCATACTCTCAAGATGGAGCAGGTGCACAAATAACTCTATGGCAGAAAAACAGGAAATTTCCAAATGAGGAACCTGATGGTCATTTGCTCATGACTGGATTCACAAACCTACCACATTCATCTTGTGACTGAAAGCATGTCTTAAAGTCACAAATGATCTCCTCCTCACTGCTGACTCTGGTTCCATATCCATCCTCCCTTCTCCTCGACCTCTCCGCTGCTTTCGACACAATAGACCATACCATCCACCTCCACCGTCTGCAATCAATTGGCATCTCCGGCACAGCACTCCTCTGGTTCACCTCCTACCTCTCCGACCGTCACCACTTTGTCTCTGTCAACAACTGCAACTCCCACACGTCCCCCGTCACCCACGGTGTCCCCCAAGGTTCTGTGCTCGGCTCCCTCCTCTTTACCATCTACATGCTTCCCCTCGGTCAGATCATCCGCCACAATGGACTCCACTTCCACCGCTACACCGACGATACCAAACTCTACATCTCCACCAAGTCCATCACCCACATTAAAAGATACATCATTTACATCCATTTTAAACCAACATTGGACGATTTTGAATGTTGGGACATCTGGTGAAAGAACCTCAAGAATGATTTCAAAATAGGTCATGACGGTTAAATACTGACTAAAGGTTCTGTGTCCGAAATGTTGCTAACTTCCCATAAGCAAACAACTGATTCCTGTCCTTCATGAGATCATTTATCAAGTGCCATGCCATTGGTTCGACAGCCCATTAGTGCGACGTCTCATTATTCCGAAAATGTACCATTGAGCAGAGGTGCCATTAGTCCGACATCTCTAACCCAGTTGTGTTGTGGATTAGAGAGCCATATACAACCATTGGCCCTAACCTTAAGGTCAGTGGACTCTTGCCTGAACCTAATTTTATTTTTCAACCCCTACTCAATGGGACATTTTCGGAATAATGAGACGTCGGACTTCAGTGTTCATACTGTAAATGTGGCTCTGGCTTCTGTTCGTTAGAGGATAGACTTAAAAACAGATGGAGAAATTCACTTATGGTCTTACACCAGAGTAAATCTCTGACATGGTGCGCCATGAGAACCATCTCAGCTCTGAACTTCAGGGAACGGTCTCCTGCTGGTCCCATATTGTTGCAAACCGTTCCCATGGTCACTAAGTTGCAGACCACTGATTTAGACTATATTATTTTCCCCATAGTCTTCAAGCTGCTGACCCTGAAGTGCGATACGATATACTTTATTAATCCCAGAGGAAATTCAGTTTATGAGCTGCACACAAAAGTCACACATAACACCAGATTAAAAACTACAATATGAAAGTGCAGAGAATAAATAAAAGTGCTGTACAACAATCATTCCTCCCATTTAGCCCCTCCCACACAAGGATTTATTATACAGCCTAATCGCTCTGGGCAAGAAAGATTCCTGAGTCTATCCTTGGAGCAGCAGAGCGAAAGAGCAGCCTCTCACTGAAGGAGCTCCTCTGCCTCATTACCAGCTCATGCAGGGGGTGGTCGCTGTTGTCCATCACAGAGAGCAGCTTCTCCAGGGTTCTCCTCTCCGTGACTGACACTAAAGAGTCCTGAGAGGAGGCCTTTCTGATCAGTTTGTCCAGTCTCTGAGTGTCCCTCTGCCTGATGTTCCCTCATCCAGCACACACCACCATAGAAAAGAGCACTAGCCATGTGATGGGCCTTTATCTTTTCAGTCTTCTCTCGTACTCGTGGTCATCAGCAGTTAGGAGGAGGTAAAAGAATGACTGGAGCCTGGGGACAGTATATGGAGTGAACAACACTACAGTGTGTGAGGGGCCAAGTGGGTTAGACAGAGCATATGACCACCATGTGACACGGCGGAATATGCCAAAGGAAACAATTCTACTATTCACCACCACACCAAGCAGATAGATACGTGAGGAAAGGAGGAATCTCTCTGTCCTGAAGCTTTAAAGGAATAGGCCACTGTTTTTACACACAGAGATGTTCTTACCTGAGCTTAGATGAGTTGATGTGTACCTGTCTGGTCTTTGTGCGTGCGCTCAGTCACACAAATGTTGTTAGCATTTAGCCTCTCCCAGCAAAGGTATAGCTCCAAACTGGGGTGAAGTTAGAAGCTACCAAGCTGTTCCACGTTTTCCCTATTTAAATACAGTTACGTGAGCCTTTACACGATCCAAGTCTAGTCACAGAAAAATAAACATGTGGATTTTCTAAGTGGATAAAAAGGGGCACTACAGTATATTACTATATGACTAGACTTGGATCTAGTAACTTTTCACGTAATTGTATATAAATAGGGAAAACGTGGAACAGCTTGGTAGCTTCTAACCTCACCCCAGTTTGGGGCTATACCTTTGCTGGGAGAGGATAAATGCTAACAACATTTGTGTGACTGAGCGCACGCACAAAGACCAGACAGGTACACATGAACTCTGTATAAAAACGGTGGCCTGTTCCTTTAATAGTTTCCATACCTCAAAACAAACTAAAATATGATGCATCTGCTACTGACCCGGGGCTTCACCCAAATCTAAAAGCTTCTCGACTGGAGCTCACAGCCTATAGGGCCAGAGTAACACCTCATTTGAAAGCCAAGACCAGCAAAACTGATTGTGACTTTTTTGTTGCATTGTTGCTGCGTTTAAGGGGTTAAGAGGTTAATAGTTTCCAACCCTCAGCTACAAAATAAAATAAAATATGATGTATAATGTATCTGCTACTGACCCACCTTAACCAAACACATTTTCTCCAGTTCAGCTTTACCCAAATCTAAAAGCTTCTTGACTGGAGATCACAGCCTACAGGCCAATGTAGCGCCTCTTATGAAAGCTAAGACCTGCAAGACTGAGCCAAACTCATCTTTTTCGTTCCATTTGTCACTTTTTTGCTGCTCTTTTGTGGCCTTTTTTTGGGTGGTTTTGACGCTTTGTTTTCAGCCTCGTTTTGTTGTCGCCATCGTGACTCTTTTTTCCAAGAAGCTTTTAGATTTGGATGGAGCCAAACTGGAGAAAAACTGGAGAAAATGTGCTCAGTTAAGAGGCTCATTTTTGTATTGCTTTTATTACTTATTTTCCTCACCGTTCCTTGTTAATCCTGTGCAGCATGTGAGCCCCGTGTGACGAGACAGACAGGAAGGCATTCATCAAAAAAACACGCAAACAATCCCTTCATTCAGCACCCTTTCTGTAAAAACTGTAATCTAATAAATGCTAATCTTCCTAATGCGTGTGCGGCTCCGCGGCTGATCTCAAATCTCTGATTAAAATCATTTATTCGCAGAGAGTCGCGTCCCAAAGGAGCGCGCGCATTAGCCGTCTTCACAGTTTTCACGTCTGCTCTTTCCGTCGGTGAAAGAGATATCCTCCTTCAGACTTGAAGAACGGGGTCTCGACATGGGTTTACGTGGCCTGCTGTGTGTGTCAGATGCCCACCCGTTCTCCAAGGGCAGCACAAGACGCTGCCGATTTGTTATACCAGCTTTATGAAACATCCAAATCACAAGACGCCACAATGAAGTCCAAGTCGCAAACTGCAGCTTGTTCGTGCTAGCAGTTTGCCTGGGCTTTTGGAGCCAACGGTATTGTTTAGAATAGGGCAGGAAAAAAAAGTAAATAGCGAAAGGGAATAAAAATGGTGTTTAGTGTGTCAAGGTGAGACACTGCATGTGAATATCCATCCATCCATTTTCTTCAACTTGTCCGTTGCCGGGTCGTGGAGGCAGCTGTTGGAGCTGCCCAAATCACATTGCATCAGCACCTATGGCTCCTCCTGCAGGTGGTGGGTCCACAGAAGGACTGCAGGTGAATAGTTTCAATTTAAAACGTTTGCTAAACATTACTGATGAGAAATATTAATGTAAAAATTGCCAAAATTGCCGATATTTTCAGCGATGAAGTCAAAATAATGGATAGACCCAGATTTTAACTTGGTTTTATTTTATTGACATATTAGTAACAAAAAGATTTCAGAGGGGATTTGGGATCTTGTTTAGTTTTTGAATAAGCTAATCATAAGTGAAAAAAATCAGTAAAAACTGTATATTTTGCCTTGGGGTTTTTGGGTTCAAAGCTGAATAAATCAGGCTTGGAATTAGATATTAAAAAATCCCTCTAAAAAAATCTTAAGTCCAAAACTGGAAAGTTTGTAGTCCATAGGAGGTACAGTTCAGGACACTGAAGAGGCACCAAGAGCCCCTAGACCTGCAGTACAGTGGAGGCGTCACAAGAGGAGCTACAGGAAAGGGACAAACGAGGAGATGGTGAAAGACTGTTGTGGAGCGGAGGGAGCTGCAGGAGGAAGAGGAGCTGACCAGTGCAGGACACCACGCTCTGAAACGGGGACAAACCCAGGAGGTGCTGCGCCGTTTCAGAGGATCAGGAGACAGAGGGCAGCCAGCCAGGTTTCTTCTGAGTGCTACAGTTTCCCCGACCTCCAAGGTCATGCGGGTCAGGTTGACACAGTGGCAGCGCGGCTCAGCCGCAGCAGCTCAGGACTAACACCTGAACACTATTTCGTTGTACGCTTGTACAATGACAATAAAGCACTTACTTACTTACTATAGTGGCCAACTCGGTGCATGAGTGGAACAAAAACCTCATTTAGAGAAAACCAGCCCTAAAGTTTTGTACCGAGTACGCTCTTCCGTACCCGGCATTCTCGCTGAAGGAAAAATACCATATTTGGGTGATGGCGTCATCACGGGGACCCTTCAGCACACGTGGATGTAATCTGTCAATATTTGTAAATGAATACCCATGGGAAAGGCGGCTTTGTGAAGTGTCCGAGTTATATCTGCCTTGCGACAAAACGTCATAAAATATACATCATACGGGGCAAGTTTGGTCATTTTTATACTCTGACATAAAAACTAAGATGTTAAAGGAGCTATACCTGATTTTTGTTTTTTTCTTTCTGTAAGGTAAATTATTTTTGCCCCATAAAAATATGTTGTAAAAGTAGTCATTTGTGAGCTTTAAAGGGACTATACGGAGTTTAAAAATTTAAATTTAAATTATGTATTTTCCTCCCCCTACATGTTCCAGCCATGTAACGTGTAGAATGAGCCCAGACCTGTTCACCACAACTGCCTCTAAAATCCTGTCACTCACAAAGGTGTTAATTAAAGTCCGAAGTGCCGTCATGCATGAGCTTAATATAGAAGTTGCAGTTACGCGCAAGACCTGAGGTGGCAGTAGTGAGTATAAAATGACCAACTTGCATCTTGTCCTGTTAACGTTATTTTGTTTCATAGATGTTTTTTTTTTCTATTGCTGTTTTATTCTATTGTAATTTACACATTTCAGGTTAAACATGTCAGTGATTTAATAAAGTAAACCTAAAAAGCAGCCTGATGTGTGACATTTGAGCTATATTATGATTCGTTGCATATGGCCAACCCAAATAGTCAGTAACGAAAAGGGGTTTACCTTTGCCAAAGGACGGCCGTCACGGCAAAAACACCCATTTCCTCACATTCTGACTAAAAAGGTTCAAAATTAGGTATAGCCCCTTTAAAGAGGAAACTAGCTAAAAATCTCCACTTAAACCACTGCGTGAAACATCAATACTTTCACCTGCCGTGTCTCGCCTTAAAACAGGTAGAGGTCAGAATGACAAGCATGTGTTAAACAATGACATAAAAAAGTTTCAATGGAAAGTTCACAGCGTCGCATAAACAGAAAGCAGGTTCCCTCTCTCTTGGTACAGCAGCGTTTATTTGTGTGCCTTTTTCTGCAAACTGTTTGGCTGTTCCACATTATTTTACTGAAACACAGAAAGGCAATGTGTTCCAGTACATCTCTGCTGTGTTTTTGTGAGGTTTGGTGAATTTTTCACAGCAGAGAGTCCGTAGTAGCCAGGAAGGAGCCAGGGTTTTGTCAAAGTAAACAAACTGCTAATGATAGCTTATGAGCTAAAGACATTTGAGACGTACAATTTCTTCTTCTGGAACATTGAAGAGGCACCTGCGTTACAAGAGGCGCTACAGGAAACAAAAAGGGGACAAACGACAAAGCCAGGAGGCGCTGCACCGTTTCAGAGGAGCACTGAAGCCAGTACTCTGGTTTCCCCGACTCCCAGAAAATGCTGCTCAGGTTGGCCCACTGATCTTTTTCTCAAAATATAACTAATTTCCTAAATATTCTGCAGTTTCCCCTTAAGGAACAAACTCGTACAGACTACAAGTACATACAGGACTTCATCAACTGCTACTGCAACTACTACTTATCTCACTACTACCAAGAGTACTCCATCCTCTGGAGTACTTGGATATTTACAGATGTGGACCTCGCGATACCCGGCCTGTATTTGTGTTGTAGCAGACGGGGAGAGTCCCAGTGGGGGAGACTTTGTGGTCGGGATGAACAAACGCCAGATGGAGACGAGCTAACGAAGCTAACCGTGCTAACGATGATGGGCCATAATGGATCTCCACGCTTCACCGAGAGCCACTCGCACACAGCATAATCATATTCACGACAAACGACACCCTGTCAGTGGACGTATGCACCTGTGCCCGGACACACTGTTAGAGACACCAGCCCCAGAGCATTCTGGTCCTAGTTCAGTCGTGGTCTGGCTCGGGACATGTTGAAGAAACTGATTTTAGATCTGAATTACTTCACAGAATACACTCTGTATCTGGGATCAGGGGTGATTTCTTTGAGTTCCCAATGGGCGTGATTGACAAGCATTTAACCTCTTAACCCCCGCCTTACCTGAGCTTTACCCAATCTAAATGCTCCTCAACTGGAGGCCAGAGTAACGCATCATTTGAAAGCTAGACCTACAAAAAATATCTAAACGTTTTCCTTGCATTGTCGCTGTGTTGTCTGTATTTTTTGTGCTATTTTAATCATGTTTTTGTCACATTTTTATCACTTTTTGTTACCCGTTTTGCTGCATTTATGTTATATATGTAGGTGTGTTTTTGTCCCTTTTTAATGTTGCCATTTTGTTGCTTTTTCATCACTTCTTGTCACCTGTTGTGTTGCCTTTTGTCGCCTTTTGATGCTTTTTTTTTGCTGCGTTTCCATCCTCATGTCCTCTTTATGTAATGTTTTTTCTCGCTAATTTGAGCTTTTAGATTTGGTTAAGGTGGGGGTTAAGAGGTTAACCAACCACAGAAAAGGCGGATATGATAACTGCATGCGGCGTGCTTTGTAAACAAGGAAGTTAGTGGTTTTATGATGCGTCAGCCAGAAGAGCGGAGCCGAAATGTAAATAGGAGAATTCAACACCAATGCACAACAGCTGTTTCGGTCAAAGTACCCGTGAAAAGTTTGGAAACACTTTTTATGTATCAGCTAGGGCTGGGCGATAAATTGAATTAATTCAATTAATTCATGCTTTTTAAAATGGACAATTCGGAAAATGGCTAAATCATAAAATCGCGTCCGCCGTTCCATGTCCCCTCATGTGCGGCTAATTTAGCAGCGTTTGACGCTCCGTAGCAAAATTACACTGGTGAGGAGAAGCCTGCGACTTTCCGACGATCTCTGCTGCTTCACAAAGGCCTCGTGTTGTGTTTTAAGAGTTGAAAAGTTTCCCATTTTCAATCCATCTGCTCCTGTGCCTTTCTCTCACCCCTTAAGTCTCCATGGAGACGGTTGTCAATCACAGCAGAGGCATGAGGACAATAAAACAAACACTTTTGAAAACTCCACGGCTTATTAAGAAGTTTTACTTTTGAGACCAGACAAGGAATATTCAAAACTTTATAAATAAAGGGTTATCTTCTCTTCTCTTATGGGCCTAATTGTAGGCTATATTATGAAATATTAAGACTTTTTAAAAGTTTATTTCCAATAAAATCGATTAAAATCGTAATCGTCCAAACTGACAAAAAAAAATATAGAGATTTTATTTGTTGGCCACATCGCCCAGCCCTAGTATCAGCTTTTATTGTATTATACTCAATGAAGGCATTAAACTATGAATGAACACATGGAATTATTCAAGAAAAAAAAAAGCGTGAAATATTTCAAAATAAGGTTCTCACCGTGTTTAGTCCAGACTCTGGGACCAGCAGGAGAGCACTCAATGAGCTTCATAAGTTCGTCCCTGAAATGGTTTTCAGCTAGCCTGGTTTTACCATACCCTTCGTTTCATACAGAGGGTCTGGAACTTCAGAATTGAGCTCCATTATCAGGTGGGAGGGGTGAACTCCTTTGAAACGATTGGATCTGATTTTCGCTAGCGTTTGGTTGTGACGTATGTAATGCGCCTGAGTGACTGAAGCAGCTATCATATACTCTTGGGGCATTCCTTGCGCATTCTAAGGCTTCAGTTATAATTTTTGGATATTTGGGAGCCGAGCCAGAACAGATTGAAGAGCTTCCTTTACTTTCATATCCGCCGCCATTGCCGAACTACAACCAGCAAATGCGGCGCAAATGCTTGACATCACCTACAACACCCGCCTCCCCCGCTCGCTGAATGGTAGGTTGAAATTCAACCGATTAAACGTGGCCACTGAGATCAGGCCCAGACGTAACATGTAGGGAAAAGATAATTGACCGGAGTTTATGGATGGCTAAGGCCAGGCTAGTTTTCAGCAGTCTGAAGTCTGTGTCAAAACCAGCAAAAGGTGGCTCTTTTGAACAATCTTTGTTTATGTTAAAACATATTTCCATTGTGTTCATTCATAAATGAATGCCTTCAGTAAGAATCTACAGTGTAAATGGTCTTGAAATAAAAGAAAAAACAATACATAAAGAAGTGTTCCCAAACTTTTAACCAGTACTGAACGTTTGGAACGGGACAAAAAAAACTTTCGATAGACGGCAACAAGAATAAAATCCTCTTAGAGAAGATGAAGCAGGACATTCTTGTTAAGTACATTAAGAAAATATTTTACTAGTGGTTAATTCTGTTCCTCTAGTGACAACATGATATGTAATCGATATAAAACTTTTCCAGATTTGATTGGCTGTGAGCAAAGTTCCACACGGTCCTGCTTTTGAACAGATACAAAATGCAGGAGTGGACGGCTGGACAGGCAAGTGAACACCACCAGCGGAACTAGTTTTAGGCCATCGCGTTTGTGTAATCCGTGTCCCCTGATCATCACACAAGGAAAGCCGTGATCACAAACTGTCAGCTTCTCTCATCCGATGTAACTTTGAATCAAACAAATAGTCCAGTGGCGCTGTTCACCTTAGCTTTGGCCGGTTGGAGATGGAAATCGAAACCTGCCTTCCTTCTTTATCAAACATCTGCAGTAATCCAGTCTGATCCATTGATGGGGATTGGATTTGTCAAGTGTCGCTTTTAGACTTAAAGTTCAGTCCTGGCTTGGATCTGCTTTAGTCTCGCTTTATTCTTGGTTTACAGTTGGATCAGACCTGTTTAGTCCTGGTCTGTTGAGACTTGCTGTAGTCCCTAGTTCAGATCCGTTTCACTTCGTCTTGGTTTTTGTCCCGTATTATTCCGGACTTTCCTCCTCTACAAAATACATTTCATAGGTTCATAACTCCACATCTTGACATCTTTAAATGAGATGAAGTTTGGATGATGTACTTGCTGTGGAGCTGCAGCAGCGTGAACCCGTGCCCTGTGGTGAACTCTTGCCCGGGGCCTTCAAACATTTACACAAAGGCTCCCTCTATGTATGTGCGTCTGTGTGACTGTGTGTGCCTGACAGAGTGTGTGGGGCCCAAAACAACTCGTGGATCTCCCCAGGGACAAAAACGCTACAAAAATACTCAAATCACAAGGATTAGGATTGGGACGGTGCCTATTAAGCCAATTTTTTGGGGGCCAAATCGTTCTTTGATATAAATGTTGCCCAAGTCTTTGTGTTTTCAGAAAAGCCAGTTGGCCACGCAAAAACAAATTCCAAGCACTATGGCGCACAGGATTGTGAAATCTGGTACAAAATATCCCGAGATGATGGTGTGCGAAACAGCTTTTCAGATGACAACACTAGCAAGTAGGACCGAATAAAACGGCCGTCTCACAGGCCGGAGGACGATTCGGATTTCATTACGTAGAGACCAACGGCGTTAATGAGCACGTCCAAGTCTGGAAGCGGACTTACTAAAATGTTAAAGCCCCTGTTAAGCTGCTGTTGGACAAGGAGAGCCCTCTCATTTCAAACACTTTCCCGATCGCTTTCGCCAACAACCCAAATACAAGACTGGCTGATGATATTACTGACGGTACTGCTCTGCTGCCAGTGCTCAAAAGCCAGTGAGAAGGTAGACTGAACAAAATCAAAGACATTGATGTATATTTTTTAAAGCCACACCATGTAACATTTCACCCAATGAATATAATAAAAAACAGGTATTTATTGTATTACGTTTGGTTAGGTGTGACGTCACGACTTCCGCTTCCGGGTCGTAGCAGATGGGCAAATATGCGAGAAAAAAAACATTTAAAAAAACTCTTAAAAACAACCATCAACATTTCTGAAACTCAACAGAGAGTTACTGAAGCTACTTATTTCTCAGTCATTAGCCAAAAATGCCGCACCCACTGCTAAAAAAGTCATATTTACTAAAGTCGCTACTTCCGGGTTTAGCGGAGCTGCCGTTAGCATTTTTCTCCGCTAACCCGGATGTAGCGATTTTGGTAAATATTACTTTTATAGCAGTAGGTACAGCATTTTTGGCGAGTCTGAGAAATAAGTATGTTCAGTAACTCAATGTTGAGTTTCAAAATATTGATTGTGGTATTAAAGAGTTTTTTTGTAGTTTCTCGCACATCTGCGGACCCGGAAGTCGAGCTGTGACGTCACCACTTAAACATATTGCAATAAGTGTGTTTACATGCACGCGAGTATCCCGGTTACTGATCATATCCTGGTTTTGCGACAATTTCTTGTAATGATGTTTACATGTGTCAGAGAAACCAGGATAGTAATTTCCCTGTTTACATGAGGGATATTTAGGCTCCAGAGAGGAGCGGGGCAAGGAGCTAAACACTTCAGCAATGATGCTAATGCATGGCTTTTTGGGCATTTTTACAATAACAGAAACAAGAACTATCCAAGAAAGCGCTTAAAACTATAGAGCACTGCCCCAGCTTCAGCGACAGATGTGGAGAATTGGACAAAAATACAGATCAGGTTTGAGCAAAGGCCCAAAGTTTAGCCCGACGGCAGCGCTGAGAGCCACAGCGGAGTGAAAAAGTGGATGTTTTGTTAGATTTTACAAGATACAAAGGTTTAAAAGGCCACGGTACCAGAAACAATCGCTGCCGGATCTGTTTAGAAAGTTTGCACATGCGCAGTACGTCCGCAGTGGTGAGAACCCAGGATACTAGGTTTACATGGAACAGTGTCCTGGAAACTGTGGGAATATCCTGATTTCAGGATATTGGCTTATCCAGGAGACTGACATCAGGCTATTGATACGTTCACATGGACAAAGACGGCAATCCTAGTTAATAACCTGAATACTCGAGTGCATGTAAACGCACTCAGTGTTTTTATCATCGAAACATCCCTAAAAAACTACAAACAAACCTGTGCGTTTGCTGTGATTGGCTCAGATTTAACTAACTTTTCATCTCCATGGAGATGTTTACTAAAGGTGGACATTTAAATCAATTTTTTTATTAAACCAACTGCAAAAACAGCATTTACTGTGTCCTGCTAGCAACAGTATAATCCAAAATGTTACGCAGTGTGCCTTTAAATATTATGTTTCATTCAACAGGTGTAATTTGAGAAAAAAATGGAGTGTTTTGTCAAGAATGACTGACAAAACACAGCCCGATAAAACTGTTTCCTCAATAATACAAAGTCTGCGATATCTTATCCCCGACAGTCCCATTTTCCGAGCTATTGTGGCTCAACGCCGCTTCATCCCGCAGCCTTCCCCCCGTTGTGCGGCGCGTGTGAATGCGAGTCCATCAGCTCTGAATGTTAAGTACACACGGACTCCTGTTTGCGACTCCGAACACGCAGTTATCAGCGCGCATCGCCCGGCACCTCAGAGGAAACACGGACGGCCTTCGAAAAACAGCCCTGCTCATCTCACAGTGGGATGTCCAAGAGCGAGGGGACGGGAAAGACCAGAGGGATAGAGAAGGATTCATTTTTATTACAATTTATGTAGATGCATCTGTAATACTAGATTGTTTCTTCAATCAACTTCTTTATCTTTCAAACTCTATTAATAAAAGTATTAAACCATTCATTTACTCAGTGATTCATGCAGAACATACTGTGCATCATTAGATCGGAGCGATGACACAGTGGGCCTGACAACAACCAAAGCACAAGTGTTTAAACACGTTCAATAGTATAATCACTGCCACCACTCAAAAGGCAGCTTCCTTACTTAGATAATACTAGGGATGCACCAATCCGATACCGGTATCGGATATCAGAGCCGATACTGGAATAAATACCATATCGGGTATTGGCTCCAAATATCCGATACTGAACCGATACCAGTTTTGGCTCTCAACGGCTTAAAAACACAACTTTTACCACATAAATCTAAGTGAATATGGGCACGCTGCATATCATTGGAAAGTTAGTTTTCCAATGAAGATCAGATTTGATCGCTGCGCAGAATTCTGCGGTTAGCAGTAGCATGCTAAAGCTAGCGGGAGCTTGTTAATACTAACGAAAACTAATCAAGGCTGGGTCAGAAACTATGATAGAAATACCCAAAGTAGCCAAATAAAATAACCACTGCTGAAGCCAAGTGTTTGTATTTTAGTTTAAGAAATAACTCTAACATATTTGTACTGATCACATCACTTCATGTGAGTTGTTTATATTAATGTAACCTCAAGTCTGTCATATAGACAAGGATATTTAGTATAGAAAAGTCCAGTGATCCTTATTAAATGTTTATCCAAGGGTTTATCAATAGATATCATAGATAATTGATCTGTAACATCATGGCAATAAAGAATGACTTTATTGATCTTACAATGGAGAGGAGTCAATAAAAATGTTCACTCAGAGAAAGACACTTTTCTCTTGGTATCGGTCAATATCGGATATCGGCAAATTTTCAAAACCCAGTATCGGTATCGGAAGCAAAAAAGCTGGATTGGTGCATCTCTAGATAATACAGCGCAAAATTGTATTGAAAAAGTTCACAAGTGACCAAACCGAATGTGCTGAATTCACAGCAGTTCAATATTTCCTGTACATCGTTACAATGCTAGCCTTTAGGAGCAGTTGGGTTTAAAAGTCGCTAACCCTGCAGTTAAAAGCTCTACAAACATGTTCTGAAATGCATGGGATTTATGGATCAGTTCAAGGTTCAAACAGTCTCTTATTTATCTTTATCACAAGTTTCATGTTGCACGTTTCCACCAAGGAAAATTCCTAGTCTGTGAACCCTTTCACTGACAATGGCGATAAAACCTATTCTGATTCTTATCCCCGAAGGGCAATTTGGTTCACAGCAGAAGAACTCATTCACAATAACAGTGAGAAGGAATACGACAATAGGGAGTCAGCGCCTTTGGCCTTACCTTGTTGAGTTTGCCGTTGCGCGTGCCAACGAACGCCACCGTGTTGCTGCGGTACTCGTACGCAGCCACCGCGCTCATGCCGTCCTCTCGGTCCACGAAGAGCGGGATGCCCTCGATGGTGCTGGTGCCCCCCAGAGGCTGGTTGAAGTCCTGTCCGCAGAAGTTATCATCGATCTGCAGCGGCTGGAGACGAGACAACACAGCGGTTAAGTCAGAATGTTTAGACTTTTTATGAACAGAACTCAAAAAAAAAATTTTGTGATTTTGGGCAGCTCCGGCGGCTGCCCCACGACCGGCAACGGACAAGTGGAAGAAAATGGATGGATGGATGAACAGAACTGAACTCGATCTGAGGGCACTTGATTCAGCAACAATATTTCACATTTAAAAGTCAAAACAATGTTGTACGTAGAGAAAACACAGTAAGGACTGAGAGACTGGGCTGGTTAGGGCTTTGGAGGACTCTCCTCAGGCAGAAGTGACAATGACGTGGTAAAACAATGAAAACTTTCACCACAGAACTACTCAGGACGGGTCTGGGATAGATTCAAGCTTTAAGGCGAGACGCTGCAGGTGAAAACAAGTGGAAACATTTTAGATATACATGAAACTTTTGCTGTAGATTAGTGATATAGAAATGAGACAAAAATGTGTTGCAAGATTTCTTTCATTGAATGTTTTAATATAAAAATAGGGCATTTTGTGCATAAAAATGGCCAAAATTGCTAATACTTTTGGTGACAAAAACGGAGTAATGGATTGAGCAAGGTTTATGGGTTTATTTTGTGACATATTAGTCTTTAACTTTTTCATAGACCACAGACCACATAGACCAAAATATTAAGTCCAGGACTGTAAAGTTGGAAGTCTGCTATGCACTTCCACGGCGCGGCACGGTAGCGCAGCAGTTAGTGCTCTCGCTTCACAGCTAGAAGGTCCCGGGTTCGATTCCCACCTGGACGGGGCCTTTCTGTGTGGAGTTTGCATGTTCTCCCCGTGTCTGCGTAGGTTTCCTTCGGGTACTCCGATTTCCCCTACCACCAAAAACATGTACAATAGGCCTGGATGAATGATGTGTGAGTGAATGTATGGAGGTGGTCAGATGGACCGTTGGTGCAGATGTGTGCAGTCGCGACAGCGCTTCCGTCAGTCTCCCCCAGGGGAAACTGAACAGCACCGAGTGTGGAGTGGACGTATAATTGTCTCATGTAAAGTGCTTTGTGACCATGTCTGTGAAAGGCGCTATATGAATGAAGTTCTTCTTTTTCCATAATGTGAGACAAATGTATTTTGTAAAAATGGTCCTTGAAAATACAATTTCCCTCTGTGGGAAATCGTGATCTGTAATCTGTAATTGCAGTGTCTCCCCTTATAAAGTGCAAGACAGCTGAAGAAGAAACAGTCACCGATGTTGTTTTGACCCATTGTAACACAGTAGATTTTGCAGAGCCTTCCTTTGACCTCCTGGATTCCTGACTTCACTTAATTCATCGCCACATTCACTTCTCAAGCCTCAAATCCAATCCTTCCACTTTCGGATTATTATTATTATTTTTATTTTATCAAGAAGAGACTGTGCCTTTGTCTGGTGGTCACGCTCATGTTCAGCCTGCGCAGCACCATGTGACCGGGCATTTGGAGTCAGCGGGACGTGCCTTTGGGCAACACACTGACCCGGAAAGGAATTAGCCACCAATAAGTACCGGCGTACAACCACAGAGCGGCACAGAACAAGCTCCGTTATCTACAAAGACATTCCCTCCAACGTGCAACCTTTTATACACCGGATTTATGGATGCTTTGGGTTGATTTCCTCACATATTAGTCACAAACATTTCCCTGGTTTCTTTTCTGCTCAAAACCCAATGAATCAGGCAGGAATTACATATGGACAAATCCCTCTGGGGAAAAAAAAAAAACCTTCAAAATGTTGTTAAGCACATGACTGGGAAGTTTGGAGTCTGTAGGAGCCATTGTTGCTGCAAGAATGAAAACATACTTTTGTTTTGTTTTGTGGTTAAAACTATCAGCTAAAGATCCCCCCACAGATGTTTGCGGTTGGCATCTCCCATGAAGGAAATGTCCATATTTGGATTGTGGAGCGTTGTCAAGGAGGCTAACAACTTTACAACGGCAACAAGTTACAGGCGTCAAACGAATTTGTCAAACTTTGAACGGTTTCAGGATAAACAGAAGGCACAGGCAGTGATGTTTTCGCCAACGATATGGCGATATCATGACGTTGATAATGATCATGGACGATAACGAGCTAAAAATAGCTCTTTGGCGACTAAAGCACGACGAGGTGACGATGTGAGACAGTTAGGCCCGTGTTTCCCGATAGGTTGCGTTCTAAAGACATTCTGAAGAGCCTATAGTTTAAAATCGGGGGCGGTGGGCAGGTAAGAATTCCATGGTGGTAACTATGGTAACTGTCAAAATGCAGATTTTTTTTGTTCAGCACACATGAACTATTATTTTCTGATAAAGGTGTCCAGAAGTGGTGACAATATTTAAAAACATGTTCTTGGTCGGTAGAAAGGACTTTCAGGCATAAAATGAATGTGGCAGGTTTGTGAATCCAATCACTTTCAAATAATGATACATTTTGTTTATTTTCTTTTTGGAGATTTCTTTTCTATAGAGTTGCATTGGTCCCTGCCCTCCATCTGAGATTAAGACGTCACATTCTAGACCGAGAACGCAGTGGTTCTCAACCTGGGGTTCGGGACCCCCAAGGGGGTCACGAGATAAATTTGGGTGGGGTCGCCAGATAGATAAAAATACACATATTTTTATTAGCATATAATATATTTTATGGTAGCATGTGTGTGCTATTTTACCAGAGTGCCATTATTTGTTAATAATTTGATTAATTTTATTTTATGTTTTTTTCTTTGTTTTTAAGAATTATGTAGGCTAATGTTCCTATTTCTCACGGTGTGACCCGGGCGAGGGGGTCACGAACCCCTTTAACTGTTATAATGGGGGTCGCGGCTCCAAAAGGTTGAGAACCACTGGTCTAGAGGTCGGCCGATATTTGGGGATCTTACAAAATCGGCTATCGGTCGATCTAGCGCCGATATAAGCTGATATCTCCGGGACTAGAAGTGTCAGAGACTTCTTTTGCATTACAAAGAGCTAAGTCAGGCCTTTAAAATGAGTCCTCCCACAATTCGGCATCAGCCTTAGAAAAACCCGTATCGGTTGACCTCTACTACTGCCGACTGAATGAATGCAGTTTTGTGATGAAATTAACAATTTATTTCTTAAACAGATAAGATGGAACTTCATTGATCCCACAATGGAGAAATTGAGAAAAAAGATACACAAATATTCACAGAAATGTGCAACAGTAAAAAAAAAAAAAAAGAGGTATCTTATGACCGATGAATAAAAAATGGATGCCGTGATTCACGATATATTTGAAAGACCGATTGTTTTGAATGTTATGCTGCCTTTGGTTAAGTGCATTCAAACTGGGATTTCCTGTGCACTTTACCTCGCACCTGCGTCTGTGTAAACGGAAGGTAATCCTGGTGTTATCCGAACGGCATCTCATCGATTCACCTCTCCTAAACCTCCTCTCACTTTCTCCAACTCCTGCTCGCTCGCTCTCAATCATCAATCAATCTCTTTCGATCGACACAAACCGCCAACAGCTCTGGGTTAATGATAAAGGATGTTATACATGCAAAACAAAACCTGCCTGGCCTCGACAACCGAACAGTCTAAAATCCACAAACTGAACTTGATGGATTGTATGAAAGGAGGTCTTCAGTGTCTTCACTTCCTCTGCCTGTTCAAGCCTGCGTTGACGTTATAGATTTGTCTTCCATGTTAGGCATTTGGGCCCACGACAATACGGAAACTTTCTTTTTGTCGGGGCGTGAAGCGACGGAGCGATTTGTCTCCTTAAACAAACAGACGGCGGGGCAGACGCTGGAGCAGAGCGCGGCCTGTTCAGGCTTGTCTGTGGGCCAATGAAAACACGCCGAGCGCACAACTTCATTTCCGACGGATAGACACTGCTGCGGGCCACAAAACGGTTCCCACAGACGTAATGAGGGGGAAACATGGGGGAGAGCGAACAGGAGAGAAGACAGGGGGCAAAACCAGCGCTAAATCAGGCCTATATCAGGCTAAACAACACCAGCCCGGGCTAAACCAGGCCTATATCAGGGCTTAACAAGAACTAAACCAGGGTAAACCGGCCTATATAGGCTTAACAAGAACTAAACCAGGCCTATATCAGGCTTAACAAGAACTAAACCAGGGCTAAACCAGGCCTATATCAGGGCTTAACAAGAACTAAACCAGGCTATATCAGGCTTAACAAGAACTAAACCAGGGCTAAACCAGGCCTATATCAGGGCTTAACAAAACTAAACCAGGGCTAAACCAGGCCTATATCAGGCTTAACAAGAACTAAACCAGGCCTATATCAGGGCTAACAAGAACTAAACCAGGGCTAAACCAGGCCTATATCAGGGCTTAACAAGAACTAAACCAGGCCTATATCAGGGCTTAACAAGAACTAAACCAGGGCTAAACCAGGCCTATATCAGGGCTTAACAAGAACTAAACCAGGGCTAACCAGAGCTAACCCAGAGCGGTTTAGCAGCTCGGTATCTGCTAGAGACAGGGTATTTCCCTTGAGGTTGGAAAGTATTTTAAAAGCCCCCATGTTACTGATGTGGTGCGTTCATTGAAGGCAGTAAAGGCGGACTGCGGTTCACTCAGACCCCCGTTGGGAAAGAGAACTGAGAGGGTTAGTTAAACAGCTCACACGGGGAAACGTCACCGTCTGAGCGGGACCGAAACAGTGTTAATTTTGACAACATATTTTAATGTAGTTTTAGTCTTAGTCTTTTGACGAAAATGTAATTCAATTTTAGTCGAGATTTAGTCAAAAAATATCTTCAATTTTAGTCTAGTTTTAGTCAACTAAAATTGCAAGTAAATTTAGTCGACTAAATTTAAGACAAATTTAGTCGACTTTGCATTTATAATATTCATTATAATCATATTTAATCAGCTCCTCTGCTTCATGGAGCTGCTCCCACATGAACAAAGCTCAGAGCTGCTCCTTTGGCAGTGAATTTGCATGATCTGAGGCTCTTTCAGACTGTCAATAGAAGTTTGGATGATTTTAGTCTCTCCTTTTCATTTTTATTTAGTCTTATTTTAGTCGACTAAAATATCTGGACATTTTAGTCATAGTTTTAGTCTCATGAAAAACTTTTAATTTAGTTTTAGTCGTCAAAAATATCACTTTGACTAAAATTAAGACGAAATATTTTAGTCGACAAAATGAACACTGGACTGAAGACCTGCTGAACATTGCTTTACGTGATCTTGTTTGTCGGTTTCCGTTTGGTCTCATTGAAGCTGATATTTTACTGCCGATATATTTTGGTCCCCAGGGAAATTGCCTGGAAGACCCCTGAGCTAACAGCTAACACGGAATAAAAATTAGCCTGTCTTTAGTTTGAAAACTTTTTAGTCGTTTCTATTTTGTAGCTCTGAGATTAAAAGCCCTTCTTTATAAACACAGACGTTCGCTGCAGTCAAGAATTTACATCCAAAGTAATATTCTTAACGCGTAGCCAGTTAAGAACCTCACGGACAGAAAACCTCACTGTCCGTGATGTTTTCTTCAACTATTTGTTGATTTGTGCAAGACTTCGCTAGGGTTGGGTGCCGTTACATTTCTTTAACGATACTTGGTTTTCGATACAAACACATGAACGATACTTGTTCTGATACCTATACTAAAATATTTGTCATCTAGAACCAGAAAACAATAATATGTGGAAGGTCTGCAAATTTACAATATCGGGTTCATCTCCAATGTGTGCGAAAAATGGGGAATAATTTGGGGGAAATTGGGAGAAAATGCGACAAAAATAATTAAAAAATATATATGTGGGAGAGATTTTTTGGGGAAATGGGACAAATAACAATTGTGTAAAAAAAAAAAATGGGGAAAAATTGGACAAAAAAATGTCTTTAAAACAGCACCATGGACTAATGCGCAGTCTCTGTAAACTCATGTATAGGAGGATGGGAGGGCATCTGACACACACTAACACATTTAAACAGTTGAAAAAAAGCAATCTAGTTATGCACCACACAATGGTCACGGGAGGAGGTCGGAGTGGAGTCAGATGTAATATTTTATCTACCCAAAGTAACACGGTTTTAAATACATCTGGTTGTCTATTTGTTCCAGAGGAAACACTGCACAGTTTTGTCATGGTTAATGCTGAGATGATTGATAAAGTTTTCTCCTCAGTGAGGCCCACCACATGTCTTTTAGACCCGGTCCCAACACCGTTTTTTAAAACATTTTATGGCAATTTTAGAGACGAGCTTTTAAACATGATGAATTGCTCTCTTCAGACTGGGGTCTTCCCTGCTGCCTTTAAGGGGGCGGTGGTGAGGCCTCTACTGAAGAAGAGCAATTTAGATTTTAATGATTTTAACAATTTTAGACCGGTATCCAACTTACCATTTTTAAGCAAAATTTTAGAAAAACTTGTTTTTATCCAACTTAGTGATTTTATAAATGCACATAACGTTCTTGAGAAATTCCAGTCTGGCTTTAGGGTAAACCACAGCACCGAGACGGCCCTTTTAAAGATTTTAAACGACTTTAGATTAAATTATGATTCTAAAAAGTTGACAGTGTTGGTTCTACTGGATCTGAGCGCTGCCTTTGATACAGTCGACCACACTATTCTTTTAACTCGTTTAAAACACATTGGCCTCTCTGGTGCTGTCCACAAATGGTTTACATCCTACCTCACAGACAGGACATTCATGGTAAGTGTGGATACCTGCTCCTCTAAGGTCCATAAAATTACATGTGGTGTGCCCCAGGGTTCGATTTTAGGCCCAGTGCTATTTAACCTGTATATGCTCCCTCTTGGTGGTGTCATCAGAAGACATGGAGTCAACTTTCATAGTTATGCTGATGATACACAGTTATACATCTCCATGTCTCCTGATGACACCAGGCCAATGGACGCACTTTTTAACTGCATTTTGGATATCGAATCCTGGATGACAGAAAACTTTCTCCAGCTTAACCAGGACAAAACTGAAGTTTTAGTCATCGGTCCTGAGGCCCACAGAGAGAAACTTTTACCCAAACTACAGTCATTGTCTTTTAATCCTTCCTCACAGGTGAAGAACCTGGGCGTGATCTTTGACTCTGAGCTGACTTTTATTCCACACATTAAGAATATCACAAAGATAGGTTTTACCATCTAAAGAACATAGCCAGAGTCCGCCCCATTCTCTCTCGGGCCAACACGGAGACGCTGATGCATGCTTTTATCACCAGTCGTATCGACTACTGTAATGCCCTGCTTTCTGGTCTTCCCAAAAGAGTATCTCAGGTTTACAACTTTTACAAAATTCAGCAGCTCGTGTCCTGACAAAGACCAGGAGGCGGACCACATTACACCGGTTTTAGAGTCGCTGCATTGGCTCCCCGTGTGTTTCAGGATCGATTTTAAAGTTCTTTTAATGGTTTTTAAATGTCTTAATGGTCTTGGTCCTTCTTATCTCTCAGAATTGCTTTTACCTTATGAACCTTCACGGCCCTTCGCTCCACCGGCAGAGGTCTGCTAGTTATTCCTAAAGTCAACAGAAAGACTCACGGCGAGGCGTCTTTCCAGTATTATGGCCCTCACCTCTGGAACGACCTGCCGGAGGAGCTCAGGACCGCAGAGAACGTTCATGTTTTTAAAAGCAGGCTTAAGACCCACCTTTTTAGTTTAGCTTTTAACTGCTAGGCCTATTTATTTAATTGTTATTAATATTTATTTATTTATTTATTATGTTTTCTTATGTATTTTACCTCTCGGCCTATTTTAGTGGTCCTTATATTCTTATTTTTACCTTTACTTTTTACTTATTTTAACCATTTTTATGGTCTCCCAGTTTCCTCTGGAGGAGCCCTCTGCCTCGGGAGCGGGGATTGGCTGTGGCTGTTGGGGTGCTGTCCTGTGGGTGTCTGGATGGAGGTGTGGTGTTTCTACCGCGCCTCCTCCGGGCGTCCTGTGTTGGTGCCCTGTGGCTGCAGCCGAGATGCTGCTCCGATGCAGACGGCTCCTTGGATGGTGTTTCCTTACCTGGTTTATCTGTACCCAGCCTTACCTCAGCCTTATGTCCATTGTGTCCATTGTTTTACCTTGAGTGTGTGGTGTGTCTCTGGGAAGGTGGGTGGGGAGAGTGTGAGTGCGACAATGTGTTTGTATTTGTGGGAGGAGGTGGGTGTGAGAGAATGTTTTTAAATCTGTAAAGCACTTTGTGTTACATGAAATGTATGAAAAGCGCTATATAAATAAAGATTGATTGATTGATTGATTGAAACATTCATCCAGTAAAGGGAAAGAGATTCAAACAGGAGCCACGTTTCCTAAGGAAGAGTGTTTTGGAAAAGACTGGACACTAAAATGTTTGCAGAGACAAAGAACAGGAAGTGTACCGCGAGCTAAAGGTAAGGCGAGACGCTGCAGGTGAATAGGGGGGGCATGTGTTCTGTCATTGTATGTTTCTTATAAAAGTAAGACATTTCATGCATAAAAATGGAGGAGCCAGGTGTATATGGTTATATTTTGTTGATATACTCTTTTTTTGTTTTATAATTTTTTTTGGCCATTTCTCAAATAATATGAATGAAAACAAAATCTTTTTTTTTTTACACTCATGGTCAGTGATGTCGTGACGCCATTTATTGTGAAAAAAATGTGTGAACTCATTTCAAATCACCATAACAAAATAAAATACCAAAATGACCCATTGCCTTGACAAAGACCTAAGGGTCGAAACACATCCTGCCCGCTTCTCACAAAGAGCACCCTGTACCTACAACGATGAAGATCTAGTGAGCACCCTTTTACCAAAATGCCCCTGTTGTAAGCTTACGTACCCCAGTTCCTAATACACTGTATTGCCCTCTTTAAGATCAATGACAGCTTGGAGTCTTTTGAGGTCGTTGTGGATGAGGTTCTTTATTTTTCTGATGGGAAAGCAGCCCATTCTTCTTGGCAAAAAGCCTACAGTTCCTGCAAGTTTGTTTGTTTGTTTGTTTATTGGTTTATTTGGTCGGGACAGTGCAAGTTAATGAACAAGCCACACCGGATTGTAGCCTTGGGCTAATTTCCATCCGTCATCCCTCATGCGCACGCTCAAACACACTCTCTTTCATCCTGGCCTATTGTACATGTTTTTAGTGGTAGGGGAAACCGGAGTACCCGGAGGAAACCTACGCAGACACGGGGAGAACATGCAAACTCCACACAGAAAGGCCCCGTCCCAGGTGGGAATCGAACCCGGACCTTCTAGCTGTAAAGCACGAGCTCTAACCGCTGTACTACCGTGGGCTGTCTTGCATGAACTGCACGTTTGAGCTCTCCCCACAGTGGTTCAATGACACTGAGGTCAGGAGACTGAGATGGACACTAACGGGACCATCACTTTATTCTGCTGGAGCCAGTGGCATCAGTGAACCACCTCCATATTTCACAGTATGGTGCACTTTTAATACACGGTATTCAACAAGGTCATTTGGTATTTGTTTTGTTATGGTGATTTGAAATGAGTTTACAAAATCATTGACTGAGTGTTGACTGTGTTTTCAGTCATATTCTTTGAGAAATGGCAACAAAAAATCCACCAGGGTGTATACATTTATTGGCACAACTGTATTCATTACAAAGATTTTTTTCAGGGATATGGATCATGTTTAGTTTTTGAATTAGCCATTAATAAATGAAAAACTCTGTAAAAATTCTAATTTTGCCAGGACAGGAACGTTGGAGTCTGTATTGGGCCCACTGAAGTGGGGATGCTGTCGCTCATTTTAAAAACTGGCCCTACAGTATAAAGTATTGTAACTTCTGCACATGGCACTTGTGTATCGCTTGTGTATGTGTGCCGCTGCAGTCTCCCACAAAGGAAATGACCATATTTGGATACAGCGTCATCTCGGTCAATGCCTTTCATGCTACACGTGGATATGCCAGTATTTGTGATTAAATACGCGTGGGAAACCGGTTTGAGGGAGTGAGGTCCAGGGCAAAGTAAGGGGAACAACACCTGTCTAATATTAAATGCTAAAGATGCAAAAGTAGTATTTCAGTCTTCTCCCACGTGCTCATGCCCCGGGGCGTATTTCAGTCTCAATCTGGATTTGAAAAACAGAAAACGCTAAACCAATTGCAACACATTAACGCGACATCGCAAGAATGACATAGAATCCCCAAATAGTTCAGCCTTGAGCTATTTATATAGAAGAGAGGGGGCGTTCATGTATTACCCACAATCCTCTGCAGGCGTCTGGACAGTGTGTGCAGACGTCTCCGAGGAGCTCCATGGAATAAACACAGAGACAGAGAAAGGCCAAACATGATGAGCATACGGCCAGTTTATTAGGTACAGCTACGGTCCTGGGTTAGTCCTGGAGTTAGGGGGAGGTAGACCTACAGATTCAAGTGAAATAATGCAGGGCATTTATAAATCTGCCCTCCATCTAGAAAAAAACAGTCTCCGTTCACACCTAACCGCGTTACATGTGTTGTCAAGCACATGAATTGTTCAAATCTCTCCACAAGTGTCTGTACCGCACATTCATTATTATTTTGGCAGCTGTATAAACAGGGCTCCAACATGCACCGTTAGAGCTTTACAGACTTTGACAAACAAAATACATTTGCTGCTTTTTGTCCTCCATCAGATAAACAGTACAGCATACGAGCAACTGTCTTGATCAGACTGACCAGTGATCGCATGACTGTAGATTGTCCTCGCACGTAATAACTGCAGCAGCAACAGCAGCAGCAGCAGCAGCAGCGAGGACTGTGACTTTCGTCTCACCATGTCGACATCATCTCAAAGTTCTCCAGCACAAGTGCGTCCCGGTCTGACCCAAACCGCTATTGCCGTCTCCGGCGAACATGTCGGATGAGGACGGTTATTTGGCATAAACTAGCCGACTGTAAAGTGCTTCATTGCTTGCCTAAATTTGCCCAAATGGCTTATCCCCTTAACTCCAGGTGTGGCTAATGAGTGCCACACCTCTTCTTGCAGGACTGTGGCTAAAATAACATGTTTTCCCTTGATGCCTGTTTGCCCACATCCATGCCGTACCTAGGAACCTTTTGCAAGCACTAGTTTCTCGTAGGACCGGTTAGAGAAGGAACCACATCCGGGTCATGTTAGCTACTTAGCAGAAATAGCATTTCTGTAAATCGAGGCTGCAACTTCAATGAAATCTTCAAATGTAAGTTGAGTTGTGATAAAATAAAATTATGTATCTGCTCATCGTTTCCTTCTTTAGATTATTTATTGGAATGATTTATGTACGTCGTGAATTTGTGACGTCAGGCCATAATGGAAAACTGCAATAGCTCCATCTGGTGGCATACGTCCACAGTGACTGCATTTTAGTATTTAGATCTATTACAGTGCTAAAACGTTTTTTAGAACATGCCATTCTAGTGAATTTCTATAATCATTGTAACAATAATACAAGGATATATATAAAAAATTATCCCTTATTTTACACAGAACAAAATGAAACCGTTCATGTTGTATGCAAAGCGACCACAAGGTGGACCTATTGGACCACAAACAAGAGTTCCGTCTGAAAATAATGTGCAATTATAATATAATTTGCAAATAAGTCATGCTAAATGAAGGTATCTTATGTACAATGAATAATAAAACCTCAGAAAAGGGAGTAAAATATGATAATTAGTAATAAAAATGGTGACATGTCTATGTTATGTAGATAAATCGTCTGCACCTTTTCTAAAGGTTTTTCCTACATCAGGTGATGAAAGTATTGTGTATTTATGCCTGTTGTTGCTAATTTACGACAAACCTAAAACTATATCTGTACTATGTGCTACAGATAAATGAACAATCTCCACTTTAGCATCAGCTCGAAAGCAAAAACACTGATAATATATTTTTTTCTATAATTGGAAATATATTCAGGCGTTAAGGGGTTAAGGTAATGATTTGGAAGTTTAATCTGTCCTCAATTACACACACACTAATATTCAGTTAGCACACCTTTAGCTTTGATTTCCCAAAACATTCACTGAGACATTGGTTGGATAAACCTCTGCAACGACACAATATATTTATTTCAGTCCTGCGTTGTATTAATCTTTTCCCACTAGTACCTGACCTCATTCTTCGGCCACAGTGTTCTGAATATCGCCCATTCCACCACTATGGCCGTGTTTTCTCTTTTAGAAAATGATACATTTTCGGCGCGCCCTGCCCTGAAATGGTTGGAACGTTGAGAATCCGCTGACGCTCTGGGATTTCACAGAGATTGGGCCAAAACTGAGGAAAAACAGTGGCATTTCACAGTGGATAAACCTCCGCGATGAACGTTTCAGACAATAACATCACGTCTCCAGAGGGGGCAGTGTTTGGCAGAGCCGCGAGTCCCTAAAGGCTCATTAACACGAGCAGCGACGCCAAAAGCTTCATGGAAACGACACCAGAAGAGATCGTCACCGACCCAACGGGAGATTTATGAACTTAAGAGTTTAAATTCCGGAAATGTTTGGGCAATTTTCCGTCGACTTCATGTCACACCATCAGTAACTCTCTTCTTCGGTCTTCCTCTGGTTCTGCCCACTTATCCACCGTCCCTCGTCTGCACATTTCCAAAGCACCTCCTCGAGCGTGGGAGGCTCTAACGGCTCAAGTAATTACAACTTATTGGCCCAGGACAGAGAGCGCGTGTGGAGCTGGAGGGGGAGACAGGAAAACCTCAAGGAGCTGGCAGCCGCTCGGCGAGTGACTCCCAAGACTGTCAGACCACACTCACTGAACAGAGAGGGAGGGAGAGACACATGTCTGCTGCCCTCCCAACGTCCTGCCATTTCTAAGCCTTGAACGTTGGAGGTAGTCAAAGTATAGACTGTCCCAACTTGTTTTCTGGCTCTCATAATACCTCAAAGGGAGTTAACAGGTTTACTTTTGATCAAAAGGAAGGGCTTTCAGGTAAAAGAGGAGCATGACAGGTTTGGACGGAGGGAGCTGACGATATTTCATTTTGTGGGATCGTTTTTAATCATGATCCAAAGCACTTCTGCACAGTTGACTCTTCCTGCTACTGTCAGTGAAGGAAACCCAAGGCCCCGAACGTCCTGCTACGCAATATTGGACGTTAATAAGAGTAGGGCTGGGTACAGTTGTTTTTTTATTTCATACCGCTACTTTAACGATACCTGCTCTTCGATAACGTATTTTTTGATACCTATGTTAATTTAATTTAATTTCTTAACTCCCACCTGAACCGACCACATTTTCTCCAGTTCATCTTTACCCAAATCTAAAGGTTAAAACCAATAGGCCAGTGTAACGCCCAATTTGAAAGCTAACACCTACAAAACTCATCTAAACGAATCTTTTTCCTTGCTTTTAGTTGTGTTTCGTGTAACATTTTTGGCACTTTTGCATCACTTTTATCATCACGTTTTTCTCGCTCTTTTGTTGCATTTCATCATCGTTATCGTTTCATTTTTATTGCAATTTTGACACTTTTTGTTGACACTTTTTTTTTAAAGAAGCTTTTAGATTTGGGTAAAGCCAGGCAGCTCGATTCTGGTGGGGTTAAGAGGTTAAATAACATGGGTATAAGGCAGGGGTCTGCAACCCACAACATCAAAAGAGCCATTTCGGACCATTTCAAACCAAACAAAAGTCTCAAAGAGCCGCAATAGTTTTAACGCTCAACGACCGAACAAACTCTATTATTGTTGATATGTTTTTTTTTTTAAAAGCACAAATTCATTCCCAATGTTGATTGAAATGATTTTGTTTTTATGTAATACTTATTTGTAGAATTGCTTTAATCGATAATACCATTGACGATTTCTCTTATTGATACGGTTATCGATATTGTTTCTCTTATCAATTCATTAAAAAATAGGCTATAAATTATAATATGTGCTTCTTGTGTTTTTATTCAAACAGGAGAGATAGTAATATCAAAAAGAAGAAGGGAAAAGCGCTTCTGGACATCCACAAAATATAACTAAAAAGGAGAGATAGTAAATTGACCTATTTTGACATAAACTTCCTCATACAAAGCATTTTTATAAAGGCTATTGTAAAATGGTTATGGGATTTAAAGCTATTTTCACTCCTTTCTCTAAAACGTTTGTTTGAGAAATTCATCTTGTAACAGCCAGTGTTAACCATGGCGCGCAGAGGGGGAGCTGCACATTAACAGGTTGTTAGTGACTTTCTTACTTTTCTCTCCATTCCTCTATTCTTATGAACGAGGGTCGAAGGATATTCTTGTCAGCCCTTCAGCACCGTAGTTTCTGAATAATACCGAGCGCACAAAAGCACATGTTTCAGCATGAGCGCTTTGTTTGGTTCCTAAAAACGTAGCAGCTGCACGTATAAGCGTATATAAAAAGAACAGATTTAGACAGACTCATTACAACGTGTAGCGCGGATATTAAAACAGACGTTTGGGATGAAGTGCAAGTGGTGCGTGTATCTGCAGCGGCTCCGCGCCTGCAGGTTTATAGTATAAAGAGGCTGCGGCGTAAAGCGGCATCAATATGAGCATCGTTAATGAAAGAGTCACACGGTTCCGATGGATAACTCAATCAGAACCAGTTCTCCTTGTAGATATACTCGTGGCTGCTCCAGCGGGACAAAGAGCCACTACAAGCAGGCTGAAGAGCCGCAGGTTACCGACCCTGGTATAAGGGAACAGCGTCACATACAACTTCCTGTTTGAACAGAATTTCCACTTAAGCAGCAATAAAAATAAATCACATTTATAACCTCCTGATTTGCAGGGAAAGGCCAGAGCCACATCATCACACCGTTTTATTTCAGCTAAAGTTTTCTAAACACCAGCTGCGCTATTCGATGATGACAAAGCGAAAGTTCACGTCAAAAATCTTTACACAGTGAGAGCGCTCACTCTGTCACTAATCATTTACCAAACCTGTCCCCTACCGGAGCTTTTCGGTCGGTACCAAGTAGGTACGGTTTAACCGTACCCAGCCCAAAATGCAAGTGTACTCATTTGGTATCGAGCCGCTCATTTCCAGTGCGTATGTACGACAAGGTTCCTCGATCCAGAGCTTTGTATTGTATGTGTATTTCTGCTCTATGCATAGATCCCACCTTGTGTTCATTTACTCACGGTTCACTTCTTAATTGTTAACTCATGGATGGTGTTCATAAATGCGCTGTCTATCCATGTCTTTGAAAATATAAGACTTGTCCAAAACAGTTCCTTATTGTCAAGTATATTATTGCCGCGCTGATTATCACAAAGTTGAATATTATATTCATTCAATCTTTTTCTTCTTCTCAAAACTCAAAAGGAGTGATATAAACAGTTTTGCATTTGAGCTCAAATAGAAACATCTGTGAAACCATCTCCCGCTCCCTCTTTCCCCCCCGTGGTTGACTTGGCCGCGAGCCGTTTTGCCGCTCTGAGCCGCGGTTTCTGGCCACAGCGCCCCCTGGTGGACGCAGTGTTCATTTGGCCTGCTCTTGTTCGACCTTTCCCCGTCTCTCGGAGGAGCGCTTACAGCAGAAAATCCCGTCTTTGGCTGTAAACGAGGCTAATTGCGGAGTAATTGGGTATTGATCGCAGCGTGGGCGCGGTGCTGAGAGGCTCGGGATGAAGAGGAGGAGGAGGAGTGGGGAGGGTGTTGTGTGGAGAGATGCCGTTACAGCTGACTGTTCTGTTAGCAAACGTAACAGGAGCAAGCCTCTGAACTAGGGCCGCACAATAAATCAGAAAGTTACACTGGTTTATGACAAATCTGGAGCTGATTTGGAACAACTTTGATATGGTGAATCCAAATATCAGATACATTTTTTTTATCCCTCGGCCAAACTTTGCAGAGCGGTATTTGTCTTTATAATGTCTTCCGTCCTTGTGCCTGCATATGTATGTACTGTAACACATGTTGTCCCAGACCCTATAAACCGTTAGCGGCTAGTTCATCCATAAAAAGCTGGATATTTAGCCGGTTATTTACACTATTTTGCGGGTAACTTGCCCCTAATTTGTCACTTTGTATCACATGGTAACATTCACTTTACTGCCTGACATACACATTCCTCCCCTCTGACCAGAAAGCCACTCCTAGTTTGGGGAATGAGGAGAGCAGGAACAGAATTCAGAATTTTCAAAAGTAAAAGGATCAAGCTCTTCCCCCCTTCTCTTCTGATTGGTTCACAGGAAAGCTAGTCTCATTGGTCAAAGTGGTATCCCGGGGATTCTGATTAGTGTCTGAAATCCGCAAAGGGAGGGACTTTCGAAAAAATATTATACTACTCAAATGTCAGACCCAGGCGGTCAGTTACACACAGTTTTACAATGATCACTTTAAAGGGATATTTCAGGATTTTTGACATAGGGCCTCATTTTCTAGTTATCCAGAGTGTTGTTGATGTCTGGAGATATTTTTTTCTTAAATTCATGCAGTTCTTATATTTGAAGAGCTTAGTGGCGCTAGGCTAGGGCAAGGCTAAAGCATTTCTATGGTATCAGTTAGCCTGCATTAAAAACAGTCTGACCCACTCCACAGTGCACCTGAGGTAAATCACTTATAACACCAGACTAACCATATAAATGTCTGTGTTAATAGAATCATTTTGAAATATAACTGACCTTGTATCACATGAATTACTGCATTTTGAGGGACTATTTTCTCGCAGATCACTCCGCCGCTGTGTTAGCTTACAGCCACGAAGCTGATGCTGCTCAAATACAAGTTATTTTAAATGCAAAATGGTTAAAATGATTCTATTAACACAGACATTTATATGGTTAGTCTGGTGTTATAAGTGATTTGCCTCAGGTGCACTGTGGAGTGCGCCAGACTGTTGCAGGGTTGCTGATACCATAGAAATGTGTTAGCCTAGCATTAGCCTAGCGCCACTAAGCTCTTCAAATATAAGAACTGCATGAATTTAAGAAAAAAAAATCTCCAGACATCAACAACACTCTGGATAAGTAGGAAATGAGGCCCAATGTCAAAAATCCTGAAATATCCCTTTAAGGTTCGCCGTAACCCTAATTTGTGTCATGGAATCTCAAGTTTTCACAGCAGACTGTCCTCCTGAGCAGACTATCTAGCAATAATCATGTCGAAAATGGAAAGATTCAATCATGTGATACGAATCAACGAATTAGGAGACGGCACCACAGCGTAAACAGACTAAAGACCGGCCCGGGCTAAATATCCACTACCAAACCATACAAAGGTCTTTTTTTCAACGAATGTCTGCTTTTACAACATATTGAAAGACAAAACTCATTTTGTTCCATTACAACAAAACAGAGCCTTAAACAGACCTACACAGTGAAGTGAGGGTAGACATAAATTGCCCAAGAGCGTCGCTGCTTGCTCTCTAAGTGCAGCGCGACAAACTAACCTTAGATGCTCCATTTATTCCCCAACTTTCTCCAGTAATCCCACAGCGAGTGTGCATACAAAAGCATGTTTATGCGTCTCCCGCTGGTAAACATTAGACCAGTTCAGCCTCATGCATCTGAGTGTTCTGTCATCAAACCCCCGCGGCTAAAACTCAACGGGATCCTACTTACTCCACCAATCATCAAAGGCTTTTATACAGACGCTTCGAACCGCGCCGTCGCAGAAAATACAGGCTTATAAACAATACTCCGCCGTCTCAGAAAATACAGGTTTACGACGAGCAAAAAACAGCAATCAGGAGCAACGGCGGCACCGAGAAAGAAGGAGAGCTCCCACTGACGCGCAATCACTCTCTATACAGAAATATCGGACAATATAATGCTGTAAGCGGAATTAGCAGGATTACAATTCCTCATTCCCGATATACACTCGGTCACAGTTGAGGCGAGCTGCGCATGCGCAAAGACCGGAGACAGGCTGGGATAAACGTCAGTCAAATTGTAAACGAGCCAGAATTCTAGAAATATTTGCGTGACAGGGTAATCAAAGTCTAAAAGCATCTTAATTTATCGTATTAGGTCATGCTGTAAGGCCATACCATCTCTGTAGAACAGTCATAACCTTGGTTCCATAATACGTACACAGCAGCTTATAAATACCATCACTGAAGAAGCTCTGCGCCGCTAAAACATCAATGGCGTACAAAGGACTTGGCAGTTCTACTGGGTTACTTCGAAAGGCTGAGACGCGCCCGGAGCACATGGCTACTTAAGCGACAAAACAAAGCACGTAGGATACAGCTGTTTGACTCGATTCTACCAAAGTTCTGACTACTCTTCTTCTGCAC
This sequence comes from Neogobius melanostomus, assembly GCA_007210695.1. Lineage (NCBI taxonomy): Eukaryota > Metazoa > Chordata > Actinopteri > Gobiiformes > Gobiidae > Neogobius > Neogobius melanostomus. The sequence continues at coordinate 402,002 of VHKM01000089.1, forward strand.
TAAAGGCAACATTGAAGCACTGCAAAGGTAAGTCTTTCCTAACAATAATGATGTTTAAGCGGTGCAGACCCTCCTCAGTGAGAGTATTTAGAAGCTGCTGTGGACGTTAGCAATAGCCGCGTTAGCATTAGCGGGTGCGTTGTGATTAATTCAAGGTTATGACTGTTCTACAAAGATGATATGGCCGTACAGCATGACCCAATATGATCAATTACAAAACTTTTAGACTGTGACCCTCTGTCACGCAAATGTTTGGACCAATGGCCGCTGGCTGCTCTGCTTTATGACCGCAACACTGGAGGCAGCCATTGCTCCTCCATTGCTGTAGTACCTCCATATAGCCGCTAGGCCCCCATTGAAAAGCATTGGACTTTAGACACGTTAAAAACAACTTTAACGCCTGGTTTCTTTTTTTAACACTTTCTACGGCTACATATTCCTCCTGAGATAACGCTGGGTTAGTCACAAAAAAAGAAGTTTTCGAAAGATTTTTTTTTTAATCTCCTACTTAACGGGGGTCTGACTGTTAGCATTGGAGTCTGTAAATCCGCCATGAATTCCCCCTTGAACGTGGTCATTATGGTAAACGGGGATGAGTGAGGAGGAGTTGTCTATTCTTTTTAATGGTCTATGTGTTTGACTCACATGTATCCAGACCTGTGGCCGTTTTAGCACTTGTTTGCGAATGCGAAGCTTGCCTCAACTGTGACCTAGCCCGTACAGCATCGCAGCGGTTAGCAATTGTGCTTCACAGCTAGAAGGTCAATTCCTACTTGGACTGGGCCTTTCTGTGTGGAGTTTGCTTGTTCTCCCCGTGTCTGCGTAGGTTTCCTCCGGGTACAATATGCCAGGGTGAATGAGAGTGAGAGCAAGTGTGGAACAACGGACGCAAATTAGCCCAAGGCTACAATCCGGCATGTCGCGTTTACATGCATGAGCCCCATGTATGTTGATTAACATGCACTGTCCCAATTAGAATTAGCTTTTGCTTTCTCTCATAGAAAAAGTGACATTGAACGGACATTGACTCTTGTTTATTATGACACAACTGGAGTTATGACCACGGACTGAAATGTGTTTATTGTTGCTGCTGTTGTTTTATTTCCATTTTGATTTTGAGGAAGCAGGGGAAAGCACCGAGTATGGAGTCTTGCGGCTGTTGGTCTTAAACTTACAGACTATCACTTTCAATTTATAGTTGTAGTTGTGTAGAGTTTGAAGACTGTAGGAGCTAGTAGCGCCGTACTAAAAGATTTACAAATGGCCTAAAGTATAGGCAGCATCATTCACTCTTTGCTTCTCCACGTTTATTCATGATGAGTTCATAGTCCATTATTAGTTCATTAATAATTTGTGTTAAATATGTCTTAATGATGTGTAAGTGTTCTGGAAAGCAGCAAAGGTCTGTACAGCCAGCCCATCATTCTCAATCAACGCTACAGTTGAAGCCATAGTTCAAAATATCAATCGACATGTGGTTTATTTACATAGGCAAAACAGAAAAATGCATCTCTCCCTCATGTCTGCCGGAGTGCGCGGCGTCCGGAAGCAGCTCGGGCCAGGCTCCATGAAGATGATTGATTATGTCATTGATTGATTGGTGGTGGGCTAAACAAACGTTCCTCTCGCTGTCCGTATGCGAGTGTGGGGTGTGTGTGTGTGGGGGGTGGGGGTTCATGTTAATGGTGGTGTTACTCAATCACTAATCAATGATATCAATCATTTGTCAAAAAGTAATGATCAGGAGGAATTGTATGAGTTACATTATATGGAGAAAATTCAGTTTTTACGATATTTAGTATTAGAGGTTGACCGATATGTCCGATATTTGGTGAATTTTACAATATTGGCAATCGGTCCATCTAGTGCTGATAAAAGCCTTTATCTCCGGGACCGAAAGTGATAGACTTCATGGTTCTTTGCATGTGAAAGAGCCAAGTCAAAGTCAATTTCCTAGGCCTCAAGGGAGCGGGGAAACATCACGTTGAAAACCGGTTAGCAACAAGTTTTTAAACACAAGTTTCACTAAACCTCAGTCAATATGGACATGCTGCATGTCATTATGAAGCACAGAACCCGGAGAATTCAATCGCCGAGTTGGTTTTAACCCCTGCATTTCTGCATTTCTGATCGCCTCACAAAATGCTGCGGCTAGCAACAGTATGCACATGCCAATGATAATGTTCACTTGTGATCTAGACTACAAATCTTGTGTTGGAAAGTTTCCGTGACAACTACAACTACACGGTGGAATATGAAGCGGGGGTGGGGGGGTGTCCATTCATCATCAGTGAATCACATCTGTCCGAGTGAGAGTGAGAGGTCAACTATGTCCCTCCACCTCTGCCTTTCCCACAATCGCACCCGCGTTAATGATCAACAGGCCGCAGGCTCGCCACTGAATAACGCCAAGAAGATTCCACACATCTGCTCAGGCGGAATCACTACAGGCCTTTAGGGCCGCGCAATCTCCATATCGCCAATAGATCGCAAAATGTGTGCAAAAGTTCAGTTTTAGTCCCAAAAATATCACACGGTAGTTATTTTTGACATATCATGCAGCAGCTTTACTGGAAATGCAAGTAAAATACATAGCACAACTCATGCAAACAGCTTGGTCTTTAGCGCGACTGACACGCCATATTTGAAAGAAATTCGACGTACCTCCGCCAAAACATTTACACACACATTTAATGCATAGTATAGGACACTTAACAAATGATGGTCCGGTTGCTCGGGGGCTGCTCCCTCTGGCAGCAGGTCCAGTCACAGAAAAGAAGAAAAAGAAAGAAAAGCCCCGAATCCCTTTTAACACATATCATTAAGACCATTCTTGTTATCATGAACATCAATCAGTCTGCGATTACTGTACCTTTCATGAATAAATGTGGAGTATTTTATGTATCATTCAAACACTTTGATACAGAGTAATGTTATATGGGTTGTAATGGTGATGGTGAACAACGGTAATGCCAACATGGTAATGAATTCTGTATGGGAGACAGAAATAATACACTGGTTGTAGCGTGTGAGATACTGTGAATGTTGACCTGGTATAATGCAGTGTCGCATTTGTTAATATGTAACCAACTCGGTTGATAATTGTTTTGTAAAATGGTAAGAAATATGCACTGTTGTCAGTTATTGTTATTGAAGTTTATGAACAGGGGTGGGAGTCAATAAGCTTGTCTTCTTCCCACTCCTTTTCGAGCTGTAATGTAAATTATTTTTATTTTTTCTTTTATTATGTATATATATATATTTCTGTTTTTTCTTTTCTTCTTTAGCTCGAAATAAAATATTCAAATCAAAACATTGTTCTTAAAGCAGAGACATTAGTGTGTGTTTGAGGTAACAGTTGCTAAGTAAATAGATGATCTTTAAACATCTTTGCAAGTTTCAATTCGAATATCTCGGTTATCTTCGTAAATCAGGTGTCTCTTCATAATAACACAAGCATCGCAAAGTGCAAGTTTGGTGTTTTTTATACACTGACCTTCAAACTAAGATGTTAAGAAGAAAACCAGCTACAAATCTCACCATAAATGTATAATTTTAAAGTTCCTCAAACAGATTTTTTTGGAGGTAATTTGCCTTCACTTTGTTGACGGTTGCCAGGAGCCAACCATCCGGGGGTCATATGACTGCACTGTGGAGGTCGGAGTTCAGAGGTGGGCAGGGCTTAGAACCAGCCTCCAGTAACCCCACACGACCCCCCCCCCCCCCACACACACACACACGTCTCACTGCTGTCACGGGCCGACCAATCACATCTCCCAGGACACTCCTTACATCATCGTTATGTGACAGCTCTGATGGACAAACGAGAGCCACCCTCACATAGACGCAGCTGACACACGAGAAAGCAAGAGGACGGAAGGGCACCCGACTCGAACTGCAAAGAGTCATGTCAATGTGGAAACTGACTACACACAGCCACAAAAGGGACGAAAGAGAATGTCCCATTGCTCTGAAAGTGAACAGGAAAACTTTAGTGATATCTAGTTTAGCTGTAGATCCGTAAATATGAGGAAGTGTTTTACGTATTGGCCGTTTGGTGTCATTGTATTTTCAAAGGCCAAATATAAATAACGGACAGAGCAAGATTTAAATTAATGTTCTTATTTTCGTATATATTTATTTGGAAGACTCTTGGACGGGCCAGATGTCACAGCGCAGTCACAATCCGCGCTTCTACTGTATATCACTCTTCCCGTCATAAAACTGTGCAGTCTGACGGTCTATTACCGTGGTCCGTTGAGTCCAGCCCCGTGGTCCCAGCCCAGAGCTGACAGGGCAGTGCTGGATGAAAGGAGAGCGGCCTATCCCTGTGCACGTTTATCCGTGTCCCTGACGGTGCAGATACGATTCACGAAAGCACAGTCCACCAATGTGTCCAGTATCTTGCGTCATGTTTATCTGTGCCCTGCAGGTTCGAGCCTCACGTTCGATCACATGACCCAGGTGGGGGTCTCGCGCATGACACACATCTTTGCAGAAAACAAATGTGGTCTCGAATCATGTCGTGTATTGATCAGAATCGTTTAGTCTAAGTTCATACAAGTGAGAGATGATTAATTGCGGGAAAAGTGTGTGGTCGGTGTGGTTTCGGGTGTGCCCAGGTCTAGGTCCAGGGCCTAAACTGTGGAACTCACTCCCAGTCGGGCTGCGAGTCATCACTGACCTGCCGCTGTTCAAGTCCAGACTAAAGAGTCACTTATTTAGACAGGCCTTGCAGAACACACAGTACTGATCATGTTTTGTGTGCTGGGGTTTTTATATTGTGTCATATACGGGACCTTATTGTTGTGAGGCAGTGTTGACATATTCGTTACAAAGATTTGGGCAAAGAGGATTCTGGCTAACTTGTTTGGAATAGGCAAGATATTACTGAAAAAAAGACCATTGGAAATTCGAATTTTGCACTGTATTTTGAGACTCAAAGCTGCGTAAATCAGGCAGCAATTGTATTTTAAAAAATTGTTCTGAAAACAAGACCTTCGAAAAAAAACACTGTGTCCCTGGCCAGTTCTATTCAAACTAGATTTGAACTTTTGCAGCATCCCACTCGGGTAACAAAGGAGTCTAAAAACTCGAGGCCATTTCAAAAGGACAACATGCTTTGAAATGCAAAGAGAAAGGTCGAGGCCTTACCGAGTTGATGCAGGCCAGCTCCTTGTTGAGCAGCCAGGGCAGAGACAGCTTCCCCTCTCCTTTGTAACACGACTGGATCCGCTCCTTGATCTTCTCCTTGATCTTCTTCAGCGTAAACAGACAGAGGGCCGACTCTTTGGGAGGTTTAGCGCGATTCTTCTGGCCCTGGGAGAAGATGGTAAACAAGATATCCTCGTTCTCCGAGATCCCCAGCGAGTTGGCCAGCTGCCGCCCCGGCTTGGCCAGGTAGGCGTCCTGCACCAGTCGGTACTCCACGCCGTCTTTGGTGCACCCGATCGGGAACTCCACGTAGGAATAGAACTTGGGGTCGTCCACGCACAGCCGAACGATTTTGGAGGTGAAGAACTGCTCGCCGCTAGCGTCCGGCGAGGTGAGCTGCGCGTCCAGCTGCAAGGTCAGGTAGTAAACAAACTGCTCGCTGCTAAAACTGTACACGTAGTAGATGTCGAAAGCGGGGAATTTCGACAGCGTGTCCGACGGGATCTTCAGCTGCGACGAAACAAACTCGTCTTGGTACACAAAGCTGAACATGTCTGCGTTTTCTTCGTTCTCCATGAGTTTGCGGCTGGACAGCGTGGGGAAGTACTCCGATTTCCCGTCGATGGGCGTCCCGATGAAGAGCTTGCTGGTGGGGCTGTTGGCGGAGGGGATTATCACCCCGGACATGGTGCCCGATTCGGACACGCTGGACAGGTAGTGCTCCTTGCGGTGGTGAGGCTCGCCCAGCTTGAAAAGATCGTCGAGGCGCAGGAACTGGCATATCCCTGCGAGGTGCTCCCGCAGGCGATCAGGCGGTTCTGCGAGTAGTCGATGAGGAGGAGCTTGTTGACGTTCGGGGTCTGCGCCTGGTCGTGGGGGCAGGACTGGACGCTCGGGGCGGGTAACATTTCTCGCTGTCCACCACGGGGCCGGTCATGTGGCTCCGCAGCTTCGTCAGGTTGCTGGAAAGCTTGTAGATCCAATTGACGGCGCCGACGTACACCTCGCCTGTTTTGTTGTGGATGGCCAGGTGGGTGAGGCCGTGGTCGGGCGGGGTGAAGCGCTGGAAGGGCGCGGGCTGAGCGTCGGAGAGGGACGAAACCGTGACTAAAAGGGGCAGGAGCTGGAGCAGGGCTTTTCGGGCATCCATGTTAAAGGCCGTCCGGGGTGGGGGGGAAGGGGGAGGGAGAAAGGTGCGCTCAACCCCGCAATTCAGGATGCAACGGTTCTGAATCCGTTCCCGAGCCAAGAGGAAATCCAAAGAGTTTAGTTGTAGAAAACAGATGAAGATCCAGGTGAAAATCTGTTACTATAGAAGCTTAGTCCGTTTGTAAATGCTACGAGATGTCTTTGGGGACATCATTCACACAGACACGTCGGGAGCCCTGCGAAGACACAAGAGACATAGGTACGTTATTTATAGATGTCATCTACAAGGAATCAGCGAGTCTGGTTTTGTTCTGTTAGATTAGAGCGATTCAAAATGCAGAATGTTACTGTGAGACATTGTACGCTTGTTTTTGTTTCTGTAAAATCTAGAAAATTGCTTTGATTTACAGAATGAACCCGGTCAACGTTTGAGATATGGTGGTTTATTATGGGTTGGTACTTCTTCATTAGGCTAGTGAGAGAGTATTATGAATGGAACTATTTATAAAATTGACTTTTCTACTTTAAAAATGATATTTCCCATGAGAGCTTTTCTTCCCCCTCGGTTAGGCCATGCCCCAGACGCATTGCCGTCTGTATCTGTCGACGGCTCCGTTCAATACTTTGCTGCTGTGGAATGTTTTGGAGCAGAACAATTAAGTAAATTGTCCTTTTGTGTATATAATGGCTGTCACGCCTTATTTTTACATATGCAAATTAGTATCAATACTTTTTACTCGGTAAAAATGTACTTAAAAAGTAGCCGTTTGGCCCATAGAGTCTCTAGGTAGAATCAGCCCAACAGCTGTAATTGGATGGCCTTTTGTTTACGCATGTTAAGTAGCCATGTGCTCTGGTTGCAAGTCAGGCCTTCAAAAGTAAAACAATAGAACTGGGAAGGCCTCTAGACGCCAGCAGGACTATAATAGAATGTAGCTCTCCTGGGCTTATGCAACTCGACTTAACATTGACCAAGCACGTATTTCAGAAGTGAGGAATGATGTGTTTTATTGTTATTGAAAACACGTGCCTAAAGACTTTCTCAAACGCACAGCTCAAAGTTGAAGAAAAATCATTTGACATTTCCAAGAGTGCTACTGAATAAATGATGAGGAATCAGCTCAGCGCTGTGAGGCGAGTCCACAGCAAAGTTTAATTATGAGCGCGAACCGCCAGGGAGATGTTAGCCCGTTATTACAGAACAGACAGGACACAGGCTAACCCTCTGCCGCAGTCACACACACATAACTCTGAACACCCACATCCTCCTTACCAAGAGGCCGACCACTCTGCTGCGGGAGAAATGGGAGCGAGAGCAGAAGAGAGGGTAGAGGAATGGTGTGGACGTCCGTGTGTGAAAGCAAACCATTTCTCAGCAGCAGAAAGCAGCAGCAAAGCTGTTCCATCTCCACAAATGAAGTGCCAGAGCAAGACTCGTGTTCCACAAAGGAACGGGGAGAAAATACAAAATAACACAGTCTGGGAGAAAGAGGAGAGCAGACCGAGATGGGAGAGGCAATCCTCTCCCATCTCGCAATGCACATTCCAAAGCAGAGAGGAAATAGTTTAGTAATAAAACAAAAATGTACAAAACAGGAGTGATGCACCGATCAGATACTGGTATCAGAGGCGATCGGCAAAAAACACAATATTAGGTATCTATTCCCAGTATTCGATACTGAACTGATACCTGTTTTCACTCTCAATAAATAAACATCAAATAATCTAGGCATGCTGTACCTCACTTTGTTTTAACCTCTACAAACATTATTTGGTCGCTGTACAAAATGCCGCAGCTAGCAGCAGGATGCTAATGCTAGCGTCAACTAATCAAAGCTGGGACAGAAACTATGACAGATTTTTTCAAAATCAGGCATTTAGCAACGATCACATAAATTGCCCTCGAAATCCTAGAGGGACTGTCTTCAGTATGGTGTGTTCTTTGATACAAAATCCAATTTGAAAAACACTTTTTCATGCAGAGGTACATTTTGAGATGCATGGCTCAATTTCTCCCTTAATCAACATCTTAGTTTTAATGTCAGAGTAAAGGATTTGTTTCTTCCTACACCTGTCCTCAGCCAAAGTTGAAGACGGCGACAGTGAACGCCCTCTGTGCCCACACGCTGGTGCAGTAGTAGCAGCAGGTCGTTGGACGGGGCTGAATGAAGGTGGGGGTGAGGGAGTATAAAGTGGAGCTGTAATCCGCTTCTGGCTCAGTGCTCTTCTGCATATGGGATTGAGGATTACCCCTCTCCACCCCCCACGCAGGCTCACCTCCCCGGTGTGGCAACACAGCCTGGAGTTTGGAGTTGGAGTAGTAGTAGTAGCAGCAGCAGCAGCAGCAGCAGCAGCAGCAGCAGCAGCAGCAGATTTAACTTTTCACAATTACCAAATAGTAATTGTTTCGACCTGGTTTAGTCCCGGTTTAGCCGTAGTTCAGTCCAGGGTTCGTCACAGTTTAAACCTGTTTCAGTCCTGGTTTAGTCCTGGTATGGGCCTGGTTTAGTCCCAGTTTAAACCTAGTCCAGTCCCTGTTCATCCACTTTATTTATATAGCACATTTTGTCACAGTTTAGACCTGGATTTTTCCCTGGTTTAGACCTGGTTCAAAACCAGTTCAGTTTAGCCAATCTCAGCAGAGGTAGTGCCCAGAAAAATGTTCCTCAAACCCCAGTCAAACTCAGCCAGACTTTGGAAACACATCCTTTACTGTTCATTTGACGCCCTGGCCCACATGCCCCTCTGGATTATATGGAGAGGGGGGGCTCATTGGATTATATGGAGGGGGGCTCATTGGATTATATGGAGACATGGGGGGGGGTCCATTGGATTATATGGAAAGGGGGGTGTCCATTAGATTATATGTAGACACAGGGGAGGGGCTGCTTTAATCCCAGTCCCCACAGACTCAGTCACAAAGTCACAGCTCACCCCAAAGCTGTGATGAAGCAGATTATTAATACTCTTTCATATTTGAATGGACCGCGTTATCTTATCACCAGCAGCCCATCTGTCTCTGTCTGGGGCTAGACCCAAAGAGCTTTCCACAATCAAATATATTTAATCAATCATGTAAAAGTAATGGAGTTTCATTAGAAAGACACAGTTAGGAACGGGATAACATCAGCAGCAATAGATGTAGATGTTCCAATACCGGTACTTTAACAAAACTTGGTTTTCAATGCAGATACCTGAACAATACTTTTTCTGATTCCCAAACAAAAATATTTGTCATATAGAACCATAAAACAAATGAATAAATGTTAATTTATTCTTTTTCCTTCCATTTAATTTATTTTACATTTGTAGCATTTATTTGAGTGCGAGTATGTGGTGCACCCTAGTGCACTACGACGGGGAGAAGCGGGACGTCTCAACAGAGGGACAGTTTGTGGAAGTAGGACGCAGAACGTAAGAGCTCGGCTCTATGGGAACAGCGAGAGCGCTGGGGTCAGAGAGTTACAAGGTTAGTATGGCTGAGACGATACACTTTTATCTCAGAGGGCCCGATAAGATACGATGGTGCAGCGGTTAGCGCTTAAGCGTCACAGCTAGAAGGTCCCGAGTTCAATTCCCACCTGGACGGGGCCTTTCTGTGTGGAGTGTGCATGTTCTCCCCGTGCCTGAGTAAGTTTCCTCCGGGTACTCCGGTTTCCCCTACCACTAAAAACATGTACAATAGGGCAGGATGAGTGAGGGTGTGTTTGAGAGTGTGACAACAGATACAAATTAGCCCATGGCTATAATCCTGTATGGTGTTAATATTCCTCCAATTTATTCCTGCCTGTTAAGATTTCTGCCTTTTAGTTCCTGATTTACTGTTTTCTATTGTAGTATTATCCTCCTTACTTAGGATGACTATCTCAGAAAAAACCTGTGCCCTGTCCGCCCCACTGCTTGGGGAAGTTCCACATGTCAACCTGCATGCACCACCAAGTTTCTATTCAGTTAAGTTAAGAAGAGCCATACTCACCAACAGATATCTTTCGTGGGTCTTTTATTGATAGATTTATGGAAAGGAAAAGAACTCCCTTGGTCGATCTATGTTGCCTGGGAAGTGAGTTTACCAAAAGGTCGCGGTCGTACGGGCTCTCGGTCTACAGATCTCGATCTTGGGAACGAGTGTTAGGCTCTGCGGTCAGATACTGTATGGAATGAGAATCCGCAGCTTAATGCGACTGGCAGTTGGTTCTCGGTCGGCTCAAGATCTGGGAGCGATCACTACGATGAAGAGTTGTGACCGATAGATAGAAAGAGGTTTCAGAATGCAACAGGTCGCTCTGAGCCGTCTAAAACCCAGGCAGTTGCACGCTGGCAGAATAAAAGACCAACCAGTCTTCACAACGCTCACATTATATACCCTTACATCGGCGGTTATCATGGTTTCTATACGTCACACATGTAAAACCCCTTGGGGCCATCTGCTGATACTTCGATAAGGATCTAGTGTCCGTTTGACTAAACTTGGATCAGGAACCGTTTCAGTTCATCAGGAACTGAAACCAATGTCCGGCTGCAGACGGAGGTCGCGGTTGGCGGGCAAGTCCCGTTGTCATGTAGGCACACGTAGACACAGCCGGCCACTTGTCCAATAATGTATAGTCCAGTTTATAGCATGCAACCACACACAGGTGCGCAGTCTGTTACGCTTCCAGCGCTGGTTAGTTCCATATAAGGCATGAGCCAGACACTAAGATGCCTCTAATAATCAAACACAGGTTAATACAACTCACAAGGTTATAATACGTTCAGTATATAGGAATAAATGATTACATACTGAATACAAACTAGATAGCACATAGTAATGCCCCTTGTGGGTCTTACCAACTGCCCTTCAGGCTTCAGTAAAATGCTATGCTTATAAAAGAAAATGAGTATAAGAAAAGGTAATTTCGCCACAAACAAAGAGAGGGTGGCAATTATATCAGGTGTGTTCATTAACATGCACTGTCCAATAACCAATAAATAAACCTGTCAATAAAATGAACTACAATACTTTACCCTGAATGAACTGAATAAGTACACATTTAGATTCCAAAGGTTATATGAAACATAAATCAGTCAGACATTGAGTAAAACATTTTGAAAACTGCAAATAGCAGGTACACATTTTGTTTAAACCAACCAAAACAGGCATTAACCACATCACCTTTAGTTTAAAAAACATTTGTATAATTTTTCTAGAACCGAGTTGCGTCTCAAAAGTATTGCAATACATGACTTCCGATGCATATCACAGCAAAGACGTACTGCAATATATTGCAAAACGATATTTTGTCCCAGCCCGAGTGGTTTCCATCTAGAACACTGCGACAACTAGTGTTCATTCTGTTGACTAAAGTACTTCATAAAGACTAAAATCTCCAGATCTTCAAATGAAGTAGTTGTAGGCAGCAGTAGTAGCAATATGCCGTGGCAGTAGTAACAGTAGTAATAGCATTAGCCAGTGACTCTGAGGCGCAGCTCCTGTTCTGACCCAGATCTCTCTCCTCTGCTGAAACTGTGTCAGTGTGTGAAGGTGCACATTTATGGCTTTCATGTCCACAGCCTCCCCCCCCATCCCATCCTCTCTCACCCCTCTCTCTGTCTGTTTTAAAGGGAAAGCCCGTATCCACCTCTGCCGACTCTGTGCTCCACAGATTTGTGAAACGTGGGCGGGATTTAGCGGCCTCTTTGTTTTTCCAGGAATGTTAGCGTCGAGAGAAAATGTGCTCCGGAGCAGATAGTGGAATGATGCCAGCCTTTGGGGTAAATATAGAGGGTATTGATGGTCTCATGGTGTAACAGCAGCTTGGTAAAAAAAGTCAAACAAGTGTGACCTTTGATGTACTTTGAGGATGTTTTTATGGTTTTATAATGATTCATTTTAATACACTCCATAATGTCTGTAATGTATGTATATATATATATATATATATATATATATATATATATATATATATATATATATATATATATATACACACATACACCACTATTCCACCTCCTTTTAATTTCCATTTGAGCAAACTATTTTTCACCAAAGTTCAGTTTCGATGTCAGGATGACGCCACTGGGCTTGGACTTTGAACACCATAAACTCAGTCAGTAGGTCAAATGGGAAGTGAACATTATGACATCACACGCACAGAGTTTCTCAACCTGAGGACACAACAGCACAGCAGGCTTGTAGGGCTGAGCAATATGACAAAAAATGTATTTCTCAACATCTTTGGGCACTTCCTAGATAACCATGATGAAGCGATAGTTTGAAAAATGTGCAGCAAAGATCTACATTTACATTGTCGCTCAAGAAGTTTTTCCTCAACAAACTTTTCTTACACATTTTTTGTCTGTTATTTCCCTATAGCCATCGTTCCACATAGCGCAAACCGGCCGCGCACGCCACGATCTACGTGCACGTATCGACACTAGCCCGCAGACCTTTCTGTTTCCACACACACACACACACACACACATTGTTGTGGGCGGGGCCGCACAGAGGAGCACGCTGTACAGATAGTCATTAAAAGTTTTGTAAGCTGCGATGAGAACAGAAGTGGACAAATGGTGCCTTCTGGTGAGAGTTATGGAATCATTCAGAGGTGCCAAGCTGTATTAAAACAGAAAAGAAACCACTAAATACAACTATGAAGGTAAGCTACATGCAAATGTTATGCTAACACCTGCTAAAGCTGCGCTAACAGCGGCTAAATGTTATTATCGGCAAAATCCCTTTTTAATGAAATATTAAATCCATATGACCTGCGTGTCAATAGTGAGGCTGTCCACTCTCTCGTTGTCAATCAGAGGCCAGAGTCTGTTCACGTCACATCAGACACGGGTAGCCAGCAGCCAGAGGTCAGTTCCAAAACCTACACCTGGTCAGACCAGTTTGGCCCTGGCCTTTGTTATGGAAAAGCTCGACAAAGCGGGTGAAAGAGTCGTTCGGCTGACACGCACCTGCATGTGGAAAAGAGCCTTATGTTTTCCACATTTTTCCCCCTCTATTTCCCCTATTTTTTAACCATTTTTTCTTCTGTTTTTCCTAATTTTTACCCATTATTTTCCCCCTATTATAAACTTTTTATTTTCACCCCCAATTTTCCCCACATTACTTGACATTGTACATAAACTCGATAGTGTAAATATATCGATTGTAAATATATATTGTTGCTTAGTGAAACATTTGGCCCTATCATTAACTGCCTTTGCTCCAGCACAGTGAAGTTGAGTGAGTTTCGACAACATTCCGATGCGCAGGTGGACTGGACAGATCCGGTTTCTCAGCGTGTCACTGGCAGGTCAGAGACACGCGCGCAGTCAGCTGATCACACCGATACAGAGCGCCGGGTTAGGGAGTCACAACACGCCTGGCGCCAACGACGCGCCCCACGCTGTGCACAAAAACAACAAACCACAAAACCTGTCCGAACACCTGCGGGAGAGAGATGACTCAGAGGTGATTCAGAAGGTCCACGGGCCGCGGAGGCACATTTTCACACTCCAATGATCGTGAAGGGCTACCCTCCCTGATCAGGTCCTCATTAGTCCGACAGCGCGGACAATCCATGTTCAGCCGGTCCCTTTCTAAACCACTGACAGCACATCTATTGAACCATAAAAAAACATAAAACATGCCATAAAAAAATACCATAAAAATACAACAATTACTATGGATCAATATAAATTCATGGATTTTTATTGTGTTTTTGACGGTCCATCTTGGCCAGGTCACGCTGGTCAATGAGAAATTGACCAGCACATTTACAACACTGACCATGTTTGGAAAAAAGGTCAAATTAGACGATAAAAAAAATCCATTAAACCGAAATCAGGTCTAGATCAGGGAGAGGTTTGACCCACTGGAACCACAACCGGACCACAACTCGGACTGATTGCACGCATACACCGGTCTGGAGACTAGTTGGAGACTGGAGTCGCTGCTGGTCACAGAGATGTCTCAGATAACATCCCCAGGCAATACGGTGAGTCTCCAGGTAGTCCTTTGTGAAATGAATAGGAGTCTCCGCATGGTCTCTGAGAGGTCTTCAAAGGCCTTATTCCACAGGCAGGCGCGTGGGGGTGGGCGATATGACAAAAATAGAATATCATGATTTTTGAATTATAAACTCCCGATTTCGATTTATCACGATTTCTTTTATAGTAACAAAAATAACTTAAATTACACACTGAAGAAGAAAAGATTGAATGAATACACTAATTTATTCAACTTCGTGATAATCAACACAGCAAAAATAGACTTAGAACTAACTCTATACGTTAAAAAACACAATAAAAATCAAGACAATAAAAGTAAAAGAGTAACATTAAGTTTGGTAAAGGCTTGATTTTCGTGTCTCTTGCCGTTTGGCCTCTTTTCTGAGACGTCAAGCTGCTTTGATGTGACGCTCTGTCGCTGTCTGACCCTTTCACAATAAGAGTCTTACTAAAGCCATAACATGCAGTGTCTTTTATTGTGTAAAAGGTTAACCGGAAGCAGTTAGTTACTTGACAAGAAACAGAGTGTATTTGGAGAAGTAAACCCTCGCATTAGCGTCCGACATCGCGTAGCAGAAAGTTAGCGGCTTGGCTTTGCTTCACTGACGGTGAAAAGAGTCAACTGTGCGGAAGTGCTTAGAACCGAAAACGATCCCACAAAAATTACAGATAGTCAGCTCTAGAGATCGTAAGACGGTCTAATATCGTCATATTGCCCAGCCCTACAGGCGCATATCAGCCCAATGCCTGGACAACCTGGTTTGTCGAGTTTTTCCATAGCGGAGGCAAGGGTCAAACCGGTCTGACCAAGTATACGTTTTGGGACTGACCTCTGACTGTGGCCAAAACGTGCTGAATCGTACCAACGTGACGTGAACAGACTGCTGGCCTGTGATTGGCAAACGGGAGAGTGAACAGCCCTCACTAGTGGTTTAATATTTCACATCATACCACTGTGCTAAAAGGGGATTATTCCGATATTAACATTTAGTCACCGTTAGCGCAACTTTAGCTGGTGTTAGCATAACATTTGCATGTAGCTTAGCTTCATAGTTCGTATTCAGCATTTATGCAGCATTTGCCCACATTTGTTCTCATCGATGGATCATGGCGTGCGCGGTCGAGTCACGCTAGGTGGAATAGCAGCTCAAGAGGTCTACGTGGTCTCAAGCAGTTGTGTCATGAATACCATTTGTTGTCCTCAACCTATGAGGCGTTTCTGTGACGTCCCTGCAGGCCTCCGAGACCTGTCAGATACCAAGGAGATCTCAAAGAGGAGTCTCTTCTCTCCGGGTTCGATTCCCACCAGGGACCAGGCCTTTCTGTGTAGAGTTTGCATTTCCCCTACCATTAAAAAACATGTACAATAGGTCAGGATGTATGAGAGTGTGTTTGAGAGTGCGCATGGGGGACGACGGATGAAAATTAGCCCAAGGCTACAATCCGGTGTGGCTTGTTCATTAACTTGCACTGTCCCTACCAAATAAACCAATAAATAAATAAATAAACTGCTTGAGACCACATAGACTTCTTGGAGACCATGTGGAGACTGAAATCAAAATTGAAACTCAAATTCAGTTAGGTTTTTGCTTTTTGTGGGGCCGGATACACATCCAGTGGCCACTAAACTTTATTGTATATGGTAATGATAAAGAAACCAAAGAATTTACATAAATGCCATGAAACGGACAAACCATACCTCGACATACTTTTACATAGGAACTGGCTTCATCATTCATGTCCTGTTTGGCTGACAAAATGTACGCATGTGTAGGAACACGCTAAGATAGCTACAAAACATTTCCATGATTTCTACAACTGGAACCTAGTCTTTTCCCGTCCAGCTGACCGGTAATATTGGCCAAAACGTACAGAAAAATCTGATATTGCCATGGATTAGCATACTTTTTAGATTTTTTAACACAAAGAAAAGACTACATGCACAATTACTAATATACAGACAGTATCTATACTATGGGCATATATGGTAATGTTTGAAGCAGCCAGCTGAACAAAAGCTGAATTATGAATATATTTTTTCTACTAAATGAAGATGGAGCCCTGAAGAGGAGAAAAGTGGTTCAACAGCCCATAAATACTTAATCTGTTACCTAGTTTAGGGTTAGAGTTAGGTTTAGAGTTAAGGTTGGCAATTATACATAACCAAATCTCAAAGCATATTGACAGGAGAGCGTACAGCCTATATGTCAGTGTGATACCTAATTTGGAAGCCAAGATCTTCTAGCTTCTAAAACTATGCAAGATCTGTGTGAGTGAAACACAATTTACATCACATTTGCCGTCCCCAATCATAAACCTAACCCCCTGATCGGGAGGACGGCAAGTAACAGGTTAAACGGACAATGCTAACCAGGAAGCTAACGTCTGCCCGAGTCCAGCCTCTGCAGCAGCACGTAGGCTCTCATACACTAGCGGCCCGTCCCCATACAGCTATGGCCCGTACGCCAGGGAACAGAGACATGTTCCTCCATACACAGCTCTATTCTGTGAGAGTGAGTTCAGCGTGAAGGTATGCAGCGCGACAACACAACTGGGTATTACAGCTCAGCGAGGACACTCCCCTCAGACATCCCTCTCTCTCTGCCTCTCTCTCCTTCTCTCCCATTGCTTCTCCCATTTCTCACTCCCCCACTCCTCGGCGACCCCCATAGAGTCTAAATCCACTCCCAGCTGCAGAAGCACATGGCCCCGCGAGCTCGGACTCGGCCGAAGCGTGGGGTCTTTAAGATAGTCCTCGAAGGTCGCCGTGACAAATGCGTCCGAGCAAGCGGAGCTTTTATGGAGCCGTTAAAAACGAACCAGCCCCTTCGCAGAGACTTGACGTTAGACAGTACACCATGGAAAACACAAGTTACAAGTTCCATCAATCCGTTTTACATCAATACAGCCTTTTGTAGCTTCTCTTCCCACAATCATTCAGTGGAAGTAGAGAAGTGGGTCAAAAATGCTTCACAATCAGGCGAGACTTGCGTGACACAATTTCGATGATATCATTTTAATCTGGGGACGCACACATTACAGCACGGATTACTCTCAAACCGGTGTCATAACGGAAGGGATTCCTCAGACGCACATGTTTTTCACCAGCTCGCCTCGGTGGTCATACGATTTATTTGGAAATAACATGGTCTGTGTCAGAGCTGGGCATTCGGGGCATGTTTGGGATCACTGACATAGCGACATGCAACTCTGTCTGTTCCGCAGTGTGGCTTTAAGGAGTGAGGCTTCAGATTACTCAGGCTATTTCTTATTTCTTCCATTAGTATATTATTATTTTCATTTATCCGTATAGTTTTCTGGGTCAGTCTTAAGTTAGTGAGTTTTCTCTGTATCCTAGATTGCAAAGCCAAAACTCTTTAACCCAAAGGGGCAGGTCCTTGTATGGTCCTTGTAAGGTTTCAATGTGTATGACAAGCTGTACGCATGCGTTTTTGCATCTTTATGAAGATGGCACAAAACAAAACCACAATGTTTCCTCCTAAAGTCCACAATCCAGGAGGTCATCAGTTCATAAATCCATATTTATAAGTTCGTAAGTCCTACATAAAGACGTTGACGTGCAATAGTCCACCTGATTCAGTGTGACAAAGCAAGTCGCACTCAGTGACATCCCCCCGCAGGACGTACAGGCAGGGGAAAATCAGCAGGAACAGGTGCAGGTCTGACTACGACGTCACCTTACACTGCCCCGTGTCCGGTTCGTGTTGTTGAGAATGGATTTGACCGGATATCGGGTCATCAAGTCTCTAAAGCTTTAGTGCTCCGAGGATGGCACACAGTTGCATTTGAGCGTACTTCTCCAGGGACGCGTGGCCACACTACCACTGCTACTCTCTCCACAGCTCTGAGCAGACTGAATTTTTATTTTTTATTTTTTTGGGGGTGTGGGGGGTGTGGGGGGTGTGGGGGGTGTGGGGGGGAATGAGGATTGGGGAAGGTTTTAGAAGTGCCGCGAATGGAAAACAAATGGGTGAGAAGAAGGGGGGGTGAGACGGTACGTCCATGAGAAATCACAGAGTAATGAAAAACTAATTTATAGATAATATATTCACCACCAACAGAAATATCCCACTGCAGACGCTGGTATCCTGCACAAAGAAAATGACCGTATTTGGGTGCTGTTGCCTTGACGACAATACAAAGCGTGACATGTTTTGTTAATAGAGTCGGTACGGGACACGCCGGAATGTGGAAATATTTAGTGACTCGAGGGACCGATCCGGAGCGAGAGTCGACAACACAAAACGTCTGGTCTTTTTTCTTACTTGGACATTAGAACTAACAGACAGAAATCTCAACATGGACCCAGGCCAGCTGTGACGACAGAAGTGCAGTGCGCTTTGGGCGTGTTGGAAACGGGAATAGCAGTGATTATATTTGCAATTTCTGTTTTAAACTCAGGATGCACCGATACCACTTTTTCTAAAACCGATACAAGTACTTTGATTTAAGTACTTGTCGATACTGAATACCGATACGAGTATAAGGCATTTTCTTCAATATACTATTTATAGACAGACTTTTCACAGCAGATTGGTTAGCAATTAGTTACTTTACTCATTTACATTTTCTTGAGTAAAATAGGCTACACTGAACATCTGCCATTTTATTGTATTCATTTTCATTCAATGTCATTTGTTTTGCATTTGATTTCATTATCATTGTTTTCCAAGGATTGTGATTTGTTTGTTGGGTCTCACTTTGTTGATTTATAAAGGTGTTACATGGAGATGGTTAAGTCCACATTGTGCCTTACCGATATATCGGCCGACTGCAATATTTTGGGCTGATATTTGGGGATTTTACAATAACGGCTATCGGCTGATCTAGCGCCTAAAAAAGTCAATATATCTGGGACTGTAAATGATAGAGATATTTTTTGCAGTGGAAAGAGCAAAGTCAGGGCTTTAAAACGAGTCCTCCCACAACTCCCTCGGCCTCAGGGGAGGTGAGAAACATCGCAATGAAAGTGGTTAGCTTCAAGTTTGTTAAACACAAGTTTTACTAAAAATCCTGCTGCATGTCATTTTGAAGCACAGAATCTGGAGAATCCAATCGCTGAGTTAGTTTTAACCTCCGCTATTGTATTTTTGATCGCCGTGCAAAATGCCGCGGCTAGTAACAATATGCTAATGCTAACGACAACTAATCAAAGCTGGGACAGAAACTATGATTGGATCACCTAAAGTAATGAAATAAAATCGGCCAGTGCTGGAACGGCCAAGTATTTGGTTTTACAGGATTATAGACCAGCCATTTGGAAATATCGGTCAAAAATATTGTCATAGCATATCGGCATCAGCCTTAGAAAAATCCATATCAGTCGGCCTCTAGTTTGTGTGTAGCAACTTAGCCAGTAGCCTACAGCATTTTATTATTTTTTGCTTTAGCTAAATTTCGCTCAATATGGACATGCTTTATATATTTATTTGTATTTTCTGAGTACTTTTTATTCACTGGATTAGTTTTACAGATCCTTCCGTGGACCCACCACCTGCAGGAGCCGCCATGGGGCTGGTGCAATGTGATTTGGGCAGCTCCAACAGCTGCCCCCACGACCCGGCAACGGACAAGTGGAAGAAAATGGATGGATGGAGTTTTACAGATGTCATTACTCCCTAAGCATTAAGCGACTTAAGAATTGCCAGACCCATTAGCTGCTCGTGAGTTAGCAACATTAGCATGTCATCTTATAAACACTGCAGACTCAGCGCAGCGGCACAAAGAAGACAACATTTAGACATTTAAATTTAGTTAAATGCAGCACAGACTGATTTAAGGAGTGTAGTCTGTAATAAAGTCAGCTCTATGTGGAATATTGTACTTCCACTGAAGAATTCTCCAGTTTGTTGCTCAGCGGCGCACGTCAAGTGATATTGGTAGTAGCAGTATTAACGTGTGAGCAAAGATTGACATTTGAGCAGCTAAACTGATATAGGATTTTGAATGTTGTTCTCCCACAGTAACATTAGACATTTTGTAATTTGCAAATCAAAAAGGAAATTTCCATTCGATAGCGATAAGCCTACTTGGATAGGTGCTATACAAAGACACGGCTGACTTCCTGTTTTCACTTGTGTATGTGGAGAGTTTAGTGTTTACGTGTGTTTAGTCAAAAGGAATCACCAAAACGGACGAAAGCGTAAACTCCAAACAAACAACATTACGACGTTAAGAGCTTCAAGTGAGATCTTAACTGGTGTCAGCGCGAGGGTCGGGGCTGTTGTTTTTGGATGAGGACCAAGGGGAAGTGGCCGGACAGACGGGTCAGTCCGGGGACAGCGTGAGTCAGAGGAGGAGCGGGGGCTGGAGGGACAGGTCATCTCCACACGCAGAGCGCCAAAGAGGGAAGGAAAGGAGAGGGTTCGCAGTCAGGGGGTTAGAAACCACAGCAGCACAACATCGGGGCACATGCCATCGAATTGTGGCTTACAAACGCCTCAGCTGTGACAAACCCAATATAATACCGTATGTGCACAGAGAAGACAGTAAATCAACATGGACTGACCTGGTCTGCATCGAAAAGGGAAGTTAGAACTACTCAATGGCGCTGTGAAGGAAAATGTCTATTACCCTATTCAGAACCAAACGGAGCACATCAACCATAGAAGAACAACCAACCAATAGTCAAGCAATAATAAACTGCTAAGCTTTGAAAACGTCACTAATGTATAAATAATCTTGCACCTGAGACGCTCAGTTCATTTACACAGAGACTAAACAATAACAGAGTCACCTGAGGCTCCATCAATAACTGTACGATTCCACTCTGCAAGACTTCACTTGGTCAGTCTGCCATTTCGTACTCAGGTCCGAAGCTGTGGAAATCATCGCCCACAGAACTTAAGACCATATCTGAGTTTAAAATGTTCACTTCTAGGGTCAAGTCTTGCCTGAAAACAAACCAAAGCTGTACCTATTTGTAAATAGCACAGCATCTGTGAGAACGGAAGAATGTGCTGTACTGTGTGTGCAATACATTTTGTCTTACTGTATTATATTATTGTGAAGTGTGTAAAACGGCCAAACCAGGGACATGAGCTGTGAATTAGTACTAGCTAGAAGCGCTTTATGCGTCGCATCAGCTGCAAACTTGAATTGTAACCATGTTGACTGTATCGTCCCTGATGAATAAATGAATAAATAAATATATAATAAAATAAACAGGAAACAAAATGAACTTCTTTTAAGGTTTTAATGTCATAGTATAAAAAATACGATACTTGCCCTTTAAGACTGCAGACCCCAGTCTGGGACTTTACAGTTTTTGAGGGATTTTTTAAATAGCTAAATCTGGGTTGGTTTTGTTTTAAATCCAAAAAGTAAGGGGACATTTGAATTTTACATAATGTTTTCAGTTATTAACAGCTCATTCAAAATCGGAGTAACTAATATATCAATAAATACATTTACATACATACATGTATGTATGTACATACATACCCCTATTCAACTGCAGCACCTTGCCTTAAAACTAAACTAAAACCAATCAATCAATGGTTTTGTATAGCCCAATATCACAACAGGAGTTGCCTCAGAGGACTGCACCAAACATTAAGGCAATAAAACAGAGCAGTAAATAAGACAATGTAATCTAATGCTGCATGTAAAACTCTGAATCATTTGACCAAATGTTGACTAAGATATTTTTGTATAAAGAATGAGACTAAGACTAAAATCCATTGTTAAAATCAGCACTGGACCGTTCATAGCACACGTTCTCTCTTGGCCCTGGGGCACTTTAGGAAGTGAACGCCGAAACGCTCTCCTCTCGTCTTGGAAGCTGCAGATCTGGTTTCACCGCTGACTGTTGGCGCTCCGACTGGTTTGGCGAAGTGGATCTTAACCGCCTGATTGTTTCCTGAATCATCACTAAATAAACAGCGAGCGGCGCGTGCACTGAAGCGGGGCAAAAGAGGACGAAGGCAACGTGGTTAAAGGTCATCAAAGTTAAACAAGGAAAAGAGAAGTTAAACCAGGGCCAAACTGGGGTCGACATTTACATCAGCCTAATAAACTGGCCAGCAGTTATTACTGTAAGAAGCTTGGCCTTTGCCCGGTTTATATAGCCCGCTGTACACAGCCTAATCATACTGTGTCTGACCCTACACTTGGAGAGTTCATACCTCCAATATGCTATTGTTCTTATCTCCTAATACGAGCGATCGCTATCGTCGCTTAGTACCGCAATTTTCATCTCCAGCGCCGTTTTATTAAAAAAAAAAGTATCTGTTGCAGTGCAAGGGAAGCAAGAGTTTGCGCCTCCGCCGTTTGAGTTAGGGTTAGGGTTAGTGACAGGCATGTTCGCCAATCGGAATTATCGAGCCTTGCTTCCTTTGGCTGCTGGAGACAAACAAACTCATATATCCGCCTCATAAAACATATGAGGCGGATATACTGTATAAAACATAAAACAGGCGGCGCTTTGCAGTTTAGAGAATGCTTTCATGCAGCTGAAGAGAAAGTGCCACGTTTATTAGAGAATGATTAAAACTAAGCACGTTTCTCTGACAGCTCCATAAATTTGTATCTTGTTGCTGCATGAAGCTGAAATGTAATCACTGAGTACCGTGGCGTTTAACAGTAGTTTTAGAAGTTCATATGCAGCTCACACCATGTATGAGTAAAATGACAGATACAGCGGGTTCCGAAAGTACCTTAGAATTATTCCAATGTTAATCTGATCATGAAATCTTCAATAATATAGTCTTATCGAGAGGCTTCACACCTTTCTCTATCATCCTTACTGAAGACAATTGACCACAGAACCTGAACTCAAGTGTTCAACAACTGCACAATGGCTCTGCAGTTCTTGTATAATGGCTGGTGTACACTGTATGATTTCTTTTTGTCTTATAAGATTTGTAGATGTCACGCTGCATCGTGAGCTGATCTCATCTCCACTGTGCGAGTGTTCAAAGAGTGTTTTTTCGATACCACTACTTTAACGATACCTGATTTTCGGTACCGGTGCCTTAACGGTACTTTTTTCGATAACTATGTCATTTTAATTAAATTAAAATAATGTGTACAAAAAAGTATCGTTCAGGAGAAAATCCTAAGACGGCACAATAGAAAGAACACAGGCCGCAGCAGCGTGACTAACTTCATTTTTGAGCAGAATTTCCACTTAAAGCCAAAAAATGGCTAATGCAAAGTGAGCGCTCACTTTTTTCACAAACAATCTTTGATCTCCTCCTCCGGTGCCGCCATTTGGTGCAGCCTGGAGTTTAGTAAACAGCACGTAACTTCAGGCTTCAGGTAAATAGCTGTTTTTTTTACCAGTTTAATGGTTTAGTCCTGGCTCAGGCCGCGGCTCTGTCATCTCTGATAATGACTAAAGTGTTAGTAAGTTGTAGCTTTTCTTCGCTTTAAGAAAACAGAAAACATCTGCATTTGAGTTCAGGTTCCTTTTTTAGACCCACTGCAGATCATCTATTGACGTCTGGAGAGTAAAAGTACAGAAAAAAAAAAAAAAGTGTTTCGATACCGCCCCCTACCGGAGCCTTTTGGCCGGTACCCAGCCCTAGCTACGACCAAAGTTTTGCCGTAGCAGTTTCAGGCTTCAAAAGGCGCGAGTTTAGGTCAGGCGAGCGCAACGTGCTAGCAGGGTTTATTGCCGCAAAAAGTCCAAAAAAGTCCCATAAACTGTGGAGTCAGACCCACTCATGCCTGGCCTCTGGTGCTGTGACTCTGGCAGCGTGCGCTGTGCGCTGATGTGTTGTCGAGACGCTTCACAGAGATCCTCTCTGCAGAGAGGAGGCTCACTCTACGACTAGTGTTCCAAAATATCAGACACTGTCGTTGTTGGTTGTTGGTCGTAGCTCGTCTTTGGTCGTACGACGGTTCTATTTTAAATCTTTGTCCCTGTCTCACTGTACGACCTAAGACCTGCGATTTTCTCACAACTAGTGATCGTACGTCACAGACGTCCAAAATCGCACAGTGTTCACCCACCATCCATCCATTTTCTTCCACTTGTCCATTGCCGGGTCGTGGGGGCAGCTGTTGGAGCTGCACCAGCCCCTATGGCTCCTCCTGCAGGTGGTGGGTCCACAGAAGGACGGCCTCATGGTTCTAACCAGGCCTGTTGGTCTCTCATAAGGGGCTTCTGAACCGCTCTTTGTCTGACCCGTCACCTAGGACCTGTTTGCCATGGGAGACCCTACCAGGGGCACCAAGCCCCGACAACAGAGCTCCAGGATCATTCAGGCTCAAACCCCTTCACCACGTTAAGGTGGTGGTTCCAGGAGTGGGTTAATAACAAATCACAAAAGTTATTTATTAAAAGAGGCCTCCAAACCATCAGGAGACGTATGTACCTTTAAAACAGAAGTACCAAATCTCGGCCCAATGTTTACCGGAGAGAAAGCAGTTGCGTTGGATGTGGAGCAGACATGCAGCATGTCGTTTCATCACCAGGACGCTGCGAGTGAGGAGCCTCTCTCTGGCCCCGTGCCAATCCCCTACCCCCCCCCCGTATCTGTACGTGTGTGCGCCGAGGGGCGGACCGTCTCCTGGCAGGTTCCAAGGGAACGTGCGGGAGGGTTAGGGTTCGCCCACTGAAGACACTGGTGCCCTACAGTCAATTAGGCCCTCCGCAATTTGCACAACAAACGGAGGCTTCCGAGGAGGCACGCGCACGCCATCCGCTCCGGGATCGTCGACGCACGCCAACGCTGGGCCAGGGAGGAGACAGAGAGGGGGGGAAGAAGAGACAGGGAGATGGGAGGTATTCATAACACGAGGAGCAGAGTTTATAATCACGTCGTCCACGCGGTGTTGAAACGAGTGGGGAAAAAAACAACACAGCAGCGTTTTTCATGCTGAACATAATGACAGGGTTAACCCCTACCTGAACCGAGCATGTTTTCTCCAGTTTGGCTTTACCCAAATCTGAAAGCTTAAAGAAGAAAAAAAAGCACCAAAATGGCGACGAAAACAAGGATGAAATGCAACAAACCAGTGACAAAAACGTGGCGATGGAGTCATACAGAGGCCACTTGGGTTTGAAAAAAAGACTAAGGCCCTAGACCTGAATTTTTCCTAGTAGTGGAACAAAATTTGTTTGGTTGTACACCCAGACATTAATGGGGAAAACACGGTGCATCTGATTATAAAGCATTTGTATTGAGTTTTCAGGCTAGTTTTCAAGCATCTCTAAGACAATGACCCTGAAAAGTGACCCTGCACGTTGTGAAATGTGCCGATAAACTTGCCCCTATGAAGAATTGGAAAGTAGGAAAGTTAGTTAGTTCAGACCACAACTAACATTTAAATTTAGTGGCTTCCTCTTTTATTGTTAGTAATAATTGTTTGTTTTTTTATATTCAGGTATAGAGCCATTATGATCACAGTTTGAATACAAAAAAATATCTACAATATACTATATTTTTCCTATAATGCAAGTCCTATAGCCAGTTATAAAGTTCCCCTATGCAAGTTTGAATTATGGAATAAATTGGCATTTGCCATCACTTTAAAATGATGCAAGATTGAATCCTATATAGACTTCTAGTACTCTACAATGTGTAAAAGAAACCTGGAAAGAGCAAACGAGTTGAGAAGTTTGGCAAACTTGAGCATTTTGCAAAAGACATGGTTTAGGCCCAACACGGCCACTTTTTTTAAACCCAATTATTTCAGAAACTACTAAAGATACATCTCCAAACTTCACACATCTATCCATGCTCTTTCCATCTGTCTATCCATCTGTCCTTTGCTCTGCCCGATCCCGTCAGACCTCAGAAGCTAAGCAGGGAAGGGCCTGGTCGGTACTTGGATGGGAGACCGTTTGGGAACACCAGGAAGCCTAGGTGAATGTAGTGAGTGAGTTTGTGGTTGGTGGTGGTCGGTGTGGCCAATGACACAGACAGGTTGCCTCGCTTCCGTCAGTCTACCCCAGGGCAGCTGTGGCTACAATAGTAGCTTACCACCATAGAGTCTGGAGTGAAGGAATAATGCAATGTAAAGCATGTTTGAGTGTCCAGAAAAGTGCTATATAAAAAATTGAAAAATCCAATCTATCCATCCATCTATCTGATATGTCAACAATAATCAGGCAAAGACGTGGAATGCCTCGTATGGTAGAATGACGCTGAGGTCAGAGCGAGGCCTGGAGTCAGACCGTTCGGGACGAGGGATTGGCGTGAGGCAGAGGATGCAGAGGAGCGGGTCAGCCAGGGGAATGAGGAGGTATAATCCTTTCTCCTTAAGTAAACCCGTGTCCAGTGAAACATCTGTGTCTGAATCAGTGATCCCACAGCTGTCCTTTCCCTCTCAGTCGTCCAGGGACTACACGGGTCATTTCGGTGCGATCTAGGAATAAGTCATATTTTCTAAGTAGTATGCTTTTCTCTTGATTTGAATGGGAAGGTAAAAAGTAGAAATAATGCCAGTGGGACAAATATTATTGCAACAACATCAAGGTGAACACATAGATTTTTCAGTGGTCAATGTTGAGATTTGTAATCCAAATATGGTCATTTCCTTTGTGGGTGAAGCAGCGGCTAAAGACGGGAGAAATATACACAGGCATGTGCAGACGTTACTAAACTTTAGGGCCCGTTTTCTCCAAATGAGGTTTTCATTCCACTCTTTAACGACATCTCCACTTTCGCTGGGGCTGGGAACTGTTATATTTACGATACTAATACCTGAACAATACTTTTTTTCGATAGACCAGAAAACAGAAAAAATAATGTTAAGTTATTCCATACATTTCTTTTGAATTTGCATAATTTATTTGGGCTGAACTTCCTTTAACCTCTTAACCCCCACCTGAACTGTGCACACTTTCTCCAGTTCGTCATTACC
This sequence comes from Neogobius melanostomus, assembly GCA_007210695.1. NCBI lineage: Eukaryota > Metazoa > Chordata > Actinopteri > Gobiiformes > Gobiidae > Neogobius > Neogobius melanostomus. The sequence goes on from VHKM01000089.1 coordinate 429,125, forward strand.
CAAATAAAAACTTATTGAGAAAAGCGTCAAATTAGTGACGAAAGCGAGGATGAAAACGCAACAAAAATATGACAAAAGCGCGAAAAAAGAGCGATGAAAAACTGCCGAAAAAGTGATGGAACAAAAAACAACACAAAGCAGCAACTAAAGAGCGACAAAAAAGTGACAAAAGAACCTCAAAAACGTGACGAAAACGCTTTAAAAATGTGACAAAACCGCACCAACTACGCGACAAAAAAGTTACAATAGGTTTTCTTTCAGATGAGGCGTTACACTGGCAGAGAGGCTGTAAGCTCCAGTCGAGAAACTTTTAGATTTGGGTAAAGTCGAATTGGAGACAACACGCTCGGTTAAGAGGTTAATGCTGTCCCTAAGCCAACAACCATCAAAACTGGAGTCTCTAAAGACCCAAACGTTTTATTCTGTACCATATTGGTATGGTTTAACGGTACTCAGCCCCAGTAGCTGCTACAGATTGGGAGGAAAGGAAGGTTTTTTCAAAGGGATTTTTTAAAAATATCTAATTCCTGCCTGATTTATTGAGCGTTGAACCCAAAGAACATGGTCAAATTTTATTTTTACAGATTTTTTTCACACAAGATCCAAAATCCCCATAAAAATATATTTGTAACTAACAGCTCAACAAAATAAAACCCCACATTTAAACCCGGCTCTATCCATTATTTACATTTCATCGCTGAAATGTTCGGCAATGCATTAAAGCAGTACCAAGTAACTCTTGCCCCTAGAGGCCATACGCGCAACTGCAGGTGTCTTAGCAAGTTACGATTTTTTTACTTATTAAGTCTTGGAGAGTAAATACTACGCTGACAGAAAAGGTGAAGGGAGAGAGGGTGTTGTACATCCAGTTATACAATGGACATATTTTTTTTCACTCAAACTTAAATAACTGTAAATACTGTTTAAGTGGCGCTAGCCCGCAGTTAGCTTTGCCCGTTAGCCTGTTAGCTTCTTCTCCGTGATTCTATTAGTGTGGATTGCTTGCTCCGCCCCGCTGGCAGTCAAGATGCAAGCATGGTTTTCTGGCCAGAGACACCAGGGGGAGATGAAAGACCCCCAATCATCCCATTAACACTTGTATTACCCCCAGAGGGACTACGGAAAGGATTTATTAAGGTAAACGCGTTACTTAGTACTGCTTTAAACGTGTTATTTTCACATGACAACATAACATGACAGAAAACGCGATTCTCATTTACATCAGTAATCTTCAGCAAAAGTTTCAAACTGATATCACTACATGGAATAGTTTTCCCTATTCACCCGCAGAGTCTCGCCCTTGAGTGCGAAAACACTTATTCCACCGGCGGACTTTGCATTTGTTCCTAAAGTGACCCCGCTCCTCCGTTTGGGGCTTGCGTTGGAGGAATGTGGCAGTGCTGGTTGATCCACAGCGGGCCGTGACTTCAGGACTGACCCCATCTGACAGAGCTGCATTTAGCACAAATGTTTGTAGAGCACGACGCATTTCTATAAGGCTCTCTGACACCGCCAACACTGCCCTGAGTCGACTTTTATTGGGGGCCTAGCTAAATCCTGTGCCTGAAGAGGACTAAAAACGGGACTATGTGGATGTTTATTAAAGTCTTTTTGTGTTCTTAAAGCCCGTGGAGAAAACTGCCACTTTTGCCGCAACGCGTCAAACAATGTGTCCAATTCTTCGCCAGGTTTCCCAGCCGAGAAACAAAAGTATGGCCCGTGGACGGACTGCCGCACCCCGTTACCCGGGGCGCAACAGCTACCCTTATTCAAAGTCCGAGGAGCCGATCGTGACTGAAGCCGCTGCCCTTCACTGAACTATGTGACGGCTCGCGGACCGAGGTCAAGGGGTCTCCGAGCACAACTGGGGCATCATGGGAAACCTTCGTCGGCATTCGCACCCTTCCCCCCCCCACCCCCGGCAGCAACCCCCTCCATTCACGCCAATATGGGCCAACAAGCACAGAGTCATGAGGTGATTGAGAAATGTTTCAAGACGAGACCGCAAAGCGAGAATCCCATCCATTTCAGAGCGTGTTTGTAGAGAGCTCCACTACGGGATCTCCTGTATTTAGTTCTCTGCAGTGGACAGTAAAGAGGACCTCTGACCTCCATGAGTCACTCCCCCCTTCACCTTTGTCTCCTTGTAAAAAACTTGCCGCGGAGTTTGTTTGCTCACAGCAGGAGGTGAAGATTGATTTTTTTTTTTTACAAGAGGCTACATGAGGAACCTGAATAGACTTAGAGGGCCGCACCAACGATAAATCCTACTTAATTCTGCAAAGGTTTCTCCCATTGCAACATTCACGGAATTATATCTGGAACTCGCTTGATAGTAATTGCAAATAATGTGGAATGGAATTGGAGAATGCTGAAAAAAAATTATATAAATTGTGGAAGAAGTCAAAGGCCAGACTTGGGGGTCAGGATCCGTACTGTGGCCCAAGAACTAGACCTCAAAAGGAGCTGGAAGATCGATCGAAATCGGTTGCATTCACGTGACATTGCAGTTTAAGCTTGGATTTCTATGGTGACAACTGTACGCACATGTGATCCGATAAACGTGCTCGAAAAGCCATCAACGGTCAAGTGTTGAGAATTAGCGGTTTTGCTATAACAGTCAAAAGCGATGCATCTGCTTTGTTCAAAGCAACTGTCATCGCCATAACAAATAAACATCTATGGAAACAGTCAAGGTGCAGATTGTTTTTAAAAATTGGTTTATGCCTATATCTCTAATAGGTTGTATAATGTCACAACAGTCTAAAGAGCCTATACATGCGTTTCCAATGACATCACACACAGTTCCGACCGCCATTTTGAATACCGAAGTAGAATTATGCAGTACTACAACATGTAACAATATCTCTACTCAGGATAAAAAAGAAAAGACAACTGATTGACAGTGGCATTTTTATGTCCTCGTAATCATTACTCAAGAAGATAACAGTTAAAAGCCCCAGAGACGCATATTTATGTGATTTAACCAGCATGTGGCACAGACGTAGCAGCTCTGTCTGTCGAGCTACAGCAGGATTTACTAACGATCTGCTTCACTCTGAAGACTAAATTAATTCATGAAAGAGGTAACAGAAACCCTTTCTCTGGGATTTTTACAGTTTGTCATGTCGACAGAGTCTGTGTTTAAGCTGCTCAAGACCTTAGCATGCTACCGGTTAGCAACTGTCAATGGTTTCAACACGATAAACACATGTGTGGCTCACATTTACGAACACTGAGGAAACACTACAGTAACAGCTCAGCTCTGAGGTCAGAGCTGAGCTGTTACTGTAGTGTCACATGTTGTATCCAAGGATAGATGTTTGGAGTCTGGTTCAGGGCTTTCTCTTAGAGAGGTCAGAGCTGAGCTGTTGAAGGTAAATGCTAACCGGTAGAATGCTCAGGTTTTGAGAAGCTTAAACACCGACTCACTGGTTTCTTCACATAAACGTGTGTCTCTGGGGCCGTGTTTTTACTGTTATCTTCATGAGTAATAATTACGAGGACATAAAAATACCACTGTCAATCAGTTGTCTTTCATTTTCATCCTGAGTAGAGATATTGTTACATTTTGTAGTACTGCATAATTCTACTTCGGTATTATAAATGGCCACCATAACAACAAAGGTCACATGACTGAAAAGCATGTATAGTTAAAAATCAAGACGGTGAGAATTCCAATGTGGTAACTATGGTAACTGTCGAAAAGCTGATTATTTTTGTCTCGTTTTTTGTCATTCCTCGATCTATCCACATTAAACAAAAACGTCTCGTAGTTTGAAGTAAGTCAGTGCATAAAATATTGTGCAGGTTCCCGGGTATTGCAATATGGAAATTAGCATTAGCTAAATCAAAGCATCTTTTTGTTAAGATGAATGTATTTTGTACATTCTCAAATAAATGAATAAACTAAAAAGGTCCAATTATTTTCTCTTACTGGTCCAAAAGTAGAGACAAAACTCAAACATTTGGCCTGGCGTTTCAGCCATGAAAATAACTCGGTGAGTTTGTGAATCCAATCACTGCCAAATACCGAACAGCTTCAACATTTTTTGATTTCCTTCGTCTCCCAGAGAGTTGTATTGACCCCGGCGGTCCCTCTGAGATTAAGACATCATTACATTCTAGAACATGTACGCAACCAATTACTGGTTATATTCACAAAAAATAATTCCTTCCTTAATGGTGACCAAAAGTGGACAGTATCCAAATACACACACTTGATGTTGTTGACATGCAGGAACTTTCAGCCGAGATATGAATCTGGCAGGTTTGGACCTAATCCCAAACAAATAATGTGCTTGGAGATTTTATTTCCCTCCATCGGAAAAAAAATTAGCATCATCACATTCTGGGACGTGAACGTGACCAATCGAATGGACGTCGCAGCTTGAATGGTCGCCATACTTACAAACTGCAAAGACTGTAGGATGAAGTCCTCTGGGAAAGACATGGAATTTTACCCGTGCAGCACTTTCCCGGATCTGGGTCACACAAGAGTCGATATTCATTTAGGTCTACTCTTACTAAACAAGGCGGTAGAAGTGTTTAGCGCAAAGACGCAACAACCATCTGCACCGTCTAAACTAAACTAAACGCTGGGATTCTTGGATTTGTTGTTCAATGTTGCAGTGTCCATTCCACGACAACCACAGACAACACTTGTCAGAAAAGTCATAATTAGACATTTCTTTTCCCCCGCCAAGATGGTTTAGCCCAACAGGGACCAATGCAAAGTCCTTAAACACATCTCTCAGATTTTACATGTTGAAAACGGCGGTCAGCACAAGAGCACCCCCCGGGGAGCACTGTGGAAGTCTGCAGAAGGAATTACAGGCCCGGCATCTTTGTTTTGGGCGACATTCTTCTGGAGCGTGGTCAAAGCTAACGAGACGCAGAGAGGAGGACGAGGAGGAGGAGGAGGAGAGGGAACAGAGGTTTACGGGCCAAATCCAGCAGGAAAACAAGCCACTGCTAAAGCATTTAAGGACACAGAACATTTTTATCACAGCGCCCATGGGCCAGGTTTCAGATCCGCCTTGCCTCAAGGACTATTCTAGCCCCAATTTATTCCGTTTAAGATTTGCAAACATTTCATCCAACAGAGGAAAGAGAATTGGACAAAAGGGAAAACTTTCGGGCAAAAGAATGTGGCCAATTTCCTCTAAAATTGCGACGTTGGTAAAACTGTACAAACTGTTGAGCAATGTGATGACTTGCCAAGAAATGTAGCTTCAATGCCAATGCAAATCCAATTTAATGCTTTTTAAGGCCTTAATTTAGGCACGATTCATTTATTGACTTTGAACGCTTTCTAAAGCCCCGCGGAAACCCTTGCTTTGGGTCTAATCCAGATTTAAACCCTGATCTTTCTGTGTGGAGTTTGTTCTCACCCTTCAGTACTGCTCTAGTTTCGTCAACCGCTAAGAACACCCTGAAAATGAGATTCTTAATCTCCTCGGGACTTCCCCGGTTACATAAAGGTGACCTAAATAGCAGGGCCACACAATATAGCGCTAAATGACTGTTATTGTTATAGTAGATGATGATACACTCCCTGACCAAAACAGCACCTGGATTTAACCAACTGTTCTGGCCCGGGGCAGGTCTAGGAGGTTCAGCAACACTATGTGCCCGAAGAATGTATTTCTTAAAGTGCATATGACACATTAGACCCAATTTTGCTAAAACTTCAAAATCTAAAATATAATTGTGTTGACTCAATTAACTTTTTCTTTAGTTTGACCATTTTGTGATGTTTATAGTTTCACTTCCTTATTGAACACTGACAGGAAGTGACACAGATAGAGGCAAACTATTTTTAACTGTTGCCGTTGGAAAATGCACATAAACGCTCGCTCAACTGGGGAAAACGACTGGGAAACTCGGGTCAAAACGAGCTTCCGAGTGCGGAAATCAGCTGGTCTGTTCCTTTATCGTCTAATGCGAGCTTTTTAGTAAAACACTGCTGTCGTCATCCTCGGAGTAACACAATTGCGAGTGAAATGCCTGACATCAATGCTAGCAACAAGTACATTTGCGTGATATTTAAAAAAAAAATCAAAATTACTGTTGAGCTTTTTGAGATGCTAACAACACATTTAAATTATTAGCCCAGTTGAGCGCTAATCCGTATTTAGTGTCATCACAATCCCCACTTTCAGACATAAAAAGCACGTGAACATAAACCAACTGGAAAACAAGCTCCCCAGTTCATATGAATTGGGGCCTCACCGATCTGGATTTGTGGGGTCTGATTCAATAGCCGCTGGCTGCTCTGCTTTATGACCGCAACACTGGAGGCCGCCATTGCTGTAGTACCTCCATATCGCCGCTAGTCTCCCATTGAAAAGCATTGGACTTTAGACATGTTAAAAACAACTTTAACATCTGGTTTCTAATTTTTAAACACTTTCTACGGCTACATATTCCTCCTGAGATAAGGGCTGAGTCTACAGTGAAGATCCCGCCCTTATGCCCTTATTAGGAACATGCTTCGTCAGAGCTGGGGAGGAGGAGTCTGTAAATCCACCATGATTTCCCCCTCGAACGTGGTCATTATGGTAAACGGTCTATGGGTCTGCTCCCCTGAGGTCGAGGAAGTTGTTGGCTCATTTTTAAAGCTCTGACAGAGCTCTTTCCAGTGCAAAAAAGTTGTGTAAAAGTGAAATTTTTATCACTTTCAGTTTCTGAGATATCGGCCTTTTTATTGGACGTTATTGGCCGATACATTGGCCGGGCGATACATCGGTCGGGCCATAATATAAATGTAAAATATGTTCCAACATTTCTTCATTAAATTGCTGCTTCATTGAAATAAAATGATAATTATTACTTACAACAGATGTTCTAAATAAGTCATTTCAAAAGCATTAAAACCTGTCATATGCACTTTAAGTCTCGTTTCCACACAATTATCGTTTCATTTAACAGAATGCCTTGTCTTGATGGTTACTGGTGACTGAAATTCTCTTTCCTTGGTCGTGGTTTAGTCCTGGTTAAGCCATGATAGTCTTTTGTACGTTGCTTGACTCATAATCGTAAATCTCTTCTGTTATCCTTGACCCTTTGCCTTTAGCACGCTATCGTTAGCGTAAGCCGCTAACACGCTCTGTGGGGGCGGGGGATGTGGCCAGTTTGAATGGGGGGGGGGGATAGTTCATTGTTGTGGTGTCAGTGGTCGCCACGGTCCCCAGGGAAAACAAAACCACTTCACAATGGGACCGGTCCGAGCGAGACACCCTTCAATCCACTGTTTAAGTCTGGGAGGAATCACTAAAGAGCGGCGTGACGAGGGGAGGGGGCACAATCCATCAGCCGTCAAACTGTGGAAATGACAAACCAAACCACCCACCACATTTAGAAAGTTAGAAAGTTTATCATTTCTATTAATGTGAATAATAGAGACGCTCGGTACGGAAGACCGGAGAAATGGTTTTCTCTAAATGAGGTGCAACGACATCGCCACTTTAGTATCTCCTACGGACTCCAAACGTTACAGTCCTGGCCGTAACACAATTTTTAAGACTTTTCAGAGGTTTTTTTCCAAGCCTGAAAACACGAGGCAAAATACACATTTGTTCACTTATTAGTTTATTAAAAAAACTAGACAAGATCCAAAAATCCCCTCTGAAAAATATCTTTCTTACTAATTGTCGCTGAAAATATCGGCAATTTTGACCATTTTTATATGAAAACAAATTACAGAAAACTTGCAATTATGGCTGAAACAACTAATTGATTAATCAACAACTAATCGATTATCAAAATAGTCAACAGTTTTTGTAATCGATCATTTTCTAGTAAACAGACTCAAATAGAGCAAAAATGACATGAAAATGTAATTTGTATTTTTGATGAAAACCTACTTTGTTTTTACAGTTGGGGTCTGTAGTGTTTTGTAGATTGTACATTTAATAAATACTCATGTCTCATCCAATCAGAAAGCAACATACATTAATTTTAAGTTTACTCCATCAACATGTCCTCAAGCTGTGCCACTTTAGCTTGATGTGATAAAAAAAATTGAAAAAATAAAATTTTCATACACCTTTTACAGCCAAGCGATTAATCAATGAATTGTAAAAATAATCGGTACATTAATCGATTACAAAATAATCGGTAGTTGCAGCCCTAGTTGCAGTAAAAACATTTTTCTCAGATTTATATCAGTAATGTTCAGCAAATGTTTCAAATTGATACCTCCATTTTGTTATTATAACAAGTATAAAGTATCAATGGCATGGAATTGCTGCATAAAGCATTGTGATCCAATCTCTTGTACTTTAAGAACACAGGTTTACTGCCATTTCTATGCTTTAGAGTTGAAAGGATCTGGTATGTGTCGAATCAGTATCATTTATCGCTTTATTTTTCCTGCCCCAATAGATCAAACTTCAAAATTTGCCACCGTGACAGGCCTAGGAGCAAACAAATCAAGTCCATGTGTACCGCTATATAAAAAATAAATGTGTTAAGTACCGATAAGAGTACCGTTAAAGAACTGGATCATCAATGTGAGGAGCAGCATTCATGGGATTGTATTTTTTTATGACAAACCCACATGGCCATGATCACGTCTCTCCCAAAGCGCTCTTGTTCAAGGACACACGAGCACTAGGCGGGACGAGGCTACAATGGGCACAATTACGAGAAACACTTAAGACGCTAAACACACGGCCATGTTACGAGCCGCAGTTTGGGGAAGGACCAGTTGGCTCAAGGTTTTTTTGGGGGGGGGGGGGTTGCAGAGCTGGGGTTTTAAAAAGGGAGCTAAAAATGTGCACACTCTCGTAAAACGACAGCAGCAGCAGCAGGAGGAGGAGATGGCGATGAGTGGAGAATATGTCTAGGAGCACGACCATATGTGGAGACTCTAGACGTGATAAAGACGCCAAAAAATAAAAAATAAAAAACGCAGAAAAGTTTTTGTGTTGCCTCTACTAGCTTTTGAAATATGTGAATGCTAAGAAGCCACGTGCAGCCATACATAACAAGACCCCATAGAGCAGGGGTGGCCAACTAGTCAGAGACCAAGAGCCAAACTTTTCAACCCTGTGAAGAGCCAGAAAGGCACCGACAACGAGATCCAGGGGCGGTAGTTTATTGTGATTAAATGTAATGTGACCGTTATATTTAATCACAATAAACTAACTTTATGCCTGGCCTTTTCTTTTCAATAATTGTATTAGATTTAATGGTTTTACTCCTGACCAAGATTGAAATAGATGTATATTAAATAAACTGGCATTTTGTGCTGTTCTGCTGTGACAGAATTAGATTTTTTGATTTTAATGCTGGAGTGTGTTAGTGTGGGGGGCCCTGCCCACTTGAGCCCCCTCCTCTGGTTCGCCCCTGGCCTGTGCGCTTAGTGTCTGCAGCTTGGTCCTGACTAGGCTGCACAAAGCTCATAAACTTTAATCAGGAGCCTCTGGAGGACGTCTGAGATTCTGTTCTATGTTGCATTTGTTACAGTTACAGCACATGTGAAAGAAAGGTCAGTGACTTTGCGTATTTCCGCGTTACGATGCTGCACTTCACATCATATGCTTCATTAGAGCTCCGCTTTTTTCCATTTCCTAATTTTGATCTTTTTCTGTGAATATGAGGCCAACTTTCATCAAATAAAGAGTAGGCGAATCAGATACCTGAAAAGCACAGAAGCTGATCCCAATGCCACGATCTGCCTGACTGTTGTTTAACCTACATCCCGCTTTGAGTGAGGCTGCTGCACGAGCACCTTTTACACGCCGCCTCGAAAAGAAGAGATACGCATACAGACTCTCATTCATGTGTGTAGAGATGGGACACAGGGTCTGTAGGACTATGGCTGGATATTTGGTCCAGATTCTTAAAGACTGTTACAGTTTATGAGAAATATGCATGAGAAAAGCACAAGTTACTTCGTTTGTGCCAAAACACCCCCACAGCCACAGATTGGACTGACCTATGCTAGGGTGACCAGATTTCCCCACTAAAAAACTAGTACATTTTGACCGTGTTTTCCTTATGCTGAAGGGTAAAATTGTTTGTGAACAACTTAGGGTAAAGATATGTATTGATGAGCATTGAGATGTTATAGACTTATAGATCTTCTACTGGTTTACACCCTGTAATTCAAATACACACGACCCCAAAGACTTTGATTTTCAAGTGAAGCGTGTCGTTTTGGGGGATCACGTTGACCAAAAACCGGGACAACTGGGACAGTTCCTGTGTAGAAGCGGGACGAATCAATAGTTTTGGAGAACTGAATGGGACAAGGGGCAAGAGAGTCCAAACAGGGACTGTTCCGGGTAAACTGGGACTTCTGGTCACCCTAACCCATCCATATCATGTGACAGGACCTGTGAGTTTATGGTCTGGGCCAATTCGGTCTCTTAACATGTAAACTTTCCCTGGAAACAAAAAAAAAACACAAACTAATCTTCACAACAACATGTTTAATTGTTTGCGCTAAGATTTATCTGGGAAATTCTAAATGGCTATTTTCTCTAAATGCATGTTTTTTTCTCACATTGGTGACACAATATCTCCATGTTAATAGCACCAACAGACTTCAAATTCTCGAGTCTTGGACTTAACAATATCTTCATATATTTTAATATCTAATTCCTAGCCTGATTTATTGAGTTTTGAATGTCAAAAAACAAGGCAAAATTTCAATGGTTACAGATTTTTTCCCACTAATAAACAGCTTATTTTAAAACTAAACAAGAGATTCAAAATCCCCTCTGAAAAAGTCTTTGTCAACAAAATAAAACCATAAATCTAACGCTGGCTCAATCCATTATTCTGATTTCATGGGTGAAAATATGGGACATTTTGTGCATTTTTAGGCATAAAACGTATTCATTTTATATGAAACCCTAAACGACAGAAAACTTGCAATACATATTTTCTCATATTTATGCCGGGTATCTACAGCAGACGGTTCACATTGATGTCTCTAAATTTAAAAAGTTTCATCATTCAATCGCATGTCACTTCTTATGTCCAAATCCTGTTCCATTATCGAACCAAACTGCCAAAATCGACTCCTTTTTCAAGAATTGCGTCAACACATCTTCAACACAACAAAGCCATCTCCCTCATTCAAGAAACATGGAGAACAAGAGGAGAGCGCTCCACGATGCCCTACTTCAGTCGCTCCTGTCTGCGCGTCTCACCAACAAAGACCACGGCGCATTTACATTTGAGAGAGATAAGCCGGCGTGTTGTTGATGCCACCTCCTCCTCCGCAGCAGCAGCAAAGAGATTCAGACAGAGAGAAGAGTGCCTTTTCTGCCTTTTCTCTTTGCCCCCACCTCGTGCCCAAAGCAGCAGCAGCTGTCAGAAAAGCGGCGGAGGGGTGAGGGGCGTTCAAAAAGTGGAAGATAAAAATAAACTGGAGAGGGGAGAGAAAATTAATTATACATCCCAGACAGAGCACAGCCGGATGAACGCGGCAGAGAGAAAAGAGATAGAGAAGAGAGGATGAGGAACAGAGAGAGAAGACTTACAATATTTTGATTTTTGTTTTGTTTTTTTAAAGCAGCCCGCATTCAATGAGAACGATGAGAAAGAAGAGGACATGGGAATCTCTGTGCCTCGTGAGGAGACTTCAGACTTAAAGGCACTTTACCTGATTCTTTTTATAGTATTGGAACACAATTTGCTTTGTCCTCCTCTAGTGTATCGTGAACTCAGATATTTTGTGGGGAAACAAAACATTGAGGTTCTAATTATAAAGCTTTTGGAACAATTTAATAAACTTAAAAAGGCGAGTTTTCTGTGACAGTGGCCCTGCAAGTTGTGAAATGTGCCTACGTTATGTGTTACGTTAAGAATGAGCTCGGACCACATCTAACATTTGAATTTAGCAGCCACCTCCTCATCATTTGTAATGAAAAAACAAACAAACAAAAAACAGATGTAGAGCCAAGCCAATAACTAGAGAAAACTAGGAGCTAAAAGACTGTACCAGCGAGTGAGTCTGGTCACCGCAGCGTCAATTCCATTCCCACAGCGTACATAGGCAGGCAAACAGGAAGCGGAGTAAACCAGTCAGTGAAGGTGGCGTCTGCCGTTGATGCGGTGTATTAGCAGTTTTGCGTTAATATTTCGTGAAGGATTATGAATCACGAAACTCAGCTACTGTCGATGTTGTTTTTGGTCATTTACCGTTGATTGGAGACACGCTTTGTCTCTCCTGCGCCGTTAGTAGATTGGTATTGAGGGACTTCCACATCCCGCGAGTGACTCTGCGTGTGAACAACAGAGGGCGAAAATAAATGAATCTGATCGTTTTGATTTTTCTGATGCCTCTCTGTGATTGGGCCTAAGTTGTGGAATGGCCTACTTCTGCACCATAGACTTGCACAAACACTCGAGCACTTTAAGTCTTTACTAAAGACACACCTCTTCTCACTGGCTTTCAGTGCCAATTAATGATGTGTCTTGGCATTGTTGTAACTGTTGTAAGTGTAAACTCTTGTTTTCTTACGGTTTGTCACTTTGCACTTTGGTAGGCTTTGGCTGAGTTTATAAGTAAAGTTTATTATTATTATAAAAAAGAGGGAACATGTGCTTTTGTTTTGGTCGCGTTAGTGCAATTACGCCGAGTGAGTGCCGACCACACCGGAACCGGCTGTTGCGACATCTTTCTCTCGAGACACGTTTAGCTCACGATGGGTTAATAAAGTTTTTTGTTTGACCTGTGAGAGCCTATAATGCTTAAGAAAGAACACAAGGCAGAGCAATGTAAATGTGGAAATAAATGCGAGACTGCCATCAAAGCACCGCTCTCAGTGCTGCCTGTAATAAACCACGCCTCAGTCCACCTTTCCCTTTATATAAGTGACACCCTCTCACGAGTGGCCATAGCGCTTCAAGCTTGCGCCGTCCTTGCGCCAGACACAAGATTCTTCTTGACAGCTGTTGTAACAAGTGAATTTCTCCAAAGTTCTATCTTATCTAATTCTATTCACCTTATTCCGCCCCGCCCACTTATAACGGTGTAAGCACTATCTGTTTAGTGTCAGCACTTCCTGTGAGCAGGGAGTTCCACTGTTGTCCATCAAACCAAGTGAAGCAAACAAAATGTGACTAAACGGAAAGAAAACGAAAAAGGAAATACGTTTGCATCACCTCAGGCTGATCACAGAGCGGGACGATGACGGTGACCTCATATAACATTTTGTGATATTTTGTTTACTTTCTGCCGTCTCTCTGAATCTGTGAGGATCTGCAGCATTATGTTGCAAATGTTACTAGTTACTTCAAAAACAGAAGTCAAAGCAAATGTCGCCTCAAGTCAGACCTGCAGTTTGGCCATGAACTTGAGATGTCAACGCTTTGGCCCAAGAGGAGGAGGAAGGTTCCAGAGTGACAGCCTGTCATCCTGGCACCAAGTCTAAATGCAACAAAACACTGACTTAAACTGTGAGAAATAAACACGCTCCAAACCAAGTCTTTTATTTACCCCGGACTCAAAATCTGGAAAGGCCCGTGACGCTTCACGTTCACACTCAGCAGCCAATATCTTTACCCTGGGGTCTCGTTTTGTCTAAAAGCTTCGAGCTCGTTACTCGTTACCATGTTCGGAAATGCACGGGATTCTTGATTTAGTTCAGCAGTTCTTCAATCAGTCTTCAATCTGATGCTCGGGTTTAAAATGCGCATAATAAATTGTACCTGCATTGCTAAAACAAATCACGTCTCTAAAAATCGTTCTCGCACTTCCACACTCCCTCGCTCTCGTTTCTGAACTTGTTTGCCGGGTAATGGTGTGGCACCCCCTCTCTCTCTCGAGCTCTCTGCAACGCACGAGGCCAAGCGGAGGTCATTTCCATCTGAGCAGCCTGTCAGGAGCGCGCTTTAGATGTGGGATCACTTTCTTTCATATTAGGCTTGTCGGAAACAGAGGTGGAGGGAGAGGAGTGCGCGTGTGAAAGGGCCTGAAGGGAGACTTGATGCCGATTCATGTTTAGAGCATTTTTATACCGTTCGATATTACAGGGACAACCTCGCTGACCCAAAGCAACAGGGCCAACAGCCTGGAGATAGGAACGGAAGAGGCAGGGGAAGGAAATGCACTTAGTACGTAGTACAGCGGTTAGCGTTGTGCTCACAGCTAGAAGGTCCGGTCGATTCCCACCAGCCGGGCCTTCTGTGTGGAGTTTGCATGTTCCCTGTGTCTGCGTAGTTTCCTCCGGGTACTCCGTTTCCCTACCATAAAACATGTCAATAGCCAGTATGAATGAGAGTGTGTTTGAGTGTGCATGGGGACGACGGATGAAATTAGCCAGGCTACATCGGTGTGGCTTTTCATAACTTGCACTGTCCCTACAAATAAACCAATAAACATTCACACTGTTTTGTTGGGTCATGACGTGAGCTTTCCATAGGGATCATTTCTTTCACTGGCTCTGTACTAGAAACAGCAAGTTCAATGCTTTCAATGTCCAAATACAACATTTTAAGTGCCAAAGAAATGACATTTCTGCATGATTAATTTCTCAAGATTTGCAAACATTCCATCACACAGCAGAATGAGGAGAAAACTCATATTCAAAAGCAAATGACTTTGGAGCAATAAATGGTGTACAATGTTCAGCCAAAAGCGCATCCTAGTGCGTTTCAAAAATGTCTGTATTTTGGACGAACAACACTCAAGCACTCGAATGTAGATTTAATGCCAGTCTGAATCCGATCTCATGTTTTTAAATGGTATTTAAAGTGCCTATGACGGGTTTTAATGCTTTTGAATATATGACTTTAGATGGATAACATCTGCTACAAGTAATAATTATCATTTTATTTCAGTGAAGCAGCAATTTTAACCTCTTGACTCCCGCCTTAACTTAAAGTCCATAAGGTCAGAGCCTATAGATCAGTGTAACGCCTCATTTGAAAGCAAAGACCTACAAAACTTGGCTAAATGGATCTTTTTCCTCACATCTGTCATTGTTTTCATTGCTTTTTCGTCACATCTATTTTTGGTTCTTTTTGTTGTGTTTTCATCCCCATTTACGTCTCGTTTTGTCACTATTTTGACACTTCTTTCAAGAAGCTTTTAAGATTTGGGGTCATGACAAACTGGTGAAATTGTGCTCGGTTCAGGTGGGGGTTAAGAGGTTCATGAAGAAATGTTGGGCAGAAATGTTTCTTTATTTGAATTTTTGAGCTACTAACAGGAAGCGACATAGATGGAGGTAAAGTTCCATAGCAGTTTCAGACTCATTATCCCATTGATAGAACATGGCAACATTTTAAAATGGTTTGCCTCCATCTGCGTCCCTTCCTTTCTGACAATATTTCTAAAATATAATCGTGTCAACCATGTTTTAGCAAAAATGTTGTCCGTCATGTGCACTTTAAGGCCTTAATGTTGGCACAGTTAATCTTATAACTTTTAATGCCCTATAGATAAAAGTTTAAAGTGACTGGTGCCAAGTTCTTTTGACCATGACTTTAGTTTAATAGGTTTATTCCACCCTTAGTTCAACGATTATCGACAGGAAAGTTCATTATTATAACAGATTCCAACTGCAAGTGTTTCATGGATTCGAATAGTTATTATTTGGGTCCACGGAATGGCAAGCTACAACCCAAAACCGAACTGAATTTGATGTAAAATACTGTGTTTTTCGTGATTGTGATCAAAGCAATCTATTGACAGTCATTTTAACAGTCTCTGGTTTCAATAGCGGAATATTCAAAGAAATGTCCCCTGGAGACATCTCGAGACCCCCTGAAAAGGCTTCCACTGATCAAAAACACGTCTGGAGTTTCAGTATCCGTGCTCATTCTCTCAGTTCGCCTGCATGTTTTTTAAAGTCTACACAATGGTTCCAGCCCCTAAATTGCCCACACTAGAAAGTATTTATCCAAAGTGTCTTGTTGCCAAGAGTTGTGCTCTTTCACTCTCCGTTACAGGACGACGCCTAACACAAGCGCTCAAAAAAAAAAACAAAACCATAAGACCTGCCCTAAATCAGGACTGAACCCAGACCTACTACACCCCGGGTAGGTATTTACCGCTGCAGACCGGGAACGCCTGACAAGCTGCTCTCAAACCCTGTGGAACTGACATGAGCGTCGACTGTAAGTGGCACTACGAAGCCGTTATTAACTGGCCGTGTTAACCTCTGGGCTGCACTGTCAGGCACGTGGGACAGGCGGAATCAGCGCTAAACAGCCATAGAGGAAAGAGACCTTCATCTGGGTATCAAAATCCATTACTAAACTCATGACAAACATATCATCCAGTGCCATGAACGGTACAAGTCCGAACCAAGTAAGCATGCATCGTCCAGTAGGGCTGGATACAGTTACATTTAGTTTATTACCGGTACTTTAACGACTTTTTCGAAACCTAAACTCAAATATTTGTCACATAGAACCATGAAACACAACATAGATATTAACTAATTTAATAAAAGACTATTTCTTTTCAATTTGTATCATTTATTTGAGCTGAAACAAACAACTTCTTTTAAATGATGTCCCCGGACCAACAGCATCAAAACTTAGCCTCTAAAGTTATATCTTTGTCAAAGTTGATATCTTTCGATACTGCCCAGTGAGTCACATTTTAACGCCAACAACCTTTATTACAACTTTAATGTAACTCCCGTAACATCATGCGATTGAGGAATAAAACTAGCTGCGACAGACATCAGGCTGATCAGCAGAGTGAGCCTCCTCTCGCTTCAACTAGGATCTCTGTCAAGCGTCCCGTCAGCACCGCACGCCGCCAGAGTCATAATCAAAGTTTATTTCTATAACGCTTTACAACACCACCAGGAGGACCAAAGTGCTCATGAAGCTGCCTACACACCTAACCACACGGCCCGCGCTGCTGCTTCTATTTGGATGCTTGAAAGTCTTGCAATCAGACGCTCGTATGTGTTCACCTCAGGCGGAGCCACTGCTGCGCGATTCTGTAAAAGCAAAGATAAACTCTGTGCTGTTGCTGCTAAGCACTAAGATGTGAATGAAAACGGTTTCCTGATTCTTTGTACTTTGGTGACAGTGGAATAGTTTTACCAGCCTACATTTCTCTGACACTTGAGGCAAATCTCACCTCTTTCCTCCCTCACCCGGATATTATTTCAATACGTGTGGGTTTGGAGTGTGTAGTACCGGTCTGTCCAGCCTCATGTCATGATGAAAATACTTTTAAAACATGTTTGTAATCCAGTGCCTTGTTTAATACGCCAGCACCCGTGTTGTCGTAAGTTTATTGAAGCGTATGATTCCTTTGATTCGAATGCCTGTGGTCAGGAAAGGCATTTCAAACCACAGCAGCTGACCGTCATGAATACTTCCTCTTTTCAGACTTGTGTCTTTATGATGTAGAAGAGGTAGTTATGTTGCTCCAAATTCAGATGATCAATAAATTATTCCTGAATGTGTGTTTTTACTCCTCCTGCCGCGTTCATGCCGCTCTGAACAGCTGGCGCGTATTGCCGCTAATTTCCAGCGCCACGCACACTCCTCACCCGCACATGTGCACGCACTTACACTGACAATACACAAGAATCAACCACACTTCATCTTATAAGACGGAAAAAAAACGCAGTTTACACTAGCCATAATACACTCCTCACTCCACACAGCGCTAGAGTTTGGACGAAAGAGCAGCTCGATTTTCTCCACCATTTTCTTTATTTCATTCAGAACTTGCCCTCTCCAGACCAGGGTACATGTTTAGAGCACGTTGCCATAGAAATTGACCACGATGGAAGGTGATCCAGCTTCGTAGTACCATTTAACCAGGGTCAGCTCCGAAGTTACCTTGCCAAGCCTCTAATCCAGCTTCGTAGTACAAACCCCAACCAGATCGCAAGATTAGGGGTCCATCGTATTTTGTCCAAATTACAGCTGAAAACCCTTTCCCTGCTTCAAAACATTAACTTTAAGGACTGATACTCACATTTCATGAAAATGGTCAAAAAGTGTATTCAGAAGTACTTTCAAATGAAGCCGGCCAGAGCATCCGGCAGCAGAGTCCCAGCCTCTTTATGAAGACGGACACAGATGAAATGGTATGTGGTAAAAACGGTGCGTTCTGAGCGGCGCGGTGAAAGGAGATATGGCATTAAACCGACGAGTGGAATCTCTCTACAAGGCAGGTTGGCCGCAGTACAGCCAAGCACACACGCAGAAACGCACCTGGAAACTTGGGCTGTAAATGTTCAGACCGCTTTGTGATCTCTGTTTAGATTTGCAATTTATGTTTTATGTTTGACGGCAAATTTAGAATACACAGTCTTTGGAAAGACGGTTCAGCAACATTATGTTTCCCAAAAATAAGGTCAGTAAATACCTGAATACACATGAATGATGGCATGGGCATACTCCAAGATGAAAATGTTTCTACATCCATAATAATCGCTTAAAAAATTGTGGCATCGCATTCGGGGACTGAAGAGCGCCATTCCAGCTGATCGCAGTGAGACAACGGTATCAAACGTGTGGGTTAACATGCTAAGATCAGCTGATCTTCTGACTGAGTGACAGCTGCCTCCGAAAGTTTAAAAGGATCAGATGGAGTAAAAAGTGAGGAGATGATGTGAATCGTGAAACCAGCCGTGTCGAAGCGCTCTGACCCTCACCTCGTTATAAACCAAACAAAAACTCTCACGTTATTAACTATTATAAATAACTAGTTAGAGGAGCTGGTCTTAAAGACACACGCTTCAAATTTAAGACCTAAACTCACATCAGCAAATGGAACCCTGCTTTTTAATCATGGTAGCCTATCCTTTGTGATATCTTGATTAGGCTAGCAAGAATTACATTTAATCTTGCAAGGTGCAAACCTGACTTAGTCCTGGTTTTACTCTACATAACATTCAGGCATGAATTTGATGAGGTTTAGCCCAACTTCTCGCAAAACACTGCTCTCCCAAAGTGTCCCCGTTGAAAGCAGCAGCACATCTGCGTTCAGCCCAGAGCTCGCTGTGTCGGCTGGGCTCTAAGCGGAGGAATGCAGCCGGGGGAGGGAGGAGGGGGGGGCATGCACACAACACCGGAGCAAAGTGCACGAGTCAGCACGGATTCAACCATAGACAGCCGGACTGGAAACACGACTGGAAACAAGACTGAAACAGGACTTAAGTAAATCATAAACTAGACCTGAGGTTCTCTTCACACCAAGTGCCACGGTATAAAATGTTGACCTTCCAAGCGTCACCAAACCCAGATCAAAAGGTTCAAGACCTAATCAAGTATGCTCTTTTAACGTCAATGGATGGAGAGAGAATGGAATCCTCCTCATATGTAGAAGAACTTACAGTAAAGCTGACTGAATTGAATGTAATAAATAAATCATTTCGAACAATAAGCAGCTCAAGCACTGCCAGTAGTAAACATACCACCGCCAAAAACACGGACTAAACTAATCTGAGCAAACAAGGATCAACATTGAGTAACAAGGCCTGAACAGGAACTTAAGGCGAGACGCTGCAGCTGAATAGGTAAAAAATTCATTTAGAGATCAATTTGAAACTCTTACTGAACAGTACCGATATGAATATGACAAAAAAATGTATGGCAAGTTCTCTGTCATTTTATGTTTTCATATAAAATATAAAGAGACATTTTGTGCCTAAAAATGGCAAAATGGAAATAACGGATACATTCATGTTTTAGTTTGTTGCTGCACGGTAACTAGAGCAACCGCGCTCATGCTTCACAGCTAGAATGTCCCAGGTTCGATTCCCACCTGGAGGGAGTCTTTCTGTGCGGAGTTTGCATGTTCTCCCCGTGTCTGGGTAGGTTTCCTCTACCACAAAAACATGTACAATAGGTTAACCCTCAAGCCAAGTGTTTGACGATTAACCTGGTCTCAAATCTTGTTTTTTGGGGGGGGTTCAAGGATCAACAAACCAGGCAGGAATTATATATTTAAAAATCCTAAAGTGGAGATGTTGTAGCATGAGTGGAACGAAAACCGTGGATACAAAATATACCAATATTTGTGAATAAATAAGCGTGGGAAAACGGCCGTTGCAGCGTGATGTTGTCGTTGGTTCCTGGAAATCTTTGTCTCGCTAGCGACAAAACAAGTTTTTTTTACTAGTTTGACATTAAAACCAAGACGTTATGAGAGAAAACTAACCAAGAATCTCAACATTGACCAGTGTATGAAAAATCTATATTTTCACCTGCCGTGTCTCACCTAAACCAGGACTACATGATGAGAATTATAACGGGACTGAACCAGGCCTAACCCAGGACTAGAAGACTTGTGACTAAAACCAGGCTCGCGCTCCTTCCTCGCCTTCCCGCCCATTGTGCCTTGATCTCTATCGTAATCACTAGAGATTGGTCTAAATTGCACTCATTTTCTGCCTGCTTTCATGTCAGTGCTCAGCAGGAAAAGCAACATCAACTTTGCTGCAGCCCAAACATGGAAACGCAGGCCAGACACTTCATGAGCTACACCAGTCGGTACGCAGAGGACGTTTAGGAATGCCACATTACACTTTTCATCGCGGAACACGCATCATTGAGTAAGAAACACAGCGTGCAATGAGCCGGCTTTGGGGGCCGGCTTTACAGAAAACTCCCCCCCCGGAGCAGGAGCTGAAACGGTCGCTCCAAAAGAGGTCCAGTTCCAGTTCTCGCCTGTCGGAAAGCGATTGAAAGGGGAGCTGGTACTTAAAACAGACAACTGCGAAAGGTGTCTGCAGTGGGAAATCGCCAAACACCCAGACAGAACCGAGGACAAAAATACTACAGACACAATACAGTCCTGATCAAAAGTTTAAGATCTGTTGAAAAATGCTAATAAGAAAATTAAAAAAAAAAATCACATTTTGCATCGTTGGATTTGATCAAGGCTCCAAGTAGAACTTCAATATGCAACATTTAGAAATGGGAGTGGGACTATTTTTTTTTTAAAGTTTTATTGAAAACACCAATTAAAGTAAAATAGTCAGTTTTGCAGCTGATGAAAAGTTTAGGACCACATGCCTTTAAAACGCCAAATCTGTGCAAAAATAAGAAGTCAGTGTCATTTTCTGACAGGTTTTTACACCGTCATGACATGATGCTGCAGTCGGCTCCAGTAACGGCCTTCATTTGGGTCGAGGATCGCCCAGTGTCTCGAACCACAGCCATTCGGATCCTCTGGCTCAGTGCTGGGGACATTTTTTCCATAACCCTCAGGATTATTTCAGAAATTCCAAATTACTGTCTTTCTGCGTCCCACCTCAGCAGCGATGGCGCGCTGTGAGAGGCCCTGCTTTTATAGCTCAACAACCCAAACACGCTCTAAACAGAACATTGTTTTTGCCTTTGCCATCAGAACGTCATGACAGTGTGAAAACCTGACAGGAATGACACTGAATCCACATTTTTGCACAGATTTGGCATTTTAAAGCTGCAAAATTATTTCAGTTTAACTGTTGTCAATAAAAGATTTACTCATAAAATGTTTTGTCTCACTCCCTTTTCTTCTTGTTGCAAACTGAAGTCCTACTTGGAACCTTGTTAAGATTCAACCATGATGTAAGCATTTTTCAACTGGTCTTAAACTTTTGACTGGGACTGTAGCAGCTGTAGCTAGTCAAGTGTCAGTCCTTATGTGGTAGTCCATAGTACATTGTTTACCGCTCGGCTCATTCTCCAGTGCTGGTGTGTACACAGTAGTAGTCTGTCAGTCACTGGGTTTAGACACCCTCCACTGGGCACCTCCCCGTAAATAAACACCGACTGCACGGTTAGCAGGCCACTTCATTTGCATGTGAAAGAGGCGTGTTGCGTGTCGAGCGCTCACACAGAAAGAGAAAAAAAAGGCCGCTGTCTGCCGCAATTTCACCGCGGCATGTCAGGGGAGCGACCTGGAGAATCGGTGAGTGAGGTACACGAGCAAAAAACACACCATCAATATGTAACGTTGGGTAGGACTAAACCAGGACTGAGCAAAGTCTTGTACAGGACTTGACACAGAACTAAATATTTTCCAATCTAAAATGATGCCAAGAGGCCAGATGGAAGTGGACTCTATACAATCCTTCAGCTCCTAACGATCAAAATGTGCCCAACCATATTCAGGACAAATTAAATGTGCATTTGTTGGGTATAAAAAGCAAGCTGGAGTAAATAAGCTTTTGCCTAAATCACACCTCCCCCATTGGATTTAAAGTTCAGTAATCTCACATCAGCCACTAAACCAAGTCCAAACAGTGGCTACAACGCTAACAGGGTTTAAACTGGAAGAAAACAAAACCTGGACTGGTTTAGTCCTAAAGAAAACCTGGGACTAAACCAGAACTAAACCAGGTCCAAACTGGGACTAAACAAAGAAAGCAGGTCCACATTAGGGTTAATCCTGAGTTGTTGTGCCTGTGTCATGATGTAGCTGTATGTGGCTAAAAGCAGCTAAAGCAGGAGGAGCTAACGCCAGAAAACATGTTTTACGCTCCACAGAAGTACATTATTTTGAAAACTTCCATAAAACATGTCTCCCGTGACTGAAATAAAGTCCATCTCGGTCATGTTGGCCTCAAGAGCCTCAGTTTCCTCCTGTCACAGTGACAGCAGCTAATGCTAATGCAAATGCTGTTCTCACTGAAACGGAGAAGGAGCTGTCAGTCAAAGCTTTTTTTCCCCTTTTTGCAGTGACAGCTAATCACCAGCCGCTGACATCACTGGTGCTCATTTCTTGGTCCAGCTTTTAACTGGTTCCCAAACTGCACCAGTTTTTGGAACCAATAGCCAGCATTTTTTCAGTGGAAAACAAAAAAAACAGTTCTGAAACTGGAACCGGCCCGGAACCAGCACCGGCACCAGCTTGGTGGAAAAGGGCTATCAGAGGCAGAGCTTCAGCAGCTCTGAGGGACAGAAAGACTACAGGACAGAAAGACTACAGGGAAGCCCACACTGACACACCTGATTCACCACTGACATTCTCACAAAATTTACCTCACTGGTAGCCTGGCTAACGCCAGACTAAAATCACAAGTGATATTTAGTCTGGGGACTACCAATTCATTTTCTCTTAGGAGAGGTGTGGTTCACGATTGTCCATAGCCGTTTATTGGGCACTACGAATGTCTCTCACGCGTCTGCACGTAGCCATAGACAATCGTATCAGATGACATGTGACGTACCCGCTGTAAACTTTTGAGCTAAACTATTTAGAACACGGTCTAAAGCTTGATAGAAAGATGGTGTCGCGTCTGCTGCTGTCATGTTGGATCCGTAATTTTTTTTTTTTTTATACCTTTTGGGGGACGTTCAGCTTCACTGGTCTGTTTCTAGCAGATAAAGTGGTCAGT
Source organism: Neogobius melanostomus (assembly GCA_007210695.1). NCBI lineage: Eukaryota > Metazoa > Chordata > Actinopteri > Gobiiformes > Gobiidae > Neogobius > Neogobius melanostomus. The sequence continues at coordinate 452,401 of VHKM01000089.1, forward strand.
GAAAAGTGTACATGTCACAATATCAAAATGACCAAAACCTGAAAAATGCTCGACTTAGTCCATTGATTTTGCAGTGATGCTTCCATGCTTGACTGGCTCCACTCCTTTCCCCCCTTTAAAACGGCAAAGACCTCACATCATCTATAAAACATCGCTGGCAGGGATAGAAATCCCTCCCAGCCCACAGTTAGCAGCCAGCAGCCCGCCTCGTCAAAAAAACGCGCGAGGTCTTGATTCGGTTAAGTGTGATTTTAGCCTCCATCACTGCGGCTACAGCTTCCATCAGTCCAATAGAAGAAAAAGAATAAAGATTCTAGGCAAACATAACAATGTAACACACCCGTTTGCAGGAGCTCTGAAAACGTTTCGATTGAGTCCACAGCGAGCAGGAGAACCGATTTTTTTAATGAGAGACATTGATGTCCACTTCCAATAAAGGGCTGCAAAACACAATCGCTAGATTCACATCACCTGCCTACTGCTATGTCCACTTCCACAAAAGATTTCATTTCGCAAACACAGCCTAAAAAAAAACAAAAACACAAGGACTTCTTAATGCGCGAAAAGTTTGGTTATAGTCATTATTTTTTCTTAATCTAGTTCCCTTTGTTGACTGATTTAGGATTTGTTTAAAGTCTTGCTTTTATAAAGCGATATTTGGTTTAGATTCAGCATTCAAGACTATCTCTTTGCGATTCGCAATGAAACAAACCATCTCGGGAAAATTACCTCCCTTAGGTCCGTTTAAAAGGGCTGTTACGTATTCTTACTTTTATCTTTTAATTCAGGGGCAGGAGATTGAAAAAAAAAGTGCGCGTCGTTTCGCCTCTCCAAAACCTCAACGTAGCGCGTCCACTACTACCCGCCGCATAGTACCCTGCCATTGGACACAAGGGGCCATAGTCTGGTCCGCTGTGGCATGCACTCCTCCGAGACACAGCCGAAAAGTGTGCCTGTAAGGCCGGGTTTGGCGGGGGGTCGCTCCACCCGTGCGTAAAAATCACCGCATTAAAACGCGTTTGGTCGCGCGTAACGGGTCAGCGACTTGAAGCAGCGGCTCGGTTGTTCCCGCTGTCGCTTTATAGGGTGTGTGGTGCTTGGGGAAGCTGAACACGCCGCGCTGCAGCAGCACAGAGCGGGCTTGACTCGGCGTGTGCGTGTATGTGCGTCCCCGGGAGAGAACCAGGTGGATCTCCCGCGCTCGTTACGAAAACATTAGCTGCGAGAGAACTGAACCGAACCAGCGAGGACAGAGAAAGCCCTCAAAAAGCCATTGCCAAACTACTTGTTCAGAAGGCAGGTTTCAGATTTAAGAGAAGCATCAGCGAAGCAAAACGCGAAGGCAGAACTCAACTAAAGAACAAGTCCAGGTTTTCCCGGAGGCTCCCCTTTTTGTTGGAGTTTCAGCGGTACTTACAGCTTCAAGTGATCCGTAAAGTCGGTATCCTCCTCCCCATGTTTCGTGTTTTTAAAATCCACAAGAGTTTCAAAGCGATATTCCCACTCGTTTGTTTAAAGTCGGTGTGTGTCCGTGTGGCGGTAGTAGCAGAGCAGCAGCAGGCGCTGAGCTCTTCCCCCCGTGGCTCCCGTGTGCGTGTGAATGGAGCAGAGCGAGGCGAGGAATGCAGCGACTCAGCCCCAGATCTGAGAGGGAGGAGGGAGGGAGGAGGGAGGAGGAGGGAGGTGTAGTGAGCTGAGAGGCCGTGCGAGGGCGCCCCAGAGCGGCCTGGGAAGCCTGTGAAGAAAAAGGAATTTTATGGGCAAAAATTGCCCAAACTGTAGGGTGAATATATGGGTAAAGTGGGACACATTTTGAAAATTCAATTTCCACCTTTTTTTAATTTTTATTTTTTAATAAAATGCCAAAGTCTTTAATATAATAAACATTTTAAAAGCTTTAGATGTCTATTTTACATTAGTGGAGGATTTAAAAAAAATCAAATATTTAACACAAAAGTTATCATTCTGCCTCAAACACAGGTTGGTCCAAAGACAATTTTTTCGAGGTGCTATGGGTAAAGTGGGACACTTGTAATTGGTAAAGTGGGACACTTGTAATTGGTAAACTTTTTGATTCAAAATCATTAATATTATTGTAGCAACTACTTTTATGAATGTGTTAAGAGGTTATGAATATTAATAACCATTCTAATGGGTATTCTAACTGTAGTGTGAGACCGGGCCATGATGGACCTGTGTGTGATGTGCAGCCTGTGCTGTTGGTGCAGAAGGAGCTGTCAGACATGTTCAAGTGTGGAATATCTAACCAGGAGCTTTGGAATAAACTAAAAACAAGTGTGACAGGACAATGGATGAATAATGCTGTGTAAAGTGCCTTTATAAGATTATTTTGTTTGTTTATAATAATCTATTCAGGAACACCTTTAATGGGTTAAGTAGGAACAAATATGTTTTAAAGTTTTGAAAAGAATATAGGCTATTTTTTTTTTAAAGCTACAATTAAAGAACTTAGAAACTTCAAAGAATAACTTAATGTTGAAATGTTGCTAAATGGCACTCAACAATTCATAGTAAACAAGAGCTCCAGTTAAAACTTCAGTCAGAAATGTAATAATCAGAAAACGTATTCAAAAACACATATATATATATAAGTATTTGAACACCCTGCTATTTTGCAAGTTCTCCCACTTAGAAATCATGGAGGGGTCTGAAATTGTCATCGTAGGTGCATGTCCACTGTGAGAGACATAATCTAAAAAAAAATAATCCAGAAATCACAATGTATGATTTTTTAACTATTTATTTGTATGATACAGCTGCAAATAAGTATTTGAACACCTGAGAAAATCAATGTTAATATTTGGTACAGTAGCCTTTGTTTGCAATTACAGAGGTCAAACGTTTCCTGTAGTTTTTCACCAGGTTTGCACACACTGCAGGAGGGATTTTGGCCCACTCCTCCACACAGATCTTCTCTAGATCAGTCAGGTTTCTGGGCTGTCGCTGAGAAACACGGAGTTTGAGCTCCCTCCAAAGATTCTCTATTGGGTTTAGGTCTGGAGACTGGCTAGGCCACGCCAGAACCTTGATATGCTTCTTACAGAGCCACTCCTTGGTTATCCTGGCTGTGTGCTTCGGGTCATTGTCATGTTGGAAGACCCAGCCTCGACCCATCTTCAATGCTCTAACTGAGGGAAGGAGGTTGTTCCCCAAAATCTCGCAATACATGGCCCCGGTCATCCTCTCCTTAATACAGTGCAGTCGCCCTGTCCCATGTGCAGAAAAACACCCCCAAAGCATGATGCTACCACCCCCATGCTTCACAGTAGGGATGGTGTTCTTGGGATGGTACTCATCATTCTTCTTCCTCCAAACACGTTTAGTGGAATTATGACCAAAACGTTCCATTTTGGTCTCATCTGACCACATGACTTTCTCCCATGACTCCTCTGGATCATCCAAATGGTCATTGGCAAACTTAAGACGGGCCTTGACATGTGCTGGTTTAAGCAGGGGAACCTTCCGTGCCATGCATGATTTCAAACCATGACGTCTTAGTGTATTACCAACAGTAACCTTGGAAACGGTGGTCCCAGCTCTTTTCAGGTCATTGACCAGCTCCCCCGTGTAGTTCTGGGCTGATTTCTCACCTTTCTTAGGATCATTGAGACCCCACGAGGTGAGATCTTGCATGGAGCCCCAGTCCGAGGGAGATTGACAGTCATGTTTAGCTTCTTCCATTTTCTAATGATTGCTCCAACAGTGGACCTTTTTTCACCAAGCTGCTTGGCAATTTCCCCGTAGCCCTTTCCAACCTTGTGGAGGTGTACAATTTTGTCTCTAGTGTCTTTGGACAGCTCTTTGGTCTTGGCCATGTTAGTAGTTGGATTCTTACTGATTGTATGGGGTGGACAGGTGTCTTTATGCAGCTAAAGACCTCAAACAGGTGCATCTAAATGTAGGATAATAAATGGAGTGGAGGTGGACATTTTAAAGGCAGACTAACAGGTCTTTGAGGGTCAGAATTCTAGCTGATAGACAGGTGTTCAAATACTTATTTGCAGCTGTATCATACAAATAAATGGTTACAAAATCATACATTGTGATTTCTGGATTTTTTTTTTTAGATTATTTCTCTCACAGTGGACATGCACCTACGATGACAATTTCAGACCCCTCCATGATTTCTAAGTGGGAGAACTTGCAAAATAGCAGGGTGTTCAAATACTTATTTTCCTCACTGTATATATACAGTATATATATATATATATATATATATATATATATATATATATATATATATTTATTTATTTATTTATGGATCCAACTTGACAGCAGCAGATGTGATGCCATCTTTCGATCAAGCTTTAGAACGTGTTCTAAATAGTTTAGCTCAAACAGCAGGTACGTCATACGTCATCTGATACGATGACACGATTGGTTATGGCTACGTGCAGACGCATGAGAGACATTCAGCCCAATAAACGACTATGGACAATCTTAAACCACACCTCTCCTACGAGAAAATGAACTTGTCGTCCCCAGTCTGGCGATAGCCAGGCTAGGAGATACCCAGGATTTGAAAGCTGTCCCAGTTTACCAATAGCACATTGGCAAAGTGGGACAGAGATCAAATCTCTTATAATAATATTAACAATATAAAGAATAAACATGTGATTTTTAGATGTTTTGTTTGCAAATGCATTCCCTTATTTAATTTATTAACAAACAAAAAAAACTACATGTCTGTTAGTTTTAAAAAGATATAACCTTAAAATCATAAATCCACAAATGCTGTCATTAGATTAATTGGTATAGATTATGGTTTGTCACGCCATATGAAGTCATATCCACAGAACCATTCTTTTCTTATCCTGCACATTCTAATGAATGGGTGTGTGTTCGTATTTTTAGTTAAAATATAATCATTATTAAAGTTAAGTGTCCCACTTTACCCATTGTCCCAGTTTACCCATTATTCACCCTACGTAATATTTAGAGATTTTGGGGGTGGGTAGAGTAGCCAAAGTATTTACTCAAGTAAGAGTAAAAAGTAATAACCTAAATTATTACTAAAGTAAAACTAAAAAAGGAGAATATGTTACTTGAGTAGTGTGAATAACTGAGTAACTGTTTGGGTAAAAAAATCTGATTTATTTTCAATGACGCCATAAAATGTGTGAAACAAAATCATTTGGAATTTGTGAAATTCCAAGAAAATTCCAAGAAATATAGAAAAACACAATAATTCTAAAGCACAAGGAGCATGAGACGATCTGCATCTACTTCTCAGATCAAAATGAAGCATTACTAAATTTACTAAAGCAGGTCTAAGCCTGGCCCTCGTGACGCTGTTCCGAAAAGGCTCTAAAGCCTTCAGGGAGTTTCATGTGTCAAAACAAAGACTTTCTCACAAGAGTCTGACTAAGTCCTCTCTTCAGTCTGTCAGCTGCTCCTCTCCACAAGAGAGCGCTGGGGCCAAAACCAGATTAAAATGTGATCTAAACTGGGACTGGCTAACATAGTTCTCATGGGAATTCAAGTTTTGAAGGAAGTGGAAGAAGAAGTGAGAATACCTTTCCAAATATAAGCATATGATCACTCCTATTATATGCAGCCTATGCATTGCCATAACTGCTACAGCCCATTTATACATTATAGTATGTACAGTAGGGCTACTAACATTAACCAAGAACTCTCTTGTTTCCACTGACTCACGTGTTTGCTTGTTGCTATTGTTGGTTTTGAATCACTTCCCTTGTCCTGTGACTGTTTGGCTGCCGGAGTCACACAGCAAACCCAAAGAAGACGCTTTTATCGAGGTGAGCACTGCATTGGAAGCAGCTGCAGTTCGTATAAGAATTTAGTCCACGCTAAGGTCTATTTGACTCCACTTTCAGACTTTTCCGGTCCTCATTTGAGCTCAATCGAGGCCTGGTGGTGTTGAGTGGATGGTCTGCTGAGTCAGACGTCGGCTTACAAACGCTAGCTTGTTGATGATATTTGCATGGAACACAATGGGGGCAGCTAAAAGAAGGCACTTCAGAGACATACAACTACAATAACTTATTACACTCACTGCTGGCCTACTCTCATTCCTCTTTCTCCTTATCTTCTTTAGTTTTTCCTGCCAGAAGCATAACTTCTTTTCATTTAGTTGTAGGAGATGCGTAGCTTTGTTTACTCCAAAACGTGTCAACGTGGTCTCTCTCTCCCCTTCTCTGAGAAGCAGGTGGAGGAGGGGCGAGTTTGGCTCATGGGGCCCTTTCAGGGAATATGCGACGGCCAATTGCCGTTGCACCTTGTCACTGCTGCTGTGTAGAAATTGTATTCTTTTGGTTGTTTCTGTCAAATTTGTTGGCCCTCTGGGGGCCCCTGCTGGCTTGGGGGCCCCAGGCAAGCTGCGCCTTTGACTACATGGTCAAATACTAATACAAAAACACAAATATCCACTTTTTTCACATAAAAAGCTGTATAATACGCCTTTAAGGTGAGACACTGCAAGCAAATAGTGAAAAACAGTAGATTTATAGATATCAATTTGAAACATTTGCTGCAGATTACTGACATAAATATTGCACGGTACTCCAGCAGTTAGCGCTTGTGCTTTACAGCAAGAAAGTCCCGGGTCCAGTCCCCGGGTGGGGCCTCTCTGTGTGGAGTTTGCATTTTCTCTCCATGTCTGTGTAGGTTTCCTCCAGGTACTCCGGTTTCCCCTACCACTAAAATCATGTACAACAGACCAGGATGAATGAGAGTGTGTTTGAGTGTGCGAGTGGGGAACAAACAACAAATGCATATTAGCCCAAGTTTACAATTCGGTGTTCAAAGCACCGTTTCTGCTGTTTTAAGCTTTTTAATTTAGCTAAATCTCTAACTAGACTATATAACATTCTATTAGCATCTTTTCTTCCACTTATTTATTCATTTATGAATTTAGATTTCAAACCGAATCAGCCGCACTGCCCTGACGTGCCACGGCTAACGCTAAAGCTAATGCAGCGATTAATGGAGGCTCACTCCAGCAGAGCCGTCGTCTGCAGGGAGCTTTAGCGTATCATTGCTTTAAATCTGATTGATCTGTCACCTGCCGGATCCATGTCGCCTGATCTGTCTCAGGGTGGTGGCCATCTTTGACCGGGGCATCTGGAGGAGAGTAAACAGGGATAATAATAATGATAATGGAAACATTTGGACATTTTCTTTTTGGACATTTCTTTCAAAAACTGTTTCTCTCCCATCGAGCTGTATAGAGTTTAGGAATGTGATGTCAAATCACTAAGCATCATGGGATTAGCAGCAATTGTAAACTAATGGAGATTTTAAAAGTTAAAACACTGAAGTTATTGTTCACATTAAAACACTTGGACACCACAGTGAGTTAGATGTATTTACCAGCAGTAACTCAGCACCTAACAGAGTTGTTCCACGGCTTTTTTCTCCACTTTTTATACTGTTTTAGCTAATGTTAGTCTATGGAAAAGGTATGCTAACGCTGCTAAGATGGCTAAGATCTCCATGGTAACTGTGGATTTTCCCAAACTGTATTCACATCACGCTCATGTTTTTGAATATTGTCTCCACTTTTATGAGGAAAAATGTTGAACCTTAGTTTATACGCGCTGACAGAGAAGTCAGTGAACTTTGGGACAGTTCTGGTTTCATGTGGATGACAGTAATGACAGAGATATTAGCCAAAAACTAAAACTAAAATAATCTACTGTTCAACAGGCGGTGAGCACCTGAGGTTACCATGGTATGGTAACCTCAGGTGCTCACCGCCTCAAGGGTGAAAACAAAAAGAGAACAAAGAAACTGAACTTTCTCCCATTTCTCCACCATTACTTTAACCAACGCTAAATTATGAATAGATTTCTCTACTAAATAAAGATACAGAGACGTGAGCAAAAAGGTTCAACAGCCATTAATACTTGAAAAACGGACCATGCTAACCAGGAAGCTACGTTAGCTTCATGCTCATATGTTAAAGGGGGGTATTATGTAAAATCGACTTTTCAAGCTTTATATCATGTTATTATGTCATTCCCTCATTAAACACATGCCTGGAGTGTTGCCTTGGCTCATTCACATATTTTTGAGTAATCAGTAAAAACTTAGACGGCAGCCATTTTAGGTGTAGCTATGCCTCAGTCCTCCTAGGAACGCCCCCACCTCCTGGAGACGCCTCTGGACCTTTCGTCACCAGCCAAGCCACCAACCACTGCTCCTCAGCTCAGCAGAGCCCCCTCCCCGCACAGTAGTGTTGTTTAGATGCCACAGCAGTGTGCTGAAGGGGGCGTGTCGGAAAGCTTCTTAAAGAGACAGAGGCCTATTTCAAGACGTTCAGTACAGCCATTTTGAGAGAGCAATTTTATTCAAGGCAGTTATTTTAATTTACTGCATATACAGACCAACAGAAGGTTACGTCATCATTGTAGTATGCTATAGACTGGTGCTATGTGATTGAAAACAGCATAATACCCCCTCTTTAATGTTACCGACAAGTGCCGTTTTTCACTTCTACTGAACAATTCGCAACATCCATGTGGACCCGATTTTGGCACGACTTTATTGGTGTGTGATAAATATGTTTATAGTCCGCCAGAAAACAGCTAAAAATGGTGAAAAAATGTGATTCCCATCAGAGGTTTTCTTCTCCCCATGCGTTGTCGTCTGTATCTATGGCTTCTTATAATGTTGTGATGACGCGACCTATAGACCTACCAGAAACCCCCCCCTCCCCAAAAAAAAAAAAGATTGATCCTGGAGCGTGATGGAGGCCACCGTGATGGGAGACAAAGGCGCTATGCTAACCACCCATATGGGTCAATACATGAGACAAGAGGAAATAAAACCAGAGATTAGCACATTTTCACTGATGTCGGACTCCTAACTAGTTCACTCACTTTGCCTTTGGTAGGTCCACATCGACCGAGCCCAAACCGCACTTTTTCAGCCTGATAGAAGCTCCTCTCCTCTGCAGCCGTCAAGAGTTTCTCGTGTTTCTCATCATAATTAAAATCTGGGTTAGCCGAGCAGGAGCTAATTAGGAGGAGCTATCCGTCTCTCTTTCTCCCAGCAGGGACGTCTTGGCGAGGCTGCCGTGTTTTCTGATACGACATCGCGCGCTGGGTAGAATTATGAACACATGTCGCAGATTGACAGGTCACAGGGAGCGGAGGAGAACAAAGTGGAGCTGGGGCTTTTGAGGCTCAGCGATAACAGTCAGTCAGTCTGTGTGACGCACTAACAGGGGCTGGTCACAGACTAAGGCCTTGTCCACATGCAGCTCACAAAACAAAGATATTTCCTGACGATTTGGCCTGTCATCCACCAAACCACACATGTCTGTTCCTAAAAATGAAGGCGTCTGAAACCTCCGGCCAAAGTGAAGATTTAGGAATACTCCGGTTATACGTTTGAGTGTGGACATAAGTATGTTTTAGGTTGAACGTCACTGCGACTAAAACTGCTCTGACGTCACACTGCGGCCTGTGTTTACATCAGAAACAGCAGAATGCCATCAAAACGATGTTGGTTTTAACGATTGTTCAGCCGCTTTTTTGCTTGCCAAATAACCGTCCCACGTCCGACCTGTTCCTCGAAGACGCCAACAGCGATTTTGGGTCAGACGGGGACGCGCTGCAGCTGCTGGGAGCACTGTGAGATGAAAGTCGTCCTCCCGGAAGAATGATGAGACGAATGGCATGGCTCAAACAGCCACTAGGTCACTTGCAGGTGAAATACACAATAGGTTGTATTCACGTGACATCACATTCTAAAGAGCCTATAGTTGGGAGCAACATCCGGGAACTTTTACTGGGCAACGCCCCCTTTTGGGGGAATCGAGAGTTAAAAATTGCATTAGTGTGTATGTGAAAAAGGGACTATTTCTCGTTCGGAGGATAAAAATATTCCAAACCAGTGTCAGAACTACAGGACAATGTCCGTTCTTGATTACAGACACATCAAGTCACTGTCAGAAGACGATTGGAAGATTTTTTATTTTTTGTGGACACTTATATGAGCGAGTTTATCGATCACTAGCATCTGTTATGTCCATGTCAGAGCTCATTATTGAGGAAACAGCTCCCCCTGGTGGCCGTGTATTATGCACTTTGTGTAACGTCTTTAATCGGTAATTATTCAAACTCATCAAACCTGTTCAGCATTAGGCCTAATTAATGATTCTCTTGGTTTTAAAACGCACATTAGCGTTAGCATTAGCAGCTATTAGATTAGCTGCTAAATGAACCATACCATTTGCTCTCATAAGCTATACAACTACATCGTAGGCTGTATGATTTTAATTTAATGATAATATAAAAGCAACAGACTAAAAGCTGAAGCTGTAGTGACATTATAAAGCATCCAGCGAAAAAGTTCCACAGGCAAATGTCACAGACAAGTCATGATCACAGTGGGTTTAGCAGCTCAGTTTTAAAACGTTAACCGTCTTCTCTGTGAATTATCTGAAACAACAGGTCACTTCCATGGCTTCCTTTTCACGTTCGATAATTAAATAAAACAAAGAAAACGTTTTTTCATGTGTAAATTAAAAGTTTTCAGACGATCTGTCCTCATTCATTCCAATGTATAGAGCTTCTGTTTTTCCCCGAAAAGGGGTGTTAACCTTTTGGCACCACTGATGTGACGTAGACGTTGCTTCCATCTATATACCATTCTCAGTCATGTGACTTTTGGTTGACAATACGTTTGTTAAGTGGTGACGTCACAGCTCTACTTCCGGGTCCGCAGATGTGCGAGGAACTACAAAAAACTCTTTAATACCACAATCAATATTTCTGAAACTCAAGAGAGAGTTACTGAACATACTTATTTATTAGGCCCATTAGCCAAAAATGCTGTACATACTGCTATAAAAGTCATATTTACCAAAATCGCTACATCCGGGTTAGCGGAGAAAAATGCTAACGGCGCAGAAGCTCCGCTAAACTGGAACTGTGCCTATTTAAATATAAATGAAAATGGAACCTGAAACAAATGGACAAATCAAATAATAACAACTCTGTGGTGGTGGGCGGAGTTCCAAACGGCTGATTTGCCAAACAAGATGATAGAGACTGAGGCCCTGTCCATTATGTACTTAGATATTTTTGTTTACGCAGATATTTGTCTGCGTTTGGGCCTTTTGGCCACACACATTTTTGTAAACGCTCTGCAAAGTGGAGATTTTGCTGATGTGGATTTATGTGATGTGACTCTGGCACAAGCGGTGAGCACATCACCTGAAAACGCAGATTAGGTGGATTTTGGTGGTTTGTTTATAGAAAATCTGTTGTAGATGTTTTGCTGTTATGGAGATGGAACCTTGCGTCATCAGTTCTGTGGTGTGGATGGAGATACTTTTTTATACGGTTGGAGAAAAGTCTGTGTTTGTGGAGATATCAGGATACGTGTGGGCATGGCCTGAGAATTGGTCTAGAGTACACTCTATAGTTTAAAATTGAGGCGGAGCTGCTGAAAATTCCATGGTGGTAACTATGGTAACTGTCAAAATGCAGATTAGTTTATTGCTAATTTCTCTGTAAATCCTGGGCCAATTCACATGAAACTAAAACGGTCCCAAAGTCCAAAGTCCTCTCTTCCAGCTCATATGAACTATGGTCTAATTATTTCCTCGTAAAGGCGTCCAAAAGTGGAGACAATATTCAAAAACATGTACGTGATGTTGGTCTTTAAGAACATAAGAATAATGAGTCAGGTTTGTGAATCCAATCACTGACAAATAATGATCAGGGGAAATATTTGGACTTGAACAAAATCATTTTACCTCTATTGCTGGGTTTCAGGTGACCTATAATATTATATAGAGGTCAAATTATTTTGTTTTTGAGGACATTTTTGGTCTTGTACAGAGAGATCATGGACCCAGTGACTGATACTAATGATCATTTTTTTGTAATTCATACATGTTCTTTTAGATACAACTTGTGAAAGTGCAATGCAGTTAATAGGAAAAACTGGCTCCTCCCCCCACTGGGTCCTGTGACATCATCACATTCTAGAACCTGCAACCCAGCAATATAATAGTATAGGCCTAATCTCAGGTGGAGGGCAGGGCCAATACAATTCTATGGAACAAAGACAGATTTTTGAAAGAAATCTCCAAACAGAAAATTTGCAGAAGTGGTGACACCATTGTTGGCCCATAGAAGGGACTTTGAGCCATGAGAATAATGTGGCAGTTTTGTGAATCCAATCACTGTCAAATAATGATCAGGAAAAACATTTGGACAAAAACAGTTTCTCTCCCATAGAGCTGTATTGGCACCTGCTCCGACTGAAATAGAATTCTACAACATGAACGCAACATTAACAGACACAACAGACACTTTACTTGCTTGCTGTTGATCTTTTTTTCTTTTCTTTTTTTGCATAAATGTGGGGCAAAGCACAAAGTGGTTCATAGTGAAAGCGTTTGCCTTGTTGCGTCTGCAGTCACATGTCTGATGCCCTGAACGAGAGTTGTCTGTAACGTTAGCTTTGTGGATATTCGTTGATATGTGGTTAAATGCTTCTTTTCAGTTTGACAAGTGGCAGTGAGTTTACGTAGACCTGACCGTTAAACATGTACCAACACGGAGTTCACACCACCAGCCGCCACTGAAGCTTACAGTATTTGCATCTCTCTCTCTCACTCTCTCTCTCTGTGGTCAGATCTGTGGAGTCTTTGTGACGGTTTTGTCCTTGACGGAAGTGTCTCAGTGATTAGAACAAAAGTGACATCGTCTGGAGGATGTGCTGAATTATTGACACGCTGCAGAGGACACTGGAGCTGCAGCGAGCGCTGGGGTTAAGACTGACAGTCAACAATTAAACAGCACATGACGCTGTCGCATGAATACAGTGAGTCAGCAGTTGCATTGCTGGCATTCCTGGCTGTACAAAGCCCTTCCATCTGAAGGCCCCAAGATCCCAGAGAGAGACTAACATAGCTGTAGCCACCATTGAGGTCGGTCTTTTTTCCCTCTCTCTCTACTGAGCAAATGAACGGCCTGAGTGGGCTCCAGCAGACAGTGAAAATATGTTTGCAGGTTAGCAGCAGGTTTCACGCGCCTCAATAACAGCATTTTGTACCAGCACATATTTACGGTTTAAAACCCCCACCTTAAACAAGCACATTTTCTCTAGTTCCAGTTCCCAAATCTGAAAGCTTCTTGACTGTACATGTTAGTCCGACAACCCATTAGTCCGACGTCTCATTATTCCGAAAATGTATATGTAAAACTGAAATTGTCCGTCCCCAAAATTAGGTTCAGGCAAGAGTCCACTGACCTAAAGTTTAGGGCCAATGGTTGTATATGGCTCTCTAATCCACAACACACCTGGGTTAAGCATTTCAAACTAATGGCATAGGGTGACCAGATGTTCCAGTTTACCCGGGACAGTCCCAGTTTTTAGAAACTCTTTTTTCAAACTCTCAATTCAGGATGCGGATAGGTGCATGTCACAAGTTGCTGACAGTTTTACCATTTATCATGGGTAAAGACATTTCAGATTTGGAACCCCTGCGGCCTATTCCCAAATATTGTCTCAGTTTTTTTGTTGGAAAATGTGGTCACGCTATGGTACCTCTGCTCAATGGTAATTTTTGGAATTGTCGGACCAACGACATGGCACTGTCTGTGTAGGCTCTCAGTCGTACAGGCGTTGTCCATTCGTTGATTAACATGACAGGGCCCTCGAAGTATGGGCCGTAAGAGATTTCTGTACACTGGACAAAGATGAAATCGAAGTCCTCCATTCCTGTTCATTGAGGACTTTATCTGCGCTGCGAGCTGAGCTGAACCTTAGTCCGCTGACGAGCCTTTTGGATGAGAGGCGAAACGTTCGACACTTCAACTACAGAGTGCAGAAGATGACTCAAGTACTTTAATTGAAGTTCTTGAGTGGAGCTTACAGCCTATAGGCCAGTGCAACGCCTAACTTGAAGGCTAAGACCTACAAACCTGATCTAAAGTTTTGTTTTTGCTTTTATGTTGCGTTTTAGTCGCTTTTTTTGTGGCTTTTCCAGTATGTTTTTTTTTTAATGTGCATTCATCGCTTTGTTGACCATGTTTTCTTGTTGCGTTCTTATCGGGTTTTCATCGTTTTTTTGTAAAAAAAATGTATTGTCTTTTGTCACTTCTTTGACATTTTTCAGTTTTTTGTGCCACTCTTCTTCTTTTTCATTGCTATTTTGTCTTGTTCCCATTGTTTTATTCATTGCTTTTTTTGTCACTATTTGTTTGTATAGCCGACGCCTCATTGAAAGCTAAGACCTTGTAGTTTCTGAAAATACTGTATGTGTAAGATCGGTGTGAGTAAAACACAACATACAGTTGGATATCCAGATGGAACTAGGCGGCGTTGTGGAGGTAAAAGTAACAAACGGCGCAGCAAACTTCCCGTGATGGGTCTTCGCACTCACGTTCCCTCTGAACCAGTCCGAAATAAAAGCAACAAAAAAAATAGAAAAGTCATGAGTCCTGACAAAGGTTTTAGAGCTCTAGTGATGTCTGGAGTCTGTGTCCTCTCCTCAGCGCCAGGATCAGCTCACGGACGGAGCAGGGGCTGAGCTGACCCGGGCGACAAAGGGACTGGGCCCCCAAAGCAGAGGGACTGAGGGGTGGCCCCACTGGGAAACACAAACTCTTGATTTTTACTGTAAATAAATATAGTAAAATCATAGAAGAAACTCTAGCTTTAAACACTGCAAAAGGTCATCAAGAAATAAGTCAACTGTTCAAAGCTCAAAGGAGCAACCAAACCAGTGTCACTGCGACGGACACAAGAGGGAAGAGAAGAAGAAGAAGTGGTCGTCTCCAGGGCCATAGCCAAGGTTTTAAAAATAGTGAGATCCATAACCATCTTTTAGCGGGAAAATTCTTAAGTTAAACAAATGAAATTTAGTGCGATGGTGGGTTTTAGACTACAATAGATGGGAGCAACGTCTACGTCACATCAGTGGCGCCAAAAGGTTAACGCCCCTTTTCGGGGGCAAACAGAAGCTCCGTACATTGGAATGAATGAGGAAAGATCGTCTGAAAACTTTTAATTTACACATGAAAAAACGTTTTCTTTGTTTTATTTAATTATCGAACGTGAAAAGGAAGCCATAAAGTGACCTATTGCTTCAGATAATTCACAGAGAAGACGGTTAACGTTTTAAACTGAGCTGCTAAACCCACTGTGATCATGACTTGTCTGTGACATTTGCCTGTGGAACTTTTTCGCTGGATGCTTTATAATGTCACTACAACAGCTTCAGCTTTTAGTCTGTTGCTTTTATATTATCATTAAATTAAAATCATACAGCCTACGATGTAGTTTTATAGCTTATGAGAGCAAATGGTATGGTTCATTCAGCAGCTAAACTACTAGCTGCTAATGCTAACGCTAATGTGCGTTTTAAACTGAGAGAATCATTAATTAGGCCTAATGCTGAACAGGTTTGATGAGTTTGAATAATTACCGATTAAAGACGTTACAAAAGTGCATAATACACGGCCGCCAGGGGGAGCTGTTTCCTCAGTAATGAGCTCTGACATGGACATAACAGATGCTAGTAATCGATAAACTCGCTCACCTAAAGGATTATTAGGAACACCTGTTCAATTTCACATTAATGCAATTATCTAAACAACCAATCACATGGCAGTTGCTTCAATGCATTTAGGGGTGTGGTCCTGGTCAAGACAATCTCCTGAACTCCAAACTGAATGTCAGAATGGGAAAGAAAGGTGATTTAAGCAATTTTGAGCGTGGCATGGTTGTTGGTGCCAGACGGGCCGGTCTGAGTATTTCACAATCTGCTCAGTTACTGGGATTTTCACGCACAACCATTTCTAGGGTTTACAAAGAATGGTGTGAAAAGGGAAAACATCCAGTATGCGGCAGTCCTGTGGGCGAAAATGCCTTGTTGATGCTAGAGGTCAGAGGAGAATGGGCCGACTGATTCAAGCTGATAGAAGAGCAACTTTGACTGAAATAACCACTCGTTACAACCGAGGTATGGAGCAAAGCATTTGTGAAGCCACAACACGCACAACCTTGAGGCGGATGGGCTACAACAGCAGAAGACCCACCGGGTACCACTCATCTCCACTACAAATAGGAAAAAGAGGCTACAATTTGCACGAGCTCACCAAAATTGGACAGTTGAAGACTGGAAAAATGTTGCCTGGTCTGATGAGTCTCGATTTCTGTTGAGACATTCAGATGGTAGAGTCAGAATTTGGCGTAAACAGAATGAGAACATGGATCCATCATGCCTTGTTACCACTGTGCAGGCTGGTGGTGGTGGTGTAATGGTGTGGGGGATGTTTTCTTGGCACACTTTAGGCCCCTTAGTGCCAATTGGGCATCGTTGAAATGCCACAGACTACCTGAGCATTGTTTCTGACCATGTCCATCCCTTTATGACCACCATGTACCCATCCTCTGATGGCTACTTCCAGCAGGATAATGCACCATGTCACAAAGCTCGAATCATTTCAAATTGGTTTCTTGAACATGACAATGAGTTCACTGTACTACAATGGCCCCACAGTCGCCAGATCTCAACCCAATAGAGCATCTTTGGGATGTGGTGGAACGGGAGCTTCGTGCCCTGGATGTGCATCCCACAAATCTCCATCAACTGCAAGATGCTATCCTATCAATATGGGCCAACATTTCTAAAGAATGCTTTCAGCACCTTGTTGAATCAATGCCACGTAGAATTAAAGCAGTTCTGAAGGCGAAAGGGGGTCAAACACAGTATTAGTATGGTGTTCCTAATAATCCTTTAGGTGAGTGTAAGTGCCCACACAAAATAAAAAACTTGATGTGTCTGTAATCAAGAACGGACATTGTCTTGTAGTTCTGATCACTGGTTTGGAATATTTTATCCTCCGAAAGAGAAATAGTCCTCATTTCACATACACACTAATGCAATTTTTAACTCTCGATTCCCCAAAAGTGGGCGTTGCCCAGTAAAGTTCCCGGATGTTGCTCCCATCTATATTTCAGAGTTGTCGTTTCTTTGTAAACGTTTAATTTTTTTTGGGATACATATTTCATTTTAATCAATCTTACTGCACAGTGATACAAAAATAATCAAGAAAACAGGCCAAATTATTATAATCTATAATAAGCTTCTTTTTTTTTTGCACTTTTAAGTTAATCGATATTTGTTATTTCAATGTAAGGAGATGTCTTTTCGTCATTTAAACCTGGCGCTGTCCATTAGTGCCGGGCAGATATGGCTGTTTGGGGTCCGATATAAGGACTGTAGAGCAGGCCGATAGCCGATATAATGGCCGATTAATTCCTCTGTAGAAAGTGTAAGAAAATTATGACTTTAAGAGGAGAGGTCGACCGATGCGGGTTTTTCTGAGGCAGTGCCGATTTTGTGGATATTGTTTGGCCGATGCCGATATGCACCCTCGATGTTTTTGGCGGATTTTTCCAAAATGTCCGGTCTACTATAATCTGGTGTATGAAGCTTCTAAAGTGTAAAATGTGTCATTGTTAAATTGTGACAGCAGGGGGCGCTGTTGGAGTGGATATAGGGCTTATTTATTTAAGACATTCATGTTTAGTAGGTTCTTCAGAGGGAGCTCGTTTTAAAGACAATAATCAGCAGATTCCTAAACCAAAAACGTATCAAATATGAGGTCTGCAAACTTGTGACCGATTGTTATTGCGATGTTTCACAGCTCCCCTGAGGCCGACGGAGTTGTGGTTAGGGATGGGACGATGACATTTTGGGTCTCAAAATAATTGCGATAAACAATATTATCACGATATTTAAAAATTTCACTGAAACTGCAGAAATGACAGAAATGATGGGAATTGGGTAATGAAATATTCCTCTTCATCATCTGCTATAAATGTCATATTGAGTGAGACCCACATAAAGTAAGTATTTAGACAATTAAATTAATTATAAGTGTAGAACAAAAACCAGATGATCTTTTCGTTGGTTAATTATTTTAGAAGAAACAAAACAGTAGAGCCATATGCTGCTAATAGCATTGCATTAATTAACTTTGCTGCCAGGTAAAGACTTCTGACTGAAGCAGGTTTAATTCAGCCTGTTACTGTACGTTACGCTAAGTTTGCCCGTCTGTAGCTTTGCAAACAATGCAGGTGGTTGTCTCTCAGAGTCTTTTCTTCGACATGTTCCTCATGTGGGAGTTTCAACTTAGTTTTCTTTTGCTTCAATTCAACAAAAATCCCACTTGTTTTTCTCCCGGTGAGGATAAAGGAGTTATTCAGATCCACCTCGTTCACCTGTTCACATGCCCTGACAGCGGCGTTTCTCATTGACTCTCATTCTGCCAAAAGCTTACAATGATTCAAGGAGCTGAGACCGCTTGTGGTGTAAGTAAGTAAGTAAGTAAGTAAGTCAGTCAGTCAGTAAGTAAGTAAGTAAGTCAGTAAGTCAGTCAGTCAGTAAGTAAGTAAGTCAGTAAGTCAGTCAGTCAGTAAGTAAGTAAGTAATGCTGCCTACATACCTAACTGCACAGACAAGTTGCTTGTCGCTTCTATTTTGATGCTTGAAAGGCTTGTAATCAGACGCTCATATGTGTTCACTTCAGGCGGAGCCACTGCTGCGCGATTCTGTAGGGAAAAAATAATTCTTTGTTCCTGATTCTTTGTTTGTACTTTGGTGACAGAGAAATGTAGGCTGGTAAAACTATTCCACTGACACTTGAGGCAAATCTCACCTCTTTCCTCTCTGCCTCTCCTGGATATTACCTGTATTCCAATACGTGTGGGTTTGAGTGTGTAGTACTGTCCAGCGATCATGTCACAATAAAATCCCCTTTTAAACATGTTGTAATCCAGTGCCTTGTTAAATGCTCCCACGTTCAAGTTTATTGAAGCGTATGAGTCCTCTGATCCGAATGCCTGGGCTCGGGATAGGCATTTCAAACCACAGCTGCTGACCTGATCGTCATGAATACTTCCTCTTTTCAGATGGTGTCTCCGTGCTTTATTGTCATTGTACAAGCGTACAACAAATAGTGTTCAGGTGTTAGTCCAACCTGACCCGCATGACCTTGGATGTCGGGGAAACTGATTCTCTGATCCTCTGAAACGGTGCACTGCCTCCTGGGTTTGTCCCGGTTTCTGAGCATGGTGTCCTGCACTGGTCAGCTCCACCTCCCCTCCTTCCTCCTGCGCAGCTCCCTCCGCTCCACAACAGTATTTTACCCTCTCCTCCTTTGTCCCATTTTTTTATCACTATAATTCACTGAGGTATGTTACTGGCGGTGGTTTTTATGGTGGATTTAGCGATTTTCTTCTTGCCCGATGATTACGATGATTAAATATGTGGCGACCCATTAATTGATGCATTTTTATCGCTGTTAACAATATTATTGTTTATTTTCCCATCCCTCGTTGTGGGAGGCTCATTTTTCTAATGCAAAAAATGGAAAGTCTCTATATGACCAAGTGAGGGCGATGGTGATTATTTTTAAATACTTATTGTTCGATCCATTACAATGCTACTGGTTAAGCCAGAATGAAAAGCTACGCAGGTTTGTTGACTGAAGTGACAGAAACACAATTACAGGACAGAAGTCAATTTCATATATATATTTATTTATTATTATTATTATATTAAAATATCGGATAGCATGTTCAGCACGTTATACAGTTATACAGCTGGGTATAACAAAAACAAAGTAAAGTTTCCAGTCCTATCATTGAGTCCAGTGGCTGCAGCTGTGCTCCCGATCCAAAGGCGTACAGAAAAAGGATGAGACTCCCGCCTGGGCAACATTGATACATTCAGTTTACATTCAGTTTACATACAGAACATAAATAGGCTACATTAAGGACATACCGAGACGTACAGCGATGCCGCGCCACCCTTTGGCCGTACCGCAACAGGTCAATCCCCGAGCCGCCGAGGACTAGAAAGAACAGGGCCCATTAGCCACACGCCAGACAATTACTTAAGACCACGGGACTGCTCCAACGCTTACCCACGATGCCCGCACCACCATCTCTAGCTACTGCAGCCCCAGTGCGCCTTTTCGTGGCCAACAGCAGCTTGGAGCCCCAGACTCGCCGCCACGAGGTCAGGTGAGGGCAGGAACGGAGAAAGGTAAGTGACCTTTTATAAGCGGGGAGGGGAGGGGAAGCGCATCCTGAACTACCACATCTATCACTTTCAGTTCCTGAGATATTGGCATATTATTGGCGTTAGATCGGTTGATATCAGCATTATATCAGCCCTTTTGGCCATTTTTATGCATGTCTTATTTTTATATCAGTAATGTACAGCGTAAGTTTCACATTGATATCCCTCAATGTATTTTGCGTCCAAAGGCTCTGGTAAATCAACATTACAGTTAAATATCCAGGTGAGATCCGTAAACATGTTTATTATTCTGAAAATCTGCTGAAGAACCGTTGAGTGTTAAACGTTCTCCTGACGCTGACAGACACCTACGCTCCCCCCGCTCCCGCTCTACCTCCGACTGTGACACACTTCTGCTTTTTTTATCGCTATATTTTCCAGTCGAGCGTTGCCATGGAAACTAAGTTAGTTCCACTCAAAATTCAAACAAGTCTCTGATGTTTCATAAAGGAGGGGGGGGGAGAGAAAATGTAAAATGTGGCTCACTAAGATTCAAACTTCACTCTCTGAGAGCAGCCAGTTGCCAACACATGATCCACGTCCAAAACCCCAGCTCTCAGCCAGGACTCCAGGCTTCAGATCTGATTCTATCGGTCCCTCAGTCCAACTTAACATTTGGAAACACTTGTTATGTATAGTCTTTTCTTTATTCTTAGATTGTGTGACGCTCAATGAGCTTCATAAGATCCTTGTCCCTGAAATGGTTCAACAGTCTGTGAGGTCAAAACCATTTCTGGAGATGACATTGTGAAGCCAATTGAGAAAACGTCAAAAGTGAGCACCTTTTTTGTTTATAACAGTTTTGTTTACAGTATCTGGGTACCTAGGCCGTTCTGCACATGCAAGGGAAATTTAATCTGCGTTGTGTTGTGCAGAAAGGATGGAGGGGTTTGCCCAAAGGAGAGGAGTTTACTGTGTGAAACATAAAACATTTGAGTGCAGCAGCGTTTGACTACTCTCAGCACACATCAGTGCCAGAACAAACCAGACTGATGAGTTTTAAATGGCTGCAATTAGACATTCTTGCCACTAAACAACTAAAACGGAGGGTGCAGACATTTTACAATGAGGATGGGCCTGGCACATGTGTCTCCTCTCAATGCTCAGAGCAGCTCATGTTATTACAAATGTTTTACACGGTGATCGTATCGGTTCATTTTATTTTGAATCTGTGAATCCCCCACGCAATGGCAATATTATACATTTGTTCGAACAATTCATTAGTAGATAAATAAAAACATTCATTCCAAATATAAAACAAAAACAATGCCACATACCTGTGTGAAACACATACAAACTTCAATCAATCAATCAATCAATCAATCAATGGTTTTGTATAGCCCGACGGGAGTTGCCTCACAGGGCTGCACAAACATTAAAGCAATGAAGCAAAACGGTAAACAAGACAATGAAGTTCAGGCAAAAAGCTTCTGACTGATCCCATCTATAACAACATCTCCTTTCAGTATGCTGAAAAATCATTAACAAAGCAAATAACAAATGAAGAAAACAACCATGTTACTAATATTACAGTGGAGATATAAATGTTCAGCTTGATGACAACTATGTAAAGTGTGTGAATATATATTTCTCGGACAATGATGTTGATTAGATCTGTATCTTGTGTCTATATTTTATATAAAGCCTATGTTTTATTTTTCCTTTTGAGCATTGAGCTGCAGATAAACTTCTAAAACTGCTGTTAAACATCATGGTGCTCAGTTATTACATTTCATCTTCATGCAGCAACAAGATACAAGACACAAAGAGGCATTTCTGAAACACATCCTTATTTTTAATCATTCTCTAATAACACTCTGTCTCTCTATTCTCTAAATCACAAGCTGCAAAATGCTGCTTGTTTAATGAAAATCTGCCTCATATTTACATCAAAACCTGCTGCAAAGATGCTTAAAGCTACGACATGTGCGTATGGCTTTTTGACCCCCACAAGCCGCTCTGCGAACAAATGATAATTCCAAAACTGACCACGGATCACAAGACAATCATTGTTTGTTACTAGAGGTAAAAATAGATTCCAGTTTGTGCTGCATGAGACACACTGTGTTGTTTATAGCGACTGCAGCAAACACACATTCTCCTGTAGTGACTTCTGATTGTTCTGCCAAAAGAAGCCAAGCTCGATCATTCTGATCGGAGAACATGTCTATCACTCAACGGAGGAGGCAAAAGGCCGCAGTAGCTCAGACCTCCATATCGATGTGATAAAGGTTAATCGTTATTGCATGCTGTTAACTAACACTAGCAGGGAAATGTTGTTGATCACGTCCCGACAGCCAGAAGCTGTGTACATGGATCAAGTCGTCAAGGCACCTGCCTTCCAATGCTGCCCAGTCCTCCCAGCACCCCTACAGCTCACCCTTTGGGCTGAGCCCGGGCCCCGTGTTCATGGTGGCCCGGGGCCTGATGGCGCCATACCAGTCAGGGTGGTAGTTACAGGGGTCGCATCGGACTGTTGTGGTGAAGAGGGAGCTGAGTCAGGGGGCAAAGCTCTCGATTTACCGATCGATCTACGTTCCCACCCTCACCTATGGTCATGAGATCTGGGTAATGACCGAAAGGACAAGATCGCGGATACAAGCGGCCGAAATGAGTTTCCTTCGCAGGGTGGCTGGGTGCACCCTTCGAGATCGGGTGAGGAGCTCAGTTACCCGGGAGGAGCTCGGAGTAGAGTCGCTGCTCCTTCAGGTCGAAAGGAGCAGCTGAGGTGGCTTGTGCATCTGTTCCGGATGCCTCCTGGCCGCCTCCCTCGGGAGGTGCTCCAGCATTCCAGGCAGGACACCTGTCTCTGAGCTGGCCTGGTGTCGCCTCGGGGTCCCCCAGAACAGCTGGAGGAGGTTGGGTCCCCCAGAACAGCTGGAGGAGATGTGCGTGGATCAGGAAGTCTGGGCATCTCTGCTGAGACTGCTGCCCCCGCGACCCGGCCCCGGATAAAGCGGAAGAAAATGGATGGATGTTGATGATTTGACTGAGGACAGCACCCATTCATCCTAATGAACAATGGAGTCTGCTCCACTCTTCTTACCTCGTATGTCCAACCTTTCTCTGCACTTGGTCCAGTGTCCGAAATTACAAATAAAATAGACGGGCACTGGATGGCTGTGCACCAATTGTCTTTGGTATCTTGGTTCCAAATATTAATCAGTCCGAGCATATGTAAAGCAAATGTTACACAATATGTGATTCTCAAATGAATGCTTGTTTTCGATGCTATTTCTCGGGTTGAATGCTCGGCTTGCTCATACGGCTCTAAACCTGTTGATGTAGAAAGTATTGGAGAGCACAACCTGTGACCTACATCCCCCTGCATGTCCTGTCCGCAGTGAGAGCGGGGAGTGGGGGGGGGGGGGTTACTGTATGTGAATGTGAGAGGGTATGTGGCGTGGGGGAGGCGGGGGTAAGCATGCCTGGATGCACCTGTGCGCTCTGAGGAAGCTCCTCTTCTGTGGCCAAATAGTAAGTGACAGCGGGCACTGAAGCGAAATAGGGAGAGAGAGGAAAAAAGCAAAGAGAGAGAGACAGGGAGGGGGAGGAGGGAAAGAGGACGGAGGGAGGTGTAGAGAAGAAAAAAGACAAAAAGAAAGAGAGGGGGAGAGAGGAGGAGAGAAGAAGGAAGAGGAGAGAGAGAGAGGACAGAGAGGAGGAAGAGGAGAGAGGGGAGAGGGAGAAAGAGGGGGAAAAAAGGGGAGAAAGAGGGGGAGAGAGGGAAAAAGAAGAAAGAGAGAAAGAGAAGAGAGAGAAAGAGGAGAAAGAGGAGGAGGGAGAGGGAGAAAAAGGGGAGAAAGAGAGGGGGAGAGAAGAAGGAAGAAGAGAGAGAAGAGAAGAGAGAAGGGAAAAAGCAGAGAAAGAGGAGAGGGGGGAGGGAGGGGAGGAGGGAAAGAGAGGACGGAGGGAGGTGTAGAGAAGAAAAATGACAAAAAGAGAGGGGAGAGAAGAAGAGGAGAGAGAGAGAGAGAGGACAGAGAGGAGGAAGAGGAGAGAGAAATAGGAGAGAGGGGAGAGGGAGAAAGAGAGGGAAAAAGGGGAGAAAGAGGGGAGAGAGGGAGGAAGAAGAGAGAGAAGAGAGAGAGGGAAAAAGGGGAGAAGAGGAGAGGGGGAGAGGAGAAAGAGAGACAGAACAAATAGAGAAAGAGAGGGGAGAGAGAACGAGAGGGAGAAAAGGGGAGAAAGAGAGGGGAGAGAAGAAGGAAGAAGAGAGAGAAAGAGAGGGAGAGGACAGAGGGGGAGAAAAGGTGAGAGAGTGGAGGAGAGAGAGAGAAAGAGAGGGAAAAGGGAGAAGAGAGGGGGCAGGGGAGGAGGAAGAGAGAGAGAAAGAGAAGAGAAAGGGAAAAAGCAGAGAAAGAGGAGAGAGGGGGAGAGGAGAATGATGGGAGAAAGAGGAGAGAAGGGGGGGGGGGGTGATGGAGAAAGAGGAGAAAAGGAGAGAGAGGCTGTGAATGGGAGTCTGTTGATGATGTAGGTCAGCGTTTCAGCCTGTCCTACAATCACAGAAAGCTTTGCCCAATTTCCTCTTTACATTCCACCTGCACGTCTTCATGTCCCGCTGTCAGAATGAGGAACAAAAGCCCGCGGGGGCCGGCGGCGGCGGCGGCGGCTTGTGAGGTCGGTCGTATTTGCACTGGCAGAGGTGGTGTTGTGTGAGGGGGGTGGAGGCCTTTTATGGGGGGACATGGGTGCAGGTCCCGGGGGTGTCCAGGGTGCTGCTTATAGACCTGTTGACATAGTGATGGCAGTGGGGATAGCCAGGCGCGGGTGGTGTGTGTGTGTGTGTGTTGGGGGGGGGGGGGGGCTGTAGGTCCTGCGGGGGTTCCTGGTTGAGTGCGGATTGTGAAGGTCATGTCTGAAACCATCACATCATCCGCTGCTGCTGCTGCTGCTGGCCTCCATCAGGAGCTACGTCCACAACAAGGGTGTCGCTGCTGCTCATTCTTTCTTCTTACCTAACGTGGTGTGGCTGATGACTGTGTACTGTCAGTGTGAAATGCTCGTAGATTACTGTACGTGGCAAAGTGATCAGAGCAGGATGAACACGGCGTGAGGAGGCAATGGAGTCCAAACACACACATTCAGGAGAAATGAATAGATCTGAATTTGGAGCGACATAACCTCCTCTACTACATCATAGAGACACAAGTGAAACAGTCACACACGTCTGAAAAGAGGAGGAAGAGCTTCATGACAACGCAGCAGCCCAGGCATTCGGATCAGAGGAGTTATACGCTTCAATAAACGTATTAAAAATAAAGAACGCACTGGATTAACCTGTTTTAAACTATTAACTCCTACCTGAACAGGGAGCATTTCCTCCAGTTCAGCATTACCCAAATCTAAAGCATCAAAAAGCAACAAAAAAGTTACAATATGACAAAAACGCTACAAAATTGTAACAAAAAAGGGTAAAAAAAATTGACAAAAAGTAACAACAATGCAGCAACATGAGCAATAAATCTACAATCAATTTTGAAGCTTTCAAATGAGGTGTTACACTGGCCGATATGACCACTCCAGCTGAGAAGGCGGGGGGAGTAAGAAGTTGATCTGTATTAGACTATGGTCTGAAGATGATCATTGCTCACTGTTCCATTTGCCCGTGTAGAACTGGGGAAAAGGGCTTTTGTTCACTCTGCTCCTTCTACATGGAACATGTTGCAAAAAGACTGGAAAATAACTGAACTTATTCATTGAACGCTTTTAAACCCAGACTGAGAGCACTTGAGTCAACCTTTTTACATTGTAACTCCATCCATCCATCCATCCATCCATGTTCTTCCACTTGTCCGTTGCCGGGTCGTGGGGCAGCTGTTGGAGTTGCACCAGCCCCTATGGCTCCTCCTGCAGGTGGTGGGTCCACAGAAGGATGGCCTCATGGTTCTAACCGGGCCTGTTGGTCTCTCATAAGGGGCTTCTGAACATTGTAACAGTTTTTCATAATGTGTATGTAGTTGTTTGTAATTTGTAACTCCTTTGCTGCCTCTTGGCCAGGACTCCCTTGAATAAGAGGTTTTTAATCTCAATGGGACTTTCCAGGTTAAATAAAGGTTAAATATTAAAAAAGGGTCAGTGTCAGTAAAAGGTCATAAAATATTCCACTGTCACCAAAGCACAAGCAAAGAATCAGGAAATGTGAAATGAAATAGGCAAATGTCTTTAGGGCAAATGACGTCTACAGCACATACAGTCCATGTGTTGCATCCGGAGAGTCATGTTGTGTCTTTTCATTTATATTTGCGAGGTAATAGTGTTGGGGGAATATTTAGTCACAGAATACTGAATACTCGCCTTAATATGTATTTTAAAGCATATTACTTTTGTCCAATCAGACTGCTGTACTCTGAATATTTAGAACACTTTCACAATTATTTGCATTCTAGTTAAATATGTATAAATATGGCATTAAAAACATGTATAATAGGTGAATCCTCCAGCCAGGTGATTCTGACCATCAGCCTTGCTCCACATCATGGAGATGGGCCGTCGACCACTGCTCCTTATGGGTTGCCCCGGCGGTCACTGATAATGATTGGCCGATCACGGCCTAATTTTTGTGATCGGTGAAATGTGCCGATCAGACGGGCCGATCAAATGTAGATTTCACAGACTTTCTTACAGTAGATAATCTGGTGAAAACTCCGCAGTATAAACCAAGTTTTAAATGTAATTCGTGGCTACACAACAGCTCTGGATGTTCTGCTCGGCTGTATCCCTCTGCGCCTGGCGGCTCTCCTCGTTTCCAGACTGCAGTGTAACTAAACAAAACAACCACGGAGCTAGAGCTAACCCGCTACCGCTACGCTTTAAGACAAAAGCATAATGAAGGTTTGTGACCATAAAATATCAGTGTATGGGACTTCTAACAGGAGGCGAAGCAGACCATGTGCCATGTGCTATTAATTACATTTGCAACTATGACTTCACATGCACATGTAGGTGATACAAACGGGATATTTATCACAAAACCGTGCCATCTGAAAAGCATGTGAAACTACACAAGAGGCAAGGGTCGTTGTCCTGTCTTATTTTGCTGAGAAATAAATGCTGAAGTGTCACTAAATGGCTGCTAGTCAAAAGAGAAAGTAAAACGCGTATGTGGTTGGCACCTCATGTCACCGTCTCCTTCTGGAAGTTGTCTTCTCTTTCTTCAAATATTGTCCAAAGTTACAGTCCAAAACCCAAATGATGCTCCTAATTCCACCGTGTTTGGGCTGAGAGCTCCACCGGCCTCCCCACTACCATCCATAACATCTGATCTGAAGCAACTACGAGTCGCAAAGTAAGACAGGGATTTGATTGGCCGAATATAACACGCACTATAAAAAATAGTTTACTGTAAACTATTAAAAATGACCATGAGGGAAATTCTGTAAAAGTTATAAAATAATAGGCGATAAACCAATAGCCTACAGCATATAATAATATCAGAAATAATAAATAATAATAATAAAGTTGGAGGTTAAACAGGACAATGTAGATTTCTAGCTAGTAGGCTATACAATATTCAAATATAAATATTGAAAATAAATTCACCCAATACAACGCTTCACATTTTGAGAAGCCCAGTATTTGTCACTGTTAAATTATGAACCATAATGATCAATCAGCCGATCCAGATTTTAGTGATCGGTGATCGGTTTCAAAAATCCTGATCGGTGCACCTCTAGTTAAGCTTTAGTTCAGACAAGTTGAGTTTTAGATGAGTTAAGTTTAAGTTAAGAACAGTTTTAGATAAGATTTAGTTAAGTTAACCTCTTAACCCCCACCTTAACCAAGCACATTCAGCTTTACCCAAATCTAAAAGCTTGCAGCCTACTGGCCAGAGTAACACCTAATTTGAAAGCTAAGACCTCCAAAACTCATCTAAATGGATCTTTTTCCCCGAGTTGTTGCCACCTTGTCATCATTTTGACATGTTTTTTCGTTGCTTTTTGTCACATTTTTGTTTCTTCTTTGGCTTATTTCTTGTGTTTCATCTTCATTTTAGTCAAATTTTTTGCCACTTTGTCAATGCTTTTTGATGCTTTTTTGTCATGTTTTTGTCGCTCTTTTGTTTCGTTTTCATCCTCCTCTTCGTCGCTATTTTGACACTTTTTTCAAGAAGCTTTTATTTGGGTAATGCTAAACTGGGGAAAATTTGCTCGGTTCAGGTGGTAGTTAAGATAAGTTAAGTTTGAGTTAAGTTAAGATAAGTTCAGTTTCAGATAAGTTCAACTTTAGATAAGTTAAGATAAGTTTTAGTTGAATTAATATAAGTTAATATAAGATAAATTATTAGTTGGTCTGTTCGGTACTTGGATAAGAGACCGTTTGGGAACACAAGAAGCCTGGGTGAATGTAGTGTGAGAGTGAGTGGTTGGTGGTGGTGGGAGGGGCCGATGGCGCAGAGTGGTAGCGGCACTTCCATCAGTCTACCGCAGGGCAGCTGTGGCTACAATAGCCTCTTACCACCAAGTATGAAGAGAATAAATTATTACAACAGTGCGACTCTTTGAGAACTCTGGTAACACAGGCTTGAAAAGTAACATACAAGTGTAAGTGTAAGAAGGTGGTGTGGTGTCGTCACATCCGGTGAGTACATTCTGTGTTGAAACGCTCGTTGTGGGCAAGCCAAGCTTTTAGCTCTCTCTGTGTTACTATTGTTAATCCACGTATTAAACGTAGCTTTAGAGTCCACTCTAGCTTATTGTAGATCTAATTTGGCCCATTATCTCCACGGAGACTTTTTTCCTCCGCTTGAACCAACACTTCTGCGTGGATTAAATCCCTTCTCTCTCTTCTCCGTAGCGCGTTAGCTCTCTGGCTAGCTTAGCCATGGCTACCCCATCTACTTCTGCCTCTTTCGCGCTGTCCTGCTCAGTTTGCCGTATGTCGAGTCAGAACCCTGCCTCCTTCACAGATGATAGGAGTAGTTGCGTTACGTGTAGTGTAGTGGTAGCTTTGGAGGCCAGGGTGTCCGAGTTAGAGGAGCGGCTGTCCGGAGATGTAGTGAAGGCTAGTGTTAGCTACAGTCAGATAGTGGCAGGGACCGCAGCCCGCTCCAACAGCGCTAGAGAGGTTAGTCAGGCTGAGGCTAGCCCCGCAGCGGGTCCCATGCAGCCGGGACAAGACCAGGACGGATTTGTGACTGTTCGGGGAGGGGGAAGTGCTAAGCGCACACCCGTAGCGCACCAAACTCTTCACGTCCAGAACAGGTTTTCTCCCCTCAGCGCCACACCGGCTGAACCTGATACTCTGGTGATTGGAAGCTCCATAGTTAGGGACGTGAAGATCCCAGCAGCTTTGGTTAGGTGTTATCCGGGGCCAGAGTTGGTGACATCGAAGGACATCGATATTTTAAGAGACGTTGAAAGGAGGATTGTTGGCTATTTCTATATCTGTTTTTGTTATAATGGGCTTTAAGGATAATATGAAACTGTGTTGATAGTAATCTGCTTTTGGGTGCTGTATGGTTGTCCTTACTCTTGGGTTCCACTGGGGGCATCTATACGTTGGGTGGTGCGCCCCAGGGGACACGGAGTTCGGGACAAGGGAAACGCCAGAAGGGGGTGGTCCCAGCCTGTACTTGGAAAGAGTACAGCAAGCCTTGAACTATGAATGGAACGACCTCGAATAAGGCTGTGATGGAAAAATGGGACGGTCCCAGGGGGACGGAAAAGTTGAAATGTATCGTTGACATGGACTACAAACCACCTAAGTTCCGCATGGAAAGAATAATAAACGGAAATTATACCTGGGAAGAGAGAGAAGATTTTGAAACCACCGAGCGGCTGGTTGAGTATGCACAATATAAAGTGAACATGTTATTTTGGTATTATACTGTGGGAAATTGTACTTTGACTTTTGATACAGGCTGTACTTTTGTGAACTAAAAATATTATGGTTTAAATGATCTCCTCTGAGATCAGAAGGGGGTCTGAAGAGTCATAATATTTTGTGCGATGTGTTGCCCTTATGGCTATTTAGGAATGTTAATCAAAAGTTTGTCCGAAGTGTTTTTCAGTTCTTTGTTACAGTGGAAAGTTACTGGTCTGAGGGGGTGTCCGAGCTAAACCTGCTACCCAAACAAAAACAGGACAATTTAAAATGGCGGCAAGGCGGAGCCAAACGTCACATGACGGCTTGGGAACCAATGGAAACAACGACGTGGTCTTAGGTTCAGGAATACTGCATGATGGGAAAATGTGACGTATACTCTGACTTTCCCTGTTTTTTTGAGTCAGTCTCTCCCATGGGAACGGAGGACTGGCAGACTCTCTGTTAGGGAAATGGGGAAGCAGAACTATGTATTAGATGAATTGTTAGAGAAATAAATTTACGTGATTTAATCTTCTGAATCCTGGTCATCTCTATACTGGTATGTGTAAATTAGCTGATAGAGTAGTGTTGACGATGTATCTAAACTTCCCTTCCAGTGTCGAACGCGCGCGTGTTGTCCGGAGTCAGGTAATTTACATAGGAACAAAGACGCAACTGGTATTAAGATGTATTTGCTCTTTAAAGGTATCCGTGGACAACACAAGAAAAGATTAATTTCTTCATACAGTATAGGTAAAATTATTAAGGCCACAAATGGTCAAGATCAAAAGCTGCCAGAGGGAAAATGTTACTTACTCTACTGGACCACTTCTTTAACACACGCTGGTTTACGGATGTGTTTTCTACAACATGAAGGTACAGAGACACAAACGGTGAGAAAATGGTTCAAAGGCCCAATTTTGAAATGCTAAACATAATGCTAACGTTAGCTTCCTGCCGCATGCTAACGGCTAGCTACGACTGCTGTTTTTTCACTTCTAATGGATACTCTGCTGTCTCAAAACATCCATCAGGACCCAATTTCGATTTTGCTTTATTACTGTGTGCTACATATGCTTATAGTCCGCCAGAAAATGGGTAAAAAGACTTTAAATTGATTGAGTGACAGAGTTCCTTCCTTAGCTAGAACAGAATTCATATTTGGAAGGGGACGTCTCCATGGTAACTATAGGGTGATCTCGTTTCTATGGCTCCTGCAGGTCAACATTCTCCAGTGTTAGCTCAGGAGTTGTTCAACACACAGCCATTTTGTTGTTTGCAGAGAGAAAAGTCGTCGAAAGTCATCTCAAACCCTCGTCAAACATGTCCTTTTACACTTGGATTGAAGGTTTTGCAACGCGTAAGTATCGTGCTACAACATATGTTCTTTTTATGTGCAAACGTGCCGAAATGTGACAGTTTGGCCCAAAATGGTTTAGTTTTCGGTTCAAGTAGACGTTTTTGTAATGCCGTTTAGATTTATGTTGCTAGTAAAACAGAAATATACTAACACGGGTGTCTCACAAAATGCTGGGCCCTGTGTATAAACCCATTTGGTGATGTTTGATCTGATTTTAAGCAGTGAACAGGATTTCTGAGGGCTCCTTTCTGCTCTGGGCCCTGGGTAAACAGTAGGATTTCCCTACATATAGTTTTGTTTGAAAGGCACAAAATGTGAGTGTTAAATTTGCTTGCTTAGCTTGTACAAAAGCGGTTTAGACGTTCCTAAGGACTGTATGATTTAATAAAATCCCCACAATATCACTGAATACCAAGATCCTTTGACTAATGATTGTATTTATCTGTTTGTCTTTTCTAGAGGTGTGTAGAAGCGTTCGCCTGCAGAAGATGGGCTATTACAGAGACGGGGACTTTGACGAGTCCGAACTACAGCTGAGGAGACATTGTCTGCAAGAGCCTGTCATCAGCTACAGAGAGACCCCTTATAGGTAAGTTTCCAGTTTAGACATGTTTTATATTCACAAATTAGCTTTGCGACACTGAACACAGCCACAACATTGCATAAAGATCATTGAATTTGCATAAACAAACACATATGAGACTTTAAAATGTTTTAGTTATGATAATCCTAGTTATGACGTTGGGCGTGCAGAAAGTAGATCAGCCCGTTGTCCGAATGAGTGCACTACGTCTGCTGTAAGTTCACTAAACTCCGGGAATAATGTATTTCTGAGATAAAGACCAACAAAATTCAAGAGACACTAGAATATTTATGGATAAATGTGAGTCAGATACGTTTTATTTCACACGGATTTTACATGAATGGCGTGTTTTCTCCTGCGGGATGAGAGAAGACACAAAATCAGTGCATCTCTATTAGGCCGCTGCACATGTGCCGACATAAATGGTCAGAGTTTTGCGGGTTGCGGGCATACACGTCGCGGGATTGGGCGGTCACGCTGCGCACACGTTGTGGGTGCGGGCGGTAATGCTCAGAAATTCAGCGGGAGCGGGATGAAAAAAACAGTCCCGCGCAGTTCTCTCGTATGGTTGACTAAAGCTTGGCCATTTCGCCTGCATATGTTCCAGAAAGTGTGTTTTCTAAATACGACCGTTTCTTTCCTCTTTGTTGCAGGCCACGACGTCGCCACAGACAGCAACCTTTGCAGCCGGAGCAAACAAGGATAGATCGCGGGATTTCACCTCATGTATCGATCTTTCAGAGAAACTTTGGGACGTCACCTGATGTTTCTACATTCAAGAGGGATCAAGCGACTTCACCTCATGTATCTATAGTCAAGAGGGATCAAGCGACTTCACCTCATGTTTTTACAGCCAAGAAAGATCAAGCGACATCGCCTCATAGATCTACAATGAAAAGAGACCAAGGTACCTCTCCCCATGTCCAAAACTACATGTACCTAACCCATCCAGTCAAGCCTAAGTGTCTGGAGAACAAGGGAACGCAAACGTATTGGCCTAAGGAAACAAGGTCAACCTGGAGCCAAATGGTTCTGCCGATGCTTGCAGCTCTCCTATTGATTGTTGGATGGATGTTCGTTTTCTATGGTAAGTATTTTTTCTACTTAATGCGAGGCACTGCATGTGAATAGTGGATCAAATTTAACTATTAGTTACGATTTGCTCTTGTTTAGTTTCTGAATAAGCTACTTAATAAAAATTAAAAAATTAAAATTTCTCCTTGTTGTTTAGGGTTCAAAACTCAATAAGTAATAATAATAATCAGGCGGCAGTTATTAGAACCTTCAAAATATTGTCAAGTTGAAGAAGTGTCTGTTACACTTTCCCGTATAAATACATTGAGAACATCTTATTGTGAAGATCAGGTCATTTTAAAAAGTGAGTTTTGTTGCAGTGTCTCCCCTTAACTGAAATTGACATAGTTATTTAGCTACTTGAAGCAGGATTGTAACCAGTGTCTCTGTTTCTCTTAGTGCCGCAGCAGGCAAGACTCCACAGGAGCTTTGATGGAGACCAGACGATCTTAAATGAAGACAAGACGATCTTAAATAAAGACAAGACGATCTTAAATGAAGACAAGACGATCTTAAATGAAGACAAGACGATCTTAAATGGAGACAAGACGTAAAAGAAGACCAGATCTTGAATGAAGATAAGACCTTAAATGGAGACCAGAAGAGCTTAAATGAAGACAAGACGATCTTGAATGACGACCAAAAGATCGTGAATGAGGACAAGAAGATCTTAAATGAGGACCAGACGATCTTCCACAGCACCATCACTGGCTGGAAGTTCTTTGTTGTGGGCAAGACAGCCAGCATCTACTTCAACCTCCCTCAGCCTAAGGTCACAACTCATCTGACGCTGGCACACATCGCCAAGGTGAAGTCGACGAATGGAGCGATCGCCACCGCGCCCCGGGATTTCTCTCTTTACGTAAGTACCACCTGTTCCATGTCATTGGTTCAACACCATGTTTGATTATAGAAAGTCACAACACTTTATTCTTGAAGTCACAAACGCAAGACAATCTCTATATATTTGGAAGATCTGATCCAAACGTGTGCTGACAGTTCGCAAGCTGGCTTCTCGGGCAACTTTTCAGCATCCGTTAGCCTGTTCAGTGTTAGCTGTGGTCATCCATCAACTTTTCAGCATCCTGTTCAGTGTTAGCTGTGGTCATCCATCAACCACATTTAAGTGAGGCCAAAGGGAAATCAGAAATCATTAATGAATGAACAGACCTTTGGAGATTTCACTTAAGATACATGTTAGCATCTAAAAGTTGTTGTTGAGCTGATCCTAAATCATATTCAGTTCCTGCTTTTTGTGGCGTCGGAAACACATCCAGTGGCCACGAAACATCCTCTTATAAACGCTAACGGCGTTCTGTTAATTTAATGGGAATATTTTAATATCCTGTAGAAATGCTGTAGATGTTAAGGAGTTCTTCGTCCCGTACAGTGAACTAACCGCGGCTTTGTTTCTGTTTTTCCAGGGAATGAAAGACGGCAAGGAGCATCTCCTCGGACGCTTCACGTACGACGACGGGTGCACGGCGGGACAACAGACCTTCACTGTCCCCGGCCAGGAGGCGTACGGGACCCTGCGGCTGGCGATGGAGTCCAACTGGGGCGACACAGCGTTCACCTCTTTCACGTCTGGCTTTGACCTCCGTATCCTTTTCACAAACTCACTCACACATGCACACATTTTTGCTCTTGTTGGTCTAGCCTCGCTGAGCGCACACAAGGGTTTAGTTTTCGCGGGTGCTACGGTTTCCTCGAAGCTCTCTGGGCTATCATCATCCACGAAAGCCTCCTCTGGTTCTGGTGCTGCACAGACCAGTTTAGTTTAGTTTATTCATTTCTTTGAGCAGTTAACCTGCTCAAAGGGAGTGGGCTGAAGCCAAAGGCTTATAAGCGCCCACCCCAAAATAAAAATAATAACATTACATTTAATATTAACAAGGTAGCAAATCATAAACAAAGGAACATAGGGCAAAGTAACAATACATAATGAAGAATAAAATAAAACAGCAAAATAAAGAACAACAAAAGAATGTGCTACTTTTATGTTATAAAGGTGCATTAATACATATTACACTCTGAGATCTTGCTACTTCCCAGTTGTCATTACCATCCTCAATATAATTTAATTTGGGTTTAATTATCATTAATTATCATTATTAAAGGTGCATTAATACATATTATATTCTGAGATCTTGCTACTTCCCAGTTGTCATTACCATCCTTAATATAATTTAATTTGGGTTTAATTATCATTATTATTATATTTGTTTAATTGAGTTATATGTGAAGTATGATGTAAGCCCTGCATAGTGTGGTGCATTAAAAAGCCAGGGTGTAGAGCGGCCAGTTGAAGAGGGCAGTAACTCCCCCTCAACAAACCCCACCCAGCTGCCCTAACAGCTGATTTTGTAGATGATGTTCCTATGCTGAGTGGTGCATTAAAAGACAAGGTTTTGAGCCCGTTGGGAGGGTCCCTCTCAACAGATTCATAACTTGCCTACCCTAATTCTCAATTTGTAAATTTGAGCAATAGAATGACAACCGTTCCAAGCAGCAACACTCTTCCTTGATTATAGAGGAAACACACATAATTGATCCTACTGCGCCTCTAGTGGCAACACATTTCTTGTTCTCTGTATATTTCAAAAGTCTTTTGTTTGTATTTATATTTGAACAGGTTGATATTTGGACTTCGTTTCAACTCCATTTCCAGTTTATTCCACAATTGTACACCATTAACTGTTGGGCTAAAACTTTTCAAAGTTGAGCTATGTTTCTGAGTCCTAAAGTTTAATTCGTCACGTAATTCATAACAACCACTACGTTCTTGGAACCTTCTTTGTATTTGGCCCGGTAACAGTTTGTATCTTGCTTTGTATAACATCTGTACAGTTTGGAACTCAACAATGTCTCAAAACTTCATGATCTTTGATTTAAAAATAATGAGTTTGTGTGGTCCAAAAACCCAACTTTATGAATTACTCGGATAGCTCTTTTTTGCAACAATACTATTGGTTTAACTGTGTTTTTATAAGTACTACCCCAAACCACAGTACAATAATATAAATATGGCAAAATCAGAGAACAGTATAAGATATGTAGAGCTTTGATGTTTAAAATGTGCTTTGCTTTTACTATTACTGAAATGCTTCTAGAAATTTTCGTAGATATATATTTAATATGAGCTTTCCAAGTAATTCTGTCATCTATAATAACACCAAGGAATTTGATTTCATGCACTCGCTCTATGACAACACCCTCTATCTGAATTGCTTCCTGAGCATTGGAATTACAGTTGCCAAATATCATCATTTTACTTTTACTCAGATTTAGAGATAATTTATTTTGTTTGAACCACTTATTGACACTTTTGAGTTCCAAGTTAACAATCCGACACAGTTGCTGTAAGTCGTCACCTGATGCAAAAATATTTGTATCGTCAGCAAACAAGATAAATTTAAGTACTTGAGACGTTTTACAAATGTCGTTAATGTACATATTAAACAATTTTGGGCCCAGAATGGAACCTTGAGGTAAACCACACACAATTTGTCGACAACTCGACTGATAATCACCTATTTTTACACATTGTTTTCTATTTTTTAAATAACTGGTAACCCACTGTAGAGCTACCAACCTAATCCCATAATGTTCTAGTTTATTAATTAGTATATCATAGTTTATTGTATCAAACGCTTTACTCAGGTCAATAAATAACCCTATTGCATATTTCTTGTTATCTACAGCATTAGTCATTTCTTCAATTATATCAAAGAGCGCGTGTGAGGTTGAGTGATTATTCCTAAAACCAAACTGATTGTCCGAGAGTAAATTACACCTTTCAATAAAGCTGTCAAGTCTAGAGTTATAAACCTTCTCTAAGATTTTTGAGAATTGCGGTAAAAGGGAAACAGGCCTGTAGTTTGTAAAGAGATGTTTATCTCCTGCCTTGAACAGAGGAATCACTTTTGCTACTTTCATACTTTCAGGAAATTGTCCAGTTTGCAACGATAGGTTACAGATGTGTGTTAACGGCTTAGAGATACTTTCAATAACAGTTTTTAAAGTTTTCATATCCATGTCATGGTAATCTGTCGAGGTTTTATTTTTACACCCTTTAACAATGTCCAGTATCTCCTTTTCCTCCACAGGTTTGAGGAACATGGACAGAGGATTTGTGTCTATCAGTTCACAATTATAGTTCTCAACATTTGCAATTTTTGCAGCAAGATTCGGTCCAACATCTACAAAGAATTTATTAAATGTATCGACTACTTCATTCATATTATTTAAAGTGTTATCCTCATCTTTGAAATATGTTGGATAATTAATCGTTCTTGGTTTATTTCTAATTATACTATTTAAGATATTCCATAAACCTTTAATATTATTCTTATTGCTATCTAACAACTTATTATAATAATCCTGTTTACATTTTCTAATGATACCTGTCATTTTTATATTTCGTATATTTATCCTCAGCTTCTTTTGTTCTATTATTTATAAATTTGTTGTAGAGTGAATTTTTTTCTTGCATGCATTTAGTAAACCCTTAGACATCCATGGGTTTTCTTTACCCTTTCTGTTTTTACAATATTTCTTCATTGGGCAATTTTTGTCATATACATTATGAAATATTCGCGTAAACTCATCATATGCCTTATTAGTATCATTCTCTCTGTATACAATACTCCAGTCATGAGCTAATAGTTCCTTTTTAAATGCATCAATAGTTTCTCTGTTTTTACCCTTCTAAACCAATACATTTTTTCATCTTCAATATTTAAATATCCATTTTTGTACAATACAAAATATAAATATAAAAAAAAACATCTATATCAGAGCCAGGTGTTCTCTATATACAACTTACAATAATATTTTTCCTTTTTTGCCTTGTAATTTCTACAGTAAGGCATTCAAGTGCATCATCCACTACCATAGTCTTATTTTCCATTACTTTATAACTATAGTTGGAGTCTACAAACATAGCTACGCCCCCACCATGCTTGTTTATTCTGTTCATACTTATAAATTCATAACCATCAATAGAAAATTCAATTTCTCTGTCATTATTAATCCATGTTTCTGTGATTAAAATTACACTAAATGGTTTAGAAAACTGTTTTAAGAAGCTTTTGATGTGGTTAAAGTTTGCATAGAGGCTTCGACTATTGAAGTGGATTACAGTGAATGCCTTAATGTTCTTAAGTTTACTATTGTAAAGATCCTCTGTATAATATTGACAGTCATTAGTAGCTCTAGTAAAGAAGTTATTTTCAGGGTCGATGTCGATGTGATAATGTAAAATCCTGGTTATTTGCTTCAGCAATTCTCCTTAATGAAAGGTCCAAGTCGATGCTTCCTATAGAACTATATGTATTACAGGACATGTGAAGTTATGTGCTTTTACATACCAAAATCCATACGCTTTTCCCGGTGTTTATACTTGATTTGGTGTACTGGTACGCGGACGTACAATGAGTTTATCATAGCGCAAGAAGGCAATCTCCCCCCTTTCCCTGGCAGCTCTCAGCTCCGGCATCAGCTCTTTTCGCTTCCTTTTGATGGATTCCGTGTAGTCCTCGTTTATGAAGATTTTAGTTCCTTTGAGGTGTTTAGCGCGCTGCAGGATTGCTTCACGATCCTTCCAACGCAGTAGTTTGGCGATGATGGGTCTCGGCTAGTCTCTCCCGCCGTCGGGTTTCCCTACGCGGTGGGCCCTCTCCACCTCCACCGTGTGCTGTAGTTGTAACTTCTCCCTCAGTAGTTGTTTAACTTTCTCCTCTGCGTCGGCCCAGGTCTCCCCAGGCGACTCCAACACTCCCTCAAAGACCAGGTTGTTTCTGCGACTCTGTCCCTCCAGATACTCCAGTTTGTATCTGGAAAGCGAGAAGGTATTTCGGCAAGGAGCATCTCCTCGGACGTTTCACGTACGACGACAGGGCCACGGTGAGGCACCAGATCTTCACTGTCCCCGGCCAGGAGGCGTACGGGACCCTGCGGCTGGCGATGGAGTCCAACTGGGGCGACACAGCGTTCACCTGCTTTCACGACTGGCTTTGACCTCCGTATGCTTTTCACAAACTCACTCACACATGCACACATTTTTGCTCTTGTTGGTCTAGCCTCGCTAGGCGCACACAAGGGTTTAGTTTTCGCGGGTGCTACGGTTTCCTCGAAGCTCTCTGGGCTATCATCTTCCGCCCCTAATCCACGAAAGCCTCCTCTGGTTCTGGTGCTGCGCAGACCAGAAAGCGAGAAGGTATTTCCCGGCTGAAGGGAAGAGTTAGACACGCACAAAGCCCTCATCCGTCGTTAGCGTTAAAAGCGGCAGAGGAGGGAAAACGGCGGCGTGGTTTAGCGCGTACTTAACGTTTTCGGATCAGCGCAACATTGGAACTGAGAGAGATTTCTGGATTAGAGATGGGCGATTACTGTCTCAAACATGAGTTCATATAGTTCAGACGGCGAAGAGGCTGCGATGTGTTTAAAGGGAGACACTGCAGCGAAAATGAATTGTTGTCACTTTAAGTAGCTCCTACACTGCAAAAAGTATAATGGGTGGAGTCAGGTTTAAAGTATGGTTTTATTTTGTGATATATTAGTTACAAAGACTTGATCAAACTGGGATCTTGTTTAGTTTTTGAACTACCCACTTTATTGGCTACAAATTCAAACTGCCTTGTTTTTGAAATTCGGAAGTCAAATAAACCAGGCAGGGAATTATAAATTGAAAAATGTCTTTGAAAAAAAATGTACTTATATTATAATATTATAATATAAGTCCTAGACTGGAAATTGAGTAACACTTTATAATAACTATCCCTTATTTTGCCTTAATAAATGATGCATTAACACTTAATTCATCATGAACAATTCATTAGTTAAGTATGACTAACACTTATTAACTACTTACCTACTACAGTTAATGTTAATAATAACTCCTAATGAATAGTTCTTAACATACTTCACTTATTAGTTTAGTTTATTTACGCTGTTTTCTATTAATTTAGTTATAGACGTCATACAGTATCATTACACAGTGATGGAAGTGCAAAAGGAGTCGGCTGAAGCTTATGTGCGCTGACCCCTATATTCAATGCTCTCAGTGCTCGTGCATTTCACATTTGTATTATTCATTTAAGCAGTTATTAAGTGTTAGTCACACTTAACTAATGAATTGTTCATGATGAATTAAGTGTTAACTCATCATTTAATAAGGCTAAATAAGGTATAGTTATCATAAAGTCTTATTGAAAAGGGTTATAGTGTAGGTGCTACTAATGTGAAGATATTGGTGCAACAATGTGAGAAAAAATGATTTTTGAGAAAATGACCCGTGAAAGGACAAATTCCCAAACAAATCTATCGCGAAACATTGAATCGTTGCAATAATGAAACATGTTATTGCAAAGATTAGGTGTTTATTTTGTTTCCAGATGAAGGTTTGTGTGTTGAGATATTGCCTGGTGAGTCTCGCCTTAAACCAAAAATGTCATGTGAGTTTTGAATGCTCTCATGTAAAACCCTTCTGTGTGTGAGGGATAATGTGTCCCACCTCTGACCCATTGTTTTCTGTTCCCAGAGAAAGAGTCGCTCTCTGACCCGGACACATCGCAGCGTCTTCCTGGACCTGGATCTGTGGCGGTTCGATCCTTCCACGAGAGTCTGTTTTTGGGTGACACGGTGGCGCAGTGGTTAGCACTCGCGCCCTACAGTAAGAAGGTCTTGGACCTTTCTGTGCGGAGTTTGCATGTTCTCCCCGTGTTTCTGCGGCAGGTTTCCTCCGGGCGCTCCGGTTTCCCCTACCACTAAAAACATGCACAATGGGCTCCACGCATGCGACAGGCTGTTGTTCTTCCCCTTTAGTCATTTAATAGCTTCACTGATATTGAATTTGTCTTTTATCGCGCTTTTCCAGACGCTCAAAGTCGCTATGCATCTGAAAATACCCTCACGCTGTTGTGCTATCTGTCAAATTGTTGTTGTCTTTATCATAGTTTAAATTCAATCTTCTTACGCATGCCCTTATAGCCTTATAGCCTTATAGTTTAAAGTCTTTATAGTTTATTATTTATCTAAAGCTAAGCAGGGAAGGGCCTGGTTAGTACTTGGATGGGTGACCGTTTGGTAACACCAGGAAGCCTAGCGACTGTAGTGAGTGAGTGAGTGGTTGGTGGTGGTCGGGGGGCCGATGGCGCAGACTGGTTGCCTCACTTCCGTCAGTCTACCCCAGGGCAGCTGTGCCTACAATAGTAGCTTACCACCACCAAGTATGGAGTGAATGAATAATGCAATGTAAAGCGTCTTTGAGTGTCCAGAAAAGCGCTATATAAAACCGATGCATTATTATTATTAAAGTTATGTTATATGGAAATTCCTAGTTGTGAACCATGGCAATAAAACCAATTCTGATTCTGATTTATAATTTTGTGCATTATTTCTCTATGAATTTGAATTGTCGGTAACACTTTATATTAAGGTGTGCTCATTAAGTATTAATAAGGTATTAATACACACTTGTCCATCTGTCCTTATGTATCTATTTATTTATTCTGTGTGTGTGTGTGTGTGTGTGTGAGTTAGTAAGGGTGTGTGTGATTGAGAGATCTGTATATATTCGGGGGATGGGAGGGGGTGCGGGGCGTATTGTTTTAAATGCTGTAATCTGTAAAGCACTTTGTGATACCTTTTGGTATGAAAAGTGCTTTATAAATAAAGTTTGATTTGATTTGATAAATACAAGTTAAGATAAGTTAAGTTTCTGTTAAGTGAATATAAGATAAGTTTTAGATACGTTTTAGGTAAGATAAGTTAAGTTTCAGTTAAGGTAAGTTTAAGTTAAGTTTTAGATAGGGTAAGATACATTTTAGTTAAGTTCAGATAAGTCTTAGTTAAGATATGTTTTAGATAAGTTAAGTTTCAGTTAAGTTCAGATAAGTTAAGATTTAGTTAAGTTTCAGTTAAGTTCAGATACGTTAAGATTTAGTTCAGTTTCAGTTAAGTTCAGATAAGTTAAGATTTAGTTAAGTTTTAGTTAAGCTAAGATACGTTTTAGTTAAGATAGATAAGATAAGATAGGTTTTATTTAAGATAAGATACGTTTTAGGTAAGTTAAGATAAGATAGGTTTTAGTTAAGTTAAGATAAGATAGGTTTTAGTTAAGTTAGGTTTTAGGTAAGTTAACTTAAATTTTAGATAAGTTACATTTTAGTTAAGATACATTTTAGTTAAGATAAGTTTTAGATGAGTCAACATTTAGTTAAGTTTTAGTTAAGATAAGTTTTAGTTAAGATAAGATAGGTTTTAGTTAAGTTAAGATAAGTTAAGCTTAGAGGTGCACAGATCTGATCGGTCACCGATCATGATTGATCATGATTGATCATGATCACGGCCTAATTTTTGTGATCGGTGAAATGTGCCGATCAGACGGGCCGATCAAACGTAGATTTCACAGACTTTCTTACAGTAGATATTCTGGTGAAAACTCTGCAGTATAGCGCCGCTCTAAACCGAGTTTTAAATGTAATTTGTGGTTACACAACACAAAATTGTTTACTGTAAACTATAAAAAAGATGACCATGAGGGAAATTCTGTAAAAGTTATAAAATAATAGGCGATAAACCAATAGCCTACAGCATATAATAATATCAGAAATAATAAATAATAATAATAAAGTTGGAGGTTAAACAGGACAATGTAGATTTCTAGCTAGCCAGTGTCTGTGTACATTGGTGTATGATTGAAAGTATGAATGGGTGAGTGGATCCTTGCTGTAAAGCGCTTGAGTGCCTAACGTAGGTGGAAAAGCGCTATATAAGTTGAGACCATTTACCATTTACCATTTATGCTATACAATATTCAAATATAAATATTGAAAATAAATTCACCCAATACAACGCTTCACATTTGAGAAGCCCAGTATTTGTCAC
Organism: Neogobius melanostomus; assembly: GCA_007210695.1. Taxonomy (NCBI): domain Eukaryota; kingdom Metazoa; phylum Chordata; class Actinopteri; order Gobiiformes; family Gobiidae; genus Neogobius; species Neogobius melanostomus. The sequence goes on from VHKM01000089.1 coordinate 495,226, forward strand.
TGTTAAATTATGAACCATAATGATCAATTACAACCATGTGATCGGATCGGCAATGATCGGTATCAGCCGATCCAGATTTTAGTGATCGGTGATCGGTTTCAAAAATCCTGATCGGTGCACCTCTAGTTAAGCTTTAGTTAAGACAAGTTGAGTTTTAGATGAGTTAGGTTTAAGTTAAATTAATATAAGTTAATATAAGATAAATTATTAGTTAAGGGCCTGGTCGGTACTTGGATAAGAGACCGTTTGGGAACACAAGAAGCCTGGGTGAATGTAGTGTGAGAGTGAGTGGTTGGTGGTGGTGGGAGGGGCTGATGACGCAGACTTGTAGCGGCACTTCCATCAGTCTACCGCAGGGCAGCTGTGGCTACCATAGCCTCTTACCACCAAGTATGAAGAGAATAAATTATTACAACAGTGCGACTCTTTGAGAACTCTGGTAACACAGGCATGAAAAGTAACATACAAGTGTTAGTCAAAAAATAATTAATATTATTATGACTTTACCCAAGAATGGCGGGGAGCGATGCAGATAGCGGCCTCTGATTGGCTGGCGAGTGAGGCTTAAAGGCCCTATACCTGGTATTCTTTTTTTTATAACAGACAAAGAAAGAGGAAGCCACAAAATTAAAATGTTAGTTAAGGTCTAAACTCATTTCTAACTTTTCTAACATATTTGTAGCATCTCGAATCTTCACAGGGACGGGTTTGTACTCACATTTCACTGGAAAACTAGCCTGCAAGTTTATATAATTGTTCAAAATGCTTTATAAGTAGAGGCACAGTGTTTTTCCCACAAATGTCATAGTGCACTAAATACTAAAGGAGGACACAGCAAGTTTTGTTCCATTAACAGGTATTGTGTCTTTAAGAAGACCATGCAGTCACTTTGGAGAATATAGATTCAGGAGTTAGATTGATATGTGATGAGTGTATGTGACTTTTTTTAAATTATGATTTTACGTCTAATAGGGCTGAAACATTGGCAAATCTATTTTTAATTATCCAACAGGACTGTAGGAACCGATAACGGAATGAATTTGGCCAGTTTCAAAATGTAATAAGCCAAGAATGTAGATAATGCAATCATTATTACATTATTTGCTGGTTATTACTAGCCTGGCTAACGCCAGACTAAAATCACAAGTGATATTTAGTCAGGGGACCACCAATTCATTTTCTCGTAGGAGAGGTGTGGTTTACGATTGTCCATAGCCGTTTATTGGGAGCTACGAATGTCTCTCATGCGTCTGCACGTAGCCATAGCCAATCGTATCATGGTATCAGATGACGTATGACGTACCTGCTGTAAACTTTTGAGCTAAACTATTTAGAACACGCTCTAAAGCTTGATCGAAAGATGGCATCGCGTCTGCTGCTGTCATGTTGGATCCGTACATTTTTATTTTATTTTTTAATCCCTAAACAAACTACAAGCTTCCGTATGTCAAATAGCGCGTCATCGTCTTACCGTCCCTCCTCGTTCTGTGATTGGTACCCAAATCCATGGAAAAATGTCGGCCATGGTCCCCAGGCTGTTGTGAAGTTCGAAAAGATTCGAGCGCACACAGCAGTCTGGCGTTAGCCAGGCTAGGTTATTACTGGGGCTGGGTACCATTAAATGACACCATTATGGTATCGGAAAATATTTTAGGAACTACTCCGAGAAACTAAAAGTATCGAAAAACAGGTAGAAAAAATATGTCTTTAGATCCAGGTTTTGATGCTCTTGGTCCAGGGACAGCATTAAAGGGACTATACATAAGTTTAACCGCAAATAAATGTATACAAATTAAAAATGTCTTCCTCATACATGCTCCAGCAATGCCCTGGTGAGTAGAATGAGCCCTGGCCTTTCCACCGTGATTGCCTCTATATGCCTGTAAAGTCACTTAAATAGTTTATGCTCGGGTCGAACAAGCAAACAGCGTAATGCGTAATGCGCGTTCACGCTCAGCTGTAGCGTTAGCTGTATCTCCTCTATACTGACGCTGCAGCGCGAGTGGTAACTTCAGAAGGATGGATTTAGCGGAGAATAAGAGGAGACCGGCATCGAAACTCCAGCCCAGACCCCGAATAACAAAAAGAAACAAAGAGTTTATTCGAGTGTGAAAAAAAGGCGAAAGTCGAGTCTGATCGGCGTAGGCAAAGAACCAGAGTAAACATCGGAAAATGTTGAGAGAATCTCTCAAAAGACCCGCAGCTTATTTTTGCTTGAAAGGTAAGAAATTATGACTAAATACGTGGGGGAAAAGTGTTGTTGATGCTTCAAAACAACGGTGTCCGACTGTCCGTGCATGTTGTACAAACTTCACTGAAACAAGCCATACAATAATCATATTTGGAAGTTACCAAAATAGTTGATCTAATAGTTTTATACCTACAGAGAAGTTGTGTAGTATTAGTAGCAGACTAGTAGTGTCAGTAATAACAGTAATTGTGCTGTACCTACAAAACATTTGAGTAGTAACAGTGGTAATGGTGCTGTATTTACAATGGCAAAAATAATGTTGCTAATGTTAGCTTTTCTTGGCCGCAAAATAAGCATGACTGTTCACGGATTTATAAGAAGTGAAACGACTACAAAAAGTGGACATGTGCCGTTTACAATATAGTTTACGAGTTAGCTACGCTAACTTTGGGCCAGGAAATTGAAGAGACGATTTTGGCTTTTCCTAGTAGCATTTCTACCAGTGGAAATATTTTATTATTACAATTAGGCCTGCGTTTATGCATACAAAGTATACGAGTAATTTTTTTTTCTCTCCTTCAAACGTCATTCATTCGTTTATCTGTATTATTTGGCTTCTTCCCTCAATTCACTTTGCTGCATTTGCTCAAGTATCACATCTTGGAAAATATTCAATCAAATTGATTTGGTCTAAATATCTTACAAAACAGTAACGTTTCTTACCTCAGTTGAAGTCATGCCTTTATATCTGTTAATTGACCAGGACGGGACTGTTATTTCTGGTGCTTGTAAAGCCTGAGCGCCTCATGCACGAGCTTATCATCGAGGCTGCAGTTACGCGTTTGGCCTGAGGGGGCAATTGCGAGTACAAAATTGCCAAACTCCACAGAGCCGCTTTAAATATGATTGTGTTAACTATGTTTTAGCAAAATTTGTGTCTAGGTGTCATATACACTTTTATAGTTCCCTGAGCTTTTGTCCTAAAAATGACGGCCTTATGTGGCGTCAATGGCACAGAATTAAAATGGATTGTATTGAAATAATATTACATTATATAAGCTAGAATTTGACTTTATACAGTATAGGTAAAATTATTAAGGCCACAAATGGTCAAGATCAAAAGCTGCTAGAGGGAAAACGTTACTTACTCTACTGCACCACTTCTTTAACAAACGCTGCTTTACGGATGTGTTTTCTACAACATGAAGGTACAGAGACACAAACGGTGAGAAAATTGTTCAAAGGCCCAATTTTGAAATGCTAAACATAATGCTAACGTTAACTTCCAGTCGCATGCTAACGGCTAGCTGCGACTGCTGTTTTTTCACTTCTAATGGATACTCTGCTGTCTCAAAACATCCATCAGGACCCAATTTCGATTTTGCTTTATTACTGTGTGCTAAATATGCTTATAGTCCGCCAGAAAATGGGTAAAAAGACTTTAAATTGATTGAGTGACAGAGTTCCTTCCTTAGCTAGAACAGAATTCATATTTGGAAGGGGACGTCTCCATGGTAACTATAGGGTGATCTCGTTTCTATGGCTCCTGCAGGTCAACATTCTCCAGTGTTAGCTCAGGAGTTGTTCAACACACAGCCATTTTGTTGTTTGCAGAGAGAAAAGTCGTCGAAAGTCATCTCAAACCCTCGTCAAACATGTCCTTTTACACTTGGATTGAAGGTTTTGCAACGCGTAAGTATCGTGCTACAACATATGTTCTTTTTATGTGCAAATGTGCCGAAAATGTGACAGTTTGGCCCAAAATGGTTTCGTTTTTGGTTCAAGTAGACGTTTTTGTAATGCCGTTTAGATTTATGTTGCTAGTAAAACAGAAATATACTAACACGGGTGTCTCACAAAATGCTGGGCCCTGTGTATAAACCCATTTGGTGATGTTTGATCTGATTTTAAGCAGTGAACAGGATTTCTGAGGGCTCCTTTCTGCTCTGGGCCCTGGGTAAACAGTCAGATTTCCCCACATGTAGTTTTGTTTGAAAGTCACAAAATGTCAAGTGTGAGTGTTAAATTTGCTTGCTTAGCTTGTACAAAAGCGGTTTAGACGTTCCTAAGGACTGTATGATTTAATAAAATCCCCACAATATCACTGAATACCAAGATCCTTTGACTAATGATTGTATTTATCTGTTTGTCTTTTCTAGAGGTGTGTAGAAGCGTTCGCCTGCAGAAGATGGGCTATTACAGAGACGGGGACTTTGACGAGTCCGAACTACAGCTGAGGAGACATTGTCTGCAAGAGCCTGTCATCAGCTACAGAGAGACCCCTTATAGGTAAGTTTCCAGTTTAGACATGTTTTATATTCACAAATTAGCTTTGCGACACTGAACACAGCCACAGCATACCATAAAAATCATTGAATTTGCATAAACAAACACATAAGGGACTTTAAAATGTTTTAGTTATGATAATCCTAGTTATGACGTTGGGCGTGCAGAAAGTAGGTCAGCCCGTTGTCCGAATGAGTGCACTAAGTCTGCTGTAAATTCACTAAACTCCGGGAATAATGTATTTCTGAGATAAAGACCAACAAAATTCAAGAGACACTAGAATATTTATGGATAAATGTGAGTCAGATACGTTTTATTTCACATGGATTTTACATGAATGGCTTGTTTTCTCCTGCGGGATGAGAGAAGACACAAAATCAGTTTATCTCTATTAGGCCGCTGCACATGTGCCGACATAAATGGTCAGAGTTTTGCGGGTTGCGGGCATACACGTCGCGGGATTGGGCGGTCACGCTGCGCACACGTTGCGGGTGCGGGCGGTAATGCTCAGAAATTCAGCGGGAGCGGGATGAAAAAAACAGTCCCGCGCAGTTCTTTCGTATGGTTGACTAAAGCTTGGCCATTTCGCCTGCATATGTTCCAGAAAGTGTGTTTTCTAAATACGACCGTTTCTTTCCTCTTTGTTGCAGGCCACGACGTCGCCACAGACAGCAACCTTTGCAGCCGGAGCAAACGAGGATAGATCGCGGGACTTCACCTCATGTATCGATCTTTCAGAGAAACCTTGGGACGTCACCTGATGTTTCTACATTCAAGAGGGATCAAGCGACTTCACCTCATGTATCTACAGCCAAGAGGGATCAAGCGACTTCACCTCATGTTTTTACAGCCAAGAAAGATCAAGCGACATCGCCTCATAGATCTACAATGAAAAGAGACCAAGGTACCTCTCCCCATGTCCAAAACTACATGTACCTAACCCATCCAGTCAAGCCTAAGTGTCTGGAGAACAAGGGAACGCAAACGTATTGGCCTAAGGAAACAAGGTCAACCTGGAGCCAAATGGTTCTGCCGATGCTTGCAGCTCTCCTATTGATTGTTGGATGGATGTTCGTTTTCTATGGTAAGTATTTTTCTACTTAATGCGAGGCACTGCAGGTGAATAGTGGATCAAATGTAACTATTAGTTACGATTTGCTCTGTTTAGTTTCTGAATAAGCTACTTAATAAAAATTAAAAAATTAAAATTTCTCCTTGTTGTTTAGGGTTCAAACTCAATAAGTAATAATAATAATCAGGCGGCAGTTATTAGAACCTTCAAAATATTGTCAAGTTGAACAAGTGTCTGTTACACTTTCCCGTATAAATACATTGAGAACATCTTATTCTGAAGATCAGGTCATTTTAAAAAGTGAGTTTTGTTGCAGTGTCTCCCCTTAACTGAAATTGACATAGTTATTTAGCTACTTGAAGCAGGATTGTAACCAGTGTCTCTGTTTCTCTTAGTGCCGCAGCAGGCAAGACTCCACAGGAGCTTTGATGGAGACCAGACGATCTTAAATGAAGACAAGACGATCTTAAATAAAGACAAGACGATCTTAAATAAAGACAAGACGATCTTAAATGGAGACAAGACGTGGCTAAAAGAAGACCAGATCTTGAATGAAGATAAGACCTTAAATGGAGACCAGAAGAGCTTAAATGGTGACCAGAAGTGCTTGAATGAAGACAAGATCTTAAATGAAGACAAGACGATCTTGAATGACGACCAAAAGATCGTGAATGAGGACAAGAAGATCTTAAATGAGGACCAGACGATCTTGCACAGCACCATCACTGGCTGGAAGTTCTTTGTTGTGGGCAAGACAGCCAGCATCTACTTCAACCTCCCTCAGCCTAAGGTCACAACTCATCTGACGCTGGCACACATCGCCAAGGTGAAGTCGACGAATGGAGCGATCGCCACCGCGCCCCGGGATTTCTCTCTTTACGTAAGTACCACCTGTTCCATGTCATTGGTTCAACACCATGTTTCATTATAGAAAGTCACAACACTTTATTCTTGAAGTCACAAACGCAAGACAATCTCTATATATTTGGAAGATCTGATCCAAACGTGTGCTGACAGTTCGCAAGCCGGCTTCTCGGGCAACTTTTCAGCATCCGTTAGCCTGTTCAGTGTTAGCTGTGGTCATCCATCAACCACATTTAAGTGAGGCCAAAGGGAAATCAGAAATCATTAATGAATGAACAGACCTTTGGAGATTTCACTTAAGATACATGTTAGCATCTAAAAGTTGTTGTTGAGCTGATCCTAAATCATATTCAGTTCCTGCTTTTTGTGGCGTCGGAAACACATCCAGTGGCCACGAAACATCCTCTTATAAACGCTAACGGCGTTCTGTAGAAATGCTGTAGATGTTAAGGAGTTCTTCGTCCCGTACAGTGAACTAACCGCGGCTTTGTTTCTGTTTTTCCAGGGAATGAAAGACGGCAAGGAGCATCTCCTCGGATGTTTCACGTACGACGACAGGGGCACGGCGGGGCACCAGATCTTCACTGTCCCCGGCCAAGAGGCGTACGGGACCCTGCGGCTGGTGATGGAGTCCAACTGGGGCGACACAGCGTTCACCTGCTTTCACGTCTGGCTTTGACCTCCGTATCCTTTTCACAAACTCACTCACACATGCACACATTTTTGCTCTTGTTGGTCTAGCCTCGCTGAGCGCACACAAGGGTTTAGTTTTCGCGGGTACTACGGTTTCCTCGAAGCTCTCTGGGCTATCATCTTCCGCCCCTCATCCACGAAAGCCTCCTCTGGTTCTGGTGCTGCGCAGACCAGAAAGCGAGAAGGTATTTCCCGGCTGAAGGGAAGAGTTAGACACGCACAAAGCCCTCATCCGTCGTTAGCGTTAAAAGCGGCAGAGGAGGGAAAACGGCGGCGTGGTTTAGCGCGTACTTAACGTTTTCGGATCAGCGCAACGTTGGAACTGAGAGAGATTTCTGGATTAGAGATGGGCGATTACTGTCTCAAACATGAGTTCATATAGTTCAGACGGCGAAGAGGCTGCGATGTGTTTAAAGGGAGACACTGTAGCGAAAATGAATTGTTGTCACTTTAAGTAGCTCCTACACTGCAAAAAGTATAATGGGTGGAGTCAGGTTTAAAGTATGGTTTTATTTTGTGATATATTAGTTACAAAGACTTGATCAAACTGGGATCTTGTTTAGTTTTTGAACTACCCACTTTATAGGCTATTTTTTTAAATGAAAAAAATTGGTAAAAATCAATAAACCAAATGTCTCTGAAAAAATTAATATTTACTTATATTATAATATTATAATATAAGTCCTAGACTGGAAAATTGAGTAACACTTTATAATAACTATCACTTATTTTGCCTTAATAAATGATCCATTAACACTTAATTCATCATGAACAATTCATTAGTTAAGTATGACTAACACTTATTAACTACTTACCTACTACAGTTAATGTTAATAATAACTCCTAATGAATAGTTCTTAACATACTTCACTTATTAGTTTAGTTTATTTACGCTGTTTTTATTAATTTAGTTACAGACGTCATATTATTACACAGTGATGGAAGCTCAAAAGGAGTCGGCTGAAGCTTATGTGCGCTGACCCCTATATTCAATGCTCTCAGTGCCCGTGCATTTCACATTTGTATTATTCATTATTAGTTATTAAGTGTTAGTCACACTTAACTAATGAATTGTTCATGATGAATTAAATGTTAACTCATCATTTAATAAGGCTAAATAAGGTATAGTTATCATAAAGTCTTATTGAAAAGGGTTATAGTGTAGGTGCTACTAATGTGAAGATATTGGTGCAACAATGTGAGAAAAAATGATTTTTGAGAAAATGACCCGTGAAAGGACAATTCCCAAACAAATCTATCGCGAAACATTGAATCGTTGCAATAATGAAACATGTTATTGCAAAGATTAGGTGTTTATTTTGTTTCCAGATGAAGGTTTGTGTGTTGAGATATTGCCTGGTGAGTCTCGCCTTAAACCAAAAATGTCATGTGAGTTTTGAATGCTCTCATGTAAAACCCTTCTGTGTGTGAGGGATAATGTGTCCCACCTCTGACCCGTTGTTTTCTGTTCCCAGAGAAAGAGTCGCTCTCTGACCCGGACACATCGCAGCGTCTTCCTGGACCTGGGGCGGTTCGATCCTTCCACGAGAGTCTGTTTTTGGGTGACACGGTGGCGCAGTGGTTAGCACTCGCGCCCTACAGTAAGAAGGTCCTGGACCTTTCTGTGCGGAGTTTGCATGTTCTCCCCGTGTCTGCGGTAGGTTTCCTCCGGGCGCTCCGGTTTCTCCTACCACTAAAAACATGCACAATGGGCTCCACGCATGCGACAGGCTGTTTAATATTGAATTTGTCTTTTATCGCGCTTTTCCAGACGCTCAAAGTCGCTTTACATCTGAATATACGCTCAGCTGTTGTGCTATCTGTGAAATTGTTGTCTTTTCATAGTTTAAATTCAATCTTCTTACGCATGCCCTTATAGCCTTATAGTTTAAAGTCTTTATAGTTTATTATTTATCTAAAGCTAAGCAGGGAAGGGCCTGGTCAGTACTTGGATGGGTGACCGTTTGGGAACACCAGGAAGCCTAGCGTCTGTAGTGAGTGAGTGAGTGGTTGGTGGTGGTCGGAGGGGCCGATGGCGCAGACTGGTTGCCTCGCTTCCGTCAGGGCAGCTGTGGCTACAATAGTAGCTTACCACCACCAAGTATGGAGTGAATGAATAATGCAATGTAAAGCATCTTTGAGTGTCCAGAAAAGCGCTGTATAAAACCGATGCATTATTATTATTAAAGTTATGTTATATGAAAATTCCTAGTTGTGAACCATGGCAATAAAACCAATTCTGATTGTGGAGAAGCTGGCCAATGTGGTCAAGTAGGAGACAGACTCAGAAATTCCCATAGTAGCCAAATATTTATTTCACCGTGATAAAATGTGGCAAAACAAAACTTTACAAATATACAAAATAACTGTCAAAAAATGCTTAACAGAATCAAACAAACGGCACTTAACTGAACTCAGGAAACGTACCACATGTACCCAGCTACATGGTTCTCTCTAGACTGATTGCAAAACCCCTTTTTAAAACACTCCCCAGCAGGAAGACCCTCCCCCGGATCAGTCCATCTCTAGGAGGCAAGTATCAGGTACAACTCACAGGTAGGTTTTTCTTACAAACACTTTCAGCTCAGGTTACTTCAACCCTCCAAATATGTTTTTCAACTTAACAATAAGTAAACACAAAAATACACTACAAAATACAAATACTTAATACAAAACTTTAAACCAGTTCCCCCTTGCACATGGTTTGGTCCATGGGCAGACCCAAGTTTTTAAATATGGCTGCCTGCACGGACACGCCTCATTCTGGACCAGGTGGTAAGTATTACTTTGATTGTATTGCAATCAACTAAACCTTTTAAACAAAATGAAGCATTTAAAATAAATACTGTGATGCTTTAACTGAAATGTAAACAAATAAACAAAACAAACCCGGGATAGTTATGTTTAACTGTTACATTTGGATATTGGAAAAATTATGACTGAAATGAATACATAAACTTGTAAGTGTCAACAGAAATTAACGGGACAAAGTAACCTCAAACCTACTTTGTCACACATCCCCCCCTTAAGACAGTTACTCCTCAGAGTCACGGGACAGAAAATCTGCGATGATGTTATTTTTACCTGGTTTATACAGAATCTTAAAACAAAAAGGCTGCAGAGACAAATACCAATGAGTTATACGAGCATTGGTGTCTTTCATCTTGTGAATCCATTGTAAAGCACGGTGATCAGTTTCTAGCACAAACTCTTTACCTATCAAGTAATATTTAAGTGTGTCCAGTGCCCATTTAATGGCAAGAGCTTCTTTTTCGATTGTGGAGTACCTCCTTTCTCTCGGAAATAGTTTCCTGCTAATGTATTGGACTGGAAGTTGGTTTCCCTCGTCCCCTTGCAATAACACCGCCCCCAGCCCTACACCTGAAGCATCAGTCTGTACAGTAAACAGCAGGTCAAAATCAGGACATTGTAAACCGGATGTAGACACAAGCAGTCTTTCAAATCGTTAAAAGCTTGTATGGCGTCAGGCGTCCACTTGACCTTTACTGGGCTAGCTTTACTGGTCATGTCCGATAAAAGGGCTGAGCGGGTTGCAAAGTTTGGGATTAGGCGTCGGTACCAACCCACTAGGCCTAAGAAAGATCTTAGTCTTCTCTTGGTGTTAGGCAACGGGGTGGCAGCAATAGCTTCCACTTTGCCCACCTGAGGATGGATACCCCCAGCTCCAATCACATAGCCCAAGTACTGCACCTCAGACTTGGCAATGTGACATTTCTTGCCGTTAATGACAAGACCCGCCTCCAGGATTCGACCGAAGACATCCGTAAGATGCTGCAGATGCTCCTCCCACGATTGGCTGAAGATGACGATGTCATCGATGTAGGCTGCAGAGTAGTCCTCAGCACCTCTCAACACCTCGTCCACCAGCCTTTGGAATGTTGCCGGTGCGCCGTGTAGACCAAAGGGCATCACCCGGAACCTGAAGAGGCCACTTGGTACCCGGAATGTTGTCAGATCTTTTGACGATTCTTCTAGAGGTACTTGCCAATACCCTTTGCAGAGGTCTAGCGTCGTCAAGTAACTTGCATGTCCGAGACGTTCAATCAGTTCATCCACCCTAGGCATTGGTATGGGTCAAATGCTGACACTGCATTTAACTTTGAAAAGTTTGCACAGAATCCGAGCTTTGGATCATCTTTTTTGGGAACCAAAACTACAGGGCTACACCACTCACTGCGGGATGGTTCAATTATGCCAGTCTCCAACATCTCCTTTATTTCATTCTTCAGTTCCGGTACAAGTTGGGCTGGAATACGGCAGGTTGTGTCTCTAATAGGCTGCTGATCTGGGGAGCGCAGGTGAATCTGGTGTTGGATAAGGTGAGTATTACCAGGTTTCGCACTAAACAGTTCATCTGTCATGAAGACTTGTAGTTCTTGTTGATGTTTAAGGCTCAGATGACTCAGATCTGGGAAAACTGGTGCCTCTACTGACGAAGGGAAGTACTGCTCTTGAAGCTCCTCTTCATCTGCAACTGCACGTGCCAGGAAAGAGTTGATCTGGACGGTCAACCCACTCTTTAAGCAGGTTAATGTGGAACGTTTGGTACCTTTTGCGACGTTCTGGCATAAACAGTTCATAAGTAACTGGACCAGTCTTTCTGCAGATCTCATACGGACCATGCCATTTAGCCAAGAGTCCACTCTCTGAAGTTGGCAACAGCAACAGGACTTTCTGTCCTTCTTTAAACATTCTTCTTCTTGATGCCTTGTTGTAATTCTGTTGTTGTCTATTTTGTGCTTGAGCTAAATTGTCACAGGCCAGCTCTTTAAACTGTTCTAGTCTGTCTCTCATCTTTAGGACATAAGAGAGTTCAGTGCATCTTTGCTCTGGCGTTGGCCCCTCCCATGCCTCTTTCAGTACATCTAGAGCCCTCTAACGGTATGTCCATACAGCAGCTGAATGGTGAAAAGCCTGTAGATGTTTGGGGCACTTCTCTATATGCAAAGAGCAAAAATGGCAGCCACTGGTCCCAATCAGATCCAGATTCTGCCACAACTTCCTCAGCATGGATTTCAGAGTCTTATTGAAACGCTCCACGAGGCCGTCTGTCTGTGGATGATAGGGACTTGTCTTTATTCCGTGTATACCCAGCAGCTGGTAGACTTGTTTCAACAGGCTGGAGGTGAAATTGGTGCCTTGGTCTGTGATGATTTCTTTTGGGATACCAACTCTGGAGAAAAGTTGTATCAGGCAGGTGGTGATCTGGCGTGCTTTTATCTTCCTTAGTGGGAAAGCCTCTGAATATCTTGTCGCGTAGTCTGACACCACCAGGATGTACCGATGTCCAGCGCTGCTCCTTTCCAGTGGGCCAACGATATCCATAGCGATCCGTGAAAAGGGGGTGTCAATAATGGGCATGCTAATCAGGGGGGCTCTATCTCCCTTTTTGTTTGGGGCTGTTAACTGACACTCAGGGCAAGATTGGCAATACTTTACAGTATCTGAATACTGCTGGGGCCAATAAAACCTTTTAATCATTCTAGAAAATGTTTTAGCTTGGCCTAAATGACCTGACCATGGGACTGAATGACTAAGGTGAAGGATTGTAGGCCTTAACGACTGCGGAACTACAAGTTGGTCGCTAAGCTCACTCCGCCTATACAACTTGTCACCCTTAATCACAAAAACGTCTTTCCCGCACCCTGTGACTTTAGTCGTTTCTGAAACACATTTATTAAATAAAGGTGCCAGACTTGGATCTTGTTTTTGTAATGCAGCCACATCACTACAGATAGAAAACAGATCGGGTTCACTTGGGTTCAATACATGTTCATCTATTTTTGTTCCCTTCACTTTGTCTTGTCTCTTTTGTCGTTTACTTTTTCTCACTTTGCCATTATTAGCCGTTACAATCTCATTAGCAAAAGGTAACTCCTCCCATTCTGCTGTGGGACTGTCTTTCTGATTACTTTTAGATCTTGTAACAGCCATTAAACAATCATTAGAGTTCAAAGTGGTTTCTACTGATTGTTTGGCTATGAGCTCAGGAAGTATGGGAACATCAAGGCTTAGAACAATTTGATATGGTAGGTGTTCCAATACGCCTACAGATAGCACATAGGATTGGCCTTCCAGCTGAATAGTCACTTCTGCTATGGGATACCTTACTTTGTCACCGTGGATGCAAACAATATCTATTGTTCCCCCACAGAAGACTACATCTTTAGGCAGGCTGTCCTGTCTGATTAGCGTACGGTCACTTCCTGAGTCTAGTAGAGCTATACAAGGTTTATCGTCCACAACCACTCCCGTTGTTAGCTCCTCCCGCTGACCCTCGAACATATCTCCATGTAAGTTGGATACACTACACAAGTAATTTTTACTACTGGTAGCTTTAGGGCACTGTGCTTTAAGATGACCTGTTACACCACATAAATGACATGCATAGGTAGATCTGTCTCTCGTGTCCAGTCTAGGTGCATAGTGGGGTGCGGTACTTGGTCTAAACTGATGGGGTTTAGAATCATAAGGGCCAAATGTCTTACCAAATGGGGCAGGTGGGCGAGGTTTAGGAGCAAGGGGTGCATTTGATGGTCGACGAGCAGCTAGGAAAGCTTCAGCCATGTCCGCCGCTTCTTTGGAGGTCTTCGGGTCCCTCTCTTTGATCCAGGTACGAAGCTCAGGACTAATGACTTTGAGGAATTGTTCCATGATGATTGCATCTCCGATTTGTTCCTTGGTCTTTGTCTTCGGGTCCAACCATTTGTTGTAGAGCTCCTTCAGTCGGACCTGTAGCTCTTGAGGGGTCTCCTCTTCTTTCCGCTCCAATGAACGAAATCTCAGCCGGTATGTCTCTGTGCTGATCTCAAACTTTTGCAACACAGCACGTTTTACTTTGTAATAGTTCATCGTATCATCAATGTCCATAGCCATATATGCTGAGCGAGCTTTGCCAGTGAGGAGTGGTGCCAGGCGAAGAGCCCACTCATCACATGGCCACTGACAAGCATGTGCAATTCTCTCAAATATGCACAAATAATGTTCAATGTCCTCACCATCAGTGTAGGGTTGCATCTTTGGGCCTTTCCAGTTGGTGTTCTGCATTGTGCTGGAATGCCTGGAATATATTTGGTCATCTTGAACATGTTGGGTCTTTCTCCACTCGGAGGGGACTTCCATCTGTTGCCTACGGCTTTGTTGAACTTCCTGGTGAAGGTGGGACAGGTCTTCCTCCATCCTTCTCCATCGCGTCTCCTGGTCCCTCATGTGATGATGTAGCAGATCTGTGAGTTGCTCCATGTCCGTAGATTTCCGTTCTCCGCCGTCTACTTCCTGCTCTTCCTCTGGTATGATGTCCAGCTCCTCCTCGGGGATGGTGTCCTCCTCCTCCTCCTCCTCGGGGATGGTGTCCAGCTCGCCCTCAGGAGGTGGATCAGTTCCTGCTTCAGCACTGGTCTTTTTCTGTTGTCTGGTCTCCATTCTTCACTGCCTCCCACTGGCCTGGATCCCACCACTGCCACCATATGTGGAGAAGCTGGCCAATGTGGTCAAGTAGGAGGCAGACTCAGAAATTCCCATAGTAGCCAAATATTTATTTCACCGTGATAAAATGTGGCAAAACAAAACTTTACAAATATACAAAATAACTGTCAAAAAATGCTTAACAGAATCAAACAAACGGCACTTAACTGAACTCAGGAAACGTACCACATGTACCCAGCTACATGGTTCTCTCTAGACTGATTGCAAAACCCCTTTTTAAAACACTCCCCAGCAGGAAGACCCTCCCCCGGATCAGTCCATCTCTAGGAGGCAAGTATCAGGTACAACTCACAGGTAGGTTTTTCTTACAAACACTTTCAGCTCAGGTTACTTCAACCCTCCAAATATGTTTTTCAACTTAACAATAAGTAAACACAAAAATACACTACAAAATACAAATACTTAATACAAAACTTTAAACCAGTTCCCCCTTGCACATGGTTTGGTCCATGGGCAGACCCAAGTTTTTAAATATGGCTGCCTGCACGGACACGCCTCATTCTGGACCAGGTGGTAAGTATTACTTTGATTGTATTGCAATCAACTAAACCTTTTAAACAAAATGAAGCATTTAAAATAAATACTGTGTGTTGCTTTAACTGAAATGTAAACAAATAAACAAAACAAACCTGGGATAGTTATGTTTAACTGTTACATTTGGATATTGGAAAAATTATGACTGAAATGAATACATAAACTTGTAAGTGTCAACAGAAATTAACGGGACAAAGTAACCTCAAACCTACTTTGTCACACTGATTTACAATTTTGTGCATTATTTCTCTATGAATTTGAATTGTCGGTAACACTTTATATTAAGGTGTGCTCATTAAGTATTAATAAGGTATTAATACACACTTGTCCATCTGTACCCAGCCTTATGTATCTATTTATTCTGTGTGTGCGTGTGCGTGTGCGTGCGCGCGTGTGTGTGTGTGTGTGCGTGCGTGTGATTGAGAGATCTGTATATATTCGCGGGATGGGAGGGGGTGCGGGGCGTATTGTTTTAAATGCTGTAATCTGTAAAGCACTTTGTGATACCTTTTGGTATGAAAAGTGCTTTATAAATAAAGTTTGATTTGATAAATACAAGTTAAGATAAGATAAGTTAAGTTTCTGTTAAGTGAATATAAGATAAGTTTTAGATACGTTTTAGGTAAGATAAGTTAGGTTTCAGTTAAGTTAAGTTAAGTTTTAGATAGGGTAAGATACATTTTAGTTAAGTTCAGATAAGTCTTAGTTAAGATATGTTTAGATAAGTTAAGTTTCAGTTAAGTTCAGATAAGTTAAGATTTAGTTACGTTTTAGTTAAGCTAAGATACGTTTTATTTAAGATAAGATAAGTTTTAGGTAAGTTAACTTAAGTTTTAGATAAGTTACGTTTTAGTTAAGATACATTTTAGTTAAGATAAGTTTTAGATAAGTCAACATTTAGTTAAGTTTTAGTTAAGATACGTTTGAGTTAAGATAAGTTAAGATAAGATAGGTTTGAGTTAAGTTAAGCTAAGCTTAGAGGTGCACCGATCTGATTGGTCACCGATCATGATTGGCCGATCACGGCCTAATTTTTGTGATCGGTGAAATGTGCCGATCAGACGGGCCGATCAAACGTAGATTTCACAGACTTTCTTACAGTAGATATTCTGGTGAAAACTCTGCAGTATAGCGCCGCTCTAAACCGAGTTTTAAATGTAATTTGTGGTTACACAACACAAAATTGTTTACTGTAAACTATAAAAAAAGATGACCATGAGGGAAATTCTGTAAAAGTTATAAAATAATAGGCGATAAACCAATAGCCTACACAGCATATAATAATATCAGAAATAATAAATAATAATAATAAAGTTGGAGGTTAAACAGGACAATGTAGATTTCTAGCTAGTATGCTATACAATATTCAAATATAAATATTGAAAATAAATTCACCCAATTCAACGCTTCACATTTTGAGAAGCCCAGTATTTGTGTTAAGTGCCTTTTGGCAACTACGTGGTACTCCGCACTTAGTAGGGTGGGTGATGTCACAGGCCTCACTGCAGGACTTTACTCAGGCACGGAAACCACTTTTACTTTTTAATATCCTTTATTTAGTAGTCACCAGCAGGTAAAAAACCTTTAACAAAGGGGACACACAAACCCAACAACTTAGGTCATGTCAATAGTGTATTTCACAACTTTCCACATGTCACTTTTTTCTCTTTATTTTTTATGCCTTTGCCTTTAACATTTAACTTTAACTTAAACACATCACAGTCATTAAATCTGTCACGTTCATAATTTGCATATATACTATATACCATAACATAAACAGCATGTCCCTTTAAGTATAACCCTTTTTTCCTTTCACATGTACAACAGTTTAAATACAAATGCACTCAAGACACCCAATTCACAGCAACCAAACATGTTCCCCACCTTCACAATGACCACTCACTTTCTTTCATTATTCCCCCAATTTCAAACGAAATACATCTCCACTGGAGAATACGTCCATAATATAATCAAAGGAAACAGATCTGTACCAGATCAGCGCTCATCTTGCGTAGCATAAACGCACTTTGTTATTTTAACATAACATTATTTTAACATAACATAACATGAGCGATCGCTTCAAAACTCCTGTTTGTCGGTTCAACAGTCCGGAGAATGAGAATGAGGTTTTCATCTTACCGGCAGTTTCTTAGGAGGTTACTTAGATGTCACAAACACCCTGCGTAGCAGCAGCTCACCATCAATACGATCTGTAGCCAGAGGACCGGAGTTTTGTGTGTTTTGGGGTGCGCACAGCTGATTGTCATTTCACTAACGCTCTGCACCTGCTGCGGCGCGCACGCAATCAAGGCAGACTGCGGTCACGTGACGGTTGCCATGACACCTCCCACTCGATCTCAAGTCTTTGATGATGAGATCGCCCCATTTTGGCAACCTCTGACCTCTGGTCCTCTATGGGAAGGAGAACCACTAGTCAGCGGACATCCCTCCTGACTACTGTGGTTGGCCAGGAACCATCTGCTCCTGATGGATCCGGTTTGGTTTGGTTTGGTTTTGGAGCTGGAGTGGGTGTGCTCGGAGCAACTTTGATGTGAGCATCTCTGACAGTTCCCTTGGAGTCCGTGTTGACTGCGACGACTCGACCCAATCTGAATTGGCCTCGTAACGCATTCTGGTCACACACCCACACAATGTCGTTCACGGCTACGTTGCGCTGTTTCGTGTACCACTTACTGCGGACAAAGAGGTGTGGACCTGCCAGTTGACTCCAAGCTTGCCAGAACTTGTTTACTTGAGTTTCCATTTCCTGTAGACGTTTGTAGGGATATGTGGCAAAATCTAACGTTTTGGCGTTACCATTTGAGAAGACCTGCCAAGGAGGAGGGAATTGGGTGTGACATACTGGATACACCCCTCCTGGCTTTGAGCTCTTGCATCGATTGGCCTCTCATTGGCCAAGTTGGCTGCTAGCTGTAGTGCTGTGAAGAATTCACTGAAGCTTAGCGCTTGGCTCCTCCAAGACTGATTTTGCTCCTACAAAGTTGGTGCCTGGATCAGACCATATTTTCTTCGGATGGCCACAGATCGCTGTGAATCGGTGATATGCTAGCAAGAATGCTTCCGTTGACATGGCATTCACCAGTTCGGCATGAACAGCCCGACTGGCCATACAGCAGAACACCACACCCCAGACTTTCATCGTGACTCACTTCTTCACATCATCGCGGATGTTATATGGGCCGAACAGGTCAGTGGAGGTATACTCAAAGGGAGCAGCAGGGGTTGTCCTCTCTAAGGGTAAGTCTCCCATTACTTGCTGACATCTTTCTGCCCTTCTTTTTCTGCATAGCATGCAAGCATCAACGATCTTTTGGGCTAGCTTCCGTCCACGAACAACCAGGCCTTCCCTCTCATCTTCAGTAGAGTAGCTGCAACACCGTCATGGCCTTTCTTGTGAGCTTCCCTGGCGATTAGGGTTGACAACCAGGCGTCGTAGGGTAGGAGAGGCACTGCGGCCTTGTCCTCTTCAAAGGACTGGATTCGACCACCACACAGAAGCAGCCCAGAGGTTTCATCCCTGAATGCAACAAGCCGGTCTGTCGTCGAACTGGAAAAAGCATGTCCGTTTCGGGCCGCTAGAAAGAGGTCTCTCAGCGCATCCTCACGTTCTTGAACCGTTATGGTCCCTGCCGAGCTGACTGCCTCCCACTTTGGTGTGTTAGAAGGTCCTTTTGGTGCCATAAACTTTTTGGCTGCCCTCCACACCAAAGCTGCGGTTTGCACGAGACGGTCCAGGCTACCGAAGCGATGTGCTCTAATTAGACGACCGACATCAGAGGGAGGCCTCCGAGGGACTATTCGTGTGTGCTCCACCGTCAGACTGGTGTTTAGTAGGGTTGGGCACCGAGAACCGGTTCCTATTTGGAACCGGTTCCTAAAGTCCGGTTCCGGAACCGTTAAGACGTTTGTATTTTGATTCTTTTTTCGATTTCTAAATGCCGGCGATGCGGCCCGCACAGCGGCGTCGGAAGCGTTTGGAAGGTGGGGGGACACATTTCAAAAATGCTCAGCAGCTCCCCTCCTCCTCGCAGCTGGGTCGACAAATTTGGGGCGGATAACACAACACCTGTGGAGCCGCTGTTCTCCTGTCCAGCCCTGGCTTCATGACGCTTTGTGAAAAAACTCAGTGAATTAAGCGCTCTTATGAGATGGCGCGCTCGTGTTTGCATCCTCATTTATTCAGATTCAGCCACACACGTTAACTCCTGCCATCGCAAAGAAAGATCTCAACGCTTGTATCTTCACATTTTCCACAAACGCAGATAAAACTGAGTCAAGGGGTAAAGGAAGCAAACATTTATCCGTTAAATGAATAATTCAGATATTATTTCGTTAAGTTAGACTCCAGACAGCGAGGACAAGCGTATTGACCGGTTGAACACTCGTGCTAGCCCGGTGCAGTTTCCCCAAACTCACGCTACATCAGTTTCATCACTCGCTTTACAAACACATCCAAAACTGATGTTCCTTACCTTAAAATTACTGGTCAGGCCCTTTGTACCGATGAAGACAGGGAAACACGCTGTCCACCTGCCGAGGACCGCGAAAAGTCCTGCTCCTCCATGTGATAATCCGTGAAAAACTCCCAAGACTCGATGCACGAGTGTCCTTGTGCTTTGGTTTGGTCAGATCTGTCAGTCCGTCCAACGATAAGCCTCCAGTATTCTCACTTTAGCTGTTTTTCAGCGGTTTACAGAGCCATGTTTACATTTCAGCCGCTCTGAGGTGATGGAGGCGGAGCCGCATAAACACAGCTACGCAAAGCGGAGCGTATATGCGCCGCGGAGCGACGCAATTGAGAATGAGGAGTCACGTGCCTAGTTGGGGTGATTTGGGCGGGGCTCTGAGCCTGTCGGAGATATTGGCTGCGGATTGGGGTCACGCCCCCAGAATTTCACGCATTCCTCATATTCCAGAGCACTTTAAATTTTGCGCATTTACGTTTTCGACGAGACAGAGACGGATCTACGAATACGACAACGAAAAGACAGAAAGTAAAGCAATGCAAAGAGATAAGGCGAAAGAAAAGGGACCTTACAGGAACAAGCTCATATACCAAGCGCAAAACTGCGCTATTTGGAGAAGCTTGCGGACATTCAAAACATCAACACACAAGCTCCCTGCAGCGGAGACCTGGGGCCGAGTGCACCAGCTGGTCGTAAGATAAGTTAGGCCTAAGTCTTACGCTGGGCTTAGCTAAGTCTGACGTAGTGAGTGGACTTTGTACCGAGTGCACCAGGAGGACTTACGTCTGGGCGCAGCTGCACCTGGTTGTAAACTGCGCGTTCACGTGAAAACTGGTGATGCTGCGCTGTTGTCTTAGCAACGGGTGTCAGGCGGCAGGCGCAACGCAACATGGATGGAGGCAAAAAGAGAAAGGAAAACTTTACGGACGGAGAAATCCGCAAACTTTTAGAAATGTTTGCGGAAAACAAGGACACCCTCACGTCAAAATGTAATAATAGTAATACAAACAAGCGAAAGATGATCAAGTGGAGAGAGATGACAGCGGCGATCAACGAGTGTAGCAGCGGAGGGCGGACCGTTAAAGAAGTTCGGAAGAAGTGGAAAGATCTTTTGTCCCGGGCCAAAAAAGACAAGACCCTCCTCAAAAAACCCCCGACAGGTGGAGGCCCTCTTCCTAAGACGTCGCCATACAGCGACATAATAATTGATATTTTTGGCGAAGAGTCGTTGGCTTTTGTGGGTCTAAATGGAGTTGACAGCTCCGCGTCATTGCCCGACGAGCGAGACGAGGAGCTGGAGGATGAATGCGATGTCGTGACGGACACCTGTGGTAGGCCTACTGTATGTCATTCATAGCTTAACAATAGAGTACTAAGTGCAATGAAATGATCATCTTGAATATTTAATATTACAGAGATGGAGAGAGACGCGGAAAGCCCCGAGCCCTCGTGCGCACCGCAGGAGAAGTCAGTGATGCGCCCGCAGGCAGCTTCGCGCAAAAGAGACTATGACGAGCTCCAAAGAGTCCTCCTCGAAAAAGAGATTGTTAGAGTAGAGGCAGAAACAGCGAAATTGGTCACAGAGAAGGAGAAATTGGATCTAGAGAAAGAAAAAATCAAATTAGAAATAAGGCTACTTGAGAAACGTGCTAGAGACCATATTGTCACTGAAGAAGGTTTCTCCTTCACAATTCTGTAATTAGTTATTTTTATTGTTATTATTTATTGTATATAGTTATTATTTTTGTTTAATAATTTAGGCTAAGTGTCTTTTTGTGAATTAAATTGTTATAACCTATTGTAATTTAATAGACCTGTAAATTAATTATCAAAGTGTCCTAATTTATTTTAATCTGACGTGTGTGATTTCGTATGTCCTAATTTAAGGAATACAACAAATAAACAAATCAATTGTTTTAACTGTCTTTTTTATGTGTAGCAGGTTAGCAGTTTGACATAAACGCCAATTGCGTTAATGCGCATGCAGGTTTATGGTTTGACACAGGAAACACACAATCAACTTGATTCAAAATTAATTTAATCATTTAGTAAGCAAATTCGTTCTATTATATGTTGAATATTTAAATGATGAAGATTAGAACTGATTGGTGAAGTCAGATTATTAAATTTATAGATTGGTGATCAGACGATTTCGGATCAGACGCCCACTGATGTCCTCTTGATTCAGAGCCACAGGGTTCTCCACCTCCTCAGGCTGGTCTAAAACAGCCACTTGTCTCGGAAGAGGCATTCGCTTCTCAACACAAATGTTGTGAAGTACCACACAGGCCGCAATAACAACGCACACGCGTTCAGGATGCATGCGCATTTCGGAGTGGAGACAGTGGAACCTGAAGGAACAATAAAAACATGCAAATTGAAATAGGCACAAGACAATTAGCTTGTAATAATAATGGGTGTTATTTCACTTAGCCTACCTACACTGTTAAAAGTGTTGCTTTCATCAGAAATAAAAAAAATTTAACGTAAGCGGTTCCATCGGCCTTTTGTGTACGGTCAACTTCAGCTCTTTATCAAGTAATAAAAAATATTAAATTAAGTTTGACAGAAAGCAAAACTATGACTTTGAAGTGAACGATTTACTGAACAATTTTGTGTTCTTACAAAGAAAAACTATAACTTAGATGTGATCGATTTACTGAACAATTTTGTGTTCTTACAAAGCAAAACTATAACTTAGACGTGAACGATTTACTGAACAATTTTGTGTTCTTACAAAGCAAAACTATGACTTTGAAGTGAACGATTTACTGAACAATTTTGTGTTCTTACAAAGCAAAACTATAACTTAGACGTGAACGATTTACTGAACAATTTTGTGTTCTTACAAAGCAAAACTATAACTTAGACGTGAACGATTTACTGAACAATTTTGTGTTCTTACAAAGCAAAACAACTTCAAAAATTAATTTCCCAGCTGGGTTTATATTCTGATTAAGCACAACAACTTAATGATAATCAATTTCATTCATATCTTTGTGTTCAAACTTTTTTTCATGATTAATGCATCTCAATTTCATATCATCGTTAACCACTTAAATGAATTAACTATAACTTAAATGTAATACCAAAAAACAAAAGTTATTTTTCTGCAATGTTTATATTGAACATTTAATCAGCATCAAATGTTTAAACATTTTTTCAAACAATAAAAGCTAAACACATTTGAACATGTAAGCAGCAGCAAAGTGCCTATTTTCTTTGGTAACAATGAAGCCCTTTTCTTAACCAAAAATAATACACAATAATAACAACAATGATAAAATGAAATACAGTAGTGAAATATAATCGTGAAATGTAAGGTATATTCCAAGGATGATAGGAAGCTTGTGTTTCTCTCATTCACCTGGCTTCACAAGCTATGCCTTTCTTATTTTGCTTTAGCTGTTGCACGTTGCTATGGTTATGACGGTAGCGGAGTGATATTCAGTAGGATAGTGGTGACATCACAGCTCTACTTCCGGGTCTGCATAGACCGGCAGATGTGCAAGAAACTCTTCAATACCACAATCTATATTTCTGAAACTCAACAGAGTTACTGAACATACTTATCAGGCCCATTAGCCAAAAATGCTGTACCTACTGCTATTAGGGCAATATTTACCAAAATTGCTACATCCGGTTTTAGCGCAGCAGCTCCACTAAACAAAAAGTAGCGACTTTTGTAAATATTACTTTTGTAGCAATAGGTACAGCATTTTTGGCTAATGGGCCTGATAAATAAGTATGTTCAGTAACTCTCTGTTGAGTTTCAGATATACCGATTGTGGTTTTGAGCTTTTTCCCTCGCATATTTGCCAGCCGGCACGGACCCGGAAGTAGAGCTATCCAACCGAATAACAGTGATTTGAGCAATGAAGCCTTCATCAAAGCCATATTAGAAAACAGGTGACTGTTTACTACCATGAAGATTACTTTTACAGAAGAGTACTACCATAAAACCTTTTTTCCTACAAATTCAATCCAATGATCATCATAATAAACTTTTTAATTTGTTTATTAATATGTACACTGGCATTGTAGTAGTAAAAATGACAGCAAAGAACTGAAGATAAATTAATGCACTGTATTGCTATTGAACTATCTTCCCAGATTACAAGGCATTAGTATTTTAATTCTTTATGCCATGGTCAGTGAGAATTCCAATACTATTTGGCGTGCATTAATGTTGTCTAATGCACATGTATTTCAGCAAGTCATATTACTCAATTGTGTGTTTCGGCGATGTGCGTCATCTTCTGTGTTCACAAACAATAATAATAATGAAAGTCACTATAAAATCCACGTTACACCACGTTTCTCTCATTCACAACTTGACTTCACAAGCTATGCCGATCTTAATTTGCTTCCGCTGTTACGCGTTGTTATGGTTGCGACAATAGCGGAGTGATACAACAGTGATTTTGACTTGCCGAACTACATGTACGTTAGACAAAAATGATGTACACCAGTTAGGATTGGAATTCTCTGCAAGTGACAGCAAGAAAAGACTTCTGAGCATTATTTAGATTTTTGAATAGTGAATCATCCTTTTGAAAACTGGTTGTATGGTTATATTGACATTAGTAGCAATAGAAAATTGAAAGATTATAAACAAATCAAGAAAAAAAAATCAGAACTTCAAACTAAAATAAAAGTACAGGAAAGAAATTGTAAAGTGATTGACCACGTGCTTAATGATGCAATCATTTTAAACCTAGGTCCATTTTTTGACTAAACCGGTGTATCTATTAGAGGGCGCAGAAGATTTGCCCCATAAAAAGTCTCTGGAATACCTCAAAGTGTGCTTGACTTTGGGTGGACAGATAATACCAACCAGAAGACGGCAAGATTTTGCCAACGCGGGCAAACCTTTCAAGACTGGCTGGCACATCAGTCCCGATCCCGTAGGTCTCTTGAGACGTGAAGATCATCACTGGGTAGCTGAGATCCTCAGTGAACCCACTAGTCTGTTTAAGGAAACAAATAATGTTTAAACTTGACAGTCTATTAGTAATGTTTCAAGAAGAAGATCTTTATTTATATAGCGCCTTTCACAGACATGGTGACAAAGCGCTTTACATGAGAGCATTTTACATTCACTCCATACTCAGTGGTGGTAAACTACGTTAGTAGCTTCAGTTTCCCCTGGGGGAGACTGACAGAAGCGCTGTCACGACTGCACACATCTGCACCAACGGTCCCTCTGACCACCTCCACACACATCATTCATCCTGGCCTATTGTACATGTTTTTGGTGGTAGGGGAAACCGGAGTACCCGGAGGAAACCTACGCAGACACGGGGAGAACATTCAAACTCCACACAGAAAGGCCCCGTCCAGGTAGGAATCGAACCCGGGACCTTCTAGCTGTGAATCACGAGCTCCAACCGTTGTGCTACCGTGCAGATCACCTTTTTAACCTTCAGATCAATGGTTTTCAACTATTTTCACACCAAGTGTCAGCTAAACGAAGGCACTGTGCACTTAAAAGCATGGAGCAGTGACTGGATGTGGTTATCGTTGTTTGGCTGAGTCCTTGGTCTTATTAACTCTAACTTGTTGGCGATCGACAGATTCCTTCAACAGCTGACTCAGTCCGTAGGTCACTGATCAAAAAGGCTAAGACTGATGCCTTATGAAAAACATTACAGACGGCTAGGATAACATGAAAACAAACCCTGTGTAAAGCGCTCAATCGTTTCCTGGATGTTGTACCGTGAAAACAATTACATAAAAAATCTCACACATTCTTTAAAAGTTCCCTATATCATATTAATAAAGGCTGCATTTATTCTTAATTACCTCCGACAAGAAGTTGGCCGGAGGTTATGTTTTCACCGGGGTCTGTTTGTGACTAAGATAACTCAAAAACTGATCAATGGATTAAGATGAAACTTTCAGGGAAGGTCAGAAATGACCCATGGAAGAAATGATTACATTTTGGGGGTGATCCGGATCACAAAAATTAAGCTGCCTTGGCGGAGGTCTGCGCTCTCCGAGTGCGTTTCTTGTTAAAAACATAAAATCGAATTGAATATCAACATGAGGTAATTAATAGACTTTTTTCCTCAATTTCACCCAACCTTTCTACAAACCTACATCAACGCACTTTAATTTTGAACATTCAAATGATACTTTAAATGATCTATACAAAATGGAATACCTGGTTATCACAAATAAGGTCAGCTTGGTTCTCCCCAATGTACACCATGAGGGATCTCCTCTTTTCAACCGTTGAAGGTGGATTCTATAAAACAAATGAATTTCATTCAAATTTATTATAGACATGTTTTATCCCCCACCACCAACCCAGGGACCCACAATAATTCACATTGTAAGTGTGTATACCTGAACCAACTCCATAATTAAAGCCGTCATCTTTTCACCGAGTGTGCCACCTTTGAGTTGAATAGTGATAACATCTTGGCTGTGTGTTTGTCTAATTCTCGGATAAACGTTGGCTCCAGGATATTCCAAAAAGCCGCTCAAATTCTTGACAAATCTGCCGGCAGATGTGTAGTAGTGGTTAAAAAAAAAGAAAAAATTGTAACAAAACTATGTAAATATACACTTAAATGCAACAACATTTTAGAGCCACACCTGAGAAAAGGGCCGGCCACAGATCAAGAAGAGTGGCAACATTGGATCCTTCAGATAAAACTTCTTGCCTTTCGTAGGCCGAAGGTTTGGGACATCAGGTCATTTATCACTTAGCCATTGTTTTTCTTCTTTGTCTCTGCTAGAAGCTGAACTGTTAAAAGTATATGTTAAAAAAAGAAAAAACTAAAAAAATATCTCAAAAACTCATCCATATTTAAAAGCACGGCAAAATGAATTGTACCTTTATCATATCTTGGTCCACCGTCAGATCTTTTAGGTATCAGTAAGTCACCAGGCTTCTAACAGAAGATAAGAACTGTTATACAGAAATATATTATAGAAATATATACAGAAATATTTCAGATGGAAATGGAAACAAAAATTAGTGTGTGGTCATCAACATTTCTGAAAGGACTTATTTTTATAAAACCAAAAAATAAATTTTTTAGCTGTTACTACTGTGTACATTATATTGACATACAATGTGAGGTACAATGTTCCCTGCCCAACTTAGGCAGGGTTTCTTCAGTCTTCATCTGTACTCAGAAGTGGAGTGTCGGACATTTCACTCTTCATCACACTTAAGCTCTCACTACAGCCAACTACTGCTGACGAAGCTCTTGGGATGAAGAGCGAAACGTCCAACACTCCACCTCTGATTACAGATGAAGACGAGAGGAACTCTGCCTACGATGGATGGACAACATCTGTACGACTGAGAACCGATTGCGAACCGACTGATTTTCCAGGATTTTTTTTTTACAATATGTATCATCTGCTGTATTCCTGTCTTTTTTTTCTGAGAGCTGATTTAACAAGTGAATTTCTCCATTGTGAGCTCAATAAAGAATTATCTTATCTTAAAATAAGTCTTGGCGAATGATAAATATTACAGCCCTAAAAGTTACCTTACCAAATAAGGCCATATAACAATGTTTACTTAGAAACTTGCAAAAAGGGGAGAAGCTACCTGAGGTTAGCACAAACATGAACTGATAACGCACCACGTTTACGTACAACTTTACGGTGACGCAGGGTGAACTGGAGATAATAAAGTGTGCGTTTGATGACGGGAGAACAAGAGATGAGTTCGCCCACTTTGGCTCACCTTGTGTTGTTCACTGAACACTGTATGGGTCACCGGTTCTGAGCTCGTTGAGCTAACGCTGTTGTGGTGTTAGATCTAAGTGCAATTTCATTTCGCCTCCGCCTGATCTACACGTGATCTGACTTTTTAGCGTGAATATTCTCGTCTTTTATTAAGACCTCTCGGGACGAACTGACCCGTAAATGCGTGTAGTATAGACTTCAGTATGATCCTACCTGTTCAGATAGTCCTCCCCAACACGCTAGCTTTCACGGCCACTTACAATGTTAAACCAAATTAATTCTCCAAATTGCCAACCAGAATCTCTGCCAATATTATTTGTATTTTTGGTATTTCGATTTCGTTTTATTGAAAACATTTAACACATAAATGCAACAAAGTTTTCCAAAACATTTCTTTCTAACGACCAACAATATGTTAACATCGGCTAATGCTAGCTGAGAGCACGTATATCGAACATAAGTAGTGATTTTTTTGGCCAGATTTGACAAACATACTAACCACCGTTTTTGCAGTAAAGGATACACCTACCTTGTTTTGTTCACCGAGAAAATATTGCGAGCCACCGCGACGGCAAAGGCACACTTCTGCTCAGGTTCCAAGACGTAGTGCCAGAGCCAGACTGGCTTGAACCGGTCTGAAAGCCAGCCTCCTACAAGCCCGCCCAATAAAGTTTGTTTTCGATCAACACATTATGTTTGTTTTGTCATTACAGGACCACCACTCAGATAAAATAAATACTTAAAGTGTGTTCACTTAAAGCAATAAAATCTGTATTGTATATGGTGCTATGATAATGATTATATAGTACTTAATTGTCAACCAAAAATTTAAAATAACAAAAATTAAGTATATAGTAATTACTTAAAATATTTAAATCAAAGTTTGGTCTGCAGCACTTGTTACAGTGTACGTTTGAGCACCCCGATGCAACGCTCAATAATGCTGCGGGTGGAGGCTTGTTTAAAGTTGTACCTGCGCTCTTGGGGTGTTCTCGGTGCAATGACAGGTGTCATAAGCCACCTTTTCAGAGGGTACCCGCTGTCTCCAAGGAGAAGCCCAGTTATTCTGCCCTCTTCAAATTCCCTGTGAAGTGTGCTTTCTCTCAGGATCCGTGCGTCATGCGTAGAACCGGGCCACTTTGACGCCAAGTCAATTATCTGCATGTCATTGGTACACACAAGCTGGACGTTGATGGAGTGGTAGCCTTTACGGTTGACAAACAAATATTCGTCTTGGGATGGAGCTTGAATGCGCACATGTGTGCCATCAATGCAGCCGATTATCCCAGGCAGCCCTGACTTGAAATAAAAGTCCTGCTTCATCCTTGCCGCTTCTTCTTGCGTTGGCAGGCGGACATAGCGGCCCATAATGCGCATGAGGGCGAGGGAGACTCTCCTTATAGCTCTACACGCAGTGGTCCGGTGGACATTTACCATGTCTCCCAAACTGTTTTGGAAAGACCCACTGGCAAAAAAGCGCAATGCAATCAGCACTTGCTGGGACGGAGACAGCGCGCCGTTCCTCTCCGTTACGTGCTGCAGTTGAGGTGTGAGCGCACCGACTATCTCAAAAATTTTGCCCTATCAAAGCGGAATCTTTCTAGTAACTCACTTTTGTTGTACATTTCGAGAGGGTTGCTTCTGTCTCTCAACACCCTCTCCCTTCTCAGGGCTTGCTCGTTGTTTAAGCAGTAAATTAATCGCAGAGCTGGCATTTTAACGCGTTAAATGGGATATCCCCTGATAGTTGTCAACGCAACAAGCAAGATTTCTGATATTTACGCCTACCCCAGACTGGGCGTAAAAGTTACACCTGGGCGTAGCGCACAGAGAGCTTAAGTCTGAGTGGTGCACAGGTCGTAAGAACGAGGAGGTCGTAACTTTCAGATTTAAGTCAGACGTAGAGTTAAGACCAGGCGTACGACCAGCTGGTGCACTCGGCCCCTGGACCATTTACCTCCGTGGACATACATGGACACAGTAAACTACCTTGTATTTGGTGTAAGTTACTACACGATGCAGGAGTTTAAAAGCCACAAGTCTTTCTGCTGTGGCTGTGTGCAGGACTTGGCTCTACAAGCCTCCAGCTGGTGAAAACAGCGTTGTACTGGCAAAAGTAACTTTCTTCACATGCGTTTAGTGTGTTGTCATTACATTGCATTTAGAGGACACTTCTTGACCAAAATGACAAAGTAATAAAGTGCGTGTTACGCAAACACTACATTGTTACGAGATGTTCAATGTACACAAACGTTTCCAACATGTTTTGACAGGTCAGAGACTTTCGCTCCTTGATGCTGTGTCCATTTCTGTAACCTAAAAAGCGGTATCCCATTGTTCCTATGTTTTCCATATCTATCGTGTGAGGTATTGGAGCAGTTTTTAACGGAGCAGTGACTTCCAGGCGGTAAAACAGTGCGGAATAGCAAGAACCTCCGCTACTACGGCGTTAACAACACACGTAAACGATGTGTATTGCCGCGGGACCGCAACCACTATGGCGGCGAGAGGGGGATCGGTGGGGGGGCTCTGTGCCGTGACGACAACTCCTCATCTCAATACTGGCACGGATAGTGCCAACAAATATTGTTTTTATGCAAAATAAGGCGCGGGTCATATTTTATTGTTTGCCCTCGGGCCGCCTATTGAAAAGGTCCAGTCTAAACTAGTAAATGTAAAGTCAATGAAAATTCACTTTGTGAAAGTGGAGGGGACTTCCGGCGAAAAAAAAAAAATAACTACTCCGCCCGCGTGTGTTCCTTGTTTTTTAATTTCATGTGTTTTTATGTAAAGCACTTTCTGTTGCCTTATGGCAGGAAAAGTACTTAAGAAATAAAATTTGATTTGATTTTGATTTGAAGTCACCTGGCAAATAAAAAATGGCCTGTGTAAAGGCTTTTTCAAATTAAAAAAATATCTTTTTTTTTTCTCTCCTGCACCTCAAAGAATCGGAATCGAGAATCGTTTAGAACAGGAATCAATAGTGAGAATCGGAATCGGAACTGGAATCGTTAAAATGCAAACGATGCCCAACCCTAGTGTTTAGTGCTGCTTCTTTCTTGCTTTGGGCTCTTGTCACGACTGCAGTGATGAACGCCCTTTTCTGGAGCCTGCTCACGTTCTCACTGGCTGCAGTCGCCACATCCTTTGCGGATTTCACAGGCCACTCTTCTTCTGGTTGATACAGAAACTGAGGTCCGTTCTGCCACTGAGAGTCCTCTCCCAGGTCTTCAGGACTATGTCAGCAATGTTGACAGTGCCTGGCACCCACCACCAGTCCTCGACTTTTGTACTTCCTTGAATCTCTCCGATTCTGTTGGCAAAGAAGGTCTTGTAGCCGTAACTGTCCCGCTGAATGGCTCCAAGTATTGTTTGGCTGTCGATGAAGTGATAGTACCGTTGCACTTTAATGCAGCAATGTTGCTCGAAGTACTTCTTAATGCGAACAGCAAAAACTGCCCCACAGATTTCGGCCTTAATTGCCTCTCCTTGCTGATCGAGGGGGGTCAGTTTTTGTACTGGCCTCACAGAACCTTTCTGCTATCCAGCGAGATAAACACCTCCACACAATAAGTCACTGACGCCAGGATGGGTTTAGACCTCTGCATTTATATGGCAGGTGTGAAACTGTAACAACAGAATAATACATCAGTAAATATTCCCAGAGGTAACATGCTAGAAAAACGTTATAAGCTAATCATAGCAGTGTAAATAGTTCGTTAGTATCTTGTAAATAGTTCGGGGTTTTTTGTGAACAAAGTACTTCAAATATACTCTTAATAACTAAAAATGAACACTACACTACAAACAATACTTACAGGGAATGCCCTTAATAAACTGTAAAGCGTCAGGACACAACTCAGCAGCGATCTTTTTACTTTCTCTGTTAGTAACGTTATTAACATTACTTTCCTCGCGCTCTTAAAGGGGCCGCGCACAAATATTAAACAGCCAAAATAAACTGGGCAAAACACTCCCCGTCTGGTATCTAGGGATACCACATAAACTTAAATCTCACCCGAAAAGAGCAGTACCATCTCTGATATTGGTCTATAATAACTCTTAACAGTTCCTTGGGAGGCAACTTTAACCTCAGCCTTTCGTATGACTCCATCTTCACTAGGAACTGTCTTTACTATTATGCCCATTGGCCACTCATTTCTTCTTGTGTGTTTGTCCTTGAGGAGAATAACATCTCCTTGTTTGATGTCAGCCTTTTTGTGGTGCCATTTCTGACGAGATTGAAGGCTATTCAAATACTCCTTACGCCATCTGCTCCAGAAGTTGTCCGCAAGAAACTGGACACGCTTCCAGTGGCTTTTGAGCATTTCTTTCTGATTTACATTGTCGCAGATTTGTGGTGCCACATGTGTTTTTTGTGTCAGCAGCATTGCAGGTGACAAGATATGGGGATGTTCTGGGTCTGATGAAACTGGTAACAAAGGGCGTGCATTTATTATGGCTGTTACCTCTGCAAGAAACGTGGTCAAGATTTCATGAGTGAGTTGAACACGTCCAGCCTGCATCAGCATGTTATCAAGTATCCGACGAGCCACACCAATC
Organism: Neogobius melanostomus; assembly: GCA_007210695.1. Taxonomy (NCBI): domain Eukaryota; kingdom Metazoa; phylum Chordata; class Actinopteri; order Gobiiformes; family Gobiidae; genus Neogobius; species Neogobius melanostomus. Next base: position 527,135 of record VHKM01000089.1, read on the forward strand.
ATCCGTTCCCATACACCTCCCATATGAGATGAATGTGGTGGGTTGAAGATCCACTTGCACTTCTGATTTTGCAAGTAATGTTGTACTTTCCCTTCTTCTGAAGCATTTGTTGTAATTTCCTTGAGAGCGCCAATGAAGTTAGTGCCGCAATCTGAACGTAACTGCTTTGCGGGCCCTCGCAGGGCAAAGAAGCGCCTTAATGCATTGATGAAACTTGATGAGCTCATCTCCTCCACTACTTCGATATGGACGGCCCTTGTGCATAAGCAAGTGAAGAGTACTGCCCATCTTTTACTGTTTGCCTGACCCCCTCTTGTTCGCCTTGCAGAAACCTCCCATGGGCCAAACATGTCCAAACCCACATAAGAAAAGGGAGGCTCCACTTGGAGCCTGTCAGCGGGCAAGTCACTCATTATTTGCTCTTCACACTTTCCTCTTAGTCTTTTGCATGTCACACATTTGCTTATGACCTTGCCAATGCATCGTTTTGCTCCTACAATCCACAAGCCACTATCACGAACAGCACCCTCGGTAAAATGTCTTCCTTGATGATTAATCTTTTCATGGTGGTAGCGCACTAAAAGGGTTGTAACATGGTGCCTGCCTGGATTATAGGGTTTGTTTCTTTAACTCCCAGCCCAGCACGAGAAATACAACTCTCAAAAGCTTGTCATTGCCAATGGTGGGGTTGAGTTTTATGAGTGGGCTCTTTCTGGAGAGATCCTGTTTCTTAGAGATACATTCTATTTCATCGGCATATGTGTCAAGCTGAACATTTCTTATGAAAAAAGTTTCTGCTTGTTCCAGCACTTCAGTGGTGATGCCTGTTTTACAAATGTGCCATCCTGAGCACTTTGTGTTTGTGGACCGAGAGAAGCTTTGTGCAATGTGGATAAGGTTTGACACTGCTCTACTCAGTGACCTCCATGTGGAGAAACGCTCCCAACAATCTGAGTTCAGTGCAGCTTTAGTAACGTGTGTACAGAGTGTGTACACCTCAGGGCGCACCTCTGTGTCATTGTCTGGGTCCAGCAAATCGAATCCTTGTTGCTCCTGCTGGATCTCTGAAGAGCGCTGAAGAAAGACGGGCCGTGAACCATGTTGTGTCTTGCAAAGCAGCAGCTGGGACTGATCGTGAGCCGTGGTCAGCAGGGTTTTGGTCAGTTGTAATGAAATGCCACTGCTCGGGAGTCGTAGACTCTCTAATACGACGAACACGGTTGTTTACATACACATAAAAGCGCCTGGACTGGTTGTGGATATAACCAAGGACCATTTTGCTATCTGTGTAGTAACTGATTTTGTCTATTGGGTGGTCAATCTCTTCAAAAATCACCTCTGCCATTTCCACCGCCATTACTGCGGCACAGAGTTCGAGCCTAGGCACCGTTAGCTCTGGCTGCGGAGTGAGTCGTGCTTTGCCTAGCACAAATCCAACTTCTGTAGTGCCATCATGAGCAGTGACTTTGAGGTATGAGACTGCACATATTGCTTTCATAGATGCGTCTGAAAACATAAATAGCTCAACACCTTTGGCTTGAGAGAGTGACATTCTAGTGTATGATCGAGGAATATGGACCTTGCTGAGACATAAAAGGGACTGTTGCCACTCTACCCACCTTCCTTTCATGTTCTCAGGTAGGGGCAAGTCCCATCTGTAGTTTGAAGTGACAGTTCTCTTAGAAGGTGTCGTCCTTCAATGATCACTGGAGACAAAAACCCAAGTGGGTCAAATACACTGTTGACGGTAGGGAGGACCCTCTGCGCGTGTATGGTTTATCAAAGCGAGGTATGTGAAAGATGAAATAGTCCTCCATTATGTTCCACTTTACACCAAGGCTGCGTTGATCTGGGAGATCATCCTTGAACAGATCTAGATCCTGAAGATCTTTGGCACGGTCCTCAGCTGGAAATGCATCCATCACTTTGACTTTGTTGGATGCTATTTTGAGGAGGCGGAGGTTTGAGTCTGCCAGGATTGCCTGTGTCCATTTTAATAAGTCAATGGCTTCATGTTCGGTGGGAACAGATTTTAAGGCATCATCCACGTAAAAGTCACGTTCAATGAATTGACGGACATCTGACCCGTATTTGACTTCTCCTTGTTGTGCAGCTCTCCTCAGACTGTAAGTTGCCACAGCAGGGAGGGGCTGCTGCCAAACACGTGGACTCGCATTCTGTAGTCAACCAGGTCATTCTGTGGATTGTTGTCTTTGTGCCAAACAAATCTGAGTACATCCCTGCAGTCCTCACGCACCAGGAAGCAATAGAACATCTGTTGGATATCTGCAGTAACCGCGACTGGATGCTTCCTGAACCTGACAAGCACGCCTAACAAACTATTGTTTAGGTTAGGCCCTGAGAGTAGTACTGCATTGAGAGATGTACCTTCAAACTGTGGGCTAGAGTCAAATACCACTCGGATTTGTGATGGCTTTTGTGGATGGTACACTCCAAAATAGGGCAAATACCAGTATTCTTCCTCATCCTGAACTGGTGGTGCGAGCTCTGCGTGCCCATTGTCCAACATTTTCTGCATAAAGTCCAAAAGATGGGCCTTCATCTCAGGGTTTTTGTTAAGAGTACGTTCTAGCGACTTGAGGCGACTGATTGCATACCGGCGATTGTTGGCGAAATGGTAGTGGAGCCACCCAGCTTTGTGTCTCGTCTTGAAAACACTCATTGTCCATAATTTCAAGGAATAGCAGGTCGACCATTGAAGGTGCGAGCTTGTTGTCGTCTTTGGTTTGGCAGAACACATTGTTTCCCATTGTTTCGTTTTGTGCATTGCCTTTCATTTGCGTGGCACTGCTGATTGACAGCTGTCCCTTTGAGTGACCGGTGTCTGCTTTGACAGTAAAGTGACTTTCACATGGGGGGAAATGGGTCGGTCTCCCATTTGTCAGTACGTGAGTCTTGAGAGTGGTAACTTGTGGAGGTTTATGAGTAGTGCCCAAACATACATCTCCAACTATCACCCACCCTAGGTCCAGTCTCTGAGCATATGGTGCATCGTGAGGGCCATTGATTTGATTGCGCACTTTATGAACTCTGAGTATGTCCCGTCCAAGCAGTAGTAGAATCTCCGCATTGCTGTCCAAAGGAGGGATTTTGTGAGCTATGCTTTCAAGATGGCGATGACAATTTGCAGCGGCAGGAGTGGGGATTTCTTCTCTTTTGTTTGGTATCATGTTGCACTCAATTAACATGGGTAGGTGTATGGCATGGGCACCATCTATGGACTCTATCATGTAGCCAACAGCTCTTCTTCCAGCAGTAAGGCCTATACCACTACACGTTTGAAGGGTGTATGGTGCTGCATTACCTTGTACCTTGAAAATGTCAAAAAACTCAGAGCGTGCAAGTGACACGTTACTCTGGTCATCCAGCATAGCGTACATTCTTTTGCTTTTGCTAGAATCATTGGCAGGATGTACATTGACCAGGCATATTTTAGAGCAAGAAACCCTCTCCACATACCTCAGTACAGCTTGAAACAACTGTTGCCTCCTGTCCTTCTTGACTCTCCCCGCCGTAATCTGCTGGAGGCTGGGGGGATTTGGGACGGTAGGTGCATCTGAATGCAAGGCAGTTGGGTGCTTGTCACTGTCACATTCTAAACATTTAACTGCTGCATCACAGTTTCGAGCTACATGTTTGTTGGATGCACAGCATTTGAAACAGATATTATGTTGCTTTAATATTGTCTTTCGTTCCTGAAGAGGTTTTTCTCTAAAGCTCCTGCATTGCTGTAAGGCATGTGGTTTATTATGCACAGGGCAGCTTTGTCTGGTCCTTCAGTGGGTGGGGCAGTAACATTAGTTTTGTGCACAGACACTATTCTGCGATTGATACCTTGACTGTCACTGTACCTGTCCTTTTTAACTCCAGTGGTGACCAGCGACTGCAGACTGAAGCTCGGGTCATTGCGTGCTTTTGCTTGAGTTTCTATGAAATTAAGAAAGAATGTGAAGGGGGGGAAAGTCACCCTGTACTGCTGCTTGTAACGTGAACCTTCCATCATCCATTTGTCCTGTAGTCCAAACGGCAGTTTATCCACGATTGGCGCGACCCCTCTTGCAGTGTTAAGATAAGAGAGTCCATACAGATATCCTTCTTCTTTTGCTGAATTAATCTCCAGTAGCAAATCACTCAGCTCTCTTAGTTTACGACTGTCTTTGGGCCCTATTTTGGGGAACTGATCCAGTTTTGCGAATAGAGCGCCCTCTATAGCCTCTGGCGATCCATACACCTCTTCCAATCTCTCCCATATAAGCTTTACTGCCACTAATGGTTTGCTTATATTTACTGCTTTAATGCGTTGTGCATGTTTGGTGGATTCAGGACCAAGTGACTTTATTAGATGATCTATTTCTTCTGTTGCTTTAAGTTCAAGGGTCTCGACCGCATTGAGAAATGATGATTTCCAGGACAGGTAGTTTTCAGGCTGGTCATCAAACTTGCCAAGTTCTGATGTTAGCAACTGGCTCTTCACTAAATACCTTGCAAGTTCATTAGTGTCACTGGAATGGTATTGTGCAGCGGAGTAATACTGAGAACGACCACCAGAGGGCAGTGTAAGCCCAGGAGAAACATGACTCCGGTTTTGCTGGTGATTTACAGCTTGTGGTTGTCCTCCCTGTCTGTCAGGTAAAGAATATTTGGGTTTAGCGCCACTATTTCTGGGGGTGTAGGAGAGTGGTAGTCTTTTGACACTGTGTGCAGAGCATCTTGTTGCATTTGTGCATCTTTTGGCTGGACTGAATACATGCCGCTTTCTTGTTTTAATAAGGCTTTACCGGCATCGCTGGGCTGACGATGTTTCTGTATGTATTCTGCAGTTCGTTCATAGCTACTTTGTATTTCTGGAGGTAGGAGTTCTGATTCCTGACCATCACTTGTGTCCAGCTCTGCAGCAGCTGACTCCAACACGGCTGCCTCAACGGCTGCAGCTTGAGCTTCACCTTCTTTAGCTAAAATATCTCTACCTCTAATTTGGCTTTTTCAACCTTAATTTCACCTTCTTTCTTTGCAAATTCAGCTCTCTTTTGGGCAGCTCCTGCTTTGGCACGTGCAGTGGCAGCTGCTAATATTACACTTGAGGCTGAGGAACGGCTGGATTTCTTGAACCTGAAGATCCTGCTTTGGTTGCCATTGATGAGCTGGTATGATGTGCCTTTACGCTACCTCAATGATACTGCGTCTGCCGTGCTGGTCAGCGTATGACGGTTGCAGCATGAGATGAGGAGTTCATCAACTGTGGGTGTCCCTTTTCACTGTACTGGCCTCACAGAACCTTTCTGCTATCCAGCGAGATAAACACCTCCACACAATAAGTCACTGACGCCAGGATGGGTTTAGACCTCTGCATTTATATGGCAGGTGTGAAACTGTAACAACAGAATAATACATCTAGAAAAACGTTATAAGCTAATCATAGCAGTGTAAATAGTTTGTTAGTATCTTGTAAATAGTTCGGGTTTTTTGTGAACAAAGTACTTCAAATATACTCTTAATAACTAAAAATGAACACTACACTACAAACAATACTTACAGGGAATGCCCTTAATAAACTGTAAAGCGTCAGGACACAACTCAGCAGCGATCTTTTTACTTTTCTCTGTTAGTAACGTTATTAACGTTACTTTCCTCGCGCTCTTAAAGGGGCCGCACACAAATATTAAACAGCCAAAATAAACTGGTCAAAACAGTTTTGTTTTAGCTTCCACAAGTCGAACAATTGGGTGGCCCTGGGTGCAGGTCCATCGCAAATACAGGACTGCTCCATAAGCATGATCACTCCCGTCAGAGAAGGTGATAGCGTAGGGACTCTCCTGGGCACATGGTGGGGTTAAGGCTCTAGGGAATCTTATGTGCTTTAACCTAACATAGTCCTCGAAGACCTTAATCGCGTCTTCCCTGAGGGTATTCGACAGGGCTTCGTCCCATGTATCCCTGACAGCCGATGATACCGCTTTGGCTTCTTGGAATGCCCGTCGAACCAGAATGGCGCCCTTCTGTTTTGTAGGAGCCGTAAGCCCGATAGGGTCGTAGAGACTGGCTACTTGGCTGAGGAGCTCTTGTCGTGTTAGGGAATCTGGTGTGCACGTTCTCACTTGGTCCACCGGAAGGTTGTGGCCTAGACGCATCTTTTGCTTCTTCTTGGAGAAGTTAATGGCAACCATGGCGTGCAGTGTGTCATCATCCAGGACGTAATCAAGGCCAAGCGCTTTGTTCTCATCGTCGCTCATTTGGTTTGGCAACATCACTGTCTTGGTGGTGGACTTATCTTGACCACTGCCCTTGGCCTTGTCTGCCCGGTTGATCTGACCAGATATGACCCAGGGCTTGAGGTAGAATCCACCGGTTTGAAGGATTCTTCCAATGCTTTGTGTGACGCAGTGCAGCCGTTCCAGGTCATTATGTGAGGTCAGTATGTCATCTACGTAACTGTCTTCATAGAGGACCCGGCGCTCATCCTCCAGGTGATAGGGAGGTCGGCGGTCTCTCTCATCGCTAAATGGGCGATGCACCCCGCAGGCTTATCACCGATGTTGACCCGTGTGATCGCATACACCCCGATTTCATCGTCTTCAGTGTCTCGCCAGAGGAAATGATGGAGGTGTTTTTCTCTCTCTTCGAGCCACATGGAGTTGTACATTTTCTTTATATCACCAAGAGCAGCAAACCTCCCACTTCTGAAACGTAGCAGCACAGCACGAATCGGATTGAGTACATCCGGTCCCTTCATCAGAAGGTCGTTAAGACTCAGGCCTCTAAACTTCTGGCTGCTATTCCACACAAGCCTCACTGGAGTTGTCACGGAGTGGGGGTTGGGGGCTATCAGATGGCTGATGTACCAAACAGGACCAGACCAGGTTAGCAGTTCGTCTTTAGTCAGCTTAACTGCAGCATGCCGAGACACCATCTCATGGACTTGAGCAGAATAAGCAGCTTTCCACTCTGGATCCTTTGCGAGTTGCCTCTCTGTCCGTAGGAACGTGGCCTCCACCCCCTTTTATTATCCCGTAGTGTTGCAGGGTCGACCAACCAGGGATACCTGCTGTGCCAGTGGGGCTCACTGCTGTGGTTGTCCTGCAGCACGTAGGTCAGGCCATTCTTGACTACCTCCAGCTCCCGCTCTTCGGCAAGTGTCATTTCTTTGCCGCCCGGCTGGCAGTTTCCGCAGCGGCAACCACCACACTTCGGCTCACATGCTGCCCCAATACTTTCCCAGCTCCACCCCTTCAGGAAGTCTCAACTTGTGGCAAAGCAGGACTGTTCCGATTGGCCACCAGCGATGCACCTTGGGGTTCCATCAGGGAGTTCCTCATACTTGACAGCTGCCAGCCTCATCGACCGCGCAAAGTGGGCCCCTGAGGAGTGGGTGTGAATGAGTGTTTCCTCAAATAACTCCGGGTGGGCTCCACCGACTGTCTTCCCCAAGGGACCATCCCACAGCACCAGGTCACCGACTGATTGGACCTTCTGCGGGACCAAGCGACCCTCCTTGTGACTAACAAGAAGATCAATCCTCTTTGGCCATTTCAGGTCATTAGGATGCACGTTGGGGAAGAACTTTACGAGTTGTCTCGCTGTGACAGGTTGCTGTATGTCCGCTATGTTGTCCAGCCCGTAGCATACCAACTGGTGAGGTTGCACCGTGCCCTGTGGAGTGCCTACTCTGATCTTCAGCAGATATCTCCGGTTGCCATGACAATTTGTCACTGTTAAATTATGAACCATAATGATCAATTACAACCATGTGATCGGATCGGCAATGATCGGTATCAGCCGATCAAAATTTTAGTTTTTAATTTTAGTTTCAAAAATCCTGATCGGTGCACCTCTAGTTAAGCTTTAGTTAAGACAAGTTGAGTTTTAGATAAGTTAAGTTTAAGTTAAATTAATATAAGTTAATATAAGATAAATTATTAGTTAAGGGCCTGGTCGGTATTTGGATAAGAGACCGTTTGGGAACACAAGAAGCCTGGGTGGTTGTAGTGTGAGAGTGAGTGGTTGGAGGTGGTGGGAGGGGCCGATGGCGCAGACTTGTAGCGGCACTTCCATCAGTCTACCGCATGGCAGCTGTGGCTACAATAGCCTCTTACCACCAAGTATGAAGAGAATAAATTATTACAACAGTGCGACTCTTTGAGAACTCTGGTAACACAGGCATGAAAAGTAACATACAAGTGTTAGTCAAAAAATAATATTATTATTATGACTTTACCCAAGAATGGCGGGGAGCGAGGCAGATAGCGGCCTCTGATTGGCTGGCGAGTGAGGCTTAAAGGCCCTATACCTGATATTCTTCTTTTTATAACAGACAATGAAAGAGGAAGCCACAAAATTAAAATGTTAGTTATGGTCTAAACTCATTTCTAACTTTTCTAACATATTTGTAGCATCTCGAATCTTCACAGGGACGGGTTTATACTCACATTTCACTTTTGGGTCACTGTCACAGAAAAGCTGGAAAACTAGCCTGCAAGTTTATATAATTGTTCAAAATGCTTTATAAGTAGAGGCACAGTGTTTTTCCCACAAACGTCATAGTGTACTAAATACTAAAGGAGGACAAAGCAAGTTTTGTTCCATTAACAGAAAAAAAAAAATCAGGCATTGTGCCTTTAAGAAGACCATGCGGTCACTTTGAAGAATATAGATTCAGGAGTTAGATTGATATGTGATGAGTGTATGTTACTTTTTTAATTATGATTTTACGTCTAATAGGGCTGAAACATTGGCAAATCTATTTTGAATTATCCAACAGGACTGTAGGAACTGATAACGGAATGAATTTGGCCAGTTTCAAAATACACTTTTATAGTTCCATAAGCTTTTGTCCTAAAAATGACAGCCTTATGTGGTGTCAATGGCAGAGAATTAAAATGGATTGTATTGAATAATAATATTACATTATATAAGATAGAATTTGACTTTATACAGTATAGGTAAAATTATTAAGGCCACAAATGGTCAAGATCAAAAGCTGCCAGAGGGAAAACGTTACTTACTCTACTGCACCACTTCTTTAACAAACGCTGGTTTACGGATGTGTTTTCTACAACATGAAGGTACAGAGACACAAACGGTGAGAAAATGGTTCAAAGGCCCAATTTTGAAATGCTAAACATAATGCTAACGTTAGCTTCCTGCCGCATGCTAACGGCTAGCTGCGACTGCTGTTTTTTCACTTCTAATGGATACTCTGCTGTCTCAAAACATCCATCAGGACCCAGTTTTGATTTTGCTTTATTACTGTGTGCTAAATATGCTTATAGTCCGCCAGAAAATGGGTAAAAAGACTTTAAATTGATTGAGTGACAGAGTTCCTTCCTTAGCTAGAACAGAATTCATATTTGGAAGGGGACATCTCCATGGTAACTATAGGGTGATCTCGTTTCTATGGCTCCTGCAGGTCAACATTCTCCAGTGTTAGCTCAGGAGTTGTTCAACACACAGCCATTTTGTTGTTTGCAGAGAGAAAAGTTGTCGAAAGTCATCTCAAACCCTCGTCAAACATGTCCTTTTACACTTGGATTGAAGGTTTTGCAACGCGTAAGTATCGTGCTACAACATATGTTCTTTTATGTGCAAACGTGCCGAAAATGTGACAGTTTGGCCCAAACTGGTTTAGTTTTCGGTTCAAGTAGACGTTTTTGTAATGCCGTTTAGATTTATGTTGCTAGTAAAACAGAAATATACTAACACGGGTGTCTCACAAAATGCTGGGCCCTGTGTATAAACCCATTTGGTGATGTTTGATCTGATTTTAAGCAGTGAACAGGATTTCTGAGGGCTCCTTTCTGCTCTGGGCCCTGGGTAAACAGTCAGATTTCCCTACATATAGTTTTGTTTGAAAGGCACAAAATGTCAAGAGTGTTAAATTTGATTGCTTGCTTAGCTTGTACAAAAGCGGTTTAGACATTCCTAAGGACTGTATGATTTAATAAAATCCCCACAATATCACTGAATACCAAGATCCTTTGACTAATGATTGTATTTATCTGTTTGTCTTTTCTAGAGGTGTGTAGAAGCGTTCGCCTGCAGAAGATGGGCTATTACAGAGACGGGGACTTTCACCGAGTCCGAACTCACAGCTGCACGCGAGACCTCTGCTCATGCCCAAGAGCCTGTCATCCAGCTACACAGAGCACCCTTATCACCCCACACGTTACGCATCTTCGTTCTCACGACATGTTTTCACATATTCCCACCATTAGCCTGTCTGCGACAACTGAACCAACCACGCCACATTGCCTCACACAGACTCCTCTGACATTTGCATAAACAAACACATATGAGACTTTTAAAATGTTTTTTTAGTTATGATTAATCCTAGTTTATGACGTTGGGCGTGCCAGAAAGTGATCAGCCCGTTGCCGGACATGAGATGCACTACGTCTGCTGCTAAGTTCACTAACACTCTGGGAAAATGTATTTCCTGAGATAAAGACCACAAAATTAAGAAACACATAGAATATTTTATGGATAATGTGAGTCAGATAACGTTTTTAATTATTTCACACGGATGTACATGATGGCGTGGTTTTCTCCTGTGGGATGAGAGAAGACACAAAATCAGTGCATCTCTATTAGGCCACTGCACATGTGCCGACATAAATGGTCAGAGTTTTGCGGGTTGCGGGCATACACGTCGCAGTTCTCTCGTATGGTTGACTAAAGCTTGGCCATTTCGCCTGCATATGTTCCAGAAAGTGCGTTTTCTAAATAGGACCGTTTCTTTCCTCTTTGTTGCAGGCCACGACGTCGCCACAGACAGCAACCTTTGCAGCCGGAGCCAACGAGGATAGATCGCGGGACTTCACCTCATGTATCGATCTTTCAGAGAAACTTGGGACGTCACCTGATGTTTCTACATTCAAGAGGGATCAAGCGACTTCACCTCATGTATCTATAGTCAAGAGGGATCAAGCGACTTCACCTCATGTTTTTACAGCCAAGAAAGATCAAGCGACATCGCCTCATAGATCTACAATGAAAAGAGACCAAGGTACCTCTCCCCATGTCCAAAACTACATGTACCTAACCCATCCAGTCAAGCCTAAGTGTCTGGAGAACAAGGGAACGCAAACGTATTGGCCTAAGGAAACAAGGTCAACCTGGAGCCAAATGGTTCTGCCGATGCTTGCAGCTCTCCTATTGACTGTTGGATGGATGTTCGTTTTCTATGTAAGTATTTTTTCTACTTAATGCGAGGCACTGCAGGTGAATAGGGGATCAAATGTAACTATTAGTTACGATTTGCTCTTGTTTAGTTTCTGAATAAGCTACTTAATAAAAATTAAAAAATTAAAATTCTCCTTGTTGTTTAGGGTTCAAAACTCAATAAGTAATAATAATAATCAGGCGGCAGTTATTAGAACCTTCAAAATATTGTCAAGTTGAACAAGTGTCTGTTACACTTTCCCGTATAAATACATTGAGAACATCTTATTCTGAAGATCAGGTCATTTTAAAAAGTGAGTTTTGTTGCAGTGTCTCCCCTTAACTGAAATTGACATAGTTATTTAGCTACTTGAAGCAGGATTGTAACCAGTGTCTCTGTTTCTCTTAGTGCCGCAGCAGGCAAGACTCCACAGGAGCTTTGATGGAGACCAGACGATCTTAAATGAAGACAAGACGATCTTAAATGAAGACAAGACGATCTTAAATAAAGACAAGACGATCTTAAATGGAGACAAGACGTGGCTAAAAGAAGACCAGATCTTGAATGAAGATAAGAGCTTAAATGGTGACCAGAAGCGCTTGAATGAAGACAGGATCTTAAATGAAGACAAGACGATCTTGAATGACGACCAAAAGATCGTGAATGAGGACAAGAAGATCTTAAATGAGGACCAGACGATCTTGCACAGCACCATCACTGGCTGGAAGTTCTTTGTTGTGGGCAAGACAGCCAGCATCTACTTCAACCTCCCTCAGCCTAAGGTCACAAATCATCTGACGCTGGCACACATCGCCAAGGTGAAGTCGACGAATGGAGCGATCGCCACCACGCCCGGGATTTCTCTCTTTACGTAAGTACCACCTGTTCCATGTCATTGGTTCAACACCATGTTTCATTATAGAAAGTCACAACACTTTATTCTTGAAGTCACAAACGCAAGACAATCTCTATATATTTGGAAGATCTGATCCAAACGTGTGCTGACAGTTCGCAAGCCGGCTTCTCGGGCAACTTTTCAGCATCCGTAAGCCTGTTCAGTGTTAGCTGTGGTCATCCATCAACCACATTTAAGTGAGGCCAAAGGGAAATCAGAAATCATTAATGAATGAACAGACCTTTGGAGATTTCACTTAAGATACATGTTAGCGTCTAAAAGTTGTTGTTGAGCTGATCCAAACACATCCAGTGGCCACGAAACATCCTCTTATAAACGCTAACGGCGTTCTGTTAATTTAATGGGAATATTTTAATATCCTGTAGAAATTCTGTAGATGTTAAGGAGTTCTTCGTCCCGTACAGTGAACTAACCGCGGCTTTGTTTCTGTTTTTCCAGGGAATGAAAGACGGCAAGGAGCATCTCCTCGGACGCTTCACGTACGACGACGGGGGCACGGCGGGACACCAGACCTTCACTGTCCCCGGCCAGGAGGCGTATGGGACCCTGCGGCTGGCGATGGAGTCCAACTGGGGCGACACAGCGTTCACCTGCTTTCACGTTTGGCTTTGACCTCCGTATCCTTTTCACACCCACACACACACACACATAGTCGCTTTACATCGAATATACGCTCAGCTGTTGTGCTATCTGTGAAATTGTTGTTGTCTTTATCATAGTTTAAATTCAATCTTCTTACGCATGCCCTTATAGCCTTATAGCCTTATAGTTTAAAGTCTTTATAGTTTATTATTTATCTAAAGCTAAGCAGGGAAGGGCCTGGGTCGGATGGGAGACCGTTTGGGAACACCAGGAAGCCTAGCGACTGTAGTGAGTGAGTGAGTGGTTGGTGGTGGTCGGGGGGTGAATGGCGCAGACTGGTTGCCTCGCTTCCGTCAGTTTACCCCAGGGCAGCTGTGGCTACAATAGTGGCTTACCACCACCGAGTCTGGAGTGAATGAATAATGCAATGTAAAGCGTCTTTGAGTGTCCAGAAAAGCGCTGTATAAAACCGATGCATTATTATTATTAAAGTTATATGTTATATGAAAATTCCTAGTTGTGAACCATGGCAATAAAACCAATTCTGATTCTGATTTACAATTTTGTGCATTATTTCTCTATGAATTCGAATTGTCTAATGCTTTATATTAAGGTGTGCTCATTAAGTATTAATAAGGTATTAATACACACTTGTCCAGCTGTACCCAGCCTTATGTATCTATTTATTTTATTCTGTGTGTGTGTGTGTGTGTGTGTGTGTGTGTGTGTGTGTTGGTCTTTATTAACTTGTGTGGACCAACACCTGAAATTTCACCCGCGGTGTGGGGACCAAAATTTTTGTGGGGACCAAAACCCGGTCCCCACAAAGTTAACTATATTTTGATGTAAGTAGGCTCTAAAGATGGCCCTGGCAATTTTCAGCTTGGGCTCCATAAGTGACAAAAACCGGTTTTCAAGTGTGTAAGTGTGTATAACAGAATTTACTCAGTATCGGCCTCTAGTGGTCAGTGAGGTACTGCACCCATACACACTTCTTACACACTTTGCTCAATGCGCATGCGCAAACTGTGCCGGTCCTCACAAGTTGATAAAAACAAACTTTATTTTACATTTTTATTTTAATTATGAAGCTTTCAGACAATACAGTAACTATATAGACAGGGGACTCATGGCACGGACAAAAGACATTTTACCACTGGAGGACAGAAGAGGCAAGACATTTATTTGAAGGCTACCACCATAGAAGTAAATATAAGGATGGAGGAGGGGCTATTTGGGATTTGCCATGCAGTGCGAAGAATAGCTCCTGGAGAATTTCAGTCAAAGTAGATACACTTGTGGATCGAAACACGACTCCAGGTATGTTTTTCATGTGGAAACAACTCTGTAACATGGTAACAAGCTAAAAAGATGATATGATAATGCCGCATCTTTAAACAAGTACGAGTTAGCTAACTAGCTGCGCAATTAACTAACTGGCTAGTACTAGCCTAGCTGTTAGCTACAGACAAGCACATGTTTGTGGATAGGGAAAACTCATCTTCAAGGTAGAAGTTATCATATTGTATGTTTTGATTGCTCAAATCTAAAACTAACTTTGAACAGTGTACTACGTTAATTTATCATTGAGATGTGCGTGTGTGTCACGTTTTAGCATCGTTTCAATCAATCAATCAATCAATCAATCTTTATTTATATAGCGCTTTTCATACATTTCATGTAACACAAAGTGCTTTACAGATTTAAAAACATTCTCTCACATCCACCTCCTCCCACAAATACAAACACATTGTCGCACTCACACTCTCCCCACCCACCTTCCCAGAGACACACCACACACTCAAGGTAAAACAATGGACACAATGGACATAAGGCTGAGGTAAGGCTGGGTACAGATAAACCAGGTAAGGAAACACCATCCAAAGAGTCGTCTGCATCGGGAGCAGCATCTCGGCTGCAGCCACAGGGCACCAACACAGGACGCCCGGAGGAGGCGCGGTAGAAACACCACACCTCCATCCAGACACCCACAGGACAGCACCCCAGCAGCCACAGCGAATCCCCGCTCCCGAGGCAGAGGGCTCCTCCAGAGGAAACTGGGAGACCATAAAAATGGTTAAAATAAGTAAAAAGTAAAGGTAAAAATAAGAATATAAGGACCACTAAAATAGGCCGAGAGGTAAAATACATAAAGAAACATAAATAAATAAATAAATAAATAAATATTAATAACAATTAAATAAATAGGCCTAGCAGTTAAAAGCTAAACTAAAAAGGTGGGTCTTAAGCCTGCTTTTAAAACATGAACGTTCTCTGCGGTCCTGAGCTCCTCCGGCAGGTCGTTCCAGAGGTGAGGGCCATAATACTGGAAAGACGCCTCGCCGTGAGTCTTTCTGTTGACTTAGGAATAACTAGCAGACCTCTGCCAGAGGAGCGCAGGGACCGCGAAGGTTCATAAGGTAAAAGCAATTCTGAGAGATAAGAAGGACCAAGACCATTAAGACATTTAAAAACCATTAAAAGAACTTTAAAATCGATCCTGAAACACACGGGGAGCCAATGCAGCGACTCTAAAACCGGTGTAATGTGGTCCCGCCTCCTGGTCTTTGTCAGGACACGAGCTGCTGAATTTTGTAAAAGTTGTAAACCTGAGATACTCTTTTTGGGAAGACCAGAAAGCAGGGCATTACAGTAGTCGATACGACTGGTGATAAAAGCATGCATCAGCGTCTCCGTGTTGGCCCGAGAGAGAATGGGGCGGACTCTGGCTATGTTCTTTAGATGGTAAAACCTATCTTTGTGATATTCTTAATGTGTGGAATAAAGTCAGCTCAGAGTCAAAGATCACGCCCAGGTTCTTCACCTGTGAGGAAGGATTAAAAGACAATGACTGTAGTTTGGGTAAAAGTTTCTCTCTCTGGGCCTCAGGACCGATGACTAAAACTTCAGTTTTGTCCTGGTTAAGCTGGAGAAAGTTTTCTGTCATCCAGGATTCGATATCCAAAATGCAGTTAAAAAGTGCGTCCATTGGCCTGGTGTCATCAGGAGACATGGAGATGTATAACTGTGTATCATCAGCATAACTATGAAAGTTGACTCCATGTCTTCTGATGACACCACCAAGAGGGAGCATATACAGGTTAAATAGCACTGGGCCTAAAATCGAACCCTGGGGCACACCACATGTAATTTTATGGACCTTAGAGGAGCAGGTATCCACACTTACCATGAATGTCCTGTCTGTGAGGTAGGATGTAACCATTTGTGGACAGCACCAGAGAGGCCAATGTGTTTTAAACGAGTTAAAAGAATAGTGTGGTCGACTGTATCAAAGGCAGCGCTCAGATCCAGTAGAACCAACACTGTCAACTTTTTAGAATCATAATTTAATCTAAAGTCGTTTAAAATCTTTAAAAGGGCCGTCTCGGTGCTGTGGTTTACCCTAAAGCCAGACTGGAATTTCTCAAGAACGTTATGTGCATTTATAAAATCACTAAGTTGGATAAAAACAAGTTTTTCTAAAATTTTGCTTAAAAATGGTAAGTTGGATACCGGTCTAAAATTGTTAAAATCATTAAAATCTAAATTGCTCTTCTTCAGTAGAGGCCTCACCACCGCCCCCTTAAAGGCAGCAGGGAAGACCCCAGTCTGAAGAGAGCAATTCATCATGTTTAAAAGCTCGTCTCTAAAATTGCCATAAAATGTTTTAAAAAACGGTGTTGGGACCGGGTCTAAAAGACATGTGGTGGGCCTCACTGAGGAGAAAACTTTATCAATCATCTCAGCATTAACCATGACAAAACTGTGCAGTGTTTCCTCTGGAACAAATAGACAACCAGATGTATTTAAAACCGTGTTACTTTGGGTAGATAAAATATTACATCTGATCGTGTCTATCTTTCCCCTGAAGTGGTCTGCAAACTCTTCGCAAAGGGAATCTGAGGGAGTTTCACGGAAAGCTTTGGGATTATGATGAAGAAGGTTGTCAATGGTTGAAAAAGAACTTTTGTATTATTTTTATTGTCCGATATGATTTTGGTGAAGTATGAATTTCTTGAGTTTCTAACGGCTCTATTGTATGTTTTTAACTGTTCGGCGTAGATTTGGTAATTTATTGTAATTCTATTTTTCCTCCATTTTCTTTCCAGCACCCTGCAATTTCTTTTTTGTTTTTTGAGTTCTTCATTACTCCATGGAGGCGTGGGTTTATCTTGTATATGTTTTAGTTTTATAGGCGCAACCAGGTCAAGGGCGGATTGAAGCCTACTGTTAAAATCATCAACAATAAAATCACAGGGTGCAGGTAAAACCAAGGGAGGGTGTTTGTCTAAAACATCAATAAAACTTGCAGCCACTTCAGGGGTTAGATGACGTTTCCTCACAGTTCTCAAGGAGGTCTCACGCTGGATGGAAGTGGTGATTTAAAAAACACGCAGTAGTGGTCAGAGACAGCCAAGTCAACGACAGAGGACACACCAGTGGACAGGCCATACGTGATGACCAGGTCCAGGGTGTGTCCTCTGTCATGAGTCGGCTGTGTGACGTGCTGAGTAAAAGCCATATAATTAAGAATGTTTAAAAATTCATTTGAAAGAGGATCTAAAATATTATCTACATGCAAATTAAAATCACCGGCTAAAATTATTCGCTCATAGGAGTTGTGTATAATCGATAAAAACTCTGAAAACTCATGAATAAAAAGCGAGCACTTTTTTGGAGGTCTATAGATTGTGACACATAAAATTTCAGGGCTGCTAAAAACAATTGCACTGTATTCAAAGCTGGTAAAATCATCAATAAAATCGGCTTGCTAGCAAGGTTTGTAGAGTTTACCAGAGCAGTGCCGCCTCCCTTTTTGCCACTCCTCGTAGAATAAGTGAAGGTAAATTAGGTGGTGAGACCTCTTTGAGAACAACTGCAGCATCTGCACCCAGCCAAGTTTCTGTTAAAATAGACAATCAAGTTTATGGTCTAAAATCAGGTCATTCATAATAAAAGTCTTGTTCAGCAGAGAGCGGACATTAAAAAGTGCCATGTTCAAGGTGACTGAAGGATGACTAACTGAATGGTTTTGTGGTAATAGGACTTTCGGTAATTGTTTCAGATTATTTGAGTTATGTTTTATGGATTGTACATATTTAGTCCGCTCTCTGCTGATAATGACAGGAATGGGTGAATTATGTACAGAAAGGTGAGATCCAAGTCCGTTATAATATGAATTACAGTTAAAATCAGATGTGAGTTCAGTAGAAAACAGGGTGGTTAAATGACTGTAGGGGCGAGGGCTGGTGATAACTGGGACAGTTTGTTGAGGTGGAGAGCAAGAGGTTCTAAGAGGGAGGGGCGAAGGAGTGGTGGGCTTGGGAGGGGAGGCAGGTGGGCAGGAATCAGTGGGTGCAGGCAGTCAATACATTTTGTGGGAATGAATGGCATACACTATGTTGGCTGTTAAAATACGGTTTCCAAGTGGGTTGATGTGAAGTCCGTCTGAGTTATAGCAGGAGGAGCGGAACCAGAATAATGTAAAATTGTCAATATAGCCATAGTTGTATGTGGAGGAGAAGTATTTGAGCCAAGAATGGAGTGCCTGTATCCTGCTAAACGAACATCCCACGGCCCAGCGCGGGGAGAGGGCCAGAGATTAAAACAGTTTTTCCACAGCGGGATAAAAGTCAAACAGGAGTCTAAACTCTATTTTGGTGATCTCTGATTGATGGAGAGAAGTGTCATTGGTACCGACATGGATGATTATTGTTGTGATTGTGGCGGGCGCTGCTTGCAGAATGTCCGGTAGTTTATCCAGTAATTTACGGACAGTAGCTCCGGGAAGACAGTGGGTTTTGGAATTTAAAAATCTACAGTACCTTATAATAGAGTCTCCTACCAGGAGAGTAGTGGGGGAGAAAAGGGCCGCGGAGGACGAGGAGGAAGCAGAGAAAGTGACACGGATGGCTGAGGTGGATGTAGCGGCGGCTGCGGGGCGGAGGTAGCGGCCCGTTCGGGACTCCCGTGGCCGGTGGCTGTGACAGCTGGGGCAGGGCAAGGCACCGGCTGAGGTTGAGCGAGGGCAGCGGCTGCGGCCGTGTTGACGCTGACAGGAGGACTCCGCGCCGGATCGGAGCGAAGAGCTCCCCCCGTAGCCAAGGCAGGGCTCTCCGCTGGTTTGCAGCGAGGCAGCCCTTCCCCGGAGCGCCTGCGGACGGCATCTTTAGCAGTCTGTGGCGGGAGGAGGTCATCACTGCTGTTCGGGCAGGGACTCGCTCCCTCCGCGCGCTGTCCCGAGTTGTTTCACTGCGCTCGATGCCATTGCCCCGCGGAGCTGGAGCGTTGATATGGGAGAGGCCCACGGGAGCCGTCGGGGAGCTAGCCGCTACAGCCTGGGGATCCGTGTCCTGACGGTCTGGAGCGATGGGACTGGCGTGACGTCTTCATTCGTGAAGGCTGCGAAGCGGTTGGAGAGGACCGGCCCTGGAGCTGCGGCGAGAGGGCTTCTTTGTTTGCCCCGGACCACGATATCCACCAAGAGGACTGATTTCCAGGAGATGGGTTGAGCAGGATGACGGGCGCGGGCAGGTAAGGGGGTCCCATGCTAGCGTGTCCTGCAGCGAGGCGCTCATTTTTGATATTTGCTGTGACTGTTGGTGAGCAATGTCCATGAATCGACTAAGGAGCTTTTCATTGTCTTTGAGCTGCTCTACCAGTCTCTGATTGTGAAGTTTTAAGTCTGCTATAGTTTTGACCGGGTCCTGGTCTCCTGAGGGCATGATGAGGGCAGAAACAGCTAGCTAGCTGTTGGGACCAGCCCGGGCCGGGTAGCGAGTTGTGCAAAGATTTGTAATCCAATCGGCCCGGGTAAGCAGTTTAAGATCGCAGATAAAAACAATAAAATGTCACCATAAAATACTGGATAAAAACAATAAAATGTGAATTAAATAAATAAATAGGTGTGAGTAAAAGCTCAGCTCAGGCAGCTACTGACAGGCGACTTCACAGCTCGCGCATGCGCGAGCTGAGTTTGAATCAGGCAGACAGGAAAAGACCGGTAAACAAAACCTTGTTCATTACAATGCCGGGGGTTCTTGGCTTTTTTGTCATTACATGTTTGATATGGACAGTATCCAGCTGGTTAAGGTCAGGAGTTGAAAAACGCTTAAATTTAGAAACGGGGAAAAACAATTAAGGTTAGCTTTAGGAAAATGTGTTTTGTTTGGTTTATTTGGCATGATATTACTGCATCTTTAAACAAGCACAAGACAAATGTATGTCAAATCAAATGTATGTATGTTTTCTTTTTTCCAAGCATTGATGCATCTCGAGAAGACAGAAGCCTTGGTAGACTTGTCAATGATGACCACCTTCATCCAGACTGTAAAATGAAAAGGATGACGTCTGAAATGAAACCACATATATGTCTCTTTGCTTTGAGGGACATACATGCTGGAGAGGAAACACCATACACCTACAGAGGAACTAATTGGCCATGGAGGAAAAAGGTACGTGTGAGTATTCCCACGACTGAAAGCCTACACAGACATCTAAGACAATTCTTAGCCATGCCAAAAATAATGTAAATAGTATCACTTGTGCATAGAGGTCTTAACTGACCTGTATGGAAGGGGAGATGGTTAACTTGATGCTCAAGAAAATAAAAGAAATGTTTGTGTTTTCACATCACATGCATAATCTCGATTTATTTATTGGTTTATTATTTGCTAAAGAGCTTATGCATGTGATGTCATGACAAGGAAATTGAGTGCCTATGTCTGCAATGTTCTTGGGTTGTTTTTTGAATTACCCCTCAATTTGATGTTGCATCTCATGTTATTAATTAAGTCTGCATAACCGCCATTGCAATACGTTTAATTTAAGTGACGATGTCATCATTCTACTTCCGGGTAAAATAGAGCTTTAGCTGTATTCATTCTAATTAGATTTTACTCATTTTAACCTGCTGTTGAGCCGACTACAAGCTCTTTCTAAGCATCTGATCGCAAAGAAATATTACATTTACACCGGATTTTCTTGAGTAATGGAATGGTAAAGTTAACTCCCATGTGTTATTTCTTTAGGATGGAGCAGAGCCCCAACTTTCCACTGAGTTTCCTGAGACCGCCATGTCCACGAACCAAGACAAAGACTCAACGCGCTCCCAAAGCACTTCCCAGGTAACTTAATTTATTTCACAGTGGGTCATATTACTGTCTATTGAAATGCTTGCGTTAGCGTTTTAGCTGCCTGATATTTACAGAGGTAAAAACATGTCACGACCACTGTTCTTGTGGGGACCACAGCATTTACTCTAAACATTAGTCACTGGTATGAACTCTACTGCACACAAACGACAGGTTTTACCCCACTATCAAGGTCCAGTTAACACACGTCAGGACCACTGTACTTGTGGGAACCACAGCATTACTCTGAACAGTAATCACTGGTATGAACTCTAGTGCACAAGACCACTGTTCTTGTGGGGACCGCAGGGCCTGGTATAAACTGTATGCATGTATCAGTGTAAAGCAAATTCTTGTTTCACTAGAGTGTATACCAATGTTTGTGGGGTCCGTGGTCGACTACAAGAAACGCAAACAGTGCATTTTCTATCTTTCCTTTTCTGAGCATCAAGTTAACCAGGCCATGTACAACATGTGCCACTCACTATAGGTGTATCTTAGTTGTACTAGTCACGTCTCCCCTTCCATACAGGTCAGTTAAGACCTCTATGCAGAAGTGATACTATTTTACATTTATTTTTAGCATGGCTAAGAATTGTCTTTAGATGTCTGTGTAGGCTTTCAGTCGTAGAGGAGTTGTCTATCTTAGATGACGTTCTTGAGTCATCTTCTGTACTCTGTCGCTGTCCTACACTTTAACTACAGTGTACAGAAGATGACCCAAGAACCTTCTGTGGATGGCTTGAGATATACTCGCAACATAAAAATATGCCATTGAGGGTACTGTTATCTTTACATTGGTCACAGGTGTAATTCACAAAATTCAGAGTAATGGAATGGTAAAGTTAACTACCATGTGTTATTTCTTTAGGATGCAGCAAAGCCCCAACTTTCCACTGAGTTTCCTGAGACCGCCATGTCCACGAACCAAGACAAAGACTCAACGCGCTCCCAAAGCATTTCCCAGGTAACTTAATTTATTTCACAGTGGGTCATATTACTGTCTATTGAAAAGCTTGCGTTAGCGTTTTAGCTGCCCGATTTTACACAGGTAACACATGTCAGGACCACTGTTCTTGTGGGAACCACAGCATTTACTCTGAACAGTAATCACTGGTATGAACTCTACTGCACACAAACGACAGGTTTTACCCCACTATCGAGGTCCAGTTAACACACGTCAGGACCACTGTACTTGTGGGGACCACAGCATTTACTCTGAACAGTAATCACTGGTATGAACTCTAGTGCACAAGACCACTGTTCTTGTGGGGACCGCAGGGCCTGGTATAAACTGTATGCATGTATCAGTGTAAAGCAATTCTTGTTTCACTAGAGTGTATACCAATGTTTGTGGGGTCCGTGGTCGACTACAAGAAACGCAAACAGTGCATTTTCTATCTTTCCTTTTCTGAGCATCAAGTTAACCAGGCCATGTACAACATGTGCACTCACTATGGTGTATCTTAGTTGTACTAGTCACATCTCCCCTTCCATACAGGTCAGTTAAGACCTCTATGCAGAAGTGATACTATTTTACATTTATTTTGGCATGGCTAAGAATTGTCTTTAGATGTCTGTGTAGGCTTTCAGTCGTAGAGGAGTTGTCTATCTTAGATGAACAGTCTTGAGTCATCTTCTGTACTCTGTCGCTGTCCTACACTTTAACTACAGTGTACAGAAGATGACCCAAGAACCTTCTGTAGATGGCTTGAGATATACTCGCAACATAAAAATATGCCATTGAGGTAGGCTGGGCGATATGGCCTATAATCTCTATCATGATATAAAAAGAAATATCACGATAAAGATATATTTGACGATATAACAGACAATGGACAAATTCCAGCCTTACGCCTATTTGGAAGATTAATGCAAAGATATTGCATTCTTTTTTTTAGTGCCATACTAATTTCCTCACAGTTTACATCCTTCATTTCATTTCACTTTTTAAGCACCTGCCCCTGTGTCCTACAGTCAGTGTTTATGCTGCTCTGATGGAGCTGAGTGGCAACATAAATTATATCGTGTCCACAACGATATAAAAAATGACAACGATATCAAAATTATATTGCGATAACGATATGTGATACGATATGGCCCACCCCTACATTGAGGGTACTGTTATCTTTACATTGGTCACAGGTGTAATTCACAAAAATTCAGAGTAATGGAATGGTAAAGTTAACTACCATGTGTTATTTCTTTAGGATGCAGCAGAGCCCCAACTTTCCACTGAGTTTCCTGAGACCGCCATGTCCACGAACCAAGACAAAGACTCAACGCGCTCCCAAAGCATTTCCCAGGTAACTTAATTTATTTCACAGTGGGTCATATTACTGTCTATTGAAAAGCTTGCGTTAGCGTTTTAGCTGCCCGATTTTACACAGGTAACACACGTCAGGACCACTGTTCTTGTGGGAACCACAGCATTTACTCTGAACAGTAATCACTGGTATGAACTCTACTGCACACAAACGACAGGTTTTACCCCACTATCAAGGTCCAGTTAACACACGTCAGGACCACTGTTCTTGTGGAACCACAGCATTTACTCTGAACATTAGTCATTGGTATGAACTCTACTGCACACAAACGACAGGTTTTACCCCACTATCAAGGTCCAGTTAACACACGTCAGGACCACTGTACTTGTGGGAACCACAGCATTTACTCTGAACAGTAATCACTGGTATGAACTCTAGTGCACAAGACCACTGTTCTTGTGGGGACCGCAGGGCCTGGTATAAACTGTATGCATGTATCAGTGTAAAGCAAATTCTTGTTTCACTAGAGTGTATACCAATGTTTGTGGGGTCCGTGGTCGACTACAAGAAACGCAAACAGTGCATTTTCTATCTTTCCTTTTCTGAGCATCAAGTTAACCAGGCCATGTACAACATGTGCCACTCACTATAGGTGTATCTTAGTTGTACTAGTCACATCTCCCCTTCCATACAGGTCAGTTAAGACCTCTATGCAGAAGTGATACTATTTTACATTTATTTTTAGCATGGCTAAGAATTGTCTTTAGATGTCTGTGTAGGCTTTCAGTCGTAGAGGAGTTGTCTATCTTAGATGAACGTTCTTGAGTCATCTTCTGTACTCTGTCGCTGTCCTACACTTTAACTACAGTGTACAGAAGATGACCCAAGAACCTTCTGTAGATGGCTTGAGATATACTCGCAACATAAAAATATGCCATTGAGGGTACTGTTATCTTTACATTGGTCACAGGTGTAATTCACAAAAATTCAGAGTAATGGAATGGTAAAGTTAACTACCATGTGTTATTTCTTTAGGATGCAGCAGAGCCCCAACTTTCCACTGAGTTTCCTGAGACCGCCATGTTCACGAACCAAGACAAAGACTCAACGCGCTCCCAAAGCATTTCCCAGGTAACTTAATTTATTTCACAGTGGGTCATATTACTGTCTATTGAAATGCTTGCGTTAGCGTTTTACCTGCCCGATTTTACACAGGTAAACACATGTCACGACCACTGTTCTTGTGGGAACCACAGCATTTACTCTAAACATTAGTCATTGGTATGAACTCTACTGCACACAAACGACAGGTTTTACCCCACTATCGAGGTCCAGTTAACACACGTCAGGACCACTGTACTTGTGGGGACCACAGCATTTACTCTAAACATTAGTCATTGGTATGAACTCTACTGCACACAAACGACAGGTTTTACCCCACTATCGAGGTCCAGTTAACACACGTCAGGACCACTGTACTTGTGGGAACCACAGCATTTACTCTAAACATTAGTCATTGGTATGAACTCTACTGCACACAAACGACAGGTTTTACCCCACTATCAAGGTCCAGTTAACACACGTCAGGACCACTGTACTTGTGGGAACCACAGCATTTACTCTGAACAGTAATCACTGGTATGAACTCTACTGCACAAGACCACTGTTCTTGTGGGGACCGCAGGCCTGGTATAAACTGTATGCATGTATCAGTGTAAAGCAAATTCTTGTTTCACTAAAGATCTTCATAGCACACATCAGGGCCACTGTTTTATGGGGAATGCAAAAGTTCCTGTGAATTAATTTCTTTGTAGTTCACACTAGAGTGTATACCAATGTTTGTGGGGTCCGTGGTCGACTACAAGAAACGCAAACAGTGCATTTTCTATCTTTCCTTTTCTGGGCATCAAGTTAACCAGGCCATGTACAACATGTGCCACTCACTATAGGTGTATCTTAGTTGTACTAGTCACATCTCCCCTTCCATACAGGTCAGTTAAGACCTCTATGCAGAAGTGATACTATTTTACATTTATTTTTGGCATGGCTAAGAATTGTCTTTAGATGTCTGTGTAGGCTTTCAGTCGTAGAGGAGTGTCTATCTTAGATGAACGTTCTTGAGTCATCTTCTGTACTCTGTCGCTGTCCTACACTTTAACTACAGTGTACAGAAGATGACCCAAGAACCTTCTGTAGATGGCTTGAGATATACTCGCAACATAAAAATATGCCATTGAGTAGGGCTGGGCGATATGGCCTATAATCTCTATCATGATATAAAAAAAGAAATATCACGATAAAGATATATTTGACGATATAACAGACAATGGACAATTCCAGCCTTACGCCTATTTGGAAGATTAATGCAAAGATATTGCATTCTTTTTTTTAGTGCCATACTAATTTCCTCACAGTTTACATCCTTCATTTCATTTCACTTTTTAAGCACCTGCCCCTGTGTCCTACAGTCAGTGTTTATGCTGCTCTGATGGAGCTGAGTGCAACATAAATTATATCGTGTCCACAACGATATAAAAAATGACAACGATATCAAAAATTATATTGCGATAACGATATGTGATACGATATGGCCCACCCCTACATTGAGGGTACTGTTATCTTTACATTGGTCACAGGTGTAATTCACAAAAATTCAGAGTAATGGAATGGTAAAGTTAACTACCATGTGTTATTTCTTTAGGATGGAGCAGAGCCCCAACTTTCCACTGAGTTTCCTGAGACCGCCATGTCCACGAACCAAGACAAAGACTCAACGCGCTCCCAAAGCATTTCCCAGGTAACTTAATTTATTTCACAGTGGGTCATATTACTGTCTATTGAAAAGCTTGCGTTAGCGTTTTAGCTGCCCGATTTTACACAGGTAAACACACGTCAGGACCACTGTTCTTGTGGGAACCACAGCATTTACTCTAAACAGTAATCACTGGTATGAACTCTACTGCACAAGACCACTGTTCTTGTGGGGACCGCAGGGCCTGGTATAAACTGTATGCATGTATCAGTGTAAAGCAAATTCTTGTTTCACTAAAGATCTTCATAGCACACATCAGGGCCACTGTTTTTATGGAGAATGCAAACGTTCCTGTGAATTAATTTCTTTGGTATACACTCTAGTGTGAACTACAATGTTTGTGGGGTCCGTGGTCGACTACATGAAACGCAAATAGTGCATTTTCTATCTTTCCTTTTCTTTGCCCTTGTAGTCTTTATGCCAGTGTGATACTTTTTTTTAATTTGTAAGCCAAGATCTTCTAGTTTCTAAAAGTGTGTGTAGGATGAGTCGAGGCAAGTTACTTTGCCTAACCCAATATATTTTATGTTGGTAGATACAGTTTAGTAATGTAATGTTTGTATATATTTCCGTTTTACAATTTGTTTCACAAGCTGTAGTTAATTTCTTTGCTACAGCTATAATTAGCTACATCACATTTGCTGTCCATACCCGTGACCCTCACCCCGATCAGGGGGACAGCACGTAATGGGCTAAACACAGCTTTATCTATTTTCCCTGATTTGTCATGGTATATTTAAGTTAATTTCTGTAAGTTTGTGTCTAATTCTGTCATTTTGTTCCTCAGTTCATCCTTCAGTTTGTCAATCAGTCATCAAAAGAAAGTGGAAGAAGAGGAAGTACAAGCAGTTGAGAGGCATCTGACTTCCTTCATAACCTCCCTTACTGTTCCAAGGAAACAAGACTGCGAGAATTGTCTATAACTTGAAAACGAAGCACTACAATATAGAGATTGCGCTGCCATAAAATTTTATGTGAAAAATCGAATCAGAGCCCTTAAAAAGAAACATTAAGGCAAGGTTTTTTCTGAGATGCTTTGGCTATGTGCACAGTGCCCCCATGTTATTTCAAATTAGCGACGGTTTCCTATCTTTTACATTTACGATTTGCAGAGTCTCACACAAATGAAGAGATGGCTCAAGATTTTGTAAAGGACAGCGCATAAAAGTTAGAATGTGACTGGAGCAGGTTAAAAAATGATGTAAGATGGAACGACTTCACTGGAGGAAACCTCCAGGTTCATAACAGTGGGTGATTTTGTCTTAAGGCTAACCACTAACACAAAATAATTTAAAGTTCAATTAAAATCTTCAACGAAGGTACTTGAGTCATCTTCTGTACTTGGTAGTTGAGGTCTCCAAACGTTTCGCCTCTCATCCAAAAGGCTTCGTCAGTGAACAAGGTTTCCCTCAGCAAGCAGCGTAGATAAAGACCAGTTGGGAGGAGTTGGCTCCTCCCCCTCTAATAACAGCTACTCTCACCTTTAAAGAGTGTTGCCCCTTTAGTCGGCAACACAGAACACCATGTGGAAAACACCAAGGAATTTGTGGAGAAGATCAAACACCTGCGGCTGGAATCAGATGAAACCATGGTTTCTTATGATGTGACAGCACTGTTTACATCCGTCCCTACCTCAGCAGCAGTCACGGCGGTGAGGAAGAGACTGACTGAGGACAGCACTCTAGCGGATAGGACCCAGCTCACCCCTGACCACATTTGCCAACTACTGGAGATCTGCCTTAGCACCACATATTTCCAGTTCAGGGGCAACTTCTACAGACAGATCCACGGCTGTGCTATGGGTTCTCCAGTTTCACCCATAGTGGCTAACCTCTACATGGAGGAAATGGAGAAGGATACCTTGGCCTCATACCCAGGTAACAAACCCAGCCACTGGCTCAGATATGTAGATGACACGTGGATCAAAATTAAAGAGAGGGAAGTGACACCATTTACAGATCACATCAATGCTGTGGACCCTAACATTAAATTTACTCGGGAGGACGCTAAGGAGAAACAACTTGCCTTTTTAGATTGTAAAGTTATCATAGGGGAAAACGGACAACTTCAGACAGAGGTTTACAGGAAGGCAACTCATACTGACCAGTATTTGATGTTTGACTCAAACCATCCACTCCAACACAAAATAGGGGTCATTAGGACACTCAGACATAGAGCTAAAGAGGTGCCTACCAGTGCAGAAGGAAAGACCAAAGAGGAGCAACATGTCCAGAGAGCCCTCTCAGACTGTGGCTATCCTAACTGGTCCTTCACTAGAGCACAAAGGGCAAGAAGACCCAAAGAGCAGGACAGACAGACTACAGAACCTAGAAGAAAGGGAGTTGCAGTGCCGTATGTAGCCAGGGTCTCAGAGAAACTTCAGAGAATCTTTAAACAGCACAGGATTCCAGTGTACCACAAACCTGTGAACACACTGAGACAAAAATTAGTTCATCCCAAAGACAAAACGCCGAGCCACAAACAAAGCAATTTGGTTATTCTATTCGATGCAAAGAAGAAGAATGCAAAGAACATTATATTGGAGAAACCAAACAAGTCTTACAGAAGAGACTTTATCAACACCGAAGAGAAAGCACAAACGGCCCTCAGTCGGCTGTGCACCTTCACCTTAAAGCCTCCAATCACTCTTTTGAGGACGGGGAGGTCAAATTCTAGCTAAAGAAGAACGTTGGTTTGAAAGAGGAGTAAAAGAAGCTATTTTTGTCAGAAAAGAAAATCCCTCCATGAACCGAAATGGTGGGCTAAGATTTAATCTTTCTTCTTTTACTCCAATCTGCTTCGGGGAAAACGGACAGAGCACGGCCAGTCCAAGAAGACGATACCTCAGCTAACAATAGAACAATAGGCAGGTAATTAGCAGTGATCAGCCATGAATAGGACAGGGCTGACCGATACTGGGGGGAGCAGGTCGTTACAGACGCTCTACTTCAAAGGTGTTTACCCACAGGTGAGAGTAGCTGTTATTAGAGGGGAGGAGCCAACTCCTCCCAACTGGTCTTTATCTACGCTGCTTGCTGAGGGAAACCTTGTTCACTGACGAAGCCTTTTGGATGAGAGGCGAAACGTTGGAGACCTCAACTACCAAGTACAGAAGATGACTCAAGTACCTTCGTTGAAGATGGACAACTCCTGTACGACTGAGAATTTACACAGACAATTCAATTAAAACTAGTGCAAAGTTTTGAACGAGTCTGCGCAAAACGGGATCAAGTAGTTAGTTTTAAATTTTATTGAGTTGTTTACACATTATACTGTCATTATTGAACACTAGCCTTAAGATCGTGAGATAAAAGCTTCTCCCTTACGACCGGGGCAAGATTCACATCCAACAAGCTTGTAACAAGTTGCAGTGACCATCAGTAACTCGCTGTCCTTTACAAAATCTTGACCCATCTCTTGATTTGTGTGGGACCCTGCTAATCGTGTAAGTAAAAGACGGGGGAGAAGGACAGTGTCGCTTTTTTCCAGCTGGAAATCATGTGGGGACAGTGTGCAGCCATTGAAACTTGGCTCAATAAATTTAGATTTTGTTGCTGGAAATATAAGAAATTTTTGTGATTTTTATGCTTAAACTCCTTAAACTTGTAATGCATTTTTCTCATGTCCGTAATCTACAGCATACGTTTGAAATTGATATCTCTACATTTAAGTTGATTACCTTTTTTTACTGCAGTGTCTCGCCTTATCATACAGTCCCGATCAAAAGTTTAAGACCTTTTGCAAAATGGTAGAAAACAAAGAAATCACATTTTGCAGGGTTAGAACTTAACAAGGTTCCAAGTAGAACTTCAATATGCAACAACAAGAAATGGGAGTGAGACAAAAAAAAAGTAAACCTTTAATTTCCACTTGACTTTTTTTGTTCCATAACCCTCAGTCATAGAATTCCTTAAAGATCCTTTCTTGCCGTTTCCCACCTCAGCAGTGATGGCACGCAGCAAGAGACTGTGCTTATGCAGCACAACCTGACCACGTTTAAACATTGCTGTCAGGACGTCATGAGTGTGAGTACCTGACTGAAAATGACTTTGAATGAACATTTGCACAGATTTGGTCTTTTAAAGGCATGTGGTCCTAAACTTTTAGCAGCTGCAAAACGGTCTTAATTTAATTGTTACTTCATTTGTTGTTTTCAATAAGAGTTATTCTCAATTTTGTTTTGTTTGTGTCACTCAAATTCTTCTTGTGGAAGTTCTGATTGGTATCTTGATCAGATTCAACCATGCAAAATGTTGCCATCTTTTAATTAGAGTTAAACTTTGATTGGGCCTGTATAGCATAAATCTCTTCCCACCTTTTTTTCAATGTGTTAAAAGCAGCGTTGTTGGACTACTCCATTAATGTTATCCAACTACTGATAATAGAAAAGTCCTTCTACAAGTAGTCTTGTTACTTGATTACGTTATTTCAAAAGGAAGGAAAGACTTCATTTGGGACTAGGATCGTCCAGTGTCTTGACGTGCAGCCAATTGGATCCTCAGTTTGGTGACATTTTTGGGGTCTTTCACTTGACTTTTTGTTCCAAAAGTCATCTGAGGACTAATTACTACTTTGGGTTTGCCCTTTTAAGTGTTTAATAAGTTCAATGTGAAGCGTTTCACAGGTAAATAACTCTCAACCACAGTATTCTATAGAGGTACGCCAATCAGATCAGTCACTGATCATGGCCTGTTCAGCAGATTTGTAAAATATGTTGATCAAACGTGGATTTCACATACATTCTTTCAATCTATATTCTGGTGAAAATTACGCAGCATTGCACTGCTCTAAACCATAAATGTATTTTTTATTGTAATTAGTGGTTACACAACAGCTCTGGATGTACTGCTCTAATTGCCGACTGTATCCCTCCCCACCTGGCGGCTCTACTTGTGACAGCAGCGGTGTGTAGTGTAACTAATCAAAAACAACCATGGCGCGAGAGCTAGTCTGCTATGCTTAAGACAAAAGCATAATGAAGGTTCATGACCATAAAATAGCCATATATGGACATATAACTCAGACATTAATTAGTAATAATAACGGACTATAAAAATACTATACAATAAACTATAAATAAAGATAAATGATTGAAGCACCTCTATAATGTATACAACAATTTCTTGATAGAAGTTTTCAGCTGTCAATTGTAATCAGTTGTTACTTGGTTACAATGGGATGTTTGTTGTAACAAATATAATTATCCCCAACTGTTCAAAAGTTATGATGTGATTCTTTCAATTCAAATCAAAATTGAATAGTGATTACCTTCTTTGTCTATGACTAAGTAACATTTTGAGAGAGCATTTTAAGAAGAGATATTTTTTCACAATAATACAGGCAGGGCATTGTGTTGAATAGTTATGAACGCTATAAACTATGTATGGTTGGGCTTTAAAGTATTTAAAAACCTAACTGTATATGATTGGTCTTAAAAGTATTTAAAAACCTGAAACTGTGTATGCGTGGGCTTAAAGGTATTCAAAAACCTGAGACTGTGTATGAGTGGGCTTAAAAGTATTCAAAACCTGAGACTGTGTATGAGTGGGCTTAAAAGTATTCCAAAACCTGAGACTGTGTATGAGTGGGCTTAAAAGTATTCAAAAACCTGAGACTGTGTATGAGTGGGCTTAAAAGTATTCCAAACCTGAGACTGTGTATGAGTGGGCTTAAAAGTATTCAAAAACCTGAGACTGTGTATGAGTGGGCTTAAAAGTATTCAAAAACCTGAGACTGTGTATGAGTGGGCCTCACAAGTATTTAAAAACCTGGAAGGTCCCCAGAATATAGTAAAAGTCAGGTGTGGAATTTTTTTGTGTGTATTGGGGTTTTGAGGTGATATTACTGTTTGTAAATTCTAGGGGACTTTGCCTGATTTTTTTGGATGCTGTAGACCCTACAGAAAGGGTGGTTCCCACAAGTGACGATTTAGTCAGGTGTGTGTGTGTGTGTGTGTGTGTGTGTGTGTGTGTGTGTGTGTGTGTGTGTGTGTGTGTGTGTGTGTGTGTGTGTGTGTGTGTGTGTGTGTGTGTGGGGGTGTGTGTGTGGGGGTGGTGTGTGTGTGTGTGTGTGTGAGTAAGGGTGTGTGTGTGTGAGTAAGGGTGTGTGTGTGTGAGTAAGGGTGTGTGTGTGTGAGTAAGGGTGTGTGTGTGTGAGTAAGGGTGTGTGTGTGTGAGTACGGGTGTGTGTGTGTGAGTAAGGGTGTGTGTGTGTGAGTAAGGGTGTGTGTGTGTGAGAGAGTAAGGGTGTGTGTGTGTGTGAGAGAGTAAGGGTGTGTGTGTGTGTGAGTGAGTAAGGGTGTGTGTGTGAGTTAGTGTGTGTGTGTGAGTTAGTAAGGGTGTGTGAGTGAGTTAGTGTGTGTGTGTGAGTTAGTAAGGGTGTGTGTGATTGAGAGATCTGTATATATTCGGGGGATGGGAGGGGGTGCAGGGCGTATTGTTTTAAATGCTGTAATCTGTAAAGCACTTTGTGATACCTTTTGGTATGAAAAGTGCTTTATAAATAAAGTTTGATTTGATAAATACAAGATAAGATAAGTTAGTTTCTGTTAAGTTAAAATAAAATACGTTTAGGTAAGATAAGTTAAGTTTTAGTTAAGGTAAGTTTAAGTTAAGTTTTAGTTAAGATACGTTTTGGTTAAGACAAGTTAAGATTTAGTTAAGGTACGTTTTA
Source organism: Neogobius melanostomus (assembly GCA_007210695.1). NCBI lineage: Eukaryota > Metazoa > Chordata > Actinopteri > Gobiiformes > Gobiidae > Neogobius > Neogobius melanostomus. The sequence continues at coordinate 559,692 of VHKM01000089.1, forward strand.
GTTAAGTTCAGTTTCAGTTAAGTTCAGATAAGTTAAGATTTAGTTAAGATAAGTTTTAGTTAAGATAAGCTAAGTTTTATTTAAGATGATACGTTTTAGGTAAGTTAAGATAAGTTACGTTTTAATTAAGATAGGTTTTTAGTTAAGTTAAGTTCAGATTTAGTTAAGTTTTAGTTAAGATAAGTTTTAGTTAAGTTAAGATAACGTAAGTTTTAGATAAGTTAAGTTTTAGTTAAGATACGTTTTCGATAAGTTAACATTTAGTTAAGTTTTAATTAAGATAAGTTTTAATTAAGATAAGTTAAGATAAGATAGGTTTTAGTTAAGTTAAGATAAGTTAAGCTTAGAGGTGCACCGATCTGATCGCTCACCGATCATGATTGGCCGATCATGGCCTAATTTTTGTGATCGGTGAAATGCGCCGATCAAACGTAGTTAACGAGTTTTAAATGTAATTCGTGGCTACACCACAGCTCTGGATGTTCTGCTCGGCTGTATCCCTCTGCGCCTGGCGGCTCTCCTCGTTTCCAGACTGCAGTGTAACTAAACTAAACAACCACGGAGCTAGAGCTAACCCGCTACCGCTATTTACATTTGCAACTATGACTTCACATGCACATGTAGGTGATACAAACGGGATATTTATCACAAAACCGTGCCATCTGAAAAGCATGTGAAACTACACAAGAGGCAGGGGTCGTTGTCCTGTCTTATTTTGCTGAGAAAATGTGCTCTTTGGTGCTTAAGTGTCACTAAATGGCTGCTAGTCAAAAGAGAAAGTAAAATGCGTATGTCAGGGCTCTTCAATTACTTATTTCATTGGGCCAGATTTGTCGGTCGCCACCAAACGTATTCATATTTTTGGGATAAATAAATGAGTATTATATTATCATCAATGCTTGAATAGAATAGAATTGGGCCTAATAACTGCTAATACTATAATTGTATTATATTCCAGCATTTTAAGGCTTTAAAAACATTGCAATAACATATTAATACAGAATAATAAATAGCCTAACAATAAACTATTCAGAACTAAACCAGGATTAAGCCAGGGAAGAACATATGGCAGGATTAAATCCCATTAACCAGACTAAAGGCCTAATACAGAATAAGAGAGTTACATGTGAGAGCAGTTCATCTCAAACAACATGACTAACTCCTGCTCAGCCACTGCTCCTCTCAGCTTTCAGGGGACATACGCTGACCAAACACATGAGCCGCTGTTCTGTCCAGACCTCACACTTCATGAAGAAAGTGAAGAAGCGCTCCTTGAAGATGGCGCCCTCTAGCCTGGTGAGACCAGAATGATTCCCCTTTCACGTGTTGTTCACGAGCAGCGTCACTCACGGGACGCGGAAGTTCCTTCAATACCAAACTACGAACGCCGCACGAGAGAGAGAAAGCGTGTCTCCAATCGACGGTAAATGACCAAAACACATTGACAGTAGGTGAGTTTCGTGATTAATAATCCCTTCACTGATTGGTTTACAACGCTTCCTGTTTACTTGCGTATGTACCGCTGTGGGAAATGGAATCGATGGAGCGTTGACCAGACTCACTCGCTGGTACAGTGGTGAGTTGATCTTGTTCCCAGGCTAGGCGCGCTCATCCACATATTATGTGATCTGCCGTGGGAACCAGGGACACATGTCGGGACTCGGCAGCCCGACTTTCGAGAAAAACGCAAAAGAAGTTTTTTTTTTCTTTTTGTGTGATTTTTTTGGTGAGGCACCGCTGCTTTGGTTTGGGTTGTTGACACATGCTTTAGCAAACAAATGTCACGCAAAAAAAGGCAGTTTTATACATACGCCTATTGTTGATCCGTTCTTCAGGTTGAAAAAGTTTTGTTTTTGTCAGAGAAATAGCGCACGCTGTGGGGCGTGTGCATGTGTGGCTTCATGACTAGATAGTTTAACGCTAGTGGAGGACAAGCAGAGATTTAAATTTTTACTGAAAAAACACTTAGAAACAAATTTGTAATGAATTTAGCAATTAATGTGTTATGCGATAATCCTTTTTAATGCCAAAAATATATATTTTTATGGAAAATGAGGTGCGGGCCAGATTTAATTGTTTGGTGGGCCGGAACTGGCCCGTGGGCCGCCTAATGAGTAGGCCCAGCCTACAGCATATAATAATATCAGAAATAATACATAATAATAATAATAAAGTTGGAGGTTAAACAGGACAATATAGATTTCTAGCTAGTATGCTATACAATATTCAAATATAAATATAAATATTGAAAATAAATTCACCCAATAAAACAGCCCAGTATTTGTCACTGTTAAATTATGAATCATAATGATCAATTACAACCATGTGATCGGATCGGCAATGATCGGTATCAGCCGATCAAAATATTAGATCGCTTAAACAGTTACTACTCAAGTAGGATCTTGCGGAAATTGTTCAGTCTTGATTAATAATTTGGGTTACTATATTTACGATTACTTATCTCTGTTATTTACATGGCTGGCTTTTCATTAACTTAAACAAATGAATGAATGGGGTGAGTTATTGTTAGCTGATGGATATTGCAAATGAAACAAAGTGTCCAAAATAAATACTGGGACAAACCCACTTTGTCACACAGTGGCTTTGTGATGTTTTTCTGTAAAGCACTTTGTAACTTCTGTTTAGAAAATGCTATACAAATAATGTTTATTAATATTATTATCATTATTAAGTAAATGCAAACAACTACAGAAACAAAGAATACAAGGGGAAAAGACCAGAAGCTTCATTATTGTAATGTATTTAGTTAACATATCTTATTTGGTAACCTACAGTATATGGTAAATTGACTCAACTTGTATAGCGCTTCTCAACCTTTCTCAGGCCCAAAGCGCTTTACAGTAAGGAACCAGTTACCCATTCACTCTCTCATTCATACAATGTACACAGACACTGGAGGCCGTATATAATTCCAATATTGCCTCTATCATCACTAAACCTCAATTCTAATTACATGTCATTCTGCTTTATTCCTAATTGTAAGTATCTTGCCACTGGGGACTCCTACCGGACAATTGCTGACAGTTACCGGGTAGGCGTTTCCACTGTTGGTAATATTGTCACTCAGGTGGCGAGTGCCATCTGGGACTGCCTTGTGGGGGAGTTCATGGCTGTACCCTCAACTGAAGACTGGCGGTCCATAGCAGAGGAGTTTGAACAGCAGTGGAACTTCCCTCTGTGCTGTGGAGCAGTGGACGGCAAGCACGTCCAGATCATGGCACCCCCCAACTCAGGATCCCAGTTCTTCAACTGCCAGAAGGACTTTTCAATTGTCCTCCTGGCTGTTGTGGACGCTCGGTACCGGTTCTGGGTGATTGATGTTGGGGGTACGGTAGGACCAGCGACGGGGGTATTCTGGCCAACTCCGCCTTTGGTCAGGCTCTGCGGGATGGAAGACTTCATCTGCCTCCTGACCAACACCTGCCTGGGGCTGACCACCGAGGGCCCCTGCCCCATGTCTTTGTGGCTGATGAGGCGTTCCCGCTGCAGAGGCACATGATGTGGCCCTTCCCCGGACGTGATGTCCTTCCGATTGAGGAGCGCGTCTTCCATTACCGCCTATCCCGGGCTCGGCTGGTAGTTGAGGACGCATTTGGCATCCTGACCTCACAGTGGAGGTTCTATCGCGGCCTCATTGAGGTCCGCGTTGAGGTAGTGGAGCAGTGTGTGAAGGCGACGTGTCCTCCAAAACTACCTGCTGCAGGAGACGAGCCACGTGCTGTCTGGAACCCGCCTGCAGACGAGCCTCCACTGACAGGTCTTGGTGGTGTCACCCCCTCTGTAGAAGCAAGGCGTGTGAGAGACGTCTTCAAAGACCACTTCACGGCAGAGGGAGCGGTGCCATGGCAGCCCAACGCCTAAACCCACAACGGCTCTTTTAAGAGCCACCCACTAATCATAAAGACTTTTTTCATTTCAACATGAACTGTTCACTCGTGTTAACATAATGAACAGTAAAGTATATTTTTGTTGTATTGGACTTCCTCTGTTTGCAGAATATGACTACATCTTGAAGACACTCACATTCAGGGTAGAGAAGGTCCTCTGCTGCTGCTGTGTGACCTGCATATGGGACAGGGCTCTCCATCCTCAACGTCATACACAGATGCTCTATCTACACCACTCACCACGGTTCAAACCAACTTTGTTAAGTTGCAATGTCTTCTGTTTCACATGTTGCTCTTTTGTGTGTGTGTTGGACTCACCCTCCTCCCCATTGCTGCCATTTGCCTGCACAAATCATCTGGCCAGTGTGGAAGTGGAGGGTACTCTACTGTGCTTCAGCTGCCACTATTGTCAAGATACTACAAATAAATGTTTTCCATTCAATGCTGCAATTTGATATTATATAATGGCATGTTCCCATTATGATGTAGCATTCTCATGGTTCATAACACACAAGGCTTCTGAACTATAACAATTACTATTCATGTAATGCATTACTATAATTGACAACCCTCACATAGGAACATGCATACAGAAGGGCTTGTACATGTTAAGACAAAACTGCCAAACAAACTGGGGCTATATGGTATTCTCTAAATGAAATTTAGGACAACCTTTTGCCTTGCACATGTATTCTCATTAACTTTTTAAATGTTTAATGTCAACATTGTGAGAAAATGTACATCTGAAATTAAGGTTTTCGTGAAATAACACAAATATGCATCAAAATAATGTGCTTTAATTTAAAAAACAAAACATTACAATTTAAAAGGGTAAAACATAAATTAGTTAAGTAAATTCTGGCCTGAGTTGTATGACACAACAGCATACTACTGGAGACAGGAATAGAAGGAAAGTTGCTTGGAGGAAGAGTGAATGACACTGAAGAAGAAGCAGGAGATGGAGGAGGAGGATATGGCCGTAGGTCCTGCGCTGGAGAGAATGGGACTGTAATTTTTTAATCGGGAGTCAAATTGCTGATGTGGTCTATGAGGATCTCATTAAATTTAGATTTCACCAATTCTTGGTCCAAAAAAGGCAATCTCTCCAGGGCAGGAGCTAGGCTGAGGAGATAGTGGTCCACAGCGGTGAACTCCCGGGGCGCTAGGGTGGAGGTGGCGGTAGCGGTAGAGGCTGCCACGGTTTTCGCAGGGACTCCACGAGTGCCTCCTCCACCGTCGTTGATGGCTCCCAGGATCACCGCCGTACTGCTCTTCTCCTTTGACCTACAAACAAATAAAAATAAGTGATTTGAATTCACATCAATGGAAACATCACAATTATACCAATTGGATGGATTTTGAAACGATCAATGAGCTATTTCCAGTGCAAACATTACAGAACAATAAGTTGAACAGAATGGAATGGAATGTTTAAATCCTGTTGTTGAGATCTCTAAAATAATACCAGAAGCACATGCATTTTGAAACATGTGTAGAGTTATTTTTCCGTACTGCAAATGTGGACAGTACACCAGTCCACATTTAAATATAGACTGGTGTACTGCTTATAAAGCAGCCCTTCATCATAGTCTGATGATGGGCTAAGACCCCGAAACGTCACTCTGCCGGTGTGAACAATAAAAACTGGTGAGCATCTACAGTTGTGCGGATCTCTCTTCCATTTTTCCACTGCTTATAAATGACCTCTACACACCTGAGGGTACAAGAGCAGAGGCTGATGGGGCTGCAGCAGGCCTAGATGGCCCAGGGACTGGAGACTGGGAGCCAGACGAAGCTACAGGCAATGAAGGGGCCCTTGGCTCCTGAGTTTTAGTGGACTCTGTTAGGACAGTGTTGACACATGAGCGCTAATAATAATCATTATAATGAATTATTATTATTACATGAGCACTAGTCAGATTGGACAGATTACAGCAGAATAGACAGGTCATGGAGGACTACATACCTTGGGTCTCTGGCTCTTCATCACTCTCCAGTCCCGAGGTGTTTGAGTGGAGGTCCTCTGCCGTGTCCTCCACCTGGCTCATGTTGCTGCTGGTGGTGTGTGGCCTGATGAACTGGTCGAGGAATGACAGCACAGCAAAGAACCTCCACTGTGTCCTGTGGTCTTCTGCTGCCCCACTCTTTTTCTTCACCTCCTTCTTCTTCTTTCAATAGGTGTCCCTCAAACTCTTCCACTTATTTTGCACACCTCCGCTGAAAATATATATTTGTATTTACAATGTGTTCACTAATATCACAGTTACAAGATATGTTTCCAACATGCAATGCAAATGAAGTGGTAATTGATTTTAATCCTTGACAACATGTAAAGTATATAAGATTCAAACGGGTAGTAGCTTAACCAGGTGATGAAAAACCTTGCATGTGCAGTGTAACAGCTAATGGTGTAATAAATACATTAATACGATTGATGAACACAAGTAAACATGTTTCTCACATTTAGTTGAACATTTAGTCACTGTGTTAAAGCAGAAAGCAGGACAATATTGTTTTTAATTAACAATATTGTTAATTAAAACAATATTGGCATGGAACATCCCCCTGTGTTGGAACACAGGGCAGGGTAATTAAAATTGGCACAAAAATATGCTTTGGTAGTACAAGATGTTACCTGTCACGCCAAGTTCCTAGCTTATTTCTCTCCAAGCAAGTTTCCGTCTATTCCTGTCTCGATAGTAATATGACATGGTGTCATACAACTCAGGCCGAGCGCAAACCACGACGATCAACTTGTCCTCCATGTTGCAGGTAACAGGTGACGCTTGTGCTCACTATTTGAGCCCAGTCCCTAATTGGCTAACAAGGCGTAAATGAACGCGCGTGTAGATTGTGATTACTTGAGTGCATGAAGCAGTGGGCGGGGCATCCCTGCTCTGTTCTCACTGGCTTTGACGCGCGTTAATCCTCATCTGCTCGCATTTGCTATGCTTCATACGCGCAGACGGCTTTGCTTACATTTCGAAGCACGTCTACATAGGGTTAACTTGGAAGTTGGAGATGTGGTCGCGTTTGGTCTGTACGCACCTTAACCGCTGTGCTACCCTGCTGCCATTGAGTAGGTCTCAAGTCGCGAAAATTGCACATGTTCATCAGTTGCATAATCATTTTATTTCATTTTAGAAGCAATTTTACTGAAGAAATGTTGGACAGAAAAGTTATTTTCATTTGAATTGTTAAGCTGCTGACATAGATAGAGGTAATGTTCCATGGCAGTTTGACTCATTTCCCATTGACAAAACAATGGTCGGCATGGCAACAGTTTAAAATGGTTTGCCTTCATCTATGTCACCTCTTGTCAGTGTCCAATAAGGAAGTGAAACTATAAACATCACAAACTAAAGAGGGCTGGGCACAATCTTTTGCAAAATCTTAAAATATAATTGTGTTAACTATCCATCCATCCATCCATCTTCTTCCACTTGTCCGTTGCCGGGTCGTGGGCTGCCCCCACGACCCGGCACCCAAATCACATAGCACCAGCCCTATGGCTCCTCCTGCAGGTGGTGGATCCACAGAAGGACGGCCTCATGGTTCTAACCGGGCCTGTTGGTCTCTCATAAGGGGCTTCTGAACCTCTCTTTGTGTGACCCGTCACCTAGGACCTGTTTGCCATGGGAGACCCTACCAGTGGCACCAAGCCCCCGACAACAGAGCTCCAGGATCATTCAGGCTTCCAGGAGGGGTGTGTTAACTATGTTTTAGCAAGAATTGTGTCTAGTCTGACTCGAGTCTCCCACCTCTGCTAAATACCCTAAAAGGAAAGAGTAACGGTACCAGATGCAGTTACTCATTTGACTATTCTAAACACTGCATGGGAATATATTTAAACTCAAAATTAAAACTCACTTTTTATTGGAACACACTGTTGTTAATTCATTCACACAGCTCCCAGAGACGGCACGTGACGCGTTCCTGCAAGTGTTGTCAACTTCGTATTGGAGTCTCGACGACATCACCAGCCACAAACCTCAGCGCGCATCACTGTCGGATATTACTCTCCAACCTGGCAACCCTGGTCACTGCGGCGACTAAATATAGAGTTGTGAGTGGACGCCAAGGGAACGGGCTCTGCAGCAGACAGAGAAGAGGTACTTCTGTGGAGGAGGCGACTGTGAATCACCGAGTCCAAAGCCTCAATAAATAAACGAGACAGGAATAAACCCGACAGAGAGAGAGACGAGAGGAGACCAGAAAAGTTCAAAAGTACCTGGTGAGTAAAAGTGTGTGTGTTAGAGTTGTAAACTGTCAAACATGTTTAGAATCATGTTTAAAATCTCCAAAGAATATGCCGCAGATTTAGATAAAACAAATAGTTCTTGAAATAAAGATACAAGAACATTTATTGAACTTTGATTCATTTCCATCTGTGGATATTTTGACAGATTTAGTAAATGTTTTATTCAAGGGTGCTATTACTTCAAAGCAGTAGGATAGGAGCACTCCAAAAAGTACTTTGCACGCAGTTTTAGCTCGTTTTCTCCCTTCACGTCTTAGTTTTAATGTCAGAGTCTAAAAAAGACTTTAACCTCTTAAAACCCACCTGAACCGAGCACATTTTCTCCAGTTGGGCTTCACCCAAATATAAAAGCTTCTCAAAATAGAGACGAAAACGTGGATGAAAATGCAACTAAAAAGTGACATAAAAACGACAAAGAAGCAACAAAAGAGTGACAAAAGAACGTGCTGGAAAAGTTACAATAACACAATTAAAAAAAGCAACAAAAACGTGGCAAAAAATGGACAAAAACCAATGGGCGAGGAACATGCTTCTCTATGGTCCTCGGGGCGGGGAGCTGACATTGCTGTAATACCACCCCCTGGTGGCCAGGGGAGACTCCAAGAGACACTTGGTGAACAGGATTCTAATGGGACTTCAGACCTCCCTAGGACGGTTTACAAGCCTGGCTCCAAAGAATTTAGCTTTTTCTAAAAGTCGCTATGACCCATGTGACAACGCTGGGGTAGGTGAAATATTTTTAACCACGCTGTTTTTTATACATCAGCCCGAAATAGAGGAAACATTTCAGTGCATTGACTGATTGACAGGCTCTGTGGAGGCCCCGCCCGCCCTGCGAGAGCGGAGAGAGGAACAGGCTGCGTAGGAGGAGATTGAGACCCACTCATTTGTATTACATTATATATCAATCAATCAATTTTTATTTATAGAGCACTTTTCATACACAAGTGCATCACAAAGTGCTTGACATTTAAAAGACATTAAAACATTCTCGCCCGACAAACCCTCCCAATATATACAGTTATCACAATACACATGTACACCTACACCCCCTACCCTTTACTCTACACTCACACTCACACTCAGAATCAAGTACATAAGGCTGGGTACAGATGACCGAGGTGAAGAAACCCCATCAGAGGGGCCGTCCTCCCGGGAGCAGCAGACCAGCCGCGGCCAATCCAGGCTCCGACACAAGGGTCCCCATAGGAGGGGTGGCAGAGACACCACACCTCCACCTGGGCACCCACAGGACAGCACCCACACAGCCACAGCCAGTCACCGCTCCCGGGGCAGAGGGCTCCTTCAGAGGAAACACTGGAGATTCTAAAAATATAAGAAGCAGTATAAAAACATTGAAAGTTAAAAGTTTAAAAACAAGTAAAAATCAGTAAGAAACTAGAAATAAATATCAATAAATATAAAGTTATCAAGGTTAATAAATAGATAAATAAATAAATGGGACTACAATAAATAAACAGATATCAGTTAAAAGCTAAGCTAAAAAGGTGGGTCTTGAGCCTGCTCTTAAATACATGAACGTTCTCTGCGGTCCTGAGCTCCTCCGGCAGGTCGTTCCAGAGACGAGGGCCATAATATTGGAAAGACGCCTCGCTGTGAGTCTTTCTGTTGACTTTAGGGATAACTAGGAGACAGAGGAGCGAAGGGGCCGTGAAGGTTCATAAGGTAAAAGTAATTCTGAAAGATAAGAAGGACCAAGACCATTAAGACATTTAAAAACCATTAAAAGAACTTTAAAATCGATACTGAAACACACGGGGAGCCAATGCAGCGACTCTAAAACCGGTGTAATGTGGTCCCGCCTCCTGGTCTTTGTCAGGACACGAGCTGCTGAATTTTGTAAAAGTTGTAAACCTGAGATACTCTTTTTGGGAAGACCAGAGAGCAGGGCATTACAGTAGTCGATATGACTGGTGATAAAGCATGCATCAGCGTCTCCGTGTTGGCCCGAGAGAGAATGGGGCGGACTCTGGCTATGTTCTTTAGATGGTAAAAACCTATCTTTGTGATATTCTTAATGTGTGGAATTAAAGTCAGCTCAGAGTCAAGAATCACACCCAGGTTCTTCACCTGTGAGGAAGGATTAAAAGATAATGACTGTAGTTTGGGTAAAAAGTTTCTCTCTCTGGGCCTCAGGACCGATGACTAAAACTTCAGTTTTGTCCTGGTTAAGCTGGAGAAAGTTTTCTGCCATCCAGGATTTGATATCTAAAATGCAGTTAAAAAGTGCATCCATTGGCCCAGTGTCATCAGGAGACATGGAGATGTACAACTGTGTATCATCAGCATAACTATGAAAGTTGACTCCATGTCTCCTGATGACATCACCAAGAGGGAGCATATACAGGTTAAATAGCACTGGGCCTAAAATCGAACCCTGGGGCACACCACATGTAATTTTATGGACCTTAGAGGAGCAGGTATCCACACTTAACCATGAATGTCCTGTCTGTGAGGTAGGATGTAAACCATTTGTGGACAGCACCAGAGAGGCCGATGTGTTTTAAACGAGTTAAAAGAATAGTGTGGTCGACTCGACTGTATCAAAGGCAGCGCTCAGATCCATATATGACGAAAATGCAACAACAAAAAATAAAAAAAGAGAGAAAAAAAATATGCTGGAAAAGCAACAACAAAAAAGTGAGAAAAAGTGACAAAAAAACAACAAAAACTACAAAACACGTCAAAAACGCTTCTTAAATGTGACATAAAGGCGGAAAATGTTACCATCAGTTTTGTAGGCCTTACAAATGATGGAGACTGGTCATATCAGTTATGTCAGTTATAATTGGTATTTCCTAACATCAAGTGTAAACTTACTAAATAACCAATTTACCACTTATATACTGACTTTTGACATTATGATACTTGGATTAATATATTGAACTTTCTTGTATTTCTGCTTACCACGGTCTAGTCGTATGCAGGATGTTGTGATAACGTCATCCTTCACGACAAAATGCCTTATGGAAGAACTTCTTAACACAGAAGTAGTCTTGATGCTTGTATTATAGATATATAACTCAAATAATGTACAGTAATCTTTATACCTTGTGACAATATACGTTTGATGTGGAATGTAGACTAGCCCATGTCAAATGCTGCAAATTGTAAGCTCTATATCACTGATTGACTGTATTGTTGAAACAGAAATTGTAATAAGAAAAAGTAACTCATAATCAGGTACACGCTTGTGGTTGTACAATTTTTTTACATATTCTTATGATAAATTATAACAATATAATGTGAATATAATGTTACAGTTGTTATTGAGTTCCCAATGGGAATACAAATGTGAAATGCACGAGCGCTGAGAGTACTGAATATAGGGGTAGGCGCACATAAGCTCCAGCTTCAGCCGACTCCTTTTGAGCTTTCATCACTGTGTAATGATATGACTCTTGTAACTAAATCAATGTAAACAGCTCAAATAAAGAAATAAAGAAATAAATAAAAAACTCTCCGGTCATTAAACTTCATTGAGATTCAGGTAAAGCCGAACTGAAGAACGTGCGCTCGGTTAAGGCAGGGTTTAAGAGGTTAAGATGTTTATTTCGGGACGTTTTGTCGCTATAGGGAGCCGGAGATTTCCAGGAAGTAACTACGACATCGCACGGGCCTTTTCCCCATGAGTATTCCTTCACAAATATTGACATGTTTGGTGTCCACGTGTAGCATGTAGAGCGACGGAGGTGACGCTGTATTCCAAATATGGTCATTTCCTTTCTGGGAGACAGCAGCGGCTACAGACGGGAGAAATATACATGTATATATTTTATGTCACTCATGGACTTAATACTTTGGGTTTTTTTTGGAGGGAATTGTTTTTTAAATACAAAATTCCTGCCAGATTTATTGAGTTTTGAACCTAAAAAACAAGGCGAAATGTAAGTTTTTGCATTTCTTTCACATATAAATAGCTTATTCAAAAGCTAAACACGATCCCATCTCCCCTCTGAAACACTTTTGGTCATTTTCATGCAATGTCTATGTATAAAAACGTAAACGCAATAAGTTTTTCCCCTCATATCTATATCAGTAATGTTCACCAAACTGATGCTTCTACATTTAATTTTTTTCCCGTATTCACCTGCGTCTCACCTTAAGTGCAGAACGGGACCGGCGAAGACAAACTGGTGACGTGACTTAGCGTGCTACTTTACATCCCCGTTCATTTGGAATAGGACCCCCCCTCCCCCATGCCCTCCGTCCTCTCTCCTTGGTGACTTTACGATGTGAGATCTTGGTTTAGGCAGGTGTAAAGTGTGGGAACATAGAAAAAAAGAAAGAAAAGAAAGCTTTTAGGGACTTTTAGCCCCGGGACAGTGTTCACACATTAGATCTACTGACCTCCGTGGACCGACAGGAAGAGACAGGGAGCGAGTCACCCGGGCGGAAGTAAGGTGGCACTTTACCCAGGGCGCTCACACATCCTACAAGGGCTTTTCAGGACCAATGAATCCAGTTTCACATTGGAATCCCGAAGCTAATTAAAACCTCTTAACCCCCGCCTGAACCGGGCACATTTTCTCCAGTTTGGCTTTACCCAAATCTAAAAGCTTCTTGAAAAAAGCTGCAAGGATGAAAATGCAACAAAAAAGTAAAAAAAAACACACAAAAAACTGACAAAAACGCTTCAAAGATGTGACATAAACGCGGCGACAAACGTGACAAAAAAAAGTTATGATCAGTTTGTTAGGTTTTAGCTTTCAAATGAGGTGTTACTCTCGCCTATAGGCTGTGAGCGTTTAGATTTGGGTAAAGTCGAACTGGAGAAAATGCGCTTGGTTGAGGCGGGTCGGTAAGAGGTTAACCAAAACTAAACATTTTCAAATTTCTGTCATGAAGCGAAATCAGTCAAATTATGAATTTTCTACAAAAAAGAAAAAAAAAATTTCAAATCACATTATTGGTTTTGCCGTTTTAAATCCATATCACAAATTCAGAAAATCAAAGCATTAAAGCAGTACTAAGTAACTTGTTTACCTTAATAAATCCTTTCCGTAGTCCCTCTGGGGTAATTCAAGTGTTAATGGGACGATTGGGGGTCTTTCATCTCCCCCTGGTGTCTCTGGCCAGAAAACCACATTTGCAACTTTTCCTACTCCGACCCGGAGCCCCAATACACACTAATTGAATCACGAAGAAGAAGCTAACAGGCTAACGGGCAAAGCTAACTGTGGGCTAGCGCCAATTAGACGGTATTTACAGCCAAGTTTGAGTGAAAAAAAATGATCTCCATTGTGTAATTGGATGAACAATATCCCTCTGTCCCTTTGTCTTTTCTGTCAGCGTAGTATTTACTCTCACGGACAATTAATGAGTAAAAAAACACAAAATGCTACGACACCTGCAGTGGCGCTTATGGCCTCTAGGGGCACAAGTTACTTAGTACTGCTTTAAAGTGGCTTGTTCCATATCAAACTAATGGAGATTTCTTTTAAAAGGTAAAACACTGGAGTTATTGTTCACATTAACCTGTTCCCTCGCACAGATCTTACACATATTTTCAGAAACTACAAGGTGTTAGCTTTCAAATGAGGCATTACACAGAAAATGCAACGACAACATGACCCAAAAAAAAGTGACAAAGTGACAAAGACATGACGAAAAAGCGATCAATAAAGTACACCTTAATCAGAACACGTACGCTACTGTGAAGTTGCTGTTGCATTTTTGCATAAACCTGGGTTAAACTTTGAAATCATTGAATGACATAGCCTCATTTGACTTTTATTTTGGGATTGTCAATCAATCAATCAATCAATCAATAGTTTTGTATAGCCCAGTATCACAGCAACCTTACAGGGCTGCACCAAACATTAAGTAAGGGATAATGTATAGAACGCCGGTCATTATCGGGAAAATAAGTACCGGCAGGGCGAACTCTTGTTTCGCCCTGCCGGTACTTATTTTCCCGATAATGACCGGCGTTCTATACATTATCCCGCTTATTATACGGCTGTTTGCCAACTGTACACACACAAATAAACCTCATACACTTATGAAGGCGGAAAGGTTTATTTAATGATTACCGCGGCACATAGTTCCCAAAGGTTTGCGTGTTGCTTGGCAACACAGTGTGGCTAGGCTAGTAGCAGCACGGCTAGCTACTTATTGCTAGCCTAGCTACTTAGTTGAAGCTGCAGTTAGAGAGGAGGAATGGTGGTGAATCTCTGGGTAAGTTGAAATTCGGACTCCCGTTAACTTCACGAGCGATTCCTCCAACTTCTCTCGCAGGGACGGGGACAGAGATAGTGTCCGCCCGTCCGCTACTACTACTTTGCGGAGTGATATGAAAGACCTGTATTACAAGCACAAACTCCATTGCCATTGGCAGCGGTCATTATTTTTTTCAGAGGTCTTCTATCAAAAAATAATGATCGGTAGAATGCTGGGAAATCACATTCAAGTCAATGGAGCATTCTACTTGCATTGTGAAGGGCCGTATAATAAAACAATGTAACAAAACAAAAATCAAACCAACATAATGTCCAAACAGAGGTAATGTCCAAATAAGCAGTTTATATGTATTTTACTGTAACTCTGAGGACAATCACAGCAATAAAATGGCACTTTAGACAGTATATCTGAGTTCTGCAGTCATGTTCAAGTACAAAAGAAAACTCAAAAACTGGATCGAAACGCAGATCACCATGTAAAGATACACCACTCACTGGCTACTCTCACCTCGCACTGACCACCCAAATTTACAGCCCAGCTACTGGAGACGTTCAAGAGGGACATGTCCAGGCTCCACTAAAACTATGATGACCATGTATACAGCCTAATGTAATCTCAGTCAGTTCTAGACGCTGGTCTGAAGTGGATGGGATACAGAAACCTCCAGGGCACCAAGAATATGATTCCTGAGCAGAAACGGCATCGATTTCAAGGAGTGAAGGCAAAGAAACGCTCTGACCCAGTTTAGCGAGGAGGCGTGTGGGAAGTGGCTTTCTCCTGTTGCGAACAAAATAAAAATATGAAGAGGAAAATGCGGATACAGGATTACAGGGAGGTATTTCATTTGTGGAGAGTGTGGGAGAATAGAGAGGATATGGGCCAAGTGTCCCAAACAGTGTCCCGGGGCGAGGAACCGAGACTGCAAGGATCTATTGGTAATTTGTACAGACGGAGACGGAGCCCGAGGGAGGAGGAGAGAGGGAAGGGGAGGGAGGCAGGGAGGGGTGTAGACTGCCATCTACCGAGGAATAGTTAAGAATAATATGTCCTATTAAGTTACAATGAGTGTGTTTACATTCACTGGAGTTTCCCGGTTATTATCAAGAGTTTTTAACATTTCAGTTTAGTCTTTGATCTTGTAAATGGCAGTTTTCCCATGATAGAAAACCGGAAATTGCAGTAACCGGGATATATCTTGTATTTGCTATTTCCCGGTTATTCGCAACATGCAGCTTTAATTGTAAACAAAGAGGAGTGAAGTGGAGACCTTTTTTTTTTTTTTACCTTGAAAGAACTAAAATTTGAATATTTTTGATGGAAAGAAACTAAAACTGTGGGAGAAGTGTGGTTTCCTGAAGGAGAACATCCTCGTCCTGAAGTTCTCTCTCTCTCTCCTCCAGTCTTCCCCAGTGCTCCCTGGTCTGCAGACCCAGGACGAGTAAAGGGAATGAATTACCAACAATCTGCATCCGTGATCCCACTTTCCCCTGAGCCAATGGGTGACCTGCCTGGACTGATTGCAGTTAGATTGGAGCAGCATGTAACAGTCTAGTTCAGGGGTCGGCAACCCGCGGCTCCGGAGCCGCATGCGGCTCTTCAGCCTCCTTGTAGTGGCTCTTTGTCCCACTGGAGCAGCCACGAGTATATCTACAAGGAGAACTGGTTCTGATTGAGTTATCCATCGGAACCGTGTGACTCTTTCATTAACGATGCCTCTTATTGATGCCGCTTTTGCCGCAGCCTCTTTATACTATAAACCTGCAGGCGCGGAGCCGCTGCAGATACACGCACCACGTGCACTTCATCCCAAACGTCTGTTTTAGGATCCGCGCTACACGTTGCAATGAGTCCATCTATCCGTTCTCTTTATTTACGCTTATACGTGCACCTGCTACGTTTTTAGGAACCAAAACAAAGCGCACGTGCTGAAACATGTGCTTTTGCGCGCTTGGTATCATTCAGAAACTACAGCGCTGAAGGGCTGACAAGAATATCCTTCGACCCTCGTTCATACAAAGAGAGAAATGGAGAGAAAGGTAAGAAAATCACTAACAACCTGTTAATGTGCAGCTCCTCCTCTGCGCGCCATGGTTAACACTGGCTGTTACAAGATGAATCAGTCAAACCAACGTTTTAGGGAAAGGAATGTCTGCCCCACTGAAATAGCTTCATATCCCGTTAATTTAATAACCATTTTACAATAGCCTTTATAAAAATGCTTCGTATGATAGGAAGTTTATGTCAAAATAGGTCAATTTACTATCTCTCCTGTTTAAATATTATAATTTATGGCCTATTGTTAATGAATTGATAAGATAAATTATCAATGGTATTAATACATTGATAAAAAAAAATCTACAAATAAGTATTACATAAAACAAACAAAACATAATTAATCATTTCAATCAATATTGTGAATGAATTCGTACTTAAAAAAAACATATCAACAATAATATTAATAGTAAAGTTTGTTCGGTCGGTTGAAAGTTAAAACTACACTATTGCGGCTCCTTGAGGCTTTTGTTTGGTTTGAAATGGTCCGAAATGGCTCTTTTGATGTTAAGGGTTGCAGACCCCTGGTCTAGTTGAATCATAGCTCATATGATTGGCCGAAAGGAACTTTTGGACTTTGGTAACTTTATGTGTTTGTTTGTCACAATCAGATTGGCTTAACGTTTGCTTGACAAAACGTTAACAGCAGATTGTGTCACTGGTATGTTTATTGATAATCAAATTAGCCCATTAGGAAATAGGAATAATTATTAACATAAAACATTAGTTAACTTAACATATAATGAACAATTGAACAAAATAATGTAACAGTCATGTTGATGCTAAATAGAATTAGGGCAGGCGAGATGTGGACCTGTTGTAGGGCCCCCTCTCAACGGGCTCATAAATCTTGTCTTTTTAAAGCACCACTCAGTATATGATTATAAAGCGGTTCACAACATTAACTAGTTAGGGCAGCAGGGTGGGGGCTCGCTGGTGGGGGATACCGCCCTCTACCAGCTTGCCACATAATACCCTGGCTTTTTAACGAACCTCACAAATAGGGAAAACAATCAAAAACCACTGACAGAACAATCTTAACCAACATTACAGTATTACAGTGGAAACAGCTGTTTGTTGTTATGGGTTTTATCAGAAAAATGCCAACAATCATTATGCCAGTGCCATTACAATACATTGGCTGGCACAATGCTGTGCCTTTGCTATGCCCAATCCCGTCAGACCTTGGAAGCTAAGCAGGGAAGGGCCTGGTCGGTACTTGGATGGGAGACCGTTTGGTAACACCAGGAAGCCTAGCGAATGTAGTGAGTGAGTGAGTGGTTGGTGGTGGTCGGAGGGGCCGATGGCACAGACTGGTTGCCTCGCTTCTGTCAGTCTACCCCAGGGCAGCTGTGGCTACAACAGTAGCTTACTACCACCGAGTATGGAGTGAATGAATAATGACGACAGTGTAGCGCTTTGAGAAATTTGGTAATACAGGCTTATAAAGCGCAATACAAGTGTAAGGCATTATTATTATTATTAATAACATATGCAAGACCAATAGACCCATGCCACATGATCTCACAGGTCACGTGATGTACGGCCCTCCGCCATGATGGAAGAACAAGCCACCGCGCGATCATAGACTGTATACAGCGAAGCAGAGAGCCCACAATGATGGTAAACCTTTGCACAGTGTTTGGGGGTTTTGAAACGGCTGGGCCTGGAGTACAGAAGTCTTTCTTCAGGATACCAGCTGTGATAACCACCCAAGGTGAAAAAACTGAGGCACTTTCTCGTGAAAGGAGGAAGGCCTGGCTAGCTTCCCTGTGCAGGGCTGACCTGAAAACAACAAGCCTCTACCAGTACAGGATCTGCTCCGATCATCGAAACTTTAGTTACAATGTGAGGCATGACTCAGTTTCTGTTTTGTTTATACAACAAATTAAAGTCTGAATTGCTAATTGCTAATCACGCTAATTCCAAATTTACAACTCAGTAAATGTGTTTTTTGATATATTTTGATTTAATGGGATCAGTCTCTTGACCAGTGATGATCTGCCAGGAGCGCAGTTAACCGGGGGCAGGTGTTGTGCAGGGAGTTTAGAGATGGTAGCGCATGGAGACACATGTTGCCTGGCAAATTTGGGTTGAGTGGGTTCCTTGTTCAGACAGTGTAAATGTATGTCTTGAATATATTAAATTATATGTAATAATTTTATTGTGAAACATAACTATCAGTTATTGTTTTATTTCAGGTTCGCCATCCAGGCTCTATGACACAACCAATCCAGACTGGATTCCCACCGTAAGGATGGGCTATGACAAGTTCAAGTTGGATTCAGTCAAGAATAACTTCGATAGGTATCAACAAAAAACTGAACGTGCAGCCAAATGCAAGAGAACTGAAGTTGCTGAAACCCCGTTGGAGCTACAGACATCGCTCCAGCAAGTGGAAAGTCTTCCATCAGAAGCTGTTGAGGATGATACTTTCGTTTTTGAGAGCAACGTGGTCTCTGTTGTACAAACTGACATGACGCATGCAGACATTGACAGTTTACAGAGGGAAATGCAGAGACTTACAGTCGAGAACATGGACCTGAAAAAGGAAGTAAGTAATCACAAAGTCACACCTGAGGCTTTCAAAGACAATGATGAGAAAGTGAAATATTTCACAGGACTGCCAAACTTCTTGGTACTCATGTCAGTTTTCAACTTTGTGTCAGCGTCCTTGACACAGAATGACAGAACCTCACTCTGCAAGTTTCAACAGCTGATAATGACTTATGCGATTACGTCTCAATATGCCCATGTCACTGTTGAGTCACTGGTTCCGTGTGACCCCATGTACAATATCCAGAAGCTATGCCAATGTGATCAATGTCATGTATGCCAAATTTAAATCTGGAACTCCAGAAAACAATGCCAATGGACTTTCGCAAACATTTTAAAGCTAATGTGGCGATTATCATTGATTGTTTTGAAATATTTATTGAGAGACCTTCAAATCTTAAAGCCAGGGCAATGACATGGTCCTCCTACAAACACAATAATACTGTCAAGTATCTGATTGGTATTATCCCTCAAGGTGTCATAAAGGTTGGGGAGGTAGAGTGTCTGATAAGTACCTTACAGAACATTGTGACCTCCTAGATAAACTACTTCCAGGAGACACTGTATTAGCCGACCGTGGGTTCGATATTGCTGACAGTGTGGGGTCAGTTTGTGCAAAATGTATTCTCCCTTCTTTTACCAGAGGGAAAAAACAGCTGTCTGCTTTAGAGGTGGAAAGACCCGCAGAATAGCTAATGTCCATATCCACGTTGAAAATCGGTAGTCTCAGACAGAAGTACACATTTTTTCATAGCATTATTCCTGTAGATCATCGTATTTGCCCTCCAGGCGATATCCCAATGCTGGACAAAGTACATGTTGTGCTATGATAAACTTGAATGAGTCTGTTGTACCATTTAACTGATTTGTAATACATGCTATCATAAAAACTGATTTGATTTCTCCAGGGCTCTCGTGTTAAAATTCAGTGGCTTAAAACAGCTAAAACAATTCTTTCAGAGACCAAAAGACATGATATAATACATTTTAATTAAATTACTAAGCCACCCTGAATCACAATAAATTGTTTTGTACAAAATGTTTATCACAATGCACAGAAGAATGTAACACATGGTATTAACTCTGCAACCTTGAAATGATTAAAGTCTCGAGCAATATTCAATACGTTTTTTTTATTTCTCTCTGAAACAACCTTTTCCAGAATGAGTAAATGGTACACACACCAGCCTTTTTACCACATTTAAACTGAGGCAGTTTTCTGCAGTCTGGACGGTACCATTTCCCTCTGGGCTTGGTTTTTACACCAACACATTTGCAATGGAACCACTGTATAGGGCAACTGTCACTGTCACATCCAATAAGCTCTGCATCCAACACAGGCACCAAATCTCAAACTCATCACTGCCCACCGTTATCATTTTTTTCCAGGCAAGATTCCAGTCCTTCACCATCATCTGTCAGCATGTTCTGGCATTTAATTTCAACGCACCCTGTGTCACAACAGTCACATTTTATAACCCCATCGGGGATGCTCCCAATTAATGGATAGGTGGTGTTAATGATCAGGCCAGAATCAAGGATTGAGAAATTGGTGTGACGTCCAGCCATTTCCTGATAATAAAGGTCCCGAACACGTTCCTCGTGACTACATCCCCATGCAGTACCTACACTCGTGAACCTCACACTCTCAGGGTAGCAGATGGCTTTCACAAGGCTTTGAGAAGGAGATACAGGATTGCTGTGACAAACCGCCCTGAACCGGGATGCTGTAATCCGACAAGCCCTGAACCGAAACCAAAGTTTGTCATGAGCCTGGGCCCTCGTAGCTTCTTCGACATTTGCAGCTTGTTCCTGGGTTACATTAAGTGCAATGTCCTCACAGTGGGCCAAGAGCTCATGGTATTCCATTTTTGCACATGAATCATTATGTAAATCAGTCGATAATCGTGGAAAAGTGGGATCAACAGGTTTTGGAATGTATCCGGTGGAATAAGGTGGAATGACGCTGAGAATAACTGGCTTAATACCGCACAGGCTAATGTCTTTGAGAAAGGAATTGAATTCCTCTGCGGTAGTGGCTGGAGTTTGACTACAGTAGCTTTTGTCATCACACTGGGTGGTTTAGGTGCCTTTGAGTGACATAGCAAAGAACCACAATTAAGAGCATTATCCAATTGCACTCGCTTGCACTTTGCAGAAATGAAATCAATTTCTTGAATAGGTCTATACTCAATTTCCTTCAAACCTGCAGGCAACTTCCAGTAGGCTTTCTCCTGGGTTCCTGTCTTCGAGTCGCGGATTCTCACACATGCTTCCAGATAGAAAAGCATTGCACCCACATGGGAGCATGCTTCACCCAGACCTGCCTTACAGTCACAGTGTGCAGCCAAAACTTTGCCACTCTTTTCTGCAACGATCCACGGAAACAATCTGTTTTTTCTCCAGCTCTGGGAATGCTTAGCCTGAAAACAGATAATGAAAAGAACATGTGTCACTCTGTTGTTACAAATCCAAATAATCATGGTACATACAGGTGCTCGTCATATAATTAGAATATCATGAAAATGTGCATACACATCTGTTATTCATCTTAAACTGTGAAACTAATATATAATAGACTCATTACATGCAAAGTGAGATGTGTATAGCCTTTATTTGTTATAATTTTGATTATTATGGCTCGGCTTGTAAAAACCCCGAATTCAAAATCTCAGAAAATTAGAATATTTTGAAAATGGACTGTAGGTAATAATCATCAAAATTATAACAAATAAAGGCTTGACATGTGTCACTTTGCATGTAATGAGTCTATATCATATATTAGTTTCACATTTTAAGTTGAATTACATAAATAAAATAACTTTTTCATGATATTCTAATTATATGACAGGCACCTGTACATCATCTTATTTAGGTCATTAATAAAATAGCTCAGATTCTGAAAAAAACAGCATTGCACCCTCATATTACAGATGAATTATGACAAATTAAGCCTACTTACCCTGGATTTAACCACATGGAGTCCATTTTAAAGTTCTTTTAATGGTTTTTAAATGTCTTAATGGTTTTTGTCCTTATCTTTCAGAACTGCTTTTACCTTATGAACCTTCACGGCCCCTTCGCTCCTCCGGCAGGGGTCTCCTAGTTATTCCTAATGTCAACAGAAAGACTCACGGCGAGGCGTCTTTCCAATATTATGGCCCTCGCCTCTGGAACGACCTGCCGGAGGAGCTCAGGACCGCAGAGAACGTTCATGTATTTAAGAGCAGGCTCAAGACCCACCTTTTTAGCTTAGCTTTTAACTGACATCTATTTATTTAGTCCTATTGATATATTGTATATTGTGTGTATGTATATATATATATACAGTGAGGAAAATAAGTATATGAACACCCTGCTATTTTGCAAGTTCTCCCACTTAGAAATCATGGAGGGGTCTGAAATTGTCATCGTAGGTGCATGTCCACTGTGAGAGACATAATCTAAAAAAAAAAATCCAGAAATCGCAATGTATGATTTTTAACTATTTATTTGTATGATACAGCTGCAAATAAGTATTTGAACACCTGTCTATCCGCTAGAATTCTGACCCTCAAAGACCTGTTAATCTGCCTTTAAAATGTCCACCTCCACTCCATTTATTATCCTACATTTAGATGCACCTGTTTGAGGTCTTTAGCTGCATAAAGACACCTGTCCACCCCATACAATCAGTAAGAATCCAACTACTAACATGGCCAAGACCAAAGAGCTGTCCAAAGACACTAGAGACAAAATTGTACACCTCCACAAGGTTGGAAAGGGCTACGGGGAAATTGCCAAGCAGCTTGGTGAAAAAAGGTCCACTGTTGGAGCAATCATTAGAAAATGGAAGAAGCTAAACATGACTGTCAATCTCCCTCGGACTGGGGCTCCATGCAAGATCTCACCTCGTGGGGTCTCAATGATCCTAAGAAAGGTGAGAAATCAGCCCAGAACTACACGGGGGAGCTGGTCAATGACCTGAAAAGAGCTGGGACCACCGTTTCCAAGGTTACTGTTGGTAATACACTAAGACGTCATGGTTTGAAATCATGCATGGCACGGAAGGTTCCCCTGCTTAAACCAGCACATGTCAAGGCCCGTCTTAAGTTTGCCAATGACCATTTGGATGATCCAGAGGAGTCATGGGAGAAAGTCATGTGGTCAGATGAGACCAAAATGGAACGTTTTGGTCATAATTCCACTAAACGTGTTTGGAGGAAGAAGAATGATGAGTACCATCCCAAGAACACCATCCCTACTGTGAAGCATGGGGGTGGTAGCATCATGCTTTGTGGGTGTTTTTCTGCACATGGGACAGGGCGACTGCACTGTATTAAGGAGAGGATGACCGGGGCCATGTATTGCGAGATTTTGGGGAACAACCTCCTTCCCTCAGTTAGAGCATTGAAGATGGGTCGAGGCTGGGTCTTCCAACATGACAATGACCCGAAGCACACAGCCAGGATAACCAAGGAGTGGCTCTGTAAGAAGCTGTAATAATATTTGTAAATATGTGAATAAAGTTATAATAAAATCATAATTATGTGAATGATGCAACAGCCAAGTATTTGAATTTATCTTCAAGGTTAGCATATGTCTCACAATGTTCCAGTAGTATCTAAGAAGATACTGTTTGGTATCAAAAGTACGTGAGAAAGCAGCCTGGTATCAGGTTGAATATGTTTTAAGAAGACAACGGAGTGAACTGGACGAACGTAAATCGAGGTTGGCCCCGGACTGTCTAGGTCAGACTGGGTATTATTGACATCAGGTGTCCTTGTACAGGCCGGGCCTTCCTTGATTAAGTATAGTGTGATTCATGTTTTAAGATATGATGTGATACATGTGTTTGAGAGGTGACGAGCAAATATCTGTAAACTCCACCTCCCTATGTGTGATATGCTGTGGAAAAACCAAATAAAAGGCTGTACCAAAAAACAACTCGTTGAGAATGGGTGCATCACTCTGCGTAGCTGTGATGTCCGGCGATTCTCCCTTGCAAGCCAACCAAAGTATTGATCTCTGTGTCGTTTTCTTCGTTTCCTTGTGTATTGTTCATTGTGCAGATTAAGCACTGTTTACAAAAAGTTTTTGTATACGTATTGAAGCCATAGGTGTGGTAATATTGTTCTACTAGTGCCACCATCCCTCCTGTTGAGACATGGCATGCCCCATGGCTCAATTCAGCAGCCCATTTGAAAAGTGATTTTGGTAACCAGGGTTTACCATCGGGGGCTCTATATACATTGTCTTTTAAAAGTGCGCCTTTTGTGATCCACACTGTTTTTTCTGATCGTGGTGCGTCATTTTGGTGTTGTTTCAAAATGTCTAATGGGTCAGTGTCTTCTTGTTTTTCTATGTACATGACAATTATTCCAGTTGCTGCTTTTTTAGCTATGTCGTCAGCTAAATTGTTTCCCGTTGTTATGGGATCTGTTCCTTTTCTGTGTGCTTCACATTTACAAATGGCTAATTTTGACGGTAAATGTACATTCTCTAATAGTTTCTTAAGTAATCCCCTATGAGTTACGGGCTTCCCTGTAGTAGTTTTGAAACCTCTTAAACTCCATTGTTTACAAAATGTATGAGCAGAGCCGTATGCATATTGACTGTCCGTCCAAATTGTCACATCTTTGTTTGTGTATAAGCGACATGCCTCTGCTAGGGCGGCCAACTCAGCTGCTTGCGCTGATAGATTGTTAGGTAGTTTCAGTGCTTTTACAACTGTGTCTTTTGTTGTAATTGCATAACCTACGTTATTTGTGCCGTTTTGGTCTTTACTGGCTGAGCCATCTACAAAAATGACATCCCCAGTTGGCAGTGGGGTATCTTGAAGGTCTGCCCTAGTTTTGTATTCCGTTTGCGCTAATTCTACACAATTATGGGGGTCACCATCCCCGGGAAGCGGCAGCAGTGTTGCTGGATTGAACCCTGTGCATCGTTCTAGTGTCAAATGTGGTTGGGAGAGCAACACTGCTGTGCACATGAGGTGCCTAGCTGGTGATAAGAAAGTCATGTTGGTTTGCAGAAGTAGTGCTGCAACAGCGTGTGACACTTTAAGAATCAGTGGATGGAACAGCACCACCTCTGCAGACGCTTGTACTGCTGCTGCTGCTGCTAACACAGCCTGCACACACGGGACTGTGGCTCTAGCTACTGGGTCTAATTGTATGGAGTAATACGCCACTGGACGCATCTTAGAACCGTATTTTTGCAATACTACTGACGTCATAAACCCATTTCTGCAGTCTACCGTTTGCACAAATTGTTTTTCATAGTTTGGTATGGCCAACGCCCCTGCATCACATAGTTGTGTTTTAATTCTGTCGAATGCTACATTCGCCTCTGCACTCCATGTTAACTTATCGGTCATGGCTAACTTTTGTTTGAACATCATGTCCTGGAGGGGTTTTACGATCTCTGCATATCCCAGAATCCACATGCGACAATAATTGCTCAAGCCCAGAAAGGACATCATTTGCTTTTTAGTTGTGGGCTTTGGAGCTGCTTTGATTGCTTCTTTTCGAGCATCATCAACCGTCCGGCCATCCTGACTAAGGGTGTGGCCTAGGTATTTCACTTGGGGTTTCCAAAGTTGGAGTTTGTCTTTGCTTACTTTATTCCCTGTTTTGTGCAGATGATTTAGTAGAGCCAATGTGTCCGCAATACATGCTTCTTTTGTATCACTGGCCACCAATAAATCATCGACATAGGACAGGATCTGTGAACGTACAGACGGTTGGTGTTGCGCAAGACAATTTGACATTTGTTGTGCGAATATCGTTGGGGATTCGCAAAAACCTTGCGTTAGGCGCGAAAAAGAGAGTTTTTCTCCTTCAAATGTGAATCCGAACCATGTTTGTGCCTCTTTTGACAATGGGATTGAATAGAAGGCATTGGCCAAATCTATCACAGTGAAGTATTTCGCTGTTGGTCTGATACTGTTGAGCAACGTATGTGGATTTGGGACATTTGGTGACCTCTGTTGGACAGCCTCGTTTACTGCACGCAAATCTTGAATCATCCTCCACGCCACTGAGGGTGGTGCTTTCTTTACTGGAAATATAGGTGTGTTACATTGTGCTGTCGGGCACGGGACAATAATTCCTGCTTTCTTTAGGCCCTCTATGACTGGTTTAATCCCTGCAACTGCGTCTGGTTTTAAAGGATATTGCTTAATTCTTGGCCTATATTCGGTTTTTGGGATGATTTCTACTGGGCTAGCTCCTTTCATTAGGCCAGTTGTAAAAGCACTGAAAGCTGTGAAGAGGCCCAAGTGGAACAGTCCGAGGTGGGAGGGGCCATATCGAGTACTGCTGGCCACACCAACAGCTGTAAAAGTGGAGGGACGAACCACGTGGGTGCACCTATCTCACTGCAAACTGCGGGAACTGCCAGACCTGAACCTCACCGAACCCTCTACACCGAGTGAGTAGACCCGCAGAGACTCAGGACTTCCAGACCTCCCAGACGCAGGACTTCTCTTGTAAGCAGAGACAACAACAGAGTACAACGGTGCGCAAAGTACCAGTACTCTGCGACAACAGAGTACAACGGTGCACAAAGTACCATTACTCTGCGACAACAGAGTACAACGGTGCGCAAAGTACCATTACTCTGCGACACTGAGTGGCAACTCCAGACCGATCATCATGACTACCAACATGATTGCCATCTACCTGGTGATCATCGTGGCATGGACCCAAGGAGCAGACGGCACGAGCGAGAAGGAACAGGTCGTATGGTCAGATCCATGTTCTAGACAATGTAAATGTATATCACTGCTTAAGTTTTGCATACCAGTGAACAAGACTTACACCTTCCAGGTGCCCTACAACCAGTTAGTGCGTAAGGGAGTCAAGATATCAGATCAAGCAGATGTTAAAAACGATATAGTGTATGTTATGCCGGGGCAAATAGATAACTCATGGGGGAATGAGGTGGTAAACTCAGGAGAGCAGTGGGTACCCAAGGCTACGACAGAGCAGGCCAAGAAGTGGGCGGGCAGGTTAATCCTCATACAGACACCAACACACTTATCAGTGACAGTAAACATGAAAAACCAGCCGAACCTTACAGAGTGCAGCCTATTTAGACTCTATTGGTACACCACCGGTAAAGACCCATATTGTGACATAATCCTCTGCTCTGTGGCAGTAACACACGGACAAACAGTTGTCAGCGCATTAGGAGCAAGAGCTAAACAACAAGGCCTGACTGTAATAGACACGGACAAAATGGACCCATCTGACTTTATGCATATAGCAACAGGAGTGAATGCAACTACCAATGCATGGGTACGACAGGCAGTGGGAGTAGCTGCAACATTAAAGCGTGACTGTGTGGTATGTATGACAGCAAGGCCACAACTATTATTGGTAAATGCATTACCTGTAAATGAGTCTTGTGCACACATCTTAGCGAATAAAACAGGTAACAGGAGATTGTGCACTGCGTACCAAGCCGCTTTTCCAAAATTGCCCACCAAAACACAGCCACCTGTCTTCACAGTGCCTACAGACACCATCTTTACCTGCTACCACATCACCACGTGCCAACCTAATACTAAATGCACAGACGTCGGAAGGGTGCCTAGTACCCTGTGTAACAAAACTATAGAATTAAAAGGGAATGGCATGCTGACTACACAACGACAAGATGTATGGTGGTGGTGTGGAGGTAACATATTACGAGGTCACATGGAAGCCAGCGGTACGGGGAGCTGTGCCTATGTTTCCCTAATATGGCCTGCCACGGTTGTTACGACCCCGCCGAGGCGGGGCGCCAGGGGGAGGCGTGAAATAGCGTCTCCACCTGTGGTCCTGTTGCCGGTGGCGCCTGACACCACATACCTGGATGCTATTGGCGTCCCAAGGGGGGTCCCTGATGAGTATAAATTGGTAGATCAAATAGCCACAGGGTTCGAAAACCTCCCACTGATATCAGCAGTATTCCCTGTAACTCCAAACAAAAATGTTGATAGAATAAATTATCTGCATTTCCAGATGCAGCGTCTGACCAATCTTACCCATAACTTAGGACAAAGTTTAGGGAGTCAACTACACCACACGTCCTTAATGGCGTGGCAAACTAGAATGGCAGTGGACATGTTGTTGGCAGAAAGAGGGGGTGTCTGTTCAATGTTTGGGGACCAGTGTTGCACGTTCATCCCCAACAACACAGCAGCAGATGGGGCCATAACGCACACATTGACACAACTAAAGACAATGGCAAACACACTGAAGGAACACTCAGGGGTACACAGCATGATACAAGACTGGTTCAACCGTCTCTTTGGAAGATGGAGTAGCTTGGTAGTACCTTTTCTAACCACTCTGATAGTAGTGATAGCCTGTTTTGTATTCTGTGGTTGTTGTTGTATACCACTGTGTAGAACTACCATTGAACGTACGGTTGAGAGAGCAGTCTCGAGTAAGTTTACCACCACATACGCCCTAATACCAGCAGAAAATGAGGACACTGAAACTGGCAATTACTATAGCGCCTAAATATTACCACTCTGGGTGTAAAAAGCATTAGTTTAAAAATATGACGGGTATGCTGAAATCTGTGAGGAATGGTATATCTGGATGTGAGAAAATTTGCTAATGTTTTGATAAACAGGAGAGAATTGTAATAATATTTGTAAATATGTGAATAAAGTTATAATAAAATCATAATTATGTGAATGATGCAACAGCCAAGTATTTGAATTTATCATATGTTTTCTGACAGAAGCATATCAAGGTTCTGGCGTGGCCTAGCCAGTCTCCAGACCTAAACCCAATAGAGAATCTTTGGAGGGAGCTCAAACTCCGTGTTTCTCAGCGACAGCCCAGAAACCTGACTGATCTAGAGAAGATCTGTGTGGAGGAGTGGGCCAAAATCCCTCCTGCAGTGTGTGCAAACCTGGTGAAAAACTACAGGAAACGTTTGACCTCTGTAATTGCAAACAAAGGCTACTGTACCAAATATTAACATTGATTTTCTCAGGTGTTCAAATACTTATTTGCAGCTGTATCATACAAATAAATAGTTAAAAAATCATACATTGTGATTTCTGGATTTTTTTTTTTAGATTATGTCTCTCACAGTGGACATGCACCTACGATGACAATTTCAGACCCCTCCATGATTTCTAAGTGGGAGAACTTGCAAAATAGCAGGGTGTTCAAATACTTATTTTCCTCACTGTATATATATATATATATATATATATATATATATATATGATGTGGGGCGTATTGTTTTAAATGTTGTAATCTGTAAAGCACTTTGTGATACCTTTCGGTATGAAAAGCGCTTTATAAATAAAGTTTGATTGATTGATGAATAAAAGCAGCTACTTCACAAATCCAGCCACAAACAAACTGGTTGTAAGCTTCCAGTCCCTTGAAACTTTTCATGTGTAGAGCTTGATGTAAATGTCACCCTTGTTAAAATCCAAGAATCTATCAATTAAGTATCAAAAAAGCTTCAAAAATATTCCAACCTACTCAATATGGGTTCTATAGGATCGTAAGGAGACTGGCAGTGATAACTCAATTATGAGCTTAAAGAACCCTCCAACCACAGTGGTTAGCGCTCGTGCTTCACAGCTAGAAGGTCCGGGTTCGATTCCCACCAGGGACGGGGCCTTTCTGTGTGGAGTTTGCATGTTCTCCCCGTGTCTGTGTAGGTTTCCTCCGGGTACTCCGGTTTCCCCTACCACTAAAAACATGTACAATAGGCCAGGATGTATGAGAGTGTGTTTGAGAGTGGGCATGGGGGACGACGGATGGAAATTAGCCCAAGGCTACAATCCGGTGTGGCTTGTTCATTAACTTGCACTGTCCCGACCAAATAAACCAATAAATAAATAAAAAATTCCCGCCGATCAGACCCAGTTTCTCCTTGCACCGACTTCTGTCAGATTCTGATAGAGTGTCAACATAATCCGTGACCTCCGACATATTGAGGCCAAACGGAGACGATCATCGACAGTCGTTTTGCATATGGGCTGCTTTCAATAAGTCAAAAAAAACAAACAGTATAATTCAAGTAAACACACCCACGCAGACGCATAGGGCCGTCATCTTCCAAGATGGCGCTGGCTCAATGCGCCGTGACGTCAGTCGCAGGGGTCTATATGGTGGCGTGCTGTTTGTATTGCGACAATGGAATGTAACCACTAAGAGCATTTCTGTAATTTCTATGATCAGACCCCGCTATTTAAAGTGGCTAAACTTCAACGCATTTGAGCCCACGGTCTAATACTGTATTACAGTATAAGGTTAAGGTACAGGTATACATTGGGACTATTGTCCCCACAGAGAAATTCTGTTCTCTGACCCATCCTTTGACGCCGCTGGCACAACTCGTAAGGAGCAGTGGGCGACCGCAGCAGCGCCCAGGGACCTATCTCCTGCTGTGGAACCAGGCTGATAGTCAGTATCCTTTAACGGAATGCAGTACCGGACCATACCAGCTTACTTTCTCCCCTGGTTATAACTCGAGCAGTGAGCGCTGAGACACTAATAACTGGCCTCAGTTCAAGAGTTTTAGGTTTATTTGAGCTTTAACACAGGACGAGACCTTGTATGCTAAAGATTCGTAGGACATCACAGTTTGGTTGGATGGGCTCTACCTGAAGCCAAAAGGTCCATATCGATACTGGGAGTATTGTTTACAAACCACATGCTCCATCACCAGCCTTCCATGGACTGGCTTATATAAACAACACTTACAATAAGACACGTGTGCACGCGGTCTTAAATTGTGCAATTCTAGGTTTTATAAAAGTCTTAAACTTCACATTAACCTTGGACGACTCTAAAAACAATCACATGTAATCGCTAAAAATAAAGAAAAACTCATATATAACGAGGACCATTCAACTCCCGAGTGGTTCTAAAGACATTTATCCATCTGCTCGTCCTGTACTGTACCTGCGTCATGATTTTCACACTCGAATTTGCAGATGGATTTTTTTAAAGCGCAGAGAAGTGGGCTTTTGTCACGGCCTGAGATCAATAGGTACAGCACGCGTTATAAGGATCCATCTCCTGCACTCCCAGACCTACCGCTGTCATCAGCCCATCGCGGTGAAGCCCGGTTTCCACGGTAACCTTTATCCCAGAATCCTCCGCTGTCGTGTTAAGGCGGGAAACGAGCGTCACGGGTTCCAGGGTTCAAGCGCAATCAAAACTGAAGCAAAAATCATAATAATTGTTTTATTTTCAATTCCCAACAAAATACTTTCCTTTGTGTGTAAAGAAGGCTTTTCTAAAGCAGGTTCTGCTGTGTGTCTGGTGCACGCCCACCCTCCTACACTTTAGCTGAGACAGGGACATAGTCATATTTGGCCAAAGCATTCATTTGGAGATACAGTCGCCAAATTTTGCATACTGTAAATCTTACCTCTTACCTTATCAGCTAAACCCATTTGAGACCGACAAATGTCGTCTTCAGAGACAATAAAGAGGCACCAAGAGCCCCCACAGCTGCAGCACAGTGGAGGCGTCACAAGAGGCGCTACAGGAAACAAAAAAGGGACAAACGAAGAGGTATCAAGACTCGCAACTAAGCTACACATGCCTTCTATTGTTCTGGCTAATGGACGTTCACTGGAGAATAAAACAGATTATCTGCTAAGATCTTCCCAGAAGATGGTGAAAGACTGTTGTGGAGCGGAAGGAGCAGCGCAGCAGGAAGAGGAAGGAGGAGGTGGAGCTGACCAGTGCAGGATACCATGCTCTGACACAGGGACGTTTGTCCCTGTGTCAGGCGCTGCACCATTTCAGAGGATCAGAGGAGACTGAAGGCTGGCAGGTTTCCTCCGGGTGCTACGGTTTCCCCGGCCTCGAGGTCAGGTTGGCCCAAAATGGCAGCGCGGCTCAGTCGCAGCGGCTCAGGACTAACACCTGAATACTTTTTCGTTGTACACTTGTACAATGACAAATAAAGCACTTACTTTCTAACTTTTAACTAGGCTACCTGAAAAACTGATATGTTTTGATGTGACATTCTCACTAAGCCACAGTAATGCATGCTTAGAACGCTATAGCAGCTCAATGATCCTGCGATGGTTTGAATCCTTTTGTAATTATGACAAAGTTAGATGGACAGCATCTGTTCTTGTAGTAATTAATTATGATTTTATTTAAGCAAGGCAGCAATTTAATGAAGAAATGTATAGTGTGGAAACGTTCTTTTTTATTTAACTTTACTAGTTAAGAAGTTAATGGCATACATAAAACGAAAGTTCCACAGAGTTCTGACTCACTCACTTGATATAGATACAGACGGCATCTCTGGAATCGCCCGTATAATGTCATGTTTGAAGCAGTTGAGGGGGAAAACAAAGAGGAGAAAAAACTAAAGTTTAACATTTAAAATGATTTAAAAACGACTTTAACAAATGCTGAATTATTAATATAGTTTATAGAGTCTAGATACTGATACAAAGACATGGAGATGAGCAAAGTGGTTCAACAGCCTATAATTACAGAATTAACGGAGACTGCTAACAAGAGGCTTCATGTTAGCATCATGCTACATGCGAACGCTAGCTAGTGCTAGCTACGACTGCCGTTGTTTTCTTCTACTGAACAATCAATTTACACTTGACTTTATTTGTGTGTGATAAATAAGTTTATATTCCGCCAGAAAACGGCTAAAAAGAGTGAAAAATGGTGTTCCCCAAAACATGCTTCCTTCCCCCTCCACAAGGCCATGCCCCTCCTATGATGCAATGCCGACTGTATCTACTGTATTTTTTCTTTTTCTTTTTATTAAAAAAAACCCAACACAACACGAAAAAAATAAATATAATAATAATAATAATAATAAAAAGGGGGGGGGGGGGTGTTGCCAGGGGTTACGTTTTCCATAATTTTCATTTTCATCACCTTGTTGCCACTCTTTTGTTACATTTTATCACATTACGGTCACAATTGACACTTTTTCTGTCATATTATTACTTTCACATTTCTACTGTATAACATATAACATGTAACAGTTTAAAATCTTTTACTTCGATCTATGTCACTTCCTGTCAGTGTCCAATAAGGAAGTGAAACAAACATAAAAAAGTCAAACTAGGTAAAACGTTGTATTTTAGATATTTTTCACTTTTTTTATGAGCCGCTGTTTTATTAACATACCTGAGAAAAAAAATGGGCTGTTTTCAATGAGAACGTTGAGAAAGAAGAGCTATAAAGATGTGTGTCAATGCAAGTGATGATACAACGCACGTAGGAATCTCTGTGCCGTCCGTTCACACAGACGTAGTTCAGATGTCCTGACAAAACTTGTACATCATGTACGGTCCTCTGGTGCCTGGGCTCGCAGCGACGACTGAAAAAGTAAAGAGGGCAAGGCACCGAGAGGGAAGACACGTCTGAGCTGAAGTGTTCCGCGAATGCAGGGGCGGAGCAGAGAAACTCAGGTTCTGGGGGTGCACCAAGGTCAAGGTATACTTTACCCCACTACTTTTTACCACTACTTATACTCTACCCCACGGTAAACTGAAGTTACATACAGTACGTAGCTTACCACCAGCGAGTATGGAGTGAATGTCAAATTGTCTCATGTAAAGCGCTTTGTGACCATGTCTGTGAAAGGTGCAATACAAATCTTCTTCTTCTTCTTCTTCTTCTTCTTCTTCTTCTTCTTCTTCTTCTTCTTCGAAACCTACGCAGACACGGGGAGAACATACAAGCTCCACACAGAAAGGCCCCGTCCAGGATTCAAATCTAGGACCTTGTAGCTGTGAAGCACGAGCACTAACCACTGCGCCACCATCAGACTCATGAACATAATAACCCGTTCCAGCCATTTGCACAGCTCTATTGAACTATGTCAGGGGTAGGCAACGTCAGGCCCGGGGGCCAGAACCGGCCCTCCAGCACAGAACCTATGGCCCTCAAGATGAATTTGAGATATATTATTATGCAAATACGAGATCAAATACCTGTTAAAGTACTCTAAAAATACGAGAAATAGTGACAATATTTTTGGTCATATGTAATGTAAAACAGTAATTCTTAACTGGTGGGTCGGGACTCAAGAGTGGGTTGCAAGCCTTTAGGGAACTTTTTTTTTAAATATTTTCCATCTGAAACGGCACAGAAACACACTGGAGTCTGTGTTTGGGTTGTTTAGTTCATGATTTCAGTCTTAAAGACATATCTACAGCTTGTTCAATAAAAACTTGTGTGGAAAATACAATATTTCATATGATAAATGACAAATTACAGTTTAATTGGGTCGCAGCTTGTCATTAAGCTAATGGCGGGTCCCGAAGCCAAACCACTTGAGAACAACTGATGTAAAACATTTGCAGAATTTTTTGTTTTTTTTTAACTTTAGGCTTCAATGGTGAGGTTTGGCCCTTGGTGTTTTGGCAATGATAAAAATCGCACGCAAACTTGCCTACCCCTGCACTATGTGGTCTGTTCAACCTCATATCTGCTGCTAACACTTAATGCACATCTGTGATTACACTCACGCTGTTGTTCTGTGTCAAACTGTTGTCGTCTTTATCATAGTTTGATGAAGACAAACTATGATAAAGTTTGTCTTTAGCCCTGGCTGGAACTGATCTGAAGTGTCCAGAAGTACAAGGCGTTCAGTGCTCATTGGCAACAGAGCGTTTGATGGTTCTGTGGTCCCGTTCCCAATATTTTTTGGGAGTTTTCAGATGTCTTTTCCTTCCCATTTTGTGTGAGGGGAAAACAGCTGCATAGGGTGGACCTGCTTTGACCACGCGTCCTCTCATTCATCGCCATCACCTGGGACACTTCAATCCAACGGGCTTTCAGTTTCACACACCGGTTGGAGTTTGAAAATGTGGAGAAGAAAAAAATAACAATACTGTCAAAAAAAACTACACTACACAAAATATTCTTGGCATAAGAGGGAGATGACCCGAAACCGGCTTCACAGCGGAGCCAGTTTGACGACGACGTTCCCGAGAGCGTAGATTGGACTATGTCTTTGTTGTCTCCAGGTCAAAACGGGGCGGGGACAAAAGCTACACACGCGCGCGCCTTTTCCAAACATTTCAAAAACACCCGTCACTGTCAAGATCGCGTCAATCTCACTTCATTCAAGACGTCCCCCGTATAGAAGACCCCTTTGTGTCCTATCGTCCCATCGACTTGCCAATGGGCCGCAGACTCCTGTAATTCAATACCTTTAATTAAAAACGGCTTTGGTAATAAAAGCGTCGGTTGGGGCAGATCGAGAGAATGCGTTTTGGATATGGGGGGGGGGGGGGGGGGGGAGCAGCAGTTAATAATGTGGAGAATAGAGGCGTGTATTTGTACAGAAATGTCAGAGAGAGACGGGGTTATGAGGCGCGGAGGGTTTAATATCACAGGCTTTTGTGTGGTCGCGGGGAGGGAGAGGGCTATAGGGCTGAAATACAAAGGATAACCACGGACGGGAAAGAAAGAAAGAGGAAATACCACGCACCATGGCTTTGAAACATTCTTTTGGGCGCCTCAGCATTGATATTCTACACTTAAGGCGAGACACTGTTGGTGAATAGGGAGTGAAGAGTAATAATGGATGGAGCTCGGTTTAAATGTACGGTTTTGATGGTGCGGTTTGATTTTGGTGTCATATTAGTGACAAGGATTTATTAAGGCCGCCATTTTTAGAAGAAGAACTAAGTAACTTGTTTACCTTAATAAACCTTTTCCGTAGTCCCTCTGGGGGTAATACAAGTGTTAATGGGATGATTGGGGGGTCTTTCATCTCCCCCTGGTGTCTCTGGCCAGAAAACCACAACTTTCCAAAGAAGCTAACAGGCTAACGGGAAAAGCTAACTGCGGGCTAGTCCCACTTAAACCGTATTTACAGCAAGTTTGAGTGAAAAAAAATGATCTCCATTGTGTAATTGGATGTACAATATCCCTCTGTCACTTTGTCTTTTCTGTCAGCGTAGTATTTACTCTCACGGACAATTAATGAGTAAAAAAACACAACATGCTACGACACCTGCAGTGGCGCTTATTGCCTCTAGGGTGCTCGAGTTACTTAGTTCTGCTTTAAAACTAAAGTGGAATTATGCTGTACTACAACGCGTACCAGTGTTCTATTTTTTCCCCTTTGTATGACGAAAAAGTAGATGTATATTTTACTGGGTCTGTCTTAACCACTGTTCCAGTATCTAAAGTTTAGTCCTTTTGTTTGAATAAAGTGTATGACGCAATAAAGTAACTGAATATTCAGCAAAATTCAACAGTGCATAAGTTTATAACAGCGTGACAGTGCTGTTGGTCCAGCCAAAGATTTGCTTCCACTCCACAGACTAAATGAGCACATTGTAGAGGAAACAGAAAAATGCTGTCTGTGAGTTTTTGCTTAATGTTTTTACATTAGTTTATTAATTGATATAACTGATGAATGGTCGCATTTTGTTTGCAAGATAAATGAAGACTGTACTGATCTAACACTGGAGAAAAGAGAACATTCACTTTTTCACTCAGAGAAAGTCACTTTTAAGAAAGTCTCTTGGTAGTGGTTAATATCGAAAGATACTCAAACCCCCAGTATCTGAAGGAGAAAACCTGGATCGGTGTAGAGACCTGCACGGGACGGGAAATCCCGCGGGACTTGCAGGACCCGACACAAATCTCGTGGGAGCAGGCGGAATTCAAACGGCCCGGGCGGGAGCGGCGGTCAGACCAAAACACGTCGGGTCACGATTGTTCCGACATGTCCTATATAAGAAAACAACAGGGTGTTAGACACACATGAACACGAGCGCAGCCTTTTTACGCATCACCGCCAGTGAACACCGGGATGATGCAGAGATCCCCCATGCTACAGCACCTTCACTGGCTGCTTTTGCTCCACACTGACCAACCGGACTTACAGCTGAACTACACTCACTACCCGCCGTTATCTCCCGGCGCAGGTCAATTCAATACTTGT
This sequence comes from Neogobius melanostomus, assembly GCA_007210695.1. Classification (NCBI taxonomy): domain Eukaryota; kingdom Metazoa; phylum Chordata; class Actinopteri; order Gobiiformes; family Gobiidae; genus Neogobius; species Neogobius melanostomus. The sequence continues at coordinate 596,583 of VHKM01000089.1, forward strand.
CAAAACCTCCTCTGTCCGTGCACTGCGCTTTAGATAAACCATTAAAGCCAACACAGACACAGAGACGCTTTGAAACACAGTTTCATCACATTTCTACAGAGAGGTGATGCGCTCCGTCGAGGAAAACACAGGTTTTTACCCTTCTGCAGCAACACAGACGACTCTATGGCCTGTGACAAACAGACTGCTCTAAACTTTGTTGGGAGTTAGGAGAGCAGCAGCGGAAAAAGACAAACCATCGTCAGAACTCCACCCCGGGAAGGTAAGTGTTCCATCGCCAACTCGCTGTTAACCTGCAAAAAAGAGCCACGTTTGCTCTCTCTGTTACAACACTGACCTACGCTTTGCATTTAATGTTTGATAATGTGTTTAAACGCTGCACGGTTTGAGAAAAGCCTTTGAGCTGCCGTTATGCAGCGCGCTCCAGTGTGTTGGCATTTGGCACATGGCGCTCTGCGTCCTAGTGCGTACTCGGCGCTGGCCTTTAAAAAAACTCGGGACTTGCCGGGACCCGGGAGATTTCCCCGGGCGGACAGGGGGGCGTCGGAAGCGGGCGGGAACGGGATTGAAATCCATTCCCGTGCAGGTCTCTAGGGTAATGTATTACAAAAGTAATGAGTTACAAAAATATATTATTTTTTTCAGTAACTAAGGAACATAACATATTACATAACATATTACTTCTCATATATTAGTCATTACAATTTAAGTAACTCAAGTTACTTAAATCAATACAAACCAATATAATTGGTTTGTATTGATGTTAGAACAAAAATGCCAAACTCCGCCCAAATAAAATGCAGTATACCAAATCAAGTTGGACACTTGTGTATAAAATCTGCAGTTGCATGAAGATAATAGCATGAACTCAGCTACATTTTTTAAACAGTAATGTGTAATACAAACATATTACATTTTTAAAGCTGTAACTAATTTAGAATGAATTACAAAATATATATTTTGTAATTCATTCTATAATCTGGCGATTATAGAATGTATAATCGCCAGATTATAGATCTGAGGTGTTTCGCCTATAATCTGGCGAAACACCTCAAGTTCATTTTATCCCCATTGGTCGGCAACACAGAACACCATGTGGAAAACACAAAGGATTTTGTGGAGAAGATCAAACACCTGCAGCTGGAAACAGATGAAACCATGTTTATGATGTGACAGCAGTGTTTACATCTGTCCCAACCTCAGCAGCAGTCACAGCGGTGAGGAAGAGACTGACTGAGGACAGCACTTTAGCTGATAGGACCCAGCTCACCCCTGACCACATTTGCCAACTACTAGAGATCTGTCTTAGCACCACATATTTCCAGTTCAGGGGCAACTTCTACAGACAGATCCACGGCTGTGCAATGGGCTCTCCAGTTTCACCCATAGTGGCTAACCTCTACATGGAGGAAATGGAGAGGAAGGCCTTGGCCTAATACCCAGGTAACAAACCCAGCCACTGTCTCAGATATGTAGATGACACATGGATCAAAATTAAAGAGATGGAAGTGGCACCTTTTACAGATCACATCAATGCTGTGGACCCCAGCATTAAATTTACTCGGGAGGACGCAAAGGAGAAACAACTTGCCTTTTTAGATTGTAAAGAGATTATCATAGGGGAAAACGGACAACTTCAGACAGAGGTTTACAGGAAGGCAACTCATACTGACCAGTATTTGATGTTTGACTCTAACCATCCACTCCAGCACAAACTAGGGGTCATTATGACACTCAGACATAGAGCTAAAGAGGTGCCTACCAGTGCAGAAGGAAAGACCAAAGAGGAGCAACATGTCCAGAGAGCCCTCTCAGACTGTGGCTATCCTAACTGGTCCTTCACTAAAGCACAAAGGGCAGGAAGACCCAAAGAGCAGGACAGACAGACTACAGAGCCCAGAAGAAAGGGAGTTGCGGTGCCGTATGTAGCCGGGGTCTCAGAGAAACTTCAGAGAATCTTTAGGCAGCACAGGATCCCAGTGTACCACAAACCTGTGAACACACTGAGACAGAAATGAGTTCATCCCAAAGACAAAACTCCGCCACAAAGAAAGCAATGTGGTTTATTCTATTCGATGCAAAGAAGAAGAATGCTAAGAACATTATATTGGAGAAATGAAACAAGTTCTATGGAAGAGACTTTATCAACACCGAAGAGCTAGCTAAAGAAGAACGTTTGAAAGAGGAGTAAAAGAAGTTATTTCTGTCAAGAAAGAAAATCCCTCCATGAACCGGAATGGTGGGCTCAGATTTAATCTTCCTTCACTTTACTCCAATCTCCTTCGGGGACAGCCGACAGGGCACTGCCAGTACAAAGAGACGGCACCCCGGCCAACAAAAGAACAATAGGCAGGTAATTGGCAGTGATCATCCATGAATAGGACAGGACTGACCGATACTGGGGTGAGCAGGTCGTTAGAGACGCTCTACTTCAAAAGGTGTTTACCCACAGGTAAACACCTCACAGCTTAGAGCTCCCCTCTAATCACAGCTTAGAGGGGAGGAGCTGGGCCTACCCCAACTCCTTCTCATGGTCTTTATCTGAGCTGCGGGCTGAGCGGGACTTTAATCCGCTGACGAAGCCTTTTGGATGAGAGGCGAAACGTTCGAGACTTCAACTACTGAGTACAGAAGATGACTCAAGTACCTTCATTGAAGATAATTTAGAATATATTACAATTTTAAAGTAACTTGCCCAGCATTGTCTAGTACCAAATAAACAGGGATGTTTTTAATAAATCAGCCCTGTCCCCTTAATAAAGCGCCCCCCGCTGTCACAGTCCAATACTAACACAGTTTACCGTTTAGAAGCTTCATACACAGAATTAGAGACCAGACATTTGGAACAAAAATATTGTCCGTGCATATCGGGCAATAAAAAGCCCCAAAATCGGCATCGGCCTTAGCAAACTCCGTATCGGTCGACCTCTAATACTTAGACACATGAGGTCTGATTCATTAGTTATGACGTAATAGAACAAACTAAACATAAAATAGCGTGACAGTTGTGAAACGTTACTCGAAAAGTGCTTGAATAATGTAATGGAAGCAGAGTACTACAGAACTACCACAACGCTGCTTTCCAGTAAAACAACAGGACTATAGAGGCACCTCTTTACTCCTGACACGCTCGGCTGTTTCCATGGCGCCAGGTTTTTGACACGACAGCCGCAGTTCGTGGGGAATTGAGACAAATCAAATATAAATAGGTCTCTGTTCAGACTCGGGGAGGAACGCAGACGGTTCAGTACATCCGCCCACATGGAACGCATCTCTGCCTCAGACCCGGGACACTGTGTGGGAACTGGATCACTGTGTGGGACCTGCCACTGATTTGACGTTTGTTGCCCATGACTGATGTAGATATAAGGGGGGAAAAAAACTGTATTGCAAGTTTTCTGTCATTTGAGGTTTTCATATGTTGAGAATCAACATCTAGATAATGGACAGAGCCAGGTTTAAACGTATGGTTTTATGTTGTAGACATATAAGTGACAAAGACCTTTTCAGACGAGATTTTGGAAGTTAAATAAATCAGTAAAGATTCAAATTCCGCAGTGTTTTTTTGTTTGTTTTTGAGTTCAAGGCCAATAGGCCAGGATGAATGAGAGTGTGTTTGAGAGTGCGAATGGGGGACGACGGATGGAAATTAGCCCAAGGCTACAATCCGGTGTGGCTTGTTCATTAACTTGCACTGTCCCTACCAAATAAACCAATAAACCAATAAACAAAGCTCAATAAATCAGGCAGGCATTAGATATTGGAAAAATCCCTCTGAAAAATGGTATTGTTGAGTCCGGAGTCGGCATCAGCTACATTTCTAGAACGGAACAAACACAAGTAAACAGGAAGTGGTGTAAACCAATCAGCGAAGGGCAGTCAGCGGCGTTATTAGCGGTTCTGCGTTAATGTTTGGACAGGATTATGAATCACCAAAGCCTTATAGTTTAAAGGTTTTATGGCTTATTTTTATCTAAATTCTGTGTTATATGTTTTATGTTGCACGATTGTACTGAGAACAATTCGGGAACCTGTTCTCAAACAATGGCAATAAATACGATTCTGATTCTGATCATATTTATCACAGATTTTTCCACACATCTCCTGCTGGTATATTAGCCATTAGGTAAAAACGTTAAAAGTTTTCCTCCGTTTCACTTAATATTGTTAAGTGGAAAGCGCACATAAATACACTAAAGACTAACATTTCTAAACTTATTGCCATAATGTGTGAAATAAAAACCTCTGTGAATCAAAGTGCATTATACTGTATATACTGTACAATTCCCTCATCCTTCCATACTTTAGCTATTGTGTGGAAATATGGGGGAATACCTATAAAACTAATATACAACCCATCTTCTTATTACAAAAGAAAGCAATTAGAGTGATCAGCAATGCAGAATACCTCGCTCCAAGAAATCCACTTTTTATTAGACTAAATATCTTAAAATTGCATGATCTTGTTGATGTTTACACAGCAGCATCTCATGCTTCCTCACTGTTTACAAGAGATGTTTCAAACTAGAGAATCTAGTTACAACCTCAGAGGAACTGATCTGCTACAAAAACCTATGGCGAAGAGCTAAGAGGAGGTGTTTATCAGTCAAAGGAGTTGATCTATGGAACTACCTATTCAACTTATGGGCTTCAAAACTATTAATGCATTTAAGACAATGTATAAGTTAAACATTATGGAGAAGTATAGAACACTTGAATGAAGATCATTAGAAAAGAAGTTGATCGACATAATTTTGATTATTTAATTTTGTTGAAGTTTAAGTTTTGTGCTTACATGTTACCATCGTTGGTATAAGAGAAACTGTATAATGTGTAATTTTTGGACATAGTGTCTCAGTTGTAAAAGGGGTTAGGCAGAATAAGTCTTGACTTCAGCCTAAACCCCTTTCGGTCAGGCATCATCTAGCACTTAAATTCTTTATTCTTATTGTATAATGTATAAGATCTTTGAAAAACATGTGACCTAAGATCTAAATGTTCATAATGACCGAAGAAAATAAACTACTACTACTACTGGGTGAAGTCATGTTGGTTGACGTTTCCCTGTGTTTAATGAGGTGTACAGGCTTGGTACCCCCTTTCTGTCCTCGAGCTTGACCACTTTTTGTTTTATTATTCTCTTGTCTGACTTGGCAAACTTGTCACACAGATAACGCCAGGCCTTTCTGCCCACTAGGGCCGCACGGTAAAAAGTATAAAAGGTCATGCCTATCTTCGCTCTGCCTCTGGTCTTTGTTCTTCCAGGTGGTCAGGCTGGAGTCCGCCTGTGTTTGGAGCAACAGGCTTAACAGGTAGAGAGAAGTTGGTCCTAACCAAAAGCACTGCCTGCCAAAAGCTCCAAGGGACACAACTGTGCCAGTATCAGGTGTGGAGGTCCTGAAGGTCCAGTGGACGTAGCATTTAAATCCCAATGCCGGGTGACATTGCGCCTCGGAGAGCGGCATGTTGTGGTTTTGGTCGTGGCTAAAGGGTTAAGAATTATGTGTGACCAACTATATCTTTTTATTTTAGGTCCGGCTCTAAGCACTGGCGGGCCAGTGCAGGACTCTGCCATCTCGTTTTCTTATATTTTGTTTACGGTTGGTGCCGTCCTGTAAGCCCACTGTTGGGGCGCGTGGGTCTGTGGACTGAACATTGTTTGTGTACATGAAAATCTTGTCAAACTGTATGGACTTATATCTCAAGCTAAAGGAGAGAGGAAACCTTCATGGAACAAATACATCTTGGTATTTAACGTATGGAACCTGCCTCTGTGTCAATATTACTTACCTGTGTGGCTTTGGGGTCAACAGCTAAGGTTAAACCTGCTATGTGTTTTACCCCTTTACACCACCCACTGGTTACAGTTGTAAAGATGTTTATACTGCCGAACCATCTCCACCAGCTGGGCTCAAAACTATCCATTTTTGTCTCCCATCTTCCGCACCTGTAAGGAAGTAAACATTGGATTCTCGCTAACCAGTTCCAGCCAATCACAGCGAAGTGTTCTCGCAGCCCTGCTCAGCTGAGGCGTCAAGAATAACAGACAAGAAGTGCCGAACAGGAGCTGCAAGGACGTCATTTTGTCCTCGCAGCTCTGAGTGTGAGAAAAACAAGTATTAAGAGGCCTTCAGATGCTGAGGGAGAAAACTAGCTCAAAATGTCCACTTTTTGAAAAATCTATATTCTCGTCTAGTAGAATATGAATTAATAAAAATGCCTCCTAAAATAATGAACAGATAGTGTCAAGAATTGTAGGATATTACTAAAAAAATAAGATAGTAAGTACTTGTTCCTTTGTAAGAATGAGACTAGTGCCCTGAAGGTCTTCATGTTCCCTGTCTAAAAATACTCATTAATTCTGTGCAATTGGAAAGCGGAAGAAGAAGAGGAAGTAACAGAGCGAGAGCGAAATAAACAAGGACCTAAAGTGCAATAGACACACAGGTGACAGAGGGGAGAGCGGGGGAGGTGCTGCTTTTGGCTAAATTTAACTTGTTTTCACAAAGTGACATCTCAGCATCATTAACGCAAACGTAAGTGACATGAAACATGTCTGAGGAGATGAGTGTGGATACAGCCAACAGCATGAGAGGGGGGAGAGAGAGATGGATACACATCAGTGGAGGCTGATGGTCGAGTTAAGCTCAGGATATTTTCTATTCATTATCACCCACCTGCATAAACCTGTAAGGCAAATGTTTAAATTCAACAATAAGGCCTAATATTTAGGAGGAAATACAGTTTTCATACATCAGCAGCTAAACCAAGTCCAAACAGTAGCTACAATGTGAACAGGCTTTAATCTGGAGGAAAACAAAACCAAACCTGGGCTAAACAAAGAAAGCAGGTCCACATTAGAGCTAACTCTGAGCTGTTGTGCTTGTGTCATGATGTAGCTGTATGTGGCTAATAGGGTGACCATTTGTCCCGCATTGTGCGGGACTGCACAGTATTTTCATCCCAAATCCCGTATCACGCAAATTGATGGTGTGTCCCACATTTTAATATCATCAGCACATATTTTTTTTATTACTCAAACACGGACTTTGCTTGACATGACTGCGATCTGCTGTTGGTCCTCTACTCTCTCTCTCTCTCCCCCTAAACCAAGCCAGTAGTGCAGCGCTGCTGCGGGGGCAAACATACTTTTGATTGGCTATTCTAAATGACGTTCTGATTGGTAGAATCTGAACAGTGAGAGGGATCAAGTCAAGTGAGGTTCTGTTTGGTTGACAGCTGCTAGCCAGCATGCACTGCGGTTCTTCGCTACAACAGCAACATCAGCACACCACGCCCCTAACAACAAAGCCACGAACAAACATCATGTCAGTCGCTGACTGAAGAAATGTTAGCATTTTGGAATACAGCATGGAAAAAAACGCAAAAAAACGAGATGCTCCTACAATCGAGACTGTAGTAGTATATTCTTGGGCAAAAGCAGTTCATGGAGATTCTCAGTCTTTTTTTTGCGAGTAATGCCAATGCAAGTTTCTGTTGCTCACGGTGGGGAATTCGACGTGAAGAGACACGAGAAATCAGAGACCCACAAGAAAAAACAGCTTACAAAAGACACGTCCAGGTCCATGCATGATTACGTTTACATAATTAAGTTTTACAAAGTGACAAGGTAACTGCAGCTGAATTAGCACTCGTTTATCACACAGTTCAGCATTCCCACTCAGAACAGAAGCATACAGAACATACAGAAGCGTAGACTGAGATTAAACTGATCCCAGGTGTGTGCCCTGATTCTAAGATTGCAAAAAAAGTTGTCGTGTGGCCGCACAAAAGCAGCAGCTTTAGTGACAGACGTCCTCACTCCCGCGTCAGTCGAAAGATGTCTAAAAGAACTAAAGGCACCTATTTACATCATTCACAGACTGAAAAGACTACACCCTCACCATAATTCTCAGATGCTTCTAACCATTGAAGTACAAAACTCTCCCCACTGTCTGTCAGATATTGTGCTCCAGAATTAGGAATGAAAAGCAAGATACTGGATTTTTACGAAGACAGTGATGAATCGGCAGCCAGTATATGGCCAGGACATGGTTTCAGCATGTTGTGCTGATAAAGAAAGTGTAAATTATGGGAAAAACAACTCTGTTTTCCAGAAACTCAAAGTAAACAACAGTGGTATTGTTAAGGCAAACTGCATGGCACACATAGTGCATAACACAGCTAAACATGCGGGAGACAGACTGCACATTGATATAGAGATGGTGGTCAACAATATTTTCAGCCACTTTTCATCATCTGAAGAATTAAAAGCAGTGTTCGCTTTTGTGGAAGATTATTTTACTATCAGAAGACACGTTTCCACTCGATGGCTGAGCTTGTGGCCTGCTGTAGCACGGCTACATGATTCCTGGAGTGTCATCAAGAGCTACTTTTTGTCCCTGGGGTAAGATCAGTTTCCAAATATACTATGGGAGTTGCTCAAAAAGGACGTTGATGGAGAGGGACACACTCTTGCACTACAAGTGTACCTGTCATTTCTCAGTAATGCACTAAAAGTATTTCATGAAGTTGTGCTTGTACTTGAGAGAGAGGAGGGAACTGTGTGTGATTTGTATGACATCATGGTCAACTTGAGGAAAAGCTGCAGCAACGTTATTCTGATTCCTTTTTTGGAATGGAGACTTAGTGCTCTACTACAAAATATGACTTTTCTGATGGAAATTATCAGAAGCATGTAGCCAGCCTGTCTTTAAAGACCCCGTTCAACTTCTCTCAGCTCTGTGATGCAGTGGAGGTCCTTCAGTTGAAAAGTAAAATGCATTTGGATGACCTATATGAAGATTACTGCTCAACTATGCCATCAGCTAGGAACTGTTACTCCAAGGCAAAGAAGCACCAAATATGTCAGTCCTTGCATCATTTCTTCTCAGCATCCCCATCACCAATGCTACAGTTGAGAGGGTGTTTCTCACATGGCAGCTTAGCATTAGCTCATGAGGGACGTTAGCAACATTAGCATCGCAGACCAAACAGTCCATTTTAAAACCGCAGCGGCTCAACTCCTGCACAAGATCAGCGAGCGGCAAAGGAGGACAACTAAACAAAAGACCACAAGAAACTAAAGAACACAAGAAATCTAAAAATATTTTAGTCGGTTGTTTGTATTTACTGCTAACACAGTGTGCCGCCATGTTGTTTTCCCCAAATCGTGGCTTGTGAGGATTGTCCAACTTTCCTCCATTTTTTTTTTGTCGGTACAATCGTGCAACATGAAACATAAAACATATAACACATAATTTAGATACATAATTAACTATAAAAAACTTGAAAACTGAAGGAAAAACACCAGGCGGTAAATAATTGGATCTGTTGTCGCCATGGAGATTGTTGCTGTTTGAGGAAGGTGACATGACGGTCCCAGGATCTGCTAATGAGCTCCATATGTGAACTCGCAGCAAACAATGGGACCTTTATCATGTTCTGCAAACACACACACACAAAACCTCCATACTTGAATAATAAAAAATAAAAACAAAGTATTACATTTGATCAAGGCCTTGTAAGCATTAAATTGAATATAAAAGCATGAATTTTGTAGTGCATGAGTCTTACATTTTCTTTGGTCATTATGTTACAGTACAGCTTGTGTCAGTAGCAACAGGCCGTGCTGCGGTAACGTAACGCTCACCACACGTAGCGCTTCGACATCAGCACCTGGACACAAAGTTCAGCCAGGGAACCAAATAGCTTTGCGTTGGAGAAAGAGTCAAAAATAGACTCCGGCGAGATGAACTAGCAACGCGGGATGTTAACGCTAATGAGTGATGGAAGGAATGCAGTGCGGCAAACACTGAATGTCTGGATACATTTAAGGTATGTATCTTCAAATAGTGTACTTAAGTGTACTTCAAGAGAACAATGCTTTATTTAAACGGGGTGCATTGACATCTCTGTTGCAATGCCCAGCAGTAAAACTTTAGTCTTGGTTTAGACCTAGTTAGGATCTGCTGTAGACCTGGTTCTGTCCAGGACATGGTTAGACCTGAAGTCCTAGCTCTACTGACCTGGTTTAGGTTTACCCCGTTTTAGTATTCTGAGACTGACTGCCTTAATGCCCACTCTTTGTAAATTATTTGACCCAACCACTTGAATATAAAAATGCTTCAGATAAATTACTCAAACTGTCCACGACATGTTTCATACGGACTGAATTCATTGACGCGCATCATTTTATCTCTGGCAATAGCGGAAAATGTGGACAATGGTGGAGTGCGAAAAAGACAGAAAATGTCAAAGTGTTTTACTCTTCGCAAGGCGGACAACGTGGTCCAGTGTATGAAATGGATTTAGCCTACCATTACAGTTCCTCCACGATACTGCAGCACCTGAAAGGAAAACATCCTTACGTAAATGCAAGCGGACTTGGAGCCTCTACAAGGATATGGACAAAGCTGCATTCATTAGCATATAGATTTACTTATGAGTGAGTTTATTGAATTTGTTGTACAAATCAATGTTTATGTTGTCCCTCCACAGTACATCACCGCGGCGCATGGACATCTTTATCCGGATAGTCCCTCATGCACTGTGGAGGAAGCTGCAGGTCTTACCAACAGCAAGCTTTTATTCCCAAATACTCCATTCCCTCAAGACCACATTTCACAAATATGATGGAGCAAAGGAACATATCAGATAATTTGAAGAGTGTGCTGAAGGAGACAGATAGACATATGGACGAGTAGAGGCTTATCTGGGGATCACATGCCATGTTTTGGGAGATGATTGGCAAATGAAGTCCTCCCATACTACAATGCCCCTAGAAGACAGGCCAGACAGACAACCACAAACATTGCAGAATGGCTGGAGGAGGCTGCTACCAAATTTCACATTCCTTTTGAAAAGGTGAAGGCAGTTGTCCATGACAATTGGGCCAAGCTGCCAGAATTCTGAAAGAGAGACATGGATGGGCCTCATAGATGTGCATCCATCTATGAGGCCCATCCATGGGCACACACTGAATTTGGTTGTGCAGAATTCACTGAAAAATAACAAAACCATCTCAAGTTGTGTGGCCACTGTAAGATGCCTGGTGAAGCACTTCAAAAAGAGTGAACTGGCCTGCACAAAAGTTAAAGAAAAACAGGAGTAAATGGGTGTGTGATGATGCGAGTATTTGGGGTAGTGTTGTTCCCGCTTACCTGCTGGAGGCGCTCTATAAAAGGCCCCGGTTTAGTATTGTTTGCCCTCTGACGATGTGTAACTCCCGCTTCCTGTAGTACCTGGTGCTGGTGTTTGGGTGCTCTGTCCGACAGGTAGATATCATTGCAATATTTACTTTAAATTCATCCTTTAGGCTCGCCTAAGTAAATGTGGCAGTATGAATGGTGCGTGGTTGCCTTGCGGGGTATAAATAGGGCAGCATTCCCCTTTGTTCGTCCCACCTGACCTCTCCCCTCCGTGACGTCACCCGCCAACCAGGAGCTAGCATGGCTGTGAGAGCGTCGTAGTGTTACATGAATGAAGAATGTTGCTAAGAACCAGGAAATGTCACTGTCTCAAGGCGTCAAGCCCAGTGTTCGGAGCATGCGGTCTAGCATGTGCTCTCGCTTCTCAGCTGTATGAGGTTGGCGTCGCGGCTGTAGCCCTGTACCGCGGCTGTAGCGTGTATGTGTCTACGGGGTGTCTGGATGGATTGATGGGGCTTGTGAGACCACAGCCACCCGGCGGCTGGTCGGCAGGAGAGCCTCCCTTTCTCTTGTGTTTCCTTCAACCTGGTCCTTCCTCCTGTCAGTCTGTCCATGACTGCGGGGCCACACGGCGTCTCGTGGTGGTCGAGACTCGTATCTGGACTGGTAACATGGGCTTGTACATTCATGTGGACAATTGAGTGCCAACATATATGAACTACAACCTGTTTATTTATGAATTAATGAACTGTGAACCTGTCAATGTGGGTGTGAATGAATGTAAATGATATGCTTAAACCAACTGACTGCAAACTATATTTTAAATACAAAGAAACCAATACTAATGTTTTATTAAGTTAACTAAATTGGTATTCCTGTCTCTGTCCTTAGTTAATACGAACCTGTTTTGCCTTTTACCATGGGGTTACTTTTATTTGCTCAGCCTATTGCTGAGCTGGCGTTGTTGACAACAATTTAACAATACTGAGTTTAGCCAAAGTGATATTGGGGCTTAAATGGAAACATCTTGGTAAGATACTGCACCCCTGCGCCCCCGCTTGGTCACATAATGGAACACTTGTGCCCTTCGTCAATGGAACTTACCTGTGTGTCCTGCACAACAGCACATGTTGGTACAGGATGTCAGTACTCGGTGGAACAGTTTGGTAACACCAGGAAGCCTAGCGAATGTAGTGAGTGAGTGAGTGATTGGTGGTGGTCGGAGGGGCCGATGGCGCAGACTGGTTGCCTCGCTTCCGTCAGTCTACCCCAGGGCAGCTGTGGCTACAACAGTAGCTTACCACCACCAAGTATGGAGTGAATGAATAATGACGGCAGTGTAGCGCTTTGAGAAATTTGGTAATACAGGCTTGTAAAGCGCAATACAAGTGTAAGGCATTATTATTATTATTATATGCTATACAACCACGGGTCAACCCACGGGGAAAGCATCATTATTTGGATCTGAAGCCAGAGCAGTGGATCTTGACTGAGGAGCTGACTCCGATTCTTGAATTTCGAGGGGGCTACAGTGTTCCTTAGTGGAGAACAATCCAGGCCATATCTGCGCTTCCTTGGTTGGTACAGACCCTCAAGAAATCCACCCGGAGTGCAGCTTGTGACACCACAGCAGTAAAAAGCATTTCAGGGACTTGCAGCTGAACAGATCACTGACAGGTGGAAAGACTTGTTTGTATTCATACCTGACACTGCCCTCCTCGCTGTGGCCTTGGACCTGCGGTTCAGAAAACTTAAGTTCTTGCCTTCTGAAGAATCATTTCAAAGCACAATTCAAACAATAGCCCTAACTGCCAAAAAGCAGGAGAGACAGTCCAGCAGGGAAATGAATTTGCCGCCAACAGAGAAGATGACCACCTAGCTACTCAAGCCCAGGAATCATCTCAGTGTTCTCAGATCAGACTCAGACTCCGCTGGCAGTGATCAAGAGGATGATGATGAGAAGCAAAATCAAAAGGTGCAGAGGGAGGTTTTGCTATTCTTTGGTGAACAGCCTCTCTCTCCAAAAAAGAGGATCAATTGCTATGGTGGAGAGCAAATGCAGCAAGATGCCCAACCCTGGATAAGGGTCTTTTCTGTGTATTCCAGCCACCTCAACACCCTGAGAGCGTTTGTTCTCTGCTGCTGGGAACATTGCTTCACAGCGTAGAGCAAGCCTTTCTTCTGACCATGTCAATATGCTGACCTTTTTGCATCGTAACCACCATTTGCTTATTTAAAGGCTTGCACATAACACACATCTCTCTCTCATGTTTGTACTGAGCAGACAAACATGGCTCTACTACCTCATCTGGATATAATTGAAAACCCAAACTGTACTGTTTGAATTGGATTATTACAAGTACAACAGGAGGAGCTTATCAGAGGTGAAAGTTTTGCCAGATATTACATGCCACATCATGGGAGACTAATGGCTAAACAAATGCACACTTCAAGAAGGGCTCGAGTTGGACTCCCAGACCATGCGGGACCTTTCTGTGAGTTTGCATGACCGGCTAAAACCGCTCCTCATCGAGGTCCTGGCTGACGTCCTGCGCAGGGTCCCACTCTCTCTTTAAATCCTCCGTCTTGGGCCCATCTTTGCACCGAAGCACTGGGCCCGTCTCCATGGAGATGACGAAGAGACAGAAAGAAGCGCTACAAGAGAGAAGCTGAGGATGCGAAAATGTGTGAAAGAGCAGATATTTATGTTCTGCTTGGATTTGTCGTGTGTCTGAACACCAGTGTGTCTGCGAAGGTGTTGCTGAGGTGTAAAAGGAGCAAATAACGAACAGGAGTGTTGTAGTGTTTAGGGGAAAAAAGAAGAGGAGTGTGAGGGGGACCTCTGCAATCACTCACACACCACTCAAAGGAATAGAAACTCACTGGTGTTGTTTACACAGCAATAGGTTCATGACATATTACAATTCTAAACCCTACAGATTAAAACTGAGGCGGTGGGAAATTGAAATTTTCTACGGTGGTACAAACAATGTTCTTGCATGATGTTGTTCTTTCTACCATAGAGTTGAATAGGTCCCTGCCCTACACCTGACATTATGACATCGTCACATTCTAGAATGTGAACGCAACCTATTCACCTTATTCCGGAGGTTCCCATGGGTGCCGCCATGAACTGTGCCTGCCCACTTGTATTAGTTAAAATAGGACTGCAGACGTTTAGAGAAAATAAATTCTACACGGACATAAAGCCATTTTCAGGCCACACACAGAAACGGCGGTGTCGACTTGTTGGTGCAAATGAACATCGGACATTTTACACAAATCAGTCAACTAAACATCAGATTTCTTCCCTCCTTCTCCACTTGTTAAGACAACAGAAGTGCCAATCTGTGGCAAAAGGAGACAAAAGTGGTCGGGGCAAAATAAACAGCCACATCCTCTCGATCTAGTAAAAGTAAAAGCGCAGTGACTTGACTAAAACGTACACTATCTGAAAAAGCTGTGTTAAAGTTTAAAGAAATGATCCAGACAGTCTTTAATACTATGTCTACAGAGAATAGCTCGCTTATTGATTTAAATGAAAGTGATCAGTTTGTCGACAGCGTTATGCTCACACTAAAAACAGCCCTTGATGTTGCGGCCCCACTGAAACAGAAAGTTGTTCGGCCTAGGTGCATCACTCCCTGGTATAACGCGGAAACACACGCGCTTAAGCGAAAGACTTGCAAATTAGAACGGTTATGGCGCATTTCTAGCACTGAGCAATCTATTAGATCTTGGAAAAATTTGCCTACTCGCCTATAAGCCATGAGGAAAGCAAGAACAAGTTACTACTCTTCATTAATTGAAGTAAATAAAACTAACCCTAGGTTTCTTTTTGACACGGTGGCCCGGCTAACAAACAGTCACAGTGCAGTAGTGCCTTCCATTCCTGATACCCTTAGCTGCGATGACTTCCTTAAATTCTTTAATGATAAAATCACAACCATTAGAGATAAAATAAATGATAAGCTTCCCTTGATCTAAATCCAGCTGTAGAATCATTGTCTCCTTTTGAAGTCTTAGACAGGTTCATAACTGTAGATGAGGCTGAGGTACTGTATTATCAATCATTATGTCTTCAAAACCGTCAACTTGTCTTCTAGATCCAATTCCAATTAAACTCCTCAAAGAAATTACTCCTGAAATCTCAGATACCATATTGAAAATAATTAACTCGTCTTTAGAAAATGGGTATGTGCCAAAGTCCTTTAAATATGCTGTTATCAAACCACTTTTGAAAAAACCCAATCTCGATCCTGATATTTTAGCAAACTATAGGCCCATATCTAATCTGCCTTTCATTTCAAAAGTCCTTGAAAAAGTAGTGGCTAAGCAGCTTTGTCACCACCTACAGGACAATAGTTTATTTGAAAAATTTCAGTCAGGGTACAGAACTTATCATAGCACAGAAACCGCCTTAGTCAAAGTTACCAACGACCTGTTATTAGCAGCTGACACCGAATTAGCTTCAATCCTAGTTTTGTTAGACCTCAGTACAGCCTTTGACACAATCGACCACAATATTCTCCTGCAGAGGTCAGAAACTGATGTAGGCATCAGGGGAACAGCCCTCTCTTGGTTTAAATCTTACTTATCTGATAGGCACCAATTTGTTAATGTAAACCAACAGTCTTCACCGTGTTCCAAAGTGTGCTATGGAGTGCCACAGGGCTCAGTGCTCAGGCCAATTTTATTTATATTGTACATGCTTCCATTAGGTAACATAATCCGAAATTACAATATAATTTTTACTGCTACGCGGACGGCACACAGCTGTACTTATCAATGAAACCAGGTCAGATTGATAAATTAGATATGCTTAGTTCCTGCGTAAAAGCCATAAACCTGGATGACTGTAAATTACCTCCTCCTTAACCCTGATAAAACCGAGGTTATTATATTAGGTCCTCAAAAACTAAAAGAGTCTTTATCTCAGCAGATCATCTCCCTGGATAATGTTAGTGTATCGACGAGCTCTACAGTAAAAAACCTTGGAGTTCTGTTTGACCAAGACCTCTCTTTTAAAACACATATAAACCAGGCTTGTAAAATTGCGTTCTTTCACCTGCGCAACATTGCTAAAATACGAAACATCCTACCTAAGAGTGATGCAGAAAAACGTATTCATGCATTTGTTTCATCAAGGCTGGACTACTGTAACTGCCTGCTAGCAGCGTGTCCTAAAAGTTCCCTGAGAATTTGACAATTAGTTCAAATGCAGCTGCAAGATTGTTAACGTTACAAAGAGAAGAGAACACATTAAGGTGCGTTCAGACCAAACGTGCGTCCACGCTCCGTCAGCCTCTAGTTGGACGGCAAACATTGCCGCTTCACACTCGCGAGCTGTTTGCTGGCGCGTGAAGTTTTGCAAGCGTCATAATTAGGAGGCGTGTCATACAACTCAGGCCGAGCGCAAACCGCGATGATCAACTTCTCCTCCATGCTGCAGGTCAGGGTGCAACTACCCCCTCACACACACCACACACACACACACAGCTCTTTGATGTTCTTTTTTTTAAAGAAAATAAATACCCTCTGAATTGACTTTATTTAACGAAAATGTCACTATTTCACACAATATAACATCGACATTTCCCTCTATAGAGTTAGATAGTATAGATCACAAGAAAACAATCACACGGCCCGATTAAGCTTCTGTTGCTTCATTCATGTAACTTTTCCTTTGCCCTCTCTCTCCCTTGCCAAGAGGGGAGAAAACAACGCAAGTGAAAGAGGTGTTTTGCTTCAACGCGATCTCCTCTGTAACCGTGTTTATTATTTCATTAGGTCTTTTATCTCTCAAACTTGTTGCCTTATGCCACTTTGAGCTCCTCGTGGGGTGGAGATGACTGTCTCTGCATTATCTGACCACGCTCCGTCAGCCCTAGTTGACGGCAACATTGCCGCTTCACACTCGCGAGCTGTTTGCGGCGCGTGAAGTTGCAAGCGTCATATTAGGAGCTGTCTACACTCAGGCCGGCGCAACCGCGTGATCAACTTCTCCTCCTCTGCAGGTCAGGGGTGCAACTACCCCTCACACACACCACCACACACACGGCTCTTTGATGCTTCTTTTTTAAAGAAATAATACCTCTGATTGACTTTTTTTAACGAAATGTCACTATACAAATAACATCGACATTTCCCTCTATAGAGTAGATGTATAGATCACAAGAAAACAATCACACGGCCCGATAAGCTTCTGTTGCTTCTTCATGTACTTTCCTTGCCCTCTCTTCCCTCGCCAAGAGGGGAGAAAACACGCAGTGAAAGAGGTGTTTGTCAACGATCTCCTCTGTACCGTGTTTATTATTTCATTAGGCATCCTAGGCTTTGGGGTGGAGTGACTGTCGCATCTACACTTCTCGACTCAGCAGTGACTTTGTTCGCAAAATAAGCATGCACAACTAAAACTAAAACTCTCCCCAAAGAGGAATAAAAAAATAAATAATACACCTCCGCGAACCTGTTCATATCGAAGCGCGGACGGCTTTGCTTACATTTTGAAGCGCGTCGAAGCACGTCTACATAGGGTTAACATGGAAGTTGGTACGCACCTTTACCCCTGTGCTAAAGTCTCTCCATTGGCTTCCTGTTGAGTTTAGAATCAAATTTAAAATCCTGCTCCTCACATTTAAAGCCATGGCTCCGCTTTATCTCCAAGACGCTATTGTTCCATATCGGCCAACCAGACCATTCCGCTCTCAAAACTCAGGGCTACTAGTGATTCCTCGAGTCTCCAAAATCACTGTAGGAGGAAGAGCCTTTAGCTACCAAGCTCCGGTTGTATGGAATAAACTCCCAGCTCACGTTAAAGAAGCAGACACAGTCCCTACATTTAAGACTAGCCTCAAAACGTACCTCTGAGAATGAGCTTACTGTATGATCAGATCAGTTAGGTAAAGCTCTAACCCACAGCCTGAAGTAAAGCTGCCTTAGAAGCAGAGATGGGGACTCGCGAGTCGGACTCGAGTCGGACTTAAGTCGCTATTTTTAGAGACTTGTGACTCGACTCGGACTCGTACCATAAAGACTTGAGACTTGACTCGGACTCGTGGTCTGAGACTCGTGAACATTACGAGTCCCTTATGCGCACTTATTATACACGCTGTTTTGACGCTTGATTCTGGCTTTTTTTGTCGGCCGCTCCTCTGTCTCTCTCCACAGTAGAGGATGACAATTTGTCGGATTCCCGTGGGTCACGGATTCCCGCGGTTCCACGGATGGGAGTGAATTTCACTATTGATCCCGTGATTGGGACGGGACCGGGAAAAAAACACCGGGAGTGGGCGGGAGTATATCGCATCAAAGCGGCAGAAAGTGGCAGATAATGCAGTGACATGCTGCCGTTATTTCATGAGGCACAAAACACGGAGAGAAATGATTAAATATACAAATGAGCGCTAACTTTCTTCCTGCCTTCTGTCCATGCGCCGCAACAATGCACCCTCCCCTTGTCGGCCCAAACACGCCGAGCTCTCTCTCCCCCTCTCTCCCCTCGTGCGCGGCTGCGTGTGTGGCTGGAGCCGCTGTCAGCGCGGACAGAGGGAGATGTGTTGGTGCTGAACACAGTGGCATTAGGCGAACGTTAAAGTAAAAAAGTGAACTTCACAGCCACTAGTTTTCGTGTGTGATAAAAGCTGTGTATACGATGACAGGGCCTTTGGCTGGGGATCTTAAAGGGACAGCGATCTTAAAGGGGAGGTGTCATGTTCCACTGCCCCTGTGAAATAAAACTGAAACTTCCTAACGACTTTATTAAATAGTGCTGGTGGTTAGACTAATAATGTAGCCCAGGTTGTGACCCTGGTTATTTCAGTCACAACATGTGGCTTTTATCGGCCTGATGTGCATCTAAAACAACTTCGTAAACATGCGGGATTGGGACGGGAGTGGGATTGATTCTGTCGGGACAGGACGGGACAAGATTTTTTTTGCACATCACACCGGGATTGGATGGGACAGGTTTTTTTTGTGGGAGTGGGACGGGACAGGAGTGAGAAATCACTCCCGTGTCATCCTCTACTCCACAGTGTGCGCTCAGTCTCTCTCACTCGTCATCAGCTCCTCTGCCGTATGCCCCCTCCCTGCCGTATGCCCCCTCCCTGCCGTATGCCCCCTCCCTGCGTGCGCACGCAGCCCTGTCGTGGGTTTGTTGACATCGTGAGCGCGCCATTCGGACTGTACTTTTAGCGATTACGGCGAAATACAACAGTTTATCTAATTATTAATGAAAAGCCCACCGTGGTAAGCCTTCATTGGTTAGTGTAAGCGCCAAAGCGAGAAGCAAGAGTGAAGGAAAAGGCGGAGTTAACCTCTTAACCCCCACCCGAACCGAACACATTTGCTCCAGTTTGGCCTTACCAAAATCTGAAAGCTTCTTGAAAAAAAACGTGTCAAAATGGCAACAAAAGAGAAAACAAAGACCAAAAGCTGGCAGTGGATATAGCAGGGTCCTGTCATGTAGCTACAGGCTAAAGATAGGAGCCTCATGTCAACAGTCTGTAAACCTGCGTTTTCAAGGTAAGACTGGAAGTATTATTATCCACAGTGGGGTTTTACTTTATGGTACAGGGCTCTTCTGTAACATTCTGAAGCTAATACTGCAGACATGTTTGTGACAGAGTACAGTGATAACTATACTAATGTTACTGATGTTACAAAACTGAACTAAGTAATGTAGTGTGTGGGAGGAATATTTTGAATGAATGACACAGGGCCTGCCTTCGGCCACAGCTTTAGACAGTAGTAAATAGTTCATATTATTTCTGGGTTTTTCTAACTTACCATTGCATTGGGATTGACTGTGAATGGCCTTATGCTTCATGGAAATATTGTGATTTTGATTATTGTGGAAGCCCTGGGCTTGAATAGTTGTTTATAATTTACATGTGTTTATTGATTTTAATAGTTTTATTGTACTGTGTTTTTAATTAGTGTAAACATAGAAACCATGGGACTTGGACTTGACTTGGACTTGCAGGGTCAGAGACTTGGACTTTGCCTTGGACTTGCGGTCAGAGACTTGGACTTGACTTGGACTTGTGGGTCACAGACTCGGACTTGACTTGTGGGTCAGGGACTTGGACTTGACTTGGACTTGCAGGTCAGGGACTTATGTGCATCTCTGCTTAGAAGAAACACTGCTGTGGGAAGTACGGTACACTGAGCGCTATCCTCTTCTTCTTCTTACTGCAAACTTTGTCTTATTATGATACAATATTTATTTTGTATCCCACTCGGGAGTGCCTGTCTAGATCGAACGGAGGAACCCGGCTGAACGGAGGAACCCTGCCTACTGGATTGACAACAAGGAATGGACGGTCTGCGATCTTGGCTTATCTACTCTGGGACTCCATCGGCCAGGGGTGTAAAAACGCTGGCCTGTGAGAGGCGCTTTGGCGCTACCAAAGAAAACAGAACAAGACTGTAGATAGAGCCAATGGCCGCTGGCTGCTCTGCTTTGTGACGACGACACTGGAGGCCCCCATTGTAATGCATTGCACTTTAGACACATTAAAAAACACTTTAATGCCCGGTGCCTAATTTTTTGGAACTGTCTACAGCTAGATAGTCCTCCTGTGATTACGCTGGGTTAGACACAATCAGAGGCACCGGTTATCGTAGGATGAATTTTAGAAATCTCGTACTTAATGAGGGTCAGACTGTTAGCATTGGAGCTGCACAAGCTACCGAGTCTACAGTAAAGATCCCGCCCTTATGCCCTTTTTAGGAACATGCTTCGTCAGAGCTGGGGAGGAGGAGTCTGTAAATCCGCCATGATTTCCCCCTCGAACGTGGTCATTATGGTAAACGGGGAGGAGTGAGGAGGAGCTGTCTCTTATTTGTACAGTCTATGGATAGCGTATGTGCTGTCAATATTCTAAATTGTACACAAACTCTGCTGGTAAATATGAAACTTCTCAATGGATTTACGATCCACAGAAGAGAAGCAGACGTGAATTTGTTCTTCAGACGTAACAGGACTTAAGCAGAAATACTGTCAGTGACCAGACTTTTACTGTCAGTCCAAAAGCACAGACTGGATGGAGGCCAACTCTGCTGTGTTTTTTCTCTGTGTCACATGTGGCTCACGGTGTGGCAGAGGAGCAGAGGATTGTGCTGTAAAACCATTCTAAAGTCAGTAGATTATGAAGAAGAAGAACTTTATATATACAGCGCCTTTCACAGACATAGTCACAAAGCGCTTTACATGAGACAATTGTACATTCACCCCACACTCGGTGGTGTTCAGTTTCCCCTGGGGGAGACTGAGAGAAGCGCTGCCGCGACTGCACACATGGCCAACGTTCCCTTTGACCACCACCATGCATTCACACACACATCATTCATCCCGGCTTATTGTACATGTTTTTAGTGGATAAAAGACACAACGCCGGCGCTGTGACTTCATTGTTATCGAAAAAGTTGCGGCGACGCTGTAACAATGGAGCCACGTGAACGCCGTTTTCAGATCTTTCCACTCTGGGACCTTTTTTGGAAAATGTTAGTTTACAGACCTCCAAAATGTCGGGTTTGTGTGGATGATCGATCAAATGTTTTTGTGTTTAGTTCTGGGGACAGGGCCATTAATGTGAGGACACAACATAATGCAAATGTGACTTAAACCAATCAGTGTTCAGATAGGGTTGTGCCGTGATCATTCTGCATCTTTGACATGGAACTACCTCCTTCAGAGTTTTCTGTGAAGTCTGTTGTCAGGCGATACGATGTGTGCGTTGGTGTAAAATATATGTACCTCTGATACCAACACATCGCTGTTTCGTAGCCGTAGATACACACATTATGGCATTATCAGTGTCAGCTAAAACAGTGTCAGATCGACTTCTGTTGTGCAAAGTCACACCGTTCCTCAAGCCGCAGATCATTCTGAAACTGGATCCACGCAGCAGCAAAGTTTAAAGGCTTTTTGCCCAGATCAGTGTGGACTTTAGGCTCAGGCATCAAAAGCAGGGCCTGTGAAAAACGTTCCAGTGGATCCAACGCTGCAAGGAGAGAATCAACCAACCCATGAATTAAGCAGGCAAAGATGAGTAAGAGACTTCACTTTGGTGATGAATTGCAAAGCACCATGGAACACGGCGTCCAGGGCATTAGAAGGTAGAGGTCATTCACAATGTCACTATAGCCCAAGACTAGGCATGTCACGATGACATTTTAATGACATGTCATCTGACAAATATCGCAATAAACGATAACATTTAGTATAATGAAATTAGTGCTGTCAATCAACTTTTTTTTTAATCGTGATTAATCGCACTTGTGAAATCGATTAATCACAATTAATCGTGGCTAATTTTTCCTCTAATATTTATATTCATTATTAATACTTGGCCGACATAAAGCACTGACATTTAAATCATTTGCTCACATTTCATTAACCAGATATTCACAGTTTCATAATTCTATGGGAAAAGCCCAACAGCTTAAAACGGGGGTCTCTGCAGTCCTTTCTTGGTCGCTCACCCAAGGCTTTCAACATTTCTACACGAGTCACATTTTAGATGTATTTTCTTTGGGTGCTGAAGATTTTTAACAGAATCTGCAAACTTTTAGGTTCATAAAGTAGAGTATAAAGATAAAAAATTAAAGTAATTTTCACTGAAATAGCATAATCAGACAAACCTCTTTGATGCATGAGTAGCTGTCTGTCGTGTAAAAGCTTGGAGACCCCTGGCTTGCAATATGTAGTTAATGCAAGTGCTTTGTCTTTCAGGTCATGTGTAGGTCAGATACAGGAGTGTGTTTGGTCAAAACATATGATGCGAATCATGATTAATTGAATTAATCGCGATTAATAATTTTTCCGATTAATCGTGAGTTAAAGCTTTAATTTTGACAGCAATTTTGAATGCAACAATTCTGGGCAATACAGATTCTACAGATTCTGAAGTTAATATATTTTAACTGAATATCAGTACGGCGGCCATCTTGTTTCCTCCATGGAAAAAAAAAAGTCACATTATTTGTTTATTTTAAGCCTATAAAGCCAAGATTTACTGTGAGGTGATATAATGTCAAACTACACATTCAGTGCAGATTTCATAGGAAAAAAATATATATATATATATGTATATATAAACATTAAAGATATATCCTTTTGTGTGATTATGTGAATTCTCAGTAACGGTAACGGCATGGTGGTGGAGCGGTTAGAACTTGTGCTTCACAGAGAAGGTCTTTCTGTGGAGTTTGCATGTTCTCTCCGTGTCTGCGTAGGTTTCCCCTACCACTAAAAACATGTACAATAGGCCAGGGTGAATGAGAGTGCGTTTGAGAGTGCGAGAGGGAAACGAAGCATAGAAATGATCCTAAGGCTACAATCCGGCGTGGTGTGTTTACATGCACGTATCCATGTATGTTCATTAACATGCACTGTCCTGACCAAATACGCAAAAACATTCTTTTCTATAAACAAATGTAGGCGATACGCGGGTGGCACATTCCACACGCTTTATATTACAGTTTTTCTCCATTGGTTTGGCTCATTTCTTGAAACAGGAATTACATTCTTAAAACTCTAAGATCCTTTTGCAAAACAGTCTTAAGTTCAGCACAACACTATAGCTCACTTGCAAATATCATATCTCTCCCAAAACAGTTCACTCATGCTTCAAAACTAAATTTCCTTCTCATTTAAACAGTCAATGCCCCCAAAATGACAAAGATCCTTCTCAATTGAATTGGCTCATTTCTTGAAACAGACCGGACGTTCTCACACTCTTGGTGCTTTTACCAAAATAACATGGATGGTTCGGCACAACACCATGGTTCACCTGCAAAGCTCATATCTCTCCCAAAACACTTCACGCATGTGTCAAAACTAAATTTCCTTCTCATTTAAACAGTCAGTGCCCCAAATGCTTTGTCCTTTTGGCATTGTATAAGCACTGCAAGTCTAAATGTTTAGATGTTTTGTCACTATGGCAGAGGACCATTGAACTGTCCCTCATGTCCACCTTTCAGACTTAGCCCAGTCCTTCATTGACAATGGTTACTGTATGTTTTTTTTGTCTAGCTAACAGAAATGGAAAAAACAACAACAACAACAACAGCAACAACACAACAACAACAACAACAACACAACAAAGAACTAGGATTTGAGGGTAAGAGAGCCTCCAAGGTTTGACATCACACATTGCTCTCATACTGCCAAGGAAACTGTAACCATTAACATTCACACAAATAAAGTAACTTCCATACATCAGAGTAAAAGAAAATTTACTCTGCATAACATACTTTAACATAACACACAAACAAAAAACAATGAAAATGATATGCAGCCTACAGTGCTGTAAATAAAGTTGGAGTTTCACAACAATTCTTCACTGGTCGCTGTCCTCACTCTCCCCTCCTGGCCAACGTCCTCACCCTCCTGGCCATCCACACGCTGATGTCTGTCTGGCCAAAGATTCTCGTCCACATCACAGCGTATAGTCTCCCTTGCGATGCAATGAGGGAAGAAACAGCGTGCATGTCCCTGCTCCATGGCATGGAGCAGGGACCTCTGATCTTGAGCCCGATGCTCATACACTCTCCACCTCCAAGCGGATAAAAACTCCTCAATGGGATTGAGGAAAGGACTAAGGTGGTAGGAACACCATGACCATCCTTGGATGAGTAGTAAACCAGTCCCTGATGAGCGGGCCTCGGTGAAAATTCACATTGTCCCATACAATGACATATTTTGATAAGTGAGGCCCTACGAGACCTCTCTCATTTCAAGGGATCAAATCAAAATGGAGGCGGTCCAAGAAGATGAGGAGCGTCTGTGTGTTGTATGGGCCAAGACTGGGGATGTGAGTGGCCACACCATTCTCAGATATGGCAGCACACATAGTTATATTGCCCCTCGGTGGCCTGGGACATCCACCGTGGCCCGGTGGCCAATAATATTACGGCCACGTCTTCGGCCCTTGGCCGTGTTGAAGCCAGTTTCATCCACAAACACGAGGATGTTTCCTCGTGTTTGTGAATGAAACTGGCTTCCTCTCGTTTCCTTCCAATCCCATTATTCTCTACAATAGCGTAAAAAAAGGAAAAATCAAATCAGTCATACAGAAGAGTCATACACTACAGTTACAGACAATTTCATAGGAATGTTCTATGTTCTCCACAAGTTCAATATACTACTGGCCACTACTCCAGTGGTTACAAACGTGGGGTACATGTACCCCTATGCAGAGGTACTGCAGGGGGTATTTGACAGAGAGGGGAGGGGGAAAATCATCAATGACTAGACTTTACATGGGAGGCACTAATTGCTGCTCTTTGACCCTTTTTCTTATTGTCTGTTATATTCTTCAAAATACGGATTTTAATGATAATTGCATCATTCAGTAAGCTGCAGTTTTAGGCGAAATGTTATAAATCAAATACTTTCATACATGGACAGTGGCGGACTGGCACCAAAAAAAGGCCCTGGCAATTTTAGCAGAGAGGCCACATTTGTCTTCAAAAGGCGGCCGCATTCCGCTTTATTTATTTATTTAGCCTTTTTATATGGTTGTGCGCCACAAGTTGTGATGAGCGGCGAGCGAGCCGCTGGTGGTGCTGCCGCTTGCAGCCATTGCGCCAATAGGCGGCCGCTTCCTCGCTTTATTTAGCCTATTTATTTGTTTGTGATGCGGCCACAACAAGTGATGAGACCAGGCGGCCGCAGTGGCATTTGCCCACATTGCCCAATGGCCAGTCCGTCACTGTACATGGATTACCTGGATACACAAATCAGATAAAGTGGGTACTGAAGCCAAAAAGTTTGGGAACCACTGCTTAATTGTAAAAAGGTTATAATGATGAACAACCAGTAACTGACTTACATGTACATACTGGTACCGCTCTTTCACTCTATCAGAGTTCCTCTAAAATGGTACCCTGTAAATTTGCTTCATTGTCATGTGATGCTTCTTCAGTATCCACTCTATTGTGGAGATGCTTATAGAGTTGACGTTTTGGAATATGGCATTGTCTTGTAGGAATGCAGCGTGGATCTGTCTCAATGTGATGGCATTATTTGCCATAACCATGTTACAGATCTCTCGTTCTTGGTGTTCATTGAGAAGTTCTCCTCTGCAAGGTGGTCGTCCAATCCTAGACATAGAATTATTATTATTATTATATTTCTTGCTGTATGCAGTGTCCTGGCCTTGTTCATTTATTTGGCCAGGTGCCTCCATTTTCACTGGTCCTGTATGGTCAAGCTCTTTGTACTGTATATACATGTTTGGCAGCATTCACAGTCATGCACAGCACCTGTCAGGTAACTAAACATACTGTTTGATTGGTCATCTGAGATGTGTGACACTCCTCCTTCGTTACTTAAAGGGACTATACATAAGTTTAACCACAAATAAATGTATACAAATTTAAAATGTCTTCCTCATACATGCTCCAGCAATGCCCTGGTGAGTAGAATGAGCCCTGGCCTTTTCACCGCGATTGTCTCTATATGCCTGTAAAGTCACTTAAATAGTTTATGCTCGGGTCGAACAAGAGAACAGCGTAATGCGTAATGCGCGTTCACGCTCAGCTGTAGCGTTAGCTGTAGCGTTAGCTGTAGCGTTAGCTGTAGCGTTAGCTGTATCTCCTCTATACTGACGCTGCAGCGCGAGTGGTAACTTCAGAAGGATGGATTTAGCGGAGAATAAGAGGAGACCGGCTTCAAGCACCATCGAAACTCCAGCCCAGACCCCAAATAACAAAAAGAAACAAAGAGTTTATTCGAGTGTGACAAAAAAGGTGAAAGTCGAGTCTGATTGGCGTAGGCAAAGAACCAGAGTAAACATCGGAAAATGTTGAGAGAATCTCTCAAAAGACCCGCAGCTTATTTTTGCTTGAAAGGTAAGAAATTATGACTAAATACGTGGGGGAAAAGTGTTGATGCTTCAAAACAACGGTGTCCGACTGTCCGTGCATGTTGTACAAACTTCACTGAAACAAGCCATAAAATAATCATATTTGGAAGTTACCAAAATAGTTGATCTAATAGTTTTATACCTACAGAGAAGTTGTGTAGTATTAGTAGCAGACTAGTAGTGTCAGGAATAACAGTAATTGTGCTGTACCTACAAAACATTTGAGTAGTAACAGTGGTAATGGTGCTGTATTTACAATGGCAAAAATAATGTTGCTAATGTTAGCTTTTCTTGACCGCAAAATAAGCATGACTGTTCACGGATTTATAAGAAGTGAAACGACTACAAAAATGTGCCGTTTACAATATAGTTTACGAGTTAGCTATGCTAACTTTGGGCCCAGGAAATTGAAGAGACGATTTTGGCTTTTCCTAGTAGCATTTCTACCAGTGGAAATATTTTATTATTACAATTAGGCCTGTGTTTATGCATACAAAGTATACGAGTATTTTTTTTTCTCCTTCAAACGTCAATTATTCGTTTATATGTATTACTTGGCTTCTTCACTCGATTCACTTTGCTGCATTTGCTCAAGTATCACATCCTGGAAAACATTCACTCAAACTGATTTGGTCTAAATATCTTACAAAACAGTAACGTTTCTTACCTCAGTTGAAGTCACGCCTGCAAATCTGTAAATTGACCAGGACAGGACTGTTATTTCTGGTGCTTGTAAAGCCTGAGCGCCTCATGCACGAGCTTATCATCGAGGCTGCAGTTACGCGTTTGGCCTGAGGGGGCAATTGCGAGCACAAAACTGCTAAACTCCACAGAGCCCCTTTAAGTTCTAGTTTCACCTGACTGTTAATTGCTGTAATAAATGTATCAAATGTTCCAAGGGATTCATATATGGTATTCATGGTATTGTGTTCTTGACTAATTTTGACAATTGAACAGACTATTGTGCATGTGATGACTTATACAATGAAATGACGCTGACATGTTTTGGAGCGAACAACAATTAGACTGAGAATCAACAATCAGTTTAGATCAACAAGATCTATTCACTTGGAAATTGAGCTAATTGTAGGCTACATGTACTTAACCATTTGCAAAGATGTACTGAGACATTGAGACATGGACTTAGACATTTGTAATTTGATGAAATTAATGAGAAATTCAATTCTGTGTGAACTATTGCAAAGTGGTTTGGAGACTTGTCCATGTTGTTTTGAGAATGTAATTTCTGATTCAAGAAATGAGCCAAACCAATGGAGAAAAACTGTAACATAAAAACATGGTTACCAACACAGAACTTGTACAGTAACCAAAATATTTACTCAAATAGAAGTAACGTTGCTGTAATAATAATTATACTCAAGCAGAAGTAAAAAGTAGTGGCCCAAATATTTACTCAAGAAAGAGTAAAAAAGTACTTGAGCACTGTGAGTACTAACTGTTTGAGTGTAAAAGTCTGATTCTTGTTAGAGAAGTGACATCAATGAGAACAAAACATGAAATAATGTGACAGTGAAGAAAGAACATTTAGAAAAATAACATGTGTCACTTCAAGAATTACAGTGGCACGAGTTACTTTTTTTTAAACTCAAGAGTACAGATATTTCATTACAAAAATACTACTTATAAAAGTACAGTTAGAAAAAAAGTTACTTTAAGTGCATATGACACATTAGACACTTTTTTTTTGCAAAAACATACAGTAGGTAACACAATTATATTTAAGATTTAGCTAAAAAGAAAAATTTTACCCAGTTTTCTTGAATTTGAGTTTCTCTCAGCGTTTGCGCAGACATCCTTCTCATTCAAAGGCATCAAAGAATGGAACAAACTCCCACAGAATCTGAAACTTTCTGAAAGATTTCTCTCACAATACAAGGAAAGTGCTGTTGGAAAACTAGTCGTGTCAGCACTGATAACTGTAAATGTAAATAGGACCTTTAGTGATGTTTTATGTAGTAATTTTAGTATGATTCTATGTGGACTGATGGCTGGAACAGGTGAATGAATGAATGAATGAATATTTGTATTTGAGTGGTTAAATGTATTTTATATTGTACATTTTGTAACTCACCTGCTCAGGGACTACAGATGGAAACTAGCTCAAGCTAAATCTGGTGCAAAGCATCTTTAATTCATGTGTTTTTGCACATTGTCCCTGTTGAAATAAACTAAAAAACTAAACCAAACTTCCTTATTGGACACTATCAGGAAGTGACATAGATAGAGGCAAACAATTGTAAACTGTTGCCGTGTCAACCATGTTATGTCACTTCCTGTCAGCAGCTTCAAAATTCAAATACAAATGTCTTCATTAAAGGTACACTGCGTAACATTTTGGACTATACTGTTGCCATGAACACAAAACATGCTTCTAATGAGCAGCTCAACACAGAAAATGCGGTGGGTATTCAAAGAATGGCGTTGGATGAAAACCTAACCTATTTCAATCTCAGATTCTGCTGACTTTAGTCACATCTCCATGGAGACGAGCTGGAGGACGTACCCACTCCCGGTAAAGTTACAGTCATGTCTTAGGGGAGGGGAGCCGCTCACAGCAAAGGCTCATGTTTGTTTGTACATTTATGAGTTTTTTTAACGAGGAAAATATCTGTCATAAAGTAAATGCTTGTATTAAATATTATTTTTTGGGTAAAATTCTACGCAGTGTGGCTTTAAAATTGCCGCTTCATGTAATTAATATGATAATTGTCACTTACAACAGATGTTACCCATCTAAATAAGTCATATTTTCAAAAGCATTAAGAGTACATTTGAGTAAGTGTAACAGTACTACCCACCTCCATAAATAACCCTAACCCCAATTTGTGTCATGAAATCTCAAGTATTCACAGCAGACCCGGTCTCCTGAGCAGATTATCTAACACTAATCATCTCGAAAACTGGAAGATTTGATGGTCAGAATCATCAGCGAAAGACAAACTGATTAACCAGAAACGTTTCTCAAATAAATGTTTTGTCCTGAAATTGAAAGAGTAAGAAAATCTGTTGGTAAAAATAGCAGAAGTTATAATGAGGACGATATAATGAGACAGACAAATGGGTCTACTCTCTGTCTCCGCACCCACACTCTCTCTCTCGCCAGAGTTGTGCATAATATTCAATAAATCATGGTGGAAATCCAAATAAATGTGGGGGGGGACTTGGGGACTTGTTTGCAAACCACGCAGAGGGCGCCAAGGTTCAGTCAGCGCCCGGGACTGTGATGTGTGAGCTAATGAAAAAACAAATCTGTTTTAGTTTGGAAAGTAAACGCAGACAGAAAATGACGGAGAAGATGTGCCTCTTTAGCTCAGTGAACTTTTGCTGAAAAAACATGTATTGCAAGACAGTTTTCCATCTTTTTATGTTTTTATATATTTCTTATGCATAAAAATTGACAAAATTGCCTTTGAGCGGCATAATCGAAATCATGGATGGAGAGAGCCAGGTTTAAATGTGTGGTTTTATTTTGTTGATACTGTGGAAATATTTCTATACATGTTTTGTCATACTAGGCTTTAATGATTATATATGAAACTGTGTTGATGTAATCTGTGTTTTAAGGTTCATTTGAATTGGGCGGACATTTTACTGCATCATTGTTGTCTTTACTGTTGAAGCCACTGGGGGCAGTGCGTTAGAAGGAGGAGTCAGATTGCGCAGAAGAAGTGCCGACAAGAACATTCCAAGAGCACTGATTGGTTCGACAAGGAGACAACTTCACCCCCATTTGGAGCTATAGGAATACATTGGGAGAGGCCAAATGCTAACAACATCATTGGTCGTTTTGCGTGACTGAGCGCACACACAAAGACCAGACAGGTACGCATCAACTCGTCTAAGCTCAGGTAAGAACATATCTCAGTATGGAAGAACGGTGGCCTGTTCCTTTAAGAGAGCTCCTAAGGTGAGATTTTGATTTGATTTGAATATTTTATTTCGAGCTAAAGAAGAAAAGAAAAACAGAAATATATATATACATAATAAAAGAAAAAAAAGAAAAAATAATTTACATTACAGCTCGAAAAGGAGTGGGAAGAAGACAAGCTTATTGACTCCCACCCCTGTTCATAAACTTCAATAACAATAACTGACAACAGTGCATATTTCTTACCATTTTACAAAACAACTATCAACCGAGTTGGTTACATATTAACAAATGCGACACTGCATTATACCAGGTCAACATTCACAGTATCTCACACGCTACAACCAGTGTATTATTTCTGTCTCCCATACAGAATTCATTACCATGTTGGCATTACCGTTATTCACCATCACCATTACAACCCATATAACATTACTCTGTATCAAAGTGTTTGAATGATACATAAAATACTCCACATTTATTCATGAAAGGTACAGTAATCGCAGACTGATTGATGTTCATGATAACAAGAATGGTCTTAATGATATGTGTTAAAAGGGATTCGGGGCTTTTCTTTCTTTTTCTTCTTTTCTGTGACTGGACCTGCTGCCAGAGGGGAGCAGCCCCCGAGCAACCGGACCATCATTTGTTAAGTGTCCTATACTATGCATTAAAAGAGACAATTTTAGGAGTCTGCTGCCAGAAGAGAGTTTCCTCGAGCTGCCGGCCCCCACATGTCTGCCCTATACTATGGGTTATGTTGAATGCGGAGTACATAGATATGTGCATGTTTTACTTCTAAGAATTTATTTCCTTTATATTACCATCAGCATCAATAGCAGTACTGTTGTCTGAATCGATTGAGTTGGATTCTAAGAATAATCCACAGATTGTTAGGTATTAATCCTAGACTGTTACATTTAAAGTTTAAAGTTTAAATAGTGATGATAACAACACAACAGCAACAACAATAACAATGGCAATAACAACTGCAATAGTATAATAGTAACAACCACAATATACTTCATTATTAGTTAGATCTGACCTTTAAAGTATACAGCACTTTGTGACACCCATTAGCAATCAAGTACCCATTTCCTCCTTCTGGTACTTTGACCATACCATTTTTTTATATCTTGATTTGAAATGATGAATATTTGGACATTGTTTATATTCTGCCCCCAATTTGTTCCAGAGTTTAACTCCACATACAGACACACACATACTTTTCCTAGTGGAAGACACTGCTTGAGTCTTAAAGTTATCACACCCCCTCAGGTTATATCCCCCTTCTGTGCGTGCAAAAAGCATTTGTATCCTTGCAGGTAGCACATTTTGTTGGCTTTAAACAGAAGTTGGGCAGTAGAGAAATCAACTAAATCATGCATTTTTAACAGTTTAGACTGCAGAAATAATATATTAGTGTGATCATAATATCCTACTTTATGTATAATTCTTACAGCCCGTTTTTGGAGTATAACAAGGGGGTGTAATGAGCTTTATAGTTATTGCCCCAAACTTCTACACAGTAGTTTAGATATGGCAAAACTAATGAACTATATAACAAAAATAATGCATTGTAATTTAAGAAAAACTTTGCTTTGTTAATGATTGAGATACTTTTGGAGACTTTACCTTGTATGTGTCTTATGTGTGGTTTCCAGCTTAATTTACTGTCAATGATGACTCCTAAGAATTTAATTTCTGATACTGTATCTAAAACTACACCGTCTATGTTTACTGAGTCTGGTTTTCCATTATAATTACCGAAAAACATTACTTTTGTTTTATTTAGGTTGAGGGACAATTTATTAATGTCCATCCATGTTTTTAATTTCCTTAGTTCACAGTTTATGTTAGTTACTAAATTACTATAATTGTCATTGGAATAGAAGACGTTTGTGTCATCTGCGAAAATGACTAATTTTAATATTTTAGACACATTAAAAATGTCATTAATATATAAATTAAACAACTTTGGGCCTAAGACAGATCCCTGTGGGACCCCACAGCCAATGTCCAAATAACCTGATGTAAACTCCCCCATCTTCACATACTGTTGTCTCCCAGTTAAATAGCTTTGAATCCAGCTCAAAGCCACTCCCCTTATGCCATATCTGTCTAATTTTTTAATAATATAGAATGATTTAGTGTATCAAATGCTTTTTTCAAGTCAATGAATATTCCAGCTGCATGTTTCTTGCCCTCTAAGCTATTAGTAATCTCTTCTATTGCATCATGCAATAGAAGATCTCTTAAGATCTCTTAAGATCTCTTAAGAGATCTCTTAAGAGTCGGGAGGAGGACTTTAAAGCAGCTTAGGACGGCTGCACTTTACAAGCTCACAAAAGGGCATTTGTGAACATTCCCCGGTGTTGTGGGTGTATTAGATGGGCATCATGTCAGAAGATGAAGCAGTCTTCGTGAACAGGAAGAGATTTCACACCATCAATGTTCAACTTCTTTTCAATGCTGACTATAAGATTTTGGACATTGTTGCTAAATGGCCAGGCTCAACACATGATGCCAGAATGTTCTCTGAGAGTGGCTTCAGACAGCTTGTATGTGCTAGCCAATTGCCACTTGTTACGGGACAGTGGCTACCCATGCAAAGCATGGCTCCTAACACCTTACCTCCAAGGGCGAGTTAAGGGGGAAAACAATTGAGAAAAATCTAAACTTTCTCTAATTATTCAAAAACGACTTTAACAAATGCTGAATTATGAACATAGTTTTCTACTAAATAAAGACACAAAGACATGGGGAGGAGCAAAGTGGTTCAACAGCCCATAAATACATAAATAACGGAGAATGCTAACATGATGCTTCATGTTTGCAGCGTGCTAACGGCTAGCTAGTGCTAGCTACGACTGCCGTTTTTTCGCTTCTACTGAACAATCTGCTGTGAGAAAATATCCATATGGGCCCGATTTACACTTGACTTTATGTATGTGTGGTAAATAAGTTCATATTCCACCAGAAAATGGCTAAAAAGAGTGGAAAATTGTGTTTCCCAAAAGATTCTATTTTCACTCTCGGCGAAGCCACGCCCCCTTCTATGATGCGATGTCATCTTTATCTATCCAGTGATTTAACTACCGGACTATGGTTGTCCGAATGTCCACACTATTCCCTATATAGTGCACTATATAGTGGTCACGCCATTTTGTAGGGGTGCCCGAATGTCCAGATAGAAAAAGTAGTGCACTGAAAATTTCCCACAATGCATTCTGAAAAGTAGTGAGTAGTGGTGGTCACTAAACGGGTCATTATAGACCACAATGCATTGTGAGAGTCTGAGAAGAATGTCTGACAGCAACAGGTCTTTGAACTAAACAACAGACTGAATGAAATCAGCTGTTTCAATCGTGTGTTGCGTATTTCTCATGAATAAACGACTTAAATATAAACGGTTATGGTGAAAAATGCTAACGTTAGCTGCTTACCATTAGCTCGAGCTGTTAAATGACCGATAGTTTCATCTCGAATAGTCCAAGCCATTCATGTAAAATCCATGTGAAATAAAACGTATCTGACTCGTATTTATCCATAAATAGTACACTTTCTCGTGAGTCAGGTTGGTCTTTATCGCAGAAATATTATCTAGATAATTATTCCCGGAGTTTAGCGAACTTTTAGCAGACGTAGTGCACTCATTCTGCTGGCGCTTCGGACACCGGGCTGACCTACTTTCTGCACGTCTTTGAGCTACTGATGGAGTGATTTAAAAAAATTTTATGATAGTTTTAATTTAAATTTAAATGTCAAACAGGCCTGTAAAAGTGCCAAAAACTGTTGTTCTGTTTCATAAAATAAACGTTTGTAACAATAAATACATTCTGATTAAAAATCAGCACAAAATCAGCACGCCGCAGTGTGCATGAAAAAAGCGACAATAATGTGACAAAAAAGTGACGAAAAGCTGTGAATTAGTGACAAAAAAGTGACAAATATGCAACAAAACTGCAATAAAAAAATTGTTTCAAAAAAGTGACAACAACGCTGCAACAGCACAAGGAAAAGGATCAGTTTGAATGAGTTTGTAGGTCTTAGCTTTCAAATGAGGCGTAACACTGGCCTATAGGTTGTACCTTTTAGATTTGGGTAAAACTGAACCAGAGAACATGCACCTGGTTAAGGCGGGGGTTTAGAGGTTAACTGGTCTATCACATACATTAAAGGATTCATAGGACTTTTGGATATTCCTCATGAAACTAGCACATGATGGATAGGGAACACTGAGAGGGACAGCACTCTCTTCACTCTGAAAAGGCCTGTCGTATCTAAACGAGACGTCTCTCTGCATGAACACCGGTCTTCCCCGCCATTAGGCCTGAACCACATTCATTTCTGCACCTTAAAAGGTCATCATGCAACAACAAAAACAACGACATTACATCTCTGCATCCACAAATGTTTCCCCTAACGCACGTTTACTACGGCTGCAAAGGGCCATCAGCCGGCAATCAGCGCGGGAAGACGAGTGCCACTTACCCGGGAACCACAGTGCACTTCTCCTGAGAGGGCGCTAACAGCATTTGTGGTGTGGCGGTTGAAAGGGTTAGCCCGGCCCGCTTCTGGAATACGATTTTCAGTTCAATTTCCAGACCGCGTGGAGCCGTGCCGCACGGGGTTAGCGTCTCTGAGTCATCAAACCAAAAAGCAAAGCACAATAAGTTAATCTTCCAGCTCGGCGCTCCTGACCAAACCTACGTATCGTAAATGTCGGCCAATTAAACGCTGCTTACTAAAAGCAGCGCCAGCTAGATTTGCAGCCTTGTACACATACAGGCCGCACTCGAATATGAGCCACAGGTTTCCATACGCCTCATCCCGCAGAAAGGTGCAGTTGCAGAGGGAGGGCGGCAGGGACGGCAGTGATAAACGTGAGAGAAAAAAGGCAGAAAAAAAGGCAGAAAAAGGCAGAAATGACCAGTGTAGCCGACCTCAATGTGGAAGTGTAGAGGCCACACCAGAACACAGCGCGCCGCGTCACGACACTTCAGAGGCTTTTCTCAAACCATGCGGGGCTTTACACACGTGATTTATACATTTATCATAAATAAAAGAACACACGTATGTCCGTGTTGTAAGAGAGAGAGCAAACCTGGCTCTTTTTTTGTAGGTCAATAGCGAGTTGGCGACAGACATGAGTTTAACTTCCCCTGATGCCTGAGCCCTGACAATGGTTTCTCTGTCTCCACGGCTTCTCTCGTCCAAACAAACAAAGTTCACGGCGGTCTCCCTGACTGTCATGGCCTGACCCGCCTCTGTGCCTCTGCAGGAGGTTAAAGCCTGTGTTTTCCTCCGCGGCGCCGCGTCTGGATTCAGCAGAATCGCGGCGTGGGGTCCAGCGTCACCGCGCGTCACTGTAACCTCGGTGTGCGTTCTCTCATAGAAAATAAAGGAGGTGGCTCTTTTGTCGCGCGTCAAGGTGTTTCAGTGTGCGCTGGGCGAGCAAAGCCCTTCCACATTTAGGCTAAAGTGAGCCTTCATCATTTTTAAAAGTTACTCATCTACCGTTCCTCAGCCAAGTGCAGATTAGAAGTCCCGTCTCACTTTTGCTTTTACTGCTAGAGACGCCTCTAGTGCCTGTTGGCGGCTCCCAGGCCTCTGCATTTTCAGCCTTTCACGCTCTCACAGGAACCAAACTGCTTTATTTAGCCCTCTGTGAGCTGTACAGTCCTGAGAGAAGAGAGAATATAGCACGTGTTCCTATGGTTGTGGACTACTGCTCTATGGGATACTCTGTGCTAAAATGAAATAAAATCCGTACTAGCAGTTATGGCAGATTTAAGCATAATCACTGGCATCAACAAACCCCGCTCACTTTCCCTAACTTTACTCGGAGTTCTTTCCTGCCTGAATGTATTTTTCTGTCAGTCTCTGCTCTCGCAGCTGATCTCTCCCCGCCAGCGCCGGGATCTAAAACATGAAGCTCGTCTCTATCTCTCTTGCTTCAAACCTGTTCTATATCTGCAACAGCACACACTCACTTAGGCTTTCATGTTTGAGATAAGTTCTACACACGTACACAGGAGCGCAGGCGGCTTTAAAGACACGGCTGCAGAGTGTGGAGGAAAATTCTGTTTGTCAAGATTGACAACTTTGAGTATCAGTATTTAGCCTATGGTCATTGCAATCTGTTATTTATCAATCATTTTAAATACTTTGATTATAGTGTGAAATGAAGCCTAGGCGTTAATTCAACCTGGCAGACTAATTTGAGCATCACCTTTCACCAGGCGTAAGAGCGAAGCAAGACAAATCTTAGAAGAAATGGAAGCATATTCCTCTTCCAATTATGACTACGCTTCCCGTATCGTATTAATCGGGTCTCAAACATTCCTAATTGGCCATCACATTCTCGGAAATTTGAACGCAATCCAGCGTCCCGTCTTCTTAGTTGACGCCCTCTCTACGCCTCACACAGGCACGCCCTCACTACGCTTCTCACAGGCGCTCATCTCTCCGGGTAAGTTATTAGCCTTCCTGCCGTTGGCTTTAAAATATTTCATCATACAATAATTTCATCCACTTGTGTCTCCTTTCAATCTGCTTTGGCTCGACCCTGACATCCCTAACTCCAAGCTTTTCATCCATACTGACTTTTATTCATCTATCGATGTCTACCGCCGGGGTCTGATCGCCAAAATGAATACACATGTCAATAACTCTTCCTAATCGCTGCTTTTGTCTGTTTGAGTCTATCCAGGTTGAATTATTGTTTATTGGGGCCCTGTGGAATTTTGGTTGATTGATAAGGAAAGACTCCGTACTTTGGGAACGGCTGTAGAATGAAATGTATATTAAATGTATGGAATCAGATGATACTGTTTATTAATGCAAAATTAGAGTAGCCTATATATGTATTTTTGTTTAGTCTTACCTCCTGCTCCGGCTGTCGGAGTGAAGCAGCATTTTTGGAGAAACTTGTTGCCTGTTTGTCAAACCGCTGCAGCATTTCTCAATTTTTTCAACAGTGTGAAACGGAAACATGTCGGCCTACGTACTGAGTAATTCCCTCTGTGATGCCTTGGTTTGGTTTGTTTTCACACGGAGGAGCTGCCATTAAAGGGATATTTCAGTATTTTTGACATTGGGCCTCATTTCCTAGTTATCCAAAGTGTTGTTGATGTCTGGAGATATTTTTTTCTTTAAATTCATGCAGTTCTTATATTTGAAGAGTCTAGTGGCGCTAGGCTAGGGCAAGGCTAAAGCATTTCTACAGTATCAGTTAGCCTGCATTAAAAACAGTCTGACCCACTCCACAGTGCACCTGAGGTAAATCACTTATAACACCAGACTAACCATATAAATGTCTGAGACTAAAAATGTTATTGTCCTTCATTTGACTTACCGAGCGATAAGTCGATATAGTAATTATCGCGACATAGTGGCGAGGTTTGCGTGAGTGTCAAGTGTCAGAGAAAGGTGGACTCAAAACTATTTCAGTTACCAAAGCACAAGCACAGAGTCGGGAGACAATTTTCCTTCACAGCGTTCTCAGCAACAGCGCAGCTTCTGTCAGAATCGGGCAGCTGCAGTGGCTCCTCCTGAAGTGAACACATGCGAGCCACTGATTGCACCAGTGTCAAGTGACCAAATAGTTTAGGTGTGAACATATGTACCTTCAGCTTGGCTCTAGTTAGCAGGCGGTGTTTTTATTAGCTCGTTTATCGACTTCGAACGCCAAGAAATGATCCTGTAGTTTCTACGGGAGGAGAATGATGGATAGAAACGTTTACGACAAGGTATGATTGGACAGTGACCGTTTAGGGGCAGGGTCTGATTCCTTTTTTTTTGGTCTGATTAATGACAGAATATCTGCCCCAACTAATTCATTCAATCAATCATCCATCCATCCATTTTCTTCCACTTGTCCGTTGCGGGGTCGTGGAGGCAGCTGTTGGAGCTGCCCAAATCACATTGCACCAGCCCCTATAGCGCCCCCTGCAGGTGGTGGGTCCACAGAAGGACGGCCTCATGGTTCTAACCGGGCCTGTTGGTCTCTCATAAGGGGCTTCTGAACTGCTCTTTGTCTGACCTGTCACCTAGGACCTGTTTGCCATGGGAGACCCTACCAGGGGCACCAAGCCCCCAACAACAGAGCTCCAGGATCATTCAGTTGCTCAAACCCCTCCACCACGTTAAGGTGACGGTTCCAGGAGGGGGTCAAATGGTTTTGGATGTGCCAATGTCCCGGTACAAACAGTGACTAAATAAATAGTTAAAAGCTAAGCTAAAGAGGTGGGTCTTGAGCCTGCTCTTAAATACATGAACGTTCTCTGCTGTCCTGAGCTCCTCCGGCAGGACGTTCCAGAGGCGAGGGCCATAATATTGGAAAGACGCCTCGCCGTGAGTCGTTGGCTGCATCCGAAACCAACATCCGAAATTGTAGCCTCTAAGTACTAACACTAGCAACTAATCCTTAACCTTTCATGGGGTCAGCTGTTAGATCTCTATGCAGTTAGTGAACTAGAGCTTCAGCAGCATTTGCCCAATTCCACCGTCCTTACCCAGGGGAAGGGGAAGTGACATCACCAACAGCTGTTTTTCTTCTTCTTTTAAAGTTCAGTGCAGGCCAAACAAAAGCGCATACCGCCACCTACTGTATATTGTCCAACAACAACATAGTGTCCAAATAAAGACATTTAAGGCGAAAAAAGAAACATCCAAATGATCCTTCACATTTCCCTTGATTTTATCTCAACAGCTGTTTCATAAAGCTACAGTATGCAAATTAGCCATGTGGCTTAAGTTTCTACTAAATGAAAACAAAAGCACAAACTACTTACTTACTTAATGAGGAGGCTCATGTATTTTGTCACTTTTATAAAGTTTGGCTTGTGCAGAATCTTTTTATTTTTATTTTTTATTATTAAATGTCAATCAACAGTGGTTGCGCATGAATCACTCGAGGGTGGGGCCAAGGGGGGTGGGGGATTGGCGCAGTGGCTTATGGGATGGCACATAGCTCCTAATAGCCAGTGAGTTAGCATCAGAGGTCCCTATGCTAAAGTGGCTATGATAGTTAGCATACAGGCCACTTTCCCTAACTCCTTCCTAACCGACAACCCAATTCGGATGCTTCTTATCATGGCGGACCCAGAACGGCAACATAACATCATTGGCCTTTCGCGTGCCCAATGAAATAATGAGAATGACAGAAGTCTCCAGCTAAAACACAAGAAGAAAAGGAGGCCAAATATCATTTCGTCAAAGAGAAAAAAAGAAATATTTTTAAAAGTTGCTCAATCGAACAAACATAGAGATCATTTACTGACGATGACATTTCCGAAAGACGCCTCTGAGTCTGCGGCACATGAAGAAAGTGCGTGTTTTGAGGGAATAAAATAGACTTTTATGTAAAAAAAAAAAAAAAACCTTGAAGTTTAACAGTGTTTTTAAAGAGCAGGTTTAAAGAACGCGCAATCTTCACTGAACCCAAAGGTCAGCCGAGATGAACCCGATAAAAGCAGTCGGTTTCAATCAGCATTTCATCGGCTTCAGACGAGCTCACAGGAGGTTCGGCGCAGAGGTCACGCAGATAAAAAAAACGAGTCTGCAAAAATGTGAAATGGCACCCCAAAAACTCCTCCTGAGACAAAAGAGGGGGGGAATGAAAGCGTATGAAATGTAGTTATCCGGTGTGGTAAGTTTTGACTTGTTAATGGCCACAGCTCAGGACTAACGCTGGATTTCTGCTTTCACCAGTCTTCATGTTTCAACACAATCGCGTTTAAAAATTGCAGCAGTTGTACTGTATAGTGCTAGATGAACTATTTTACAACACTGGCTAAATGAAACTAACAGATTCGGATTGGTTAAATAATGTACTGCAAATGTTTCCGTTGGATAGACTAACTTATGCCCCCCGAGGAAATATAAAAAATTTTTTTTCCAAATTTGGGATCACCTGATTTACTGGAGAGGACGCAGCTAAAACCATTATGCATGGCTTTGCCCCTCTGTGAGTTACTATCAAAGATGGAAAAAAAATTAATTAAAATTAAATGAATGAAAGAAAATGGCAGCAATGAACCTCTTAACCCCCGCCTTAACCAAGTGCATTTTCCCCAGTTCAGCTTTACCCAAATCTAAAAGGTTACAGCCTATAGGCCAGTGTAACGGATCCTTTTCCTCACGTTGTTACTGCATTGTTGTAACTTTTAAAAAACTTTTTTGCGTTTTCGTCACAAATTGTCGTCACTTTTCTGTTACTCCCCTTTGTGGCTTTTTTGGGTCACTTTTTCATCGCCTTTTTGTCACGTTTTTGTCGCTCTTTTGTTACCGTCTTGACACTTTTTTCAAGAAGCTTTTAGATTTGGGTAAAGCCAAACTGCGCTCGGTTCCGGTGGGGACAGGAGGTTAATGGATCGCCACATTATTTAATAA
Organism: Neogobius melanostomus; assembly: GCA_007210695.1. Lineage (NCBI taxonomy): Eukaryota > Metazoa > Chordata > Actinopteri > Gobiiformes > Gobiidae > Neogobius > Neogobius melanostomus. The sequence continues at coordinate 637,898 of VHKM01000089.1, forward strand.
TGGTGATCATTGCACTAGAAGTTCATCGCTAAATACACATGGACTCCCCGACATCAGCGAGCCCTCTGCCGCTGTCACGGCAAGTGAAGGGGACGGGGAATAACTCCACACTCAGACTTTACTCCCCAGGAGAAAGTCAAGTCTGAGGCGTGGGATCGTTTTGGATCGACGGCGATAGAAAAGTGAGATGAAACTCCCACATGAGGAACGCGTCAAAGAAAAGAGTGGAGCGCTAACGCAGGAACACCCATCTGAGAGACAACCACCTGCATCGCTTGTCTAACCTCTTAACCCCTGCCTTAACCGAGGACGTTTTCTCCAGTTCGGCTTTACCCAAATCTAAAAGCAACTGGAGTTTACAGCCTATATCTAAGACCTACCCTGATGATATCTTTTTGTCGCGTTGTTGCTGCTTTCTTAATCACATTTTGAAGCGTTTTTGTCGTGTTTTTGTCCCTTTTTTTTATTGCTTATTTGTCATGTTTTCATAGTTTTTTTTTGTAGCTTTTCATCTTTTATTTGTTTTGCTTTTGGACCTTCTTTTTAAGTGGTTTTTTTGTGTTTAATTTTTTTTTTTAGCTTTTATGTTTTTCATCACATCTTCATCTCTTTTTTGTCATTATTTTCACATGTTTTTTTTTTATCCTTGCTTGCGTTGCTATTTAGACGCTTTTTTCAAGAAGCTTTTAGATTTGGGTAAAGCTGAACTGGAGAAAATGTGTTCGGCCCTCCGACCACCACCAACCAGCGTTTTTGTTGTTTGTGTTCCTTTTTTTAGTAGGAGAAACATGTGGGAAGTACGGTACACTGAGCGCTATCCTCTTCTTCTTACTGCAGACTTTGTCTCATTATGATACAATATTTATTTTATCTGAAGTCTGTTCATTACTATTCACATGAGGGGAATGCCTGTATAGATCAAACAGAGGAACTCCACCTACAGGGATTGGACAAGTGATCTTGGCCCATCTGCTGAGGGACTCCCATCGGCCCTGGGTCTCTATAGCCTGTCCGTCCATGGGAGTGGATCTCTCTTTCTGTGGTTCTTGTCAGTCTTTTCCTGGTCCGGGACTTTAAGAAAAATACCTCAGGAGAATGAGTTCTTTCGAAGAAGCCTTTATTTAATTAAAAGCGCACATACAAGTTACATCATAACAATATCAGGAAGTCTGCCGAGCAAATTTCGTGCCCGTCTCTATAGACTTGTTAGTTCAGCCCCTAATCCAGACGCACAAACTGACATTATCTCAGACATCACGTGCAAGTTTCAGCAAAACAAGTTTGTTTAATCACTAACATTGTATCTCGGCCAAGATGGATCTGCCAGTACTTTTCAAGGCAGGACATTTACTGCAACAATGTCACAAGCAAAATCATAAGACAAAGATCACGTTGTTATTCTCCTAACGAGTATTAGATAAGGTTTAAGCAAGTAGCAATACATTTCTTACAGTAAGCAGATGCAATTATATATTTCACATTCTCCCCAAGGTTTCTCTTTTCTCCCACTGGGTTTTGAGTTTTTCCTTGCCGTGCTGGAGAGTCTAAGGACAGGGGACACCCGCGCCGCTCCTCATCACCTACTGCTGACGCTTATTTGGACTTTGTTTGCCTGGATACTTGATTCACCTGAACTTTACATTGTCTTATTTACTGCTCTGTTTTATTGCCTTAATGTTCGGTGCAGCCCTATGAGGCAACTGCTGTTGTGATATTGGGCTATACAAAACCATTGATTGATTGATTGTTTGATTGATTATTGCAAAAAAAATCATTATCGTCCCACCCCTACTCATCAGCGGTGCTAACTAAACATCAGGTAGGCTGAGGGAAATGCAGCCAATTTTTACACAAAATTCCTTTTTCTTATGTGAAAATTAAATTACAGAAAACAATACCTTTTTTCCCCCTAATATTTAAATCAGTAATGTCCAGCAAAAGTTTAAAAATTGATATTTCATTTTTTTATTCTCCTGCAGCGTCTGACCTTAGATAAACACTAAATCTGGACCAAAGCAAGTATCGTGATTTTGTTACATTCCAATAACGGTACATGACCACATCATTTCCTCCCATTGACCGTGCCACCACTGTCCGTAAAGCAAAGTGCTATGTATTTACTGTTATGTGTCAAAGACTGGATGACTGGATGGTTGGGTCCCTGTTTTTCCAGCCACTGTCCCCTCTCACACGGAATATTTTTACTGCTCAGATGCATCGGTGCTGTCTCCTGTTGCCATGGGTTACTCTGTCCAATGCAGCTCCCTTCCCCTCTCTCTGCCTCTGTTACCTTTTTCGTCTTGCAGAATCTCATGAATATAATCTCTCTTTGCTTTAACCCCGCAGCTCTGTCCTTTGATCCACATGTCCTGTACGTCTCGCACACCTGAACCATTTCAGCCATTGCTGGTTTGCCGCGCAGGAGAACGTGGCGGTGCTTCTGTTTGGGATGCTTCTTTATACACTCTATGGCTTTTTATTACGAAAAAAATTGTCCACATTTTTATATTGGCCAGCCGATATATATTAGGTTATTTTCCTATATATATAAAGGCCGATATCTCCGAAACCGATAACATCGCAGTGAAAATCTGTCACAAGTTTGTATGCCTTTTGCATATATTTTCTAAACCATAAGAGATAGAGACTTACAGTTTTTGTTTTGGAATCTACTGATTTTGTCTTTCAAACAAGCTTCTCGGAAGTACCTATACTAAACATGAATATACAGCGCCACCTGCTGTCACTGACATGTTTAGAGGCATCACACACAGGATTATAGACCAGACGTTGTTTTTTTTTACTTTGGCCAAAACTATAGATGGCACTAAGGGGACCTTCACTTTATTCTGCTGTAGCCAATGAGAGGCCGACATGGCCTTGTGCTTTGGATCGTTGTCCCGTTGGAACGTCCAAGTGCGTCCCATGTGCAGCTTCCAGGCTGATGAGTGACACTTTTCCTCCTGCAACATCCTGCATTCATCAGTTTTGACCAAGTTCCCTGTATCTCACACATCCCCAAAACATCAGTGATCCACCTCCGTGTTCCACTGTAGGAATGGTGCCCCGTTCATCACAGGCCTTGTTGACTCCTCCAAATGTAACGTTTATGGTTGTGGCCAAAAAGTTCCATTTTGGTTTCATCATTCCAAATGCCATTGTTTCAGAAATGTTGAGGCTCGTCTCTGTGCTGTTTGGCATATTGGAAGCGGATACTTTGTGGCATTTATGAAGTAATGGTTTTCTTCTGGCGACTTGACCATGTAGCCCATTTTTCATCAAGTGTCTCCTTATTGTGTATCTTGAAACAGCTACACCACTTTTTTCAGGGAGTCCTGTATTTCAGATGAAGTTATCTCTTGGGGCCAGTTGTTCAAAGGTAATCTGATCGGATCTTGGTTATCGGATTGGATCAAATCTAGAAAATGGAAAGAACTACCAAAGGGAAAGAAGGATTCTGAAATCGGATTAGATGATGTAATCCAATGCTAGCTTTAATCTGGATCAAACCTTCACTTGTGTTGTTCAAAACATTTCAGTAGAATCTGGATAACTTTGATCCAAAAAAACAGGATTATCCTGATCCCAACAGGGGTAGGATTTCAAGGAGGATTTCAGGAAGAAATTTTAGCTAAACTTTAAAATCGGTCAAATAATCAATTTTGTATATACTTTTATTTACAAGTAGACACAGGCTACCAGATCTTGACTGAACGCCAGAGGTTGGTCTGGTTCTTCATCATAAACATCATCACAGAGAGGGACATTGGTAGTGATGTTGTGCAGAACAATACACACAAGTATTGTGTTGCATGCTCCCTGTTGTTCCACTCCAAGCAGTTAAGGCATGCAAAGTGTCTCTTCAGAACTCCATTTAAGATAAGATAAAGCCTTTATTGATCTCACAATGGAGAAATTCACTTGTTAAATCAGCTCTCAAGAAACACTCAGGAGTGCAAAAAAAGACAGGAAATGTGCAATCAATTTAAGTGTCTTTTGCAAAATAAAAATGATGCCGATGAATCAATCCTTAAATGAAAAACTGAAAAAGCAGAAACACAGACACTCCTGGCAGAGGAACAAATCAAGCTGGCCAAACTGCAGCAAACCAGGGCAAAATTAATATCCGCCTCCTAAAAGCAGGCCTTGAAAATGCTGGTCTCTCCTACTGGATAAAGAACCCTGAACACTCTTTATTTTAACTATTGGACATTTAGCCTTTTTTTTAAATTTAAGACTTTTCAAAAATATCCACAATGTATTTGTTTATTTGTATTATTATTTTTGTGTTTTGTCTTAAAATAAATAACACTTAAAGTGACCCTAAGTTCTACCTGTTGTTCTTTACATTGCTGGTAGCAATGGTAATACATAACTGGTAGAGCACTGGTAATCCGGATTTGGTAATCTTGAAAACTGTATCTGAATCAGGGTGATCCAATCCAATGTTGCTTTAAAAAAACAGCAGATTACATTTTTGTACAACTGGCCCTTGGTGTTTCTTTGCATCCACAATGTTCCTGCCAGTTGTTACTGAAATGTTGTTGGTCAACCTGACCATGGTTTGGTTTCAACAGAATGCCACATTTTCCACTTACTCTCAGTATCATGGATATATATTTATAACCCTTTCCCATTGTATACAGTTCAACTACCTTTTTTGCAGATCCTCTGACAATTCTTCTGCTTTCCTAGTGCTGTCCAACCATTAAATATTGAATTAATTAATTATTAATTTTATTCGTATGCTAAATGTCCTTTGAGTTATCATTTTAATACTCTAATACTCTTATCAGGTTAATATACAGAAAGCTGACTTATTTTACCCTTAGGTTGTTGTCTTGTTCATTCTTATCCATAAATGCACACAGAGTAGGCGATGTTTTGTTGACTGTCCAATTTAAACGTATCATTAGCATGTTTTGTTTCTCGAGTTTAGAGGAAAGAGTGTAGCTTTTCTGCTCCAAATGCGGCCAAAAAAAATAAAATTGATGCAGTTCATATTGATTTGCGTTGACGTTTTAATAAGGCAATATTTTGGACAGAACTACTTTCCTCACTTAGAAGACGTCAGCACTGGATGTCTCTCAGGAGCCCCAAAACTCAGACCTTTTATACACACACAATAATTACAAGCACTGATCACAGGTTACCTTTCGTAGCCATTCATCACCAGGGTATGTAAACTTTTGATCAGGGTAGTTTCTTTAGTCATGATTAAAAACAGTAAACTCAGTTGTTAGCTTCACACAGCCACTAACTTAGCCTGGTCTCACCGTACCCTCGTACTCATTTCATACAGAGAGTCTGGATCTTCACAATTGAGCTCCGTTTTCAGGTGGGAGAGGTGAACTCCTTTTAAAGTTTGAAACGATTGGTTCTGATTTTACCCAATCGCTAGCGTTTGGTCGTGAAGTATGTAATGCGCTCGAGTGAAGTGATGTGTCTATAGTACTGTATGTTGCCGGTATAGTGCAGTATGCCTCGGACTGCTTTGGTCCCTCAAAAGAAAAAATGTGTTGACAAATTTGTAGACATTTAGGTGTAGCACTACTATTTCATTGATTGCTTTAAAAGCAGGTAGAATCTCTTACCTTTCCACTGGAAACATGTCTGAGAAGGTCGGGCTGAAAATAGTCTCCAGAGTTGTGCATTTATAATGGATGAGTCGGCAAATGCGCACTTTTAATTTGCATAATGAATTCTGAGAGTCCATCAGATCATAAAACCCCAGAAACGGCTCTGGAGCCAGCAGCATTTATGATTCTATTAGGAGTTTATTTTCACAAGCTCCTTGTCCTGTGCATGCTCTCTTGAGCTCTCTGGGCAATCTGCACCCAGGGGCCAGGAGCCAGGGCAGAAAGCACGTGTTGTAGGAGTTGATTTTTGACCTAATGTGGAGATGGTCTACAGTGGAGTGGAGCTGAGCGGACATACATGTAGTGGAATCTTCTAAAACACCTTCAGGAGACACCGGGACACGGGCAGAGGACATTACCAAACTGAGTGCTTTGCTGAATGTGTATGTCATCTGGTGCCTGATCATTATTTGACAGTGATTGGATTCACAAACCTGCCACATTATTCTTATGTCTGAAAGTCCTTTCTACTGACCAACTCCTGTTTTTGAATATCGTCACCACGCTTGGACACCTTTATGAGGAAATAATTAGACCGTAATTCATATGAGCTGGAAGAGAGGACTTTGTGTCAGTTTTCCCCTGTGGTATAGGTACCGTGTACATTGCAGTGGTGCTCCAGATGAAAAGACCAAGGGCCCGAGAGTCGGGGAAGTGTGGGATGGTGTTCGCCTCAGATGTTATATAATTATAATAATAATAATAATAATAATGCATCAGTTTTATACAGCGCTTTTCTGGACGCTCAAAGATGCTTTTCATTGCATTATTCATTCACTCCATACTCCGTGGTGATAAACTACTGTTGTAGCCACAGGTGCCCTGGGGCAGACTGACGGTAGCGGGGCTACCAGTCTGTGCCGTCAGCCCCTACGACCACCAACCACTCACTCACTACATTCACCCAGGCTTCCTGGTGTTCCCAAACGGTCTCCCATCCAAGAAAATGGTAACAAAAGCTTCACAAAGGCGGTATGGCATGGTTATGTGGTACGTGCAGGTGATGGGAGTGGTCTGGTGTGAGAGCCATGCTTGGCGGTGAGCAGCACGCTTTGGATGCTTGTTGGACGGAGTCATAAGAGGAACAGTCACGTCGCCGGTGCACAGCTCCCAGGACACACAAGGACCTAGTTGTTTTAGAGCTAAACATGTTTGTTTTTTTAAAATCACAACTACATCATGGCGATGTGAAAACAGGAAGAATCCTCCCTCTCTCCTGGTACAACTTAATTTTTCACCTTTTTCTGCGACCTGCATTTGTGGTTTCTGTGTTCCACATTGTTTTTCTGGATACTTTTGTACGTCTTTGCCGAGTTTTTGTGGAGGTTTTGTTTACTTGAGAGTCCAAAATGGTCCTGAAGAAAGCAGCTTTTTAAAAAGGTAAACAAAATGCTAGCTTTTCAGCTAAAGCCATTTGAGACCTACACATTTCTTCTTCTGAGACACTGAAGAGGCACCAAGAGCCCCCACAGCTGCAGCACAGTGGAGGCGTCACAAGAGGAGCTACAGGAAACAAGTAAGGGACAAACAAGGAGATGGTGAAAGACTGTTGTGAAGTGGAGGGAGCAGCAGGAGGAGGAGGAGCTGACCAGTGCAGGACACCATGCTCTGAAACAGGGACAAACCCAGGACCGTTTCAGAGGATCAGAGGAGACCGAGGCAGCCAGCCACGTTTCTTCCGAGTGCTACAGTTTCCCGACCTCCAAGGTCATGCGGGTCAGGTTGACACACAGTGGCAGCGCGGCTCAGGACTAACACCTGAACACTATTTTGTTGTACACTTGTACAATGACAATAAAGCACTTACTTACCCTTTCTTAATGGTCTTCATCTTTTAACTGGTTACACCCACATTACGCCCTCACCTTCACCATTGTTCCATAATTTATCTTGGCCACATTCGAATCTATCATAAAACTCACCCGTGACATATATCCAAGTCTGCCATATCCAAATTGTGATTTCAGTTCTCTAGAGTGAATTATAATCAATGGCTTTCCTGTACATCAGCAGTGGCAACATAACATTTTGTTTGTTGTTGTTTGTGTGTGAAGAGTTTCCTGTCCTGCACTCCATTATTAAACTATCAGGAGCTGCCTGTGTCTTAACAAAGCCTGGTTTGGAGCTCCAGGCGATTGTAGGCATCAGTGGATCTGAGAGAGAATCTGTAAAGCTTAAAGAGATATCCAACCGTAATCCTTACTGACAACCGATAACATCCAGCGCCGCAAACGCTTCTCAAAAAACGTCTTTGATTGATTATGAGTTTCCAGTTGTCCTCCAGTTCCTCCAAATCTCATTTTGTTCGCCAACAGCTACGAGACCTGTTTGAATTGAACGTTCTTTGCCCTATGTAAAAGATGAAGTTTACGACATACGTTTCCAACCCCACAGAAAGCACAAACAGAATATGAGTTAAACATTTACTGTAGCTCAGAGGACATTTTTACACGCTCATTCTTAACTTAAGTAAAGTCGTAAGAAGTCTTTCATTAATTATTTCTAACTAGGCTTTGACCTAAATGTGGTCGATGGTTAACAGCTGGATCGTTCATAATTTGCGATGATTCATGGCTAATGCTAACGGCTATAGGAAAAATACACTGAGCAAGCCAACGAGTGCTGAAACTTGCTGACTGTCCACATACATTAGGATCGAACGCCGCTTCTCCTTTTTATTAATGTGGTAAAGACGCCCAAAGGTCGCATTCAGGTGCCAATTAGGGATGGACGATAAACAATAATAGTGTTAATCGCAATAAAAAATGCGGCAATTAATCGATCGCCAAATTTTTAAATAATCGTGATCATCGCACTGGAAGACAATCGCTAATCCACCAGAAACTACCGCCACCGGACCCTCTAACGTACCTCTGGTGTCAGGTTATCCTAGGGTTGCTGGGCGGGGTCCCACAACTGACATGAGATGGGCTCACTACTGAAGTTAAACAGGATTTCACTCAAACTCTGGAGGCAGGAAGTTGTCTTTTTCTCCTTTTAACCATCCGTTGGTTAGGTAGTTAGTTAGCCAGTTAGGTAAACAACCTTAGTGGAAACACAGAATACACAAGTAAATACAATATACAGATTTACAGGCAAATATTAAAATGCAAAAACCCACACTGTTAAAAAGGCCGTGAGCTCCATAGGGTCGCTGCCCAGCTACAGGTGATGCTTGGGCAGTGACCAATCGAAACTCTTGCTCCGCCCACCATGACTTGCAGAAACTCATTGCAGGACAGAGTCTGCGTTGCGCTGGCAGTGTGAGCTGGCGCTTTGTTCAGGAGAGACTGTGATACATAGTGTCCAATAAGTGTGTGTAGTTCGCTCTGTTCCAGAGTATTTTTGGTGCCCTTGTTTGTGTTGTGCGCGAGTATATGTTGAACGTAAGTATTGGTACATGTTTGTTCATTCTTTGTACTTAAAGCCGAGCTGCTACAGTTAGGTCTGTGCGCTCATGCCTTGGCCGTAACAGGCCTCCGTGCAGCGAATGGGCCAATAGTCAGTCAAAGTTATTTTTGTGATGTGTAGCCACTGTGTACCTATAGTAAGGGATACTCTGCATCAGAGCGCTGTTAATGGCGACGTGCTGGTGAAGGGGCAGCGTGGCCTGAGCGGTGACGTCATATCCCTGAGCGCACTTAAAGGGCCCGTGGTGGGTGGCGCCGCTCGGGTTACTGTGGCAATGTGGGGGAATGACAGGCGCTATTGTTTATTACTATATAGCTTTATCGAGTTCATTCTTTATTACCTGTAATTAGATTTAATGGATAATTTCTGTTGTTATTCAGTAGTTTATCCATACTTAGTCAACTTAACCTTTATTCTGTGTGTTTCTATCTGTAGAACCGCGCGCGCATGTGCACCTTCCTCAACTTTCAATAAAACTCCTTAAAGACATCTGGATAGTTCTTTCCGGACACCCTGGGGCGGGTTGGAGTCCATACAGCACCCCCAGTGGTTTTTCACACACATTTGTTACAGGTAGCAATCAAGTTACATAATCAAAAGCACTTTCAACCATGTAGCTTTTACAGAATTTCATATATGAATTACAAATAAATATGATTTTAGAACATTTCACAATTTGATTTTATAAATGTTTTTAGCCTTTAAAAAGGGTTTTAACTTTTATACCAGCGATTATGAATGAATGCTCAACTTTGTATCCACCTTGTAAATGCGTATGACTTACACAGCACATTTTAAACCAAATTATTTATGCTGTTTATAAGTTTTACAAAATTATTGATAGTTTACTAAACAATGAGTATTTTACATAACCCACAAAATCTGCCTTAAACCCATGTATACCTTTCCCACACAAAACAAATCACTATTTACAAAGTGCTGCCGAACACAGCATTAGCACAACAGAACAGAAACACATAGCCTCACTTTCAACATAAAGGCACACGCTGGCGCTTACCGGCAGTCTCTTCAGCTCTAAAAGTGAGAACCCGGTCCCGCTCAGTGTTTGTTGAGAGTCTTTTGTTAAGTTTGTGGAGCTTCCCCGTGCTCCTGCCGTGGTGTTGGGCTGCTCCCGGTGCATGACAGTGGAGTGAATGGAGCGTCATTATGAACAGTCCAGGTGTGTGCACCTGATTGCCAACTGGTTCCACCTGGCCTCAGGTGAGGGGGGCGGCAACCAGACTGGGAGGGCGGAGGAGATGGCAGATCGCCGCAACACTGTGAATTATGTTGTTACACCACAACGGGTCCCCGCTCCCCTAATCAGTGCAAACCTTTGGCAGAATGAGTGAGAGACACTGCTCCCACTGTCATGGCATGTGAACAGGTGAACGTTGTGGATATGAATAACTCAGAAAGTAAAGTCTGAGGTGTGGGATTTTTTTTCTTTTTTCTTTTTGATTGACAGCAAAAGAAACTAAGATCAAACTCCCACACGAGGAACATGCTGTAGAAAAGAGTCTGCCCCGAGAGCTATATATATATTATTCATATCCTGGTTATGACAATTTCCTGGATAAGATCTATACATGTGTCAGATAAACCAGGATAGTCATACATTACATGAGCAACATCAGTATCCTGGATATTTATTGTGCGTTCCAGGCAACTGCTAAATTTCCGACCTTCCACTTGGAAAAATGACTTGGACCGCTGCTCGAATTGGTAATTACAGCCTGTAAACTCGGAGATGACCAGAGAGCTCCAAGTTTGGATACGAGAAGACAGTGGATGCCCCCTAGTGGACATATGCAGCTAATGATAAAACTTCGACAAAAGGCATTTATTAGTGATGTGACATGCACGGCATTAATGACATGAAGGTTACTTTTGGTCACAGCCTTCAATATATAACGTTATGCAGCATGTTTTGAATTATACCTCGTGCTTATTATGGTTATAACAGTTAGCTAACACAGAATCCAGAGTGGGCGGGGCAAATACGGCAAGGAGTTACACACTTTAGCAGTGTTGCTAACACATGGCTCTTTTGGGAATATTGCTCTAATAACAAGAACTATCCAAGGAAGCGTTTACCCTGTTGCCTGCCGTTCCCCCCTAGGGTTAGGGTTAGGGTTAGGGTCAGGGTCAGGGACTAGTGTTATGATTAGGGTGAGGAACGGCAAATATGGTGTAAGTATCACACTGGCACATAAGATGTAAGCTCTACTGTCAATACGCTTTGACACTTGGATATGCAAAATTGCTAACTCTAACCCTAACCCTAAGGTTGCAGATAACAGGTTAATACTGTAGAGCACGGCCCCAGCGTCAGTGACGGATGTGGAGCGCTTCATTAGTATTCCGCTGCCGTCGGAGTTGTTTGTGCTCAGGGTATTAGCATACAATGACAGGCTTTGAGTGGCTTTCATGCTAACCTATTCTGTTTTGGTTTTTAATAAAGCGAACTGTGGAGGAGATAGAAATTGGGGATCACAGATGTCATTAGTCCTTCTGATGAAAGAGGGCCATCAAAGACCTTTCAGGATTCTGGGGAGATAAAACAAATACACCCAATTCTCTCTCCTCTCTGGACCTGTCCCCGAACCAAGCGTTAAGTCAGTGCTAGTGCAGCCTGCAGTCGCTAAAGCTCAGGGTCTGAACTCTGGAGGTCCATAGCTTGTATTGCAAAACAAAACGGTTTCGGTATGACTTTTTATTCAGGTACTTTTTTTTATTTACTGTCAAAACCCTATGTTAGTGTTTCCCAGTTTCCCTCGGCGTTTGCAGTGATAGTTATTCGCCAATATAAACATTGATGGATTGATTTCTTATTTTGGCAGTTTTGGTCCCCCATACCTGGGTAATTCTATTTAACCACAACTGAAAATATGAGGCCCTAAAAGTTCAATAAACAACTGGTTACGCTGTATGTACATCGCAAATGTAATCGCAATTTCGACACAAAAATGTCAGTATTTTCCAAATTTGTGCAGCTAGTTCCTGTGCATGTCGCCTGGTAAATAAAAACATTGGATTTATCGGCGAATCCCACTTGAGTGCACAAAGCTGCTGTCTTTCCCAGCCATGTTTTAAGAGGATTAGTGCATATTTTGAGGGCTAAGCCGCAGAGCCGGGTCTCCGAGGTGAGGAGCTTCGGAATAAATTGGTTAAAACATCCCAAGGCAAAGCTAATGGACAAACTCCTATTAAACATTCAGGACTAAAGGCAGGATCATGTTTTTCCTCCTCTTCCACATGAGGATACCAGTTCATCCACTCTGTGAGGACTTAACAGTATGACTTTTAATAATACCATCTGTAATATAAGAGTATAGGCAAAAGTAATCATCTTATTCCCCACACTATGTTCTGGTCCCTTTCATCAACAACAAAATATTCTACTCAGCCCATGAAAATGAAAAACATGTCTCCTAAACCACGGGTTGGATCAGGACTGAAAAATGGGTCGCAGGAACAGTTTCAGTTGGTCAAAAGCCTTTTCCAGACTATAATGCCTTTATGATCAATGCTTGAAACTTCAGGAATGTATGTGATTTTGAATAATTACTGGCAGGGCGTAGCTGTTTATTGCCCGGGACTTGTTCTTGCCATTGAGCTGGCTTCTCAGGACCTGCCTTACTCGTTGGAGGTATTTGGCCGTAGCCACTTTCCTTGTCACCTCTTCCAGGTTGCCATTTGCTTGTGGGATTCCGAGGTATTTGTAACTGTCCTCAATGTCTGCTATTGTTCCTTCTGGGAGTGAGACCCCTTCCATTTGACCCAGCATAATAAGGCCTTTTCAGGAGGAAACTGTGGATTATGATGAATTCGTATTAGTCTGCAAATCGGAGAGAGATTCAGTACCTTTCTAAAATTTGACCATATAGACAGGGTAGTTTTAACCCATTCATTTCTAACCTTTTTTTTCTTTTTTGACCATACATCTGGGTTTATGAAAGGAACTGTATCAATAAATATTTCAGGACAATCTCCTTGTTCCATACTGCACCATATTGATTCTTCGTCTTGGCAAACCCACACCAACATTGACCTCAGTTGAGCTGCAAAATAGTAGTTTTTCTTTTTTTAAGAAGGCACTCAAAAGGCCTTTATTGCAGCATGGCCATCTGATTAAAACATGGCCTACGCGTTTCAGCCCTATTGGGCCTTCGTCAGGGCAAGTTCCAGCAATCTGTCAGGCCGGACTCAGACCAAGCGGGAAAAAAATGCTTTCCATCGCTCAGCTTGCTCTACTTCCTTGGCCAGCCCCTCTTGTGCAGGAGCACGTGGAGGTGGGGTTGGAGACGCAGCTGAAGTGCATGAGCCAATTACGCACAGGCGTCTGTCAGATCATGTTCTGTGGTTGGTGGTCACCGGCGGAAATGGCTCTGTATTTGCATAGCGTTGAAAAAATGTCAACGCTATGCAAATACAGAGCCGCTGCAGCCGCCCGTATTGTGCCACTCTCGTGTGGATTTCCGGAGGCTTCTTTCCGGTCGCCAGGCAGCATAGGGAATGAATGGAAGCTCGCCGCTCTCCTCTTTTCCGCCGCTCTAGGTGTGAGGGCGCCGTCAGGATACAGCTTTGGTCACATGACCATAGGGGCTGGAACTCAGTCAGCTGATGCAGTACATCCTTTAAAGAGTACCTAAACAGGCGTGTCAAAGCCTTTCCCAACCCACAAAGAAAGGTCAAAAATTGCAGTGAAAGAGGCGGTCTCTGAAGTTTGGGGGTGACATGCGAGTGTGTGGGATTGACCTCGACATTTGCATTGGCACAATCACATCAGACTGATTACGTGGGAGGGACTTGGTTATAAACCACAGGTACAGGGGCAGGACAATTGGCAGCACCTGATGACGATGTGTGGAGCTGGTGCAGCTTATGAACTTCTGTGGAGGCCGTGGACACGTCTCCAGCCAATCAGGAAATTCTAATTTAGTAGCAGAGTTTACCCTGAAGGGGGCGCAACCCATTAGTTTTCAGGCCAAAGTTAGGATTTTACACATGTTTGCACTATAATGTCAGAATAATGTCAGGGACCAGGAGACAACACTATGAGACACCCATTGAGACAGTTTATCAGTAAAAAAACTTGATTTGGTGTTTAGTTGCTCTTTAAGCAGCATTTCAAAATACAAGAATAGCCATATACCGTAAAAATACAATTGGCAAGTGGTGCGAGAAGTCCTGGGTTCAGCTCCCGGACCAGCCCCCACTGGTTACGACCCTGGCTCGTGAGGCTGCAACAAAAGAGGAGCAGGACGCAGGAACCAAGTTTTTAACCCCAAAGGGTATTTTCTTTTATTTTAAAGAAGGATAAAAAAGGTAAGCGGGCAGCATGGCTGGCGTGGCTCGGCAGCCCGGGCGAGATGGTGTGCACCCAGGAGCTGATGAAGGAAGAGAGAGAGCGAGGCCACTCCACCTGTTGAAGTTTTTCTCATGTTGGTCATGACTAAAGCATGTTTTTTGATGATGATGCATGTACTTATCCTTGTTCACAAACATGTTTAGATTGGAATAGACGAAATTTCTTCCCAAAAACCCAAATATAGATGAGCGTAATTAGGCGCAAAACATGCCCCCATTGTTGTACCTTTCTGCTTGTAGTGTGTCCCAGAGTGAAGGGCAGCCTGATTAGGGTTTGTATGGTAAGTCTACTTTTGTTTGAAACTCTTTGGTTTAACACAGCAATGTGACTCGGCGTAAGTTTGGCGTCAGATACATTGATTGCTTGTTTATCCGGGACTGACTTCTGGTGTGTGCGCTGATTTGGTGTGTTTTCTTGGTCTGGTCTTCCGTTATGTGTGTGTCCGAGTTCTGTCGTCTCTTCTCTCAGGATCAGGATCTGTCAGGACACTGGTAGTTTGTTACTTCAGAATTGTTTGACACATTTGTGGTCACTATTACAATATGCTTCCAAAGTTAAAACATTATAAGATTTAGAAGAAAAAAAGAAAAGAGCCTAGAGTTGTGAGGATTATTGTACTCTTTGATTCATTTGTGTGCAGAATGAATGACGTGAGAATACATCTAGTACTCTGCATCATTAAAAGTATTATTCATTGTTTGTGTCTGATTATTTGATCCATTTCGCAACTGAACCACGCTCTCGCCGTATGCGTCTTTGGTGAGTTTCTGTGTGGTTTTCATTCATTAAATCGAGTCGGATCTGCAAAGCGGTCGTATTGAAAGAGAGGACCGGGTGATTCGTGTGCGGAGTGCTTCAATCGACGGTATGTTTTCACAGTGCTTCCAGGAAACAAATGCATGCGTGTTCCTCCTTCTAAAACAAATAATATCTTCATACAGTAGGGTCCTGTTCCTACCTCCCCTTCCTTCCAATCTGGGTGTGGTTGCTTCGATCTGCTGGTCGCTGGCTAAAAGCAAAAGCTGACCCAGCGCGCAAGTTTAAAACTGTGTACGAACTGATCTGAACTAAACTGACCAGGGCTCGAGGGCTCCTGTACCCGAGCCTGTTCCTCTCACGAACTGACTCCTCCACAAACAAGGTAACAAGGCTATCGCCATCGGCTGCTGTAATACTTAGTTCCTATCCTGAGCTTGGCCCTGAGCGCCACATTGTGCAATAGGACTACTGTTGGGGATTTCTTGTGTTTGATTTTATTCATTGTTTAAGTGGATGTGGATATGAATGAGTGTGAATGTGGTTGTATGTGAGTTAAAAGATTTAAAAAATAGAATTTTAAAGTGCAGACTAAATAAATTCAACTTCATATCATAACTTTTCCCTTTGTCTGTCCACTTTTATAATCCCATCGAACCTGTGACCTTATTTAAGCGTGGGAGGAACAAATATTTGTGGTTCCTTGGGCCCAGGATCCAAGGTGGCGTTGTTGGTAATTATTATATTAACCAAATGTTGTCCTAAGTAATGCCTTGGCTGTGACACATGGAGTTGAATTCCTCTTGAAATAATAAATAACATGTCCATTATCTGCAAAGACTTTTGCTGCTAAGACGGTGTAGGAAATCTGTTTACACCTCACATAGGAAATCATAGAGATATTATCTTCGAAAGGCCACCAAACAGACTGACAATGCATGGTGATTATAGTTTAGCAAATAAATATCCCTTTGCTAAATGTGTCAATGTCATTTTTATTTTGTTGGGAAATGTGCTGTATGACAAGGTTCATGTTTATTTTCTTTGACATTGAACACATTGACTGCTGCCGCCTACGGTTGTAACAATCAGGCTTTCAGAGCTTTATAAACAGCAAAGAGTTTGTGAGCGAATATATTTCTCCCCAAACAAACTACAATGACAGCCGGGGTTAAACGTTCGCCCACTAGAGGCCAATGCCGTATTTTAATGCCAGGTGTGAAAAACACATTTTCTTGAATTTGCAGTTCTGTACAACTTATATACTAGACTATTAGATAACCAGTATTTTAGAATGAAAACTATCCCATTAGTGTGGGAGTTAGAATGATGCAATGATTAGTGTACATACATAGACATGATAGAAAACTTAGTTTATTGAACCTCTTTAACAACAATGTCACTCCAGAAGGCAAGGCAAGGCAAGTTTATTTGTAGAGCACAATTCATACACGAGGCAATTCAAAGTGCTTCACAGTTGCAGAAAAAATTACAAGAAAACAGTTAAAATCAATCAATAAAACAACAACACAAAGTAATCAATTACAGTAAAAGTCAAGAGTGCAGATAAAATACTTTCAGTTTTCATATGCACGGGTAAAAAGAGCTGTTTTCAGCCTGGATTTGAACATTGTCAGAGTTGAGGCCTGTCTCACATCCTCATGAAGACTGTTCCAGATTTTAGCTGCATGAAACTGAAACGCAGCCTCACCGTGTTTATTATTGACTCTGGGAACCACCAGGAGACCCCTCCCTGAAGTTCTCAGGGCCCGAGATGGTTCATACGGCTCTAACATGTCAGAGATGTACTTTGGTGCTAAACCATGAAAAGACTTGTACACAAGCAGAGCTGTTTTAAATTCTATTCTCTGAGTGACAGGAAGCCAGTGCAGAGACCGGAGCACTGGACTAATGTGGTCGTATTTCCTGGTTTTTGTCAGGACTCGAGCAGCAGCGTTCTGGATGTACTGCAGCTGTCTAACAGCTCGTTTAGACAGGCCAGTGAGCAGGCCGTTACAGTAGTCTAACCTGCTAGAGACAAATTCATGGATGAGTCTCTCTAAGTCTGGTTTTGACACTATTCCTCTGATCTTAGCAATGTTCTTCAGATGGTAAAAAGCTGATGATGTTATTGCTTTGATGTGGCTGTTTAAGTTCAGGTCTGAGTCCATGATTACTCCTAGATTTCTAACCTGATTTTTTGGATTTAGAGCAAGAGACTCAAGGTGACTGATAACACTTTGTCTTTGTGTCTGTGGGCCAAAGACAATGATTTCAGTTTTGTCTGAATTTAGTTGGAGAAGTTGTTTTGCATCCACAAACTGATCTGTTCGATGCAGTGACAGAGAGTATCTACAGGCCCATGTTCACCTGCCGTCAGTGACACGTAGATCTGAGTGTCATCTGCGTAGTTGTGGTACGACACATTGTTGCTGTTTATTAGCTGACCCAATGGAAGCATGTACAGGTTGAATAAGAGGGGTCCCAAGATTGACCCCTGGGGGACTCCACAGGTCATGGAAATTTTGTCTGAGACACAGTTGCCAATTTCGACAAAGTACGTCCTATCCTCGAGATAGGACTTGAACCAGTTTAGAGCAGTACCAGAGATTCCCACCCAGTTTTCTAACCTGTGAAGTAAGATCCTGTGGTCCACTGTGTCAAAGGCAGCGCTCAGGTCCAGCAGAACTAAAACTGAGACCTTACCTGCATTGGTGTTCATACGGATATCATTTGTCACCTTGATCAGAGCTGTCTCAGTGCTGTGGTGGGGCCTAAATCCTGACTGGAAAGTATCAAACACATTGTTAGATAGGAGAAAGTAAGTGAGCTGTTGATATATTACTTTCTCTAGGACTTTTCCTAAAAACGGTAGGTTTGATATGGGCCGGTAGTTGTTCAGTACCTTGGGATCAAGGCTGCTCTTCTTTAGAAGAGGCTTAATGACCGCGGTTTTCAAGGCCTTTGGAAATGCTCCAGTCTCAAATGAGATGTTAACAAACTGAACAAGTTGTGGTAACAAGCTGGTCAGCACAGACTTCAGAAATCTAGTGGGTAATTCATCAAGGCAGCATGTACATGAACTCAAACCGGAGATGACCTCTTCGATTGTTTTGCCAGTAACAGGTGTGAAATGTGTCAGCTCAAGGTGTCTAGTTGGTGGCAGGGTTGGTATTTGTGTTGTGGAAATTATGGCATTTTTTATGCCTTGGACTTTATCATAAAAAAATATTGGCAAACTCATTGCACTTAGATGTAGAGATTAGTTCTAAGGGCAGTGAAACTGGAGGGTTAGTTAATCTGTTTACTGTGGAAAACAGAACACGAGAATTGTTTCTACAGTTTGCGATGATTTTAGAGAAGTACTTCTCCCTTTCTCCACGCAAAATCTGGTTGAACTCACAAAGCACTTCTTTGTATATCTCACAATGAACCTGGAGCTTTGACTTGCGCCATTTCCTTTCGGCTTTTCGGCACTCCCTTTTCTGTGCCCTGACCGAATCTTCACTTCTCCAAGGTGCCTTTTGTCTATTGTTAACCATTTTTACCTTGACAGGAGCAATAGTATCCAAAACATTTAAGACGCTTGATGTATAAGAGTCCAACAGATTATCAACATTTGAACATGGAGGATTTACAAATCTGATCATTTCCATAAACTGTGTCCCTGTTGTATCATTTATGTGTCTTCTTTGAATAACTCCAGGCCCAACCACTGGTTTTGGTGTAACAGACAAGTCAAAAAAGACACAAAAATGATCAGATAAAGCAACATCAACAACATTCACATTTGATATATTAACACCTTTTGTAATAACTAGATCTAGAGTGTGACCTTTGTTGTGGGTCGCCTCACTCACGTGCTGAGTTAAACCAAACATTTCAAGAACAGCATTAAGTTCTTTTGCATGCCTGTCATTGGTCACATCCACATGCACATTAAAATCACCTGAAATGACCAAACAATCAAAATCAGTGCATATAAATGAAGTAATTCAGTGAAGTCTTCGATAAAACAATTCTGTGGTGGTTTGTAAATAGTCATATAAAGAATGGAAGATTGTTTTATCTCCATTTTGAAAGACACATACTCAAATGATAGAAAAACCCCAAATGACAATTTGTGGATGACTATATTGTCCCTGAATATTGCACAGACACCCCCGCCCCTCTGGTTTTGGCGTGTTTCAGACACAAAATTGAAATTTGATGGACTACACTCAATCAAAACTGCGTTACCAGTGTTTTTGTCAAGCCATGTTTCAGTTAAAAACATAAAATCTAGATTATAAGAAGAAATAAAACTATTTATTAAAAAGGACTTGTTTTTTAACGATCTGGCATTGAGTACAGCATGTTTAAGATTTATCTGTGTTTGAGTGGATGGAATCTTTTTGCAAGGGATATGGATTAGAGTTCTTTGATTGGACGGTCTGACTGTTGCCCTCTTATCTAATCTATGTTGTTTGACTATACTAATTGTTTCAGAAGAACACATTCCCTCTATGGACCTCTGGTTGGTTTTGAGTTTGCTATGCATGGTAGCAACGCAGAGGCCCTTAATGTCCTAGACAGCAGCAGTGAAGCTGCTGGAAATCGGAGGTGGGGGAGGGGCATGATGCTTCTTCGGGGATGAAAGCCTTGGTCTTGACATGACTGGAGTGCGGGGAGTCATTTGAATCCCTTGTTTTATCAAGGCTTCAAAATGGCTGGGAAATCCCATAGGTGACTTTGGTGATGGGAATGATTCAGAAAAATCTCTGGAGGGTGTAGATGTACCAGTCGGGCTCAAGGCCTGCGGTGGAGTTGAAGAAAGTGCTCCTTCGGCTGAATCATTTACTATAGATGCAGGTGGTGCTGAAGCGGAGCTTTTCCCCGGAGATGCAGATGCAGGTGGCGCCGCTGCTATGGTTGAGATGTTTTCCGGCGCAGCTGATTCCTTAACTGTGGCTGGATCCTTAGCTGTGGCTGAGTCCTTTACTGTAGGTGCAGATGATGCAGCTGCGACTGAATCTTTTATTGGGGATGCAGGCGAACCTTTGCTGGTGAGCCAGGAGCTCTTCTCATGCTCCTCTCTGCTCTCTCTTGTTGCTCAGGCCTCCACGGATTCTGCAGAGCGTGGAGGAGATTTTCCGTCAGTCGTCTCACTCCACCTCTGCTCAAATGTGGGCCATTTCCTTTAAACAGATCGTCGCGTTTCCAGAAAAGATTAAAGTTCTCTATGAAAGTAAGTCCTCTTGACTTACAGACTTTGACAGCCATGTATTCAACTGAAACAGCCGGGAGAATTTGTTTATTCTCCCGTCGATGTTTGGGATAGGTCCACTGATGAAAATTTGTATCGCGTCTTTGTCCAGGCAATCCAGTCTCTCAAAAAGTTTATTAAACTTTTCTTTCAGGACTTCAGACTCTCCGTTTCTTGTGTCCACAGCACCAACATGTAAAACAAGTTTATTTATTCCAGGGTTGTTTGTAATTTCCTTGTTTAGAACATCTATGATGTCAGAAACTGTAGCAGACGGATAAGTGACTGTAGTCATTATCTCATTGTTTATATTAGATATGGCTCCGTCCCCAAGCAACAGGGTATCTCTGGCCTTGACACTTGGAACAGTATTTCTCTCCATCTTTGTTTTGACTTCGTGTTCCTTGTTTTTCTCTGACATTTTTTGCTTGTTATACACATTCTCTGAGAGAGGTGAAAATCTGTTTGTTAACTTTATTTCAGGTGCATTTTTACGAGCATGTTGTCTTTGCTTTGGCCTAGCACCAAGTTGTCTGTTTAGTTTCGGAAATGTTATGGTATCGTTTAGCTTCAGGTTGCAAGTATCAGTTTTTTCCGTCTTCTTACCGGGTTCCACAGGGAGCGTGTCATTAAGTCCTCTTTCCGTCTCTAGAGCATAAATCTTGTCCCGTAGTAGGGAAATTTCTTGTTGATACATCCGACAGCTTTCACAAGGCGATGTTTGCCTTCCTCCCTCAGCCATGTTGACAAGATTGTCGTCGCTGGTTCGTCAAATGAGTTGTAAAAATGGCATTAAAATGAGTAAAAAGCCTTGGTTCACTTAAAAGAAGAGAATAAAATCATATCCAAGACATGTGCCCAAAAATAGAATGATTTAAAAAGCAAATAAAGAGGCAAGCGGCAGCAGCAAGCAGAGATACGTCTGCACTCTTGATAAGCAGGAAGCATAGCACAATTACAACATAATATCACATGTGCAATAGCAGTGCAACAATTGTGCAAATTACACACCACCTGTCACACTTTCACATTCCTTTTGAAATACAAAAAAACCCTCCAAACTTTAATAAATACTACAAAAGAAGCAAACACTGTAAACTATCAAACTTTTTTCCACAACTTATAAACCTGAAATGCTTGTTTTACACATTAAAGAGACTAGATGCAAGTTGGTCCTTTTTATACTCACTACTGCCACCTCAGGTCTTACACGTAACTGCAGTCTCTATAAGCTCGTGCATGATGGCACTTCGGACCCGAATTAACACCTTTTTGAGTGACAGTATATATATAGAGAGAGAGTCTATCACTCATTGCTTGGTGTAACACTCGATCATAAAATCAGCTGGAAACCTCACATCATAAAAATTAAAACTAAAGTTGCAAAGATTTCAGCCCTAATGAATAAATCTAAATATATCATTGATAACAAAGCTCTATATATTATATACTGTTCACTTATCCTTCCCCATTTAACATATTGTGTAGAGATCTGGGGAAATGCATATAATTATAATTATAATTGTTTAAAGTTCAGAAAAAGGCAATAAGAATAATCCATTTAGCTGCATACCGTGAACACACTAATCCATTATTCTTTAAATCAAAAACAATGAAATGTGAGGACCTTACTGAATTTAAGATGCTCAAATCATGTTCAAAGCCTCACAAAAGCCACTTCCTGAAAGTATACAAACATGTTCTGCAAACGAGAAGTTAAATACAACTTGAGAGATAAAATGAGCTTCAATAAACAATACTCAAGAACAACCATGAAAAGCATGTGTCCCACGAGACGTGGTGTTGAAATATGGAATAATCTAGATCAAAACATCAAACGTTGCAATAACCTGGTACATTTTTTTAAAAGTTTACAAAGAGTTTATATTTCTTAGATATGAGTTGTAGCACATTCTTTTGTTGTTGTTTCTTTACTTTGCTGTTGTTTTTTTATTGTTCTTTATGTTTTCTTGTTACTTTGCCCTATGTTCCTTTGTTTATGATTTGTTTATGATTTGCTACCCTGCAAATGTTAAATGTTAAATGTAATGTTATTGTTTTTATTTTGGGGTGGGCGCTTATAAGCCTTTGGCTTCGGCCCACTCCCTATGAGCAGGTCAACTGCTCAAACAAATAAATAAACTAAACTAAACTAAACTAAACTAAACTAAACTATATATATATATATATATAAAACTCTTCCTCACCCTCCGCGGGCGGTCTCTTTTCCTCCAAGCTCGGGCCTGTGAGCTTGAGGGTTCTGTGCAGTATCTTTGCTGTTCCTAGAACTGCACTTTTCTGGACCGAGATGTCTGATGTATTTCCTGGATCTGCTGGAGCCACTCCTCCAGTTTGGGGGTCACTGCCTGAGTGCCCCAACGACCACGGGCACCACTGATGCCTTCACTCTCCAGGCCTTCTCTAGCTCTTCTCTGAGCCCCTGGTATTTCTCTAGTTTCTCGTGTTCCTTTTTGTTGAAGTTGCTTGGTATTGCTATGTCAACCTCCACGGCTTTCTGCTCTTTGTCCACCACCACAATGTCCGGTTGGTTCTCCATTACCATTCTGTCCGTCTGTATCTGGAAGTCCCACAGGATCTTGGCTCAGTCATTCTCTACCACCTTTGGAGGTGTTTCCCACTTTGACCTTGGGGTTTCCAGCCCATACTCTGCACAGATGTTCCTGTACACTATGCCAGCCACTTGGTTATGGCGCTCCATGTCAGCTTTCTCTGCCAGCATCTTACACCCTGCAGTTATGTGCTGGATTGTCTCATTGGCCTCTTTGCACAGTCTACACCTGGGGTCTTGTCTGGTGTGATAGATCTGGGCCTCTATTGCTCTGGTGCTCAAGGCCTGCTCCTGTGCAGCCATGATGAGTGCCTCTGTGCTGTCCTTCAGGCCAGCTCTGTCTAGCCATTGGTAGGATTTCTTGATATCTGCCACTTCAGTTATGTTTCGGTGGTACATCCCGTGTAGGGGCTTGTCCTCCCATGACGGGGCCTCCAGCACCTCATCTTCTGTTCCCCATTGTCTGAGACATTCACTGAACACGTCATGTCTCAGACATATATATATATATATATATATATATATATATATATATATATATATATACCGTATAGTGTACAGGAACATCTGTGCAGAGTATGGGCTGGAAACCCCAAGGTCAAAGTGGGAAACACCTCCAAAGGTGGTAGAGAATGACCGAGCCAAGATCCTGTGGGACTTCCAGATACAGACGGACAGAATGGTAATGAACCAACCGGACATTGTGGTGGTGGACAAAGAGCAGAGGAAAGCCGTGGTGGTTGACATAGCAATACCAAGCAACTTCAACATCAGGAAAAAGGAACACGAGAAACTAGAGAAATACCAGGGGCTCAGAGAAGAGCTAGGGAAGGCCTGGAGAGTGAAGGCATCAGTGGTGCCCCTGGTCGTTGGGGCACTCGGGCAGTGACCCCCAAACTGGAGGAGTGGCTCCAGCAGATCCCAGGAAATACATCAGACATCTCGGTCCAGAAAAGTGCAGTTCTAGGAACAGCAAAGATACTGCGCAGAACCCTCAAGCTCCCAGGCCGACGGTAGAGGACCCGAGCTTGGAGGAAATATATATATATATATATATATATATATATATATGTACACACACACACACACATACGTACATATACACCTACACACATTTTTTCAATCGAAAATAGAATAAAAAATGTAATATATACGTACCTGTATACATACCTACATGTATACTCACCTACACACATAAAAAAAGTCTTGAAACTCTGGATGACAAAAATGAAATAAAGTTGCAGGACATTTCTAGAACAAATTACTGTGGTGTTCCCGTTTTAAAGTACAGTATTACATATTGTGACATAGTTTCATTTCAGGCCATGACATCTCGACTATAATTGACCGATAATAATAATAATCGATTTCCTCAATCAAAAAGTTAGTCAAAATATCATAGAGTTTACAGTACAAAAAGTATGCTTGTAATATGTAGTACATGACATTTTAAATTAAGAAAAGTATTGCTTGAAAACAAAATGAAATTTGTTCATTTTCAGAATGTCGATATCTAATAGAGTTTTAGTCCATAATGGAAACCTGACACTTTATGAAAAAAAAAAAACCTCAGCGAATGAAGCGCTCCTATGAGATGGCACGCTCATGTTTGTTTGTTTGTTTATTGTTAATTTATTCAGCTTCAGCCTCTCTTTTACCCGTTAACTTCTACCATCGCAAAGAAAGCATCTCTGCACGTCCCCCCCCACACTGAATGGTTCCGACGCCCATGCCTATTGTACATGTTTTTAGTAGTGGTGGGGGAAACCGGAGTACCCGGAGGAAACCGAAGCAGACATTCTGTGCTTAGGTTCATTATTGTCATTGAGCAATGAGAGGATTCAAAAATCTCCTTTGCATTTTTATGACTTTCTTACGTCTAGAGTGTCAGTGTGACAGAAAAGAGCTGAATGACAAATGGAACTTTAATTGCGTTTGGGTTTGTTTATAAAAATGCGCCTCCATGTTTATGATGTCGCCCCATTAATCACTATTTCACGCCCGCCTCATCTCACTCGCCGACAAAACAGGCAGATGAGAGACTGATACGCAGACAGACTCCCCTTCAGCTGCAGATCTGTGTTAACTCTCCAGGCACTTCTCCATAATCCCATTGACTCGCATTATCGCAGACGCAATCAAATCAGAAGCTCTTCAGATGAAATGCTGCCAACTGCTACACACACGCGTTCATAGGTACACCTGTTTAAATGATAATAAAAGCTTCTGCCTTGTTCCGATCCGCTTTGATCAATGCGAGCACTTCATTATTATGAAGAGTTATATGTGACAAAGCGGCACAATGTTATATTCTGTCATTGATCGTCTTTAATGCAGCTGATTTGTTTAATGGTGTGGATCCCTCAATGTTTATGTGTGGGACATACGTATATCCAGTGGTGTGCCGTCAGGGCCAGCAGGGCCTTCTCTGCTGGCCCTGGCCAAATGAGAAAAAAAAAGTGTAAAATGTCTTAATAGTATATTTAATTTCTAATTTATTTATATAATGTACAGTGGAGTCACTTATATTGATTTTGTTGATGTGTAACTGTAATTTCCTACTCAAAAAGTGCTTTAAACACATCTGGCGAGCTGCTCCTCCTCAGCCCTGTGTTGTCAGTCCGCACACATGATTGACAGCCAGCGTGACTGACAGAATTATCAGCCAATCAGAATTCTATATACATTGACAGTACGCCCCCCAGGGCCTGCAGTAGCTCAGTAGTTTCCCCTATGTTTTGTTCGCCTGGGAAAACCGCTAATGTAACCGCGCATGGGCAAGACGTTCCAGGAAATCAGAAGCAAACCGGATAAACAGATATTCCTCTTGGAAATATCCGAATGAAGTGGATTTATTGGTCACGGATTCTTCCTGATGAAGAGCTTCGATAACAAAGCAGCGGGACCGACAGCGGGACGTAGATGCTTGGCTCCCCGGACAGGAAAAGGGTTTCCCCGCGTCAGCTGAGCTGGGACTCGGGCAGGGAACAGGTACGGGACTACGAGCACTAAAAAAGCCTCTCACATTGCACCAAACTGTAAGTTTAGTATCTTTTTATTACGGTGGATTTTGAGTTTGAGTTGATCTCTGGATGTCTCACACTGTCAACAAAACATCTCCTAAAATGTCCACATTATAACGCGCTCGACTCCGCCTGTCATGTGTCGTGTGTTTCCATATTCTAGTACGAGTGTTCCTGAAGGTGTTTGCTCTTGTTTGGGGCTGCTTTGGTTTGCGTTGTTGATACATTCTTTAGCGAACAAATGCCACGCAAAAAGGCAGTTTTATCCATACGCCTATTGTCGATAAGTTTATATGCGTTTGCTACTGAAACCCCACGGCCCGCCACTGCGTATATCCCGCCGCCTCATCAGTGTTTGCTAACCGTGTATCCCTCCGCTGTCGTCATTTTACCTCTTTAAAAAAAAGGGGGGGAAAGCATGTAGATTAATCCAGCGCTAAGTTAAAATAGATGAGCCTGTACCGCGGGCTGCGGCAGAGGAAGGACAGGTGAGTGCGCACTGATGTGAGACAAGTGTGGAAATACTGTCAGTGTCTGTCAGTCACTGATTAGAAGAGTCAAAGTGTCGTCAAACTTCATAAATCTTGTGAAAAACTGCAGAGTTTCTGTTGAACTCATTTTGGGCCGTGCGCCGAAATTCAGCACCCACGGCGGTTCACGGGCCACATACAGTATAATGTAAACAGAAAATACTATAGAGGAAACATTTTTCAATAAATTAAGAGTAATAATGAGCTGTGATTTTAATATCGAGCTGATTTGACAAAAATCCTGACAGGGCTGTAGCCTCATAAATAATAACGGCTTGTATTGCGCTTTACAAGACTTCTCAAAGGGCTACATTGTAGTCATTATTCATTCACTCTGTACTCTGTGGTGGTAAGCAATCTATTGTAGCCACAGCCGCCCTGGGGCAGACGGACCATTTACCACGTGGCTATAATGTGTTGTTTATATCCTAATCTCTTATTATGTCAGTGCCCTCTGCTGGACACGAGTGGAATCCTTTCCTTCTTTTATTTTGGCTGCTCCCTAGTGGCTGGAGAGAGCATTGTGGTTATTATTATTTTTTATTCATAACTCTGCACAGGAACGGGCTAGAGACGTACTCTTGTTTTTTGCATACTCAAAAATGTATGCTCTACAACCTTCAATAAATCACCTTGCAGGCCGGATCTGGCCCGCGGGCCTTGTGTTATCAACATATTAACATATCCAGTTACAGTTTTGGTTGAAATGTACCAGATTTATCTTCTTTTTTTTTTTTTGCCCAACGGTTGCTTGTTTTGTCCAATTCTCTCTCCTCTGTTTGATGAAAAGTTTGCAAATCAGAAGAAATGAAATATGCAGCAATTTTTTATTTTCTCGTTTGTGGCATTATATTTGGGAATTAAAAAGCATTCCAATTGACTTGCTTCTGGGCAAAGGGCTCTTAACCGGTTACCTAGTTAGTAACAGTTAATGCAGCTATACGCTTGAGTCCAATATTTGATTGATACACGCTTTACACACTCCTATTGAGCCTTGTATTTCAAAACTTGTGACTTTCGTGTCAGCTCAATAAATGTGTCAAATGATGCCTATTGAAATACATACAGGGTGGCTATCGCACGACCATTCCTGCCCACTCCCCGTGCTATTTTCCCCAGTCCCGTCTCAATCATGGGATCATTGGTCAAATTCACTCAGAATTCTGAAAATGTTTTCCATTATATTCAGTCTTTTCTCAACTGCTAAAGCTCCTGGACGAGTTTAAAATGGGAGCAATGACAAAGAGAAAGCTGTCAGTGGTCATATACAGTATATTATTGGAGCTGATGGGAGTCGTGTGTCCCCTGAGTGAACGTGGTGGACCGGGAGGAGCAGATGGGAGAAGCCCCAGTTTGTCCAAAGGATGAATGTCATTACCACTGAGCTCGTTTGAGTTGGCCCCTTGCAATATTTACTCCATTGTGTAATGTGTGACGGCAACAAACATTAAAGAGCTGTCCACCATCTGACTCTCTCCTCATGTCCAGAGCATGTCAGCCTGGACACATCTGACGTTCTCGACAGGACAGGACAAGATTTGTAGTCGTAGTAATAGATCTCTGCACTGAAACAAAGGTAACAGATGTAAACATGCATATAGACAACATCCATATAGACAGATAACAGCTATACAGAAAATCCATCACACTATGAAACAGACATTCATTAGTACAGCAACATGTATGCTAGAAAGGTCACAAGGTTTGCTTTGAATTGGTTAACAAGTGACACAACAGAGTTCCTGTGGGGTCTTAAAGGATCTGTATCATGCTATTTTAGCCATTCCAAAGTAAAGTATAGGCATTTATATGATATATTGTACCTCTATCACTATGGAGTACTCATTTTTGAGAGAAATATAAGTATTTTCTGGGGGTATTTTTCAAACCCGGAAGACAAGACTCTTCGATTCAGTTAACTCCGCCCCCTCTCTCCGAGTAGATGCAGCCCATGCAACTTTAGCAGTAAAATAAATATATGTATCACAGTAAAAAGTGAAGTTACTTCACATAATGCAGTTATGAGGAGTTGACATGTGCAACACAGCTTCATCAATGGCTAACACACACGCTAACACGCGTTTTGATTGACTCACCGCTCAGCCTGGCCTCCCCATCGGGTGTTTACATTATGAGACTCGCGTTAAAAGTTAATCCACTTTGATTCTGGCCAAGGTTCACCAAGCATCCATCAGAGTCAGTCACAGACAAACACTCTTTTGGCTGATAGTCGCTGAATCCCGGAAAGAAATTCCAACTTCTGGCGAGTGGACTCTTCTTTAGGAAAGTTGAATAAAGTCCTGTCCTTGTAGCGCATTTTCTCCGTGACATTATCGTTGGGTAAGAAAAACAAACAAACAAACAGGCGGTGTCCAGACTAGGTTAGAAAGAGCTCCTTCTTCACAACTTTAGGTGCAAACATGACATCTGTTCAGACGCTCAGGGGGTGCGTTTGTTTACCCCAAGGGGCACTTAAAAAAAAAAAAAAAAACTTCTTTCTTACAACAGAAATAATGAAAAAGCTGTTTTATAAATTCAAATCAGGCCGTAAGGCATTACATTACAGACGTCGGGCACTTCTGGTTTGACCCTATGACGTAAAATACGTCATAGTGCACGACCGCGCATCGGTTGGCTAATACACACACGGTGCAGCTAGCTCATAAAAGTTATTACAACAATGTATCAAGGGTTGCATCAATCAGTCAGTCAATACATCAATCCCTCAATCAATACATGAATCCATCCATCAATCCATCCATCAATCCATCAATCCATCCATCAATCCATCCATCCATCAATTCATCAATTCCAAGCAAATGTAATGTCCAGCAAACATAATGTCTGTCTGGATATTATGTTTACCGTCCTAGACTCTTTGACACGGCAAGGAAACACTCCAAAACCAGAGGGAGAAAAGAGAAACCTCGGAGAGAACCTCAGAAGGATGGACCCAGGGCCGATGGGAGTGACTCTGCAGACAGGGTCAGGACAGCGGAAGAACTTCCGGTCCTTGTTGGAGCTTCAGTTCTAGTTGTCCAGTCCCTGTTGGATAGTGGTTCCTCTGCGGATAGGGCTGAAGACTGCAGTACTAATGTCCTCTGGTCGGTCAGTTATCGCTGGGACATCGAGCAGCCAGCGGCCGGGCATCTAAGCATGGTTTGTGTGTCTGTGCATGTGCCCCCGTTTCACACGGGCAAATCTGAGCACTATGAGCAGGGACTGGGACATGAGGGGGCGTGGGTGCACAGTTGAGCGCGGTGGTGTTTGGTGATGCTCTGCAGCAGCACAGACTCAAAGACACGTCTTGCACTTTAAACTCACCAGAGTAGCATCATTCCGACAATGATTGTGGATAGAATGGTGAACACAGTGAGTGTTTAGTGAGACAAAGTGGTGTCTCGATGTCTGGTCTGATGCCCTGGGTTCTTTCTGTTTAATTCCATAATGAATACTGCACGAAATATGAACTCATAGTCCACTATTATCGAAATGACACTTCAATATGTTGATAAAAATCTTTAAATTCTTGCAAATTAATGTCATTTTAAAAGAAAGTGCTATACTCTCCCTCCCTCCCTAATCTTTATATGCAAACCCTTTAATTAATTGATATTATGCAGTTGCTATTACATTTTGAATGTAAAAATGTGACTTCAATCTGCATAAAATCCAGGTCTTTAAAAGTTGCATTTCACATTGCAAAGTGTGCAATGCAAAAGCCTTGTTTTGATGTAGGAAACCTTAAAGTGCATATGACAGATATTAATGCTCTTGAAAATATGACGTATTTAGATGGATTACATCAGTTACAAGTTCATCAGTTGCATGATTATCTTTTTTTTTCAGTGAAGCAGCAATTTTAATGGAGAAATGTTGGGCAGAAAAGTTATTTTTATTTGAATTTTTAAGCTGCTGACAGGAAGTGACATAAAAGAAGGTAACATTCCATAGCAGTTTGACTCATTCATTTCCCATTGACTTAACATGGTTGCACGGCAACAGTTTAAAATTGTTTACCTTCTTCGATGTCACTTCCTGTCGGTGTCCAATAAGGAAGTGAAAACATAAACATCACAAAAATGCTCAAACTAAAGAAAACTGGGTATAATCTTTAGCAAAATCTGAAATATAATCGTGTTAACTGTGTTTTAGCAAAAATTGTGTGTAATGTGTCATGCACTAAATAAAGTCATTCTCACACAATTTAGAGTTGAATTTACCAACTCATTACATTCCTAATCCTGAATCAGACTTTAACACTCTTGTTCAAACCAGGAAGAGCAGCCAAGAGAATCTTTGAACACGCCACTTTAGATCAATGCAGCATTTTCTAACCAAGGGAATGTAAAATGGTGATCCAGATGTAATGAGATTATGACCAAATACCTGTGAAGAGGCAAACGCTCCTGCCTGTCCCAGTCTCTGCTCTAATCCACAGGGGGAAAAAAGTCAGTTGATTATTACGAGCCCATATTGTTTGTGGTGATGGAAGCCTTCACTCGTCTTTGTGTCTGCGCTCTCCAGACGTCTGCTTTATTTTCAGATCCCTCTCTAATCCCCCGCTTCATGAACAGGTGCAGCGAGTTTATCTGCATCCACGACTCAGAACAGCACGGAGTTTCAAATTCACCTGCTAATCCCCTCCGCCACCTCTGTCAACCGCCTGCCTCTCCCAAAATATCCCCCGAAAATAAGCTCCATCTCTTCTCTCTCACTGTTTCTGTGTCTCTCCCTCTCTCATTCCCCTCTCTATAGCTTTCTCCCCTCTCCCCTTTCTTTCTTTCTTTCTTTCTTTCTTGCTCTCTCTTACCCCTTTTTTCTCCCCTCTACCCTTTCTTTCTTTCTTCTTTCTTTCTTTCTTTCTCTCTCTCTCTCTTTTCTTTCCCCTCTCTTTCCCTGTCTCTCCTTTTTCTTTCTCACTCTCTAACTTTTCTTTCTCTTTCTCCTCTCTTTTGCCCTTGCTTTCTCCCTCTCTCCCCCTTTCTTTCTTTCTCTCTCTCTCTCCCTTTTCTTTGTCTCTCTCCCTTTCTTTCACTCTCTCTCCCCTTTCTTTCTCCCTCTCTCTTTCCCCTTTCTTACACACACTCTCTCTCTCCCCTTTCTTTCTCCCTCTCTCTCCCTTTCTTTCTTTCACTCTTCCTCTCTCCCCTTTCTTTCTCCCTCTCTCCCTTTTCTTTCTTTCTCCCTCTCTTTCCCTTTCTTTCTCCCTCTCTTTTTGCCCTTTCTTCCTCCCTCTCTCTCCCTTTCTTTCTTTCACTCTTCCTCTCTCCCCTTTCTTTCTCCCTCTCTCTTTGCCCTTTCTTCTCCCTCTCTTTCTCTCTCTCTCTTTCCCATCTCTTTCTCCCTCTCTTTTTGCCCTTTCTTTCTCCTGTCTCTCCTTTTTTGTTCTCACTCTCTCCCTTTTCTTTCCCTTTCTTTCTCTCTCTCTCTTCCCTCCTTACTTTCTTTCTCTCCCCATTTTTTCTCCCTCTCTCTCTTTCCCCCCCTTTTCTTTCCCTCCCTCCCTCCCTCCACATGAGAGCGTGCAGAAGTACAAACTTACATGTTTGTGAGTAATCCTCCATTAGCACCTCCAGCACCCCCCCTCCTCTTCCTCCTCCTCTGAGGCTCGGTGACTCCTCCCTGGGGCGTCTGTCGCTGAGCAGCCCCTGAGTGTGGAAGTCAGAGATAGCTCTTCCCCGGAGTATTACAGCAGCAGAGGCATAATGTCAATATGGATATTTCCTTTTCTGTCTCTGTCTGGCAGCAGGGTGGAAACTGAGTGGTGGACAAACCGTTTACAGTCATTTGTAAAAGTATATGCTCCCTTCCAGAGTTCATACATTTGTTTATTTATTTTATTTATTTGTTTATTTATTTGTTCAGGCCAGTGCATGTTAAAGAGGGGTATTATGCTTTTTTCAATCACATAGCACCAGTCTATAGCATACTACAATGATGACGTAACCTTCTGTTGGTCTGTATATGCAGTAAATTAAAATAACTGCCTTGAATAAAATTGCTCTCTCAAAATGGCTGTACTGAACGTCTTGAAATAGGCCTCTGTCTCTTTAAGAAGCTTTCCGACACGCCCCCTTCAGCACACTGCTGTGGCATCTAAACAACACTACTGTGCGGGGAGGGGGCTCTGCTGAGCTGAGGAGCAGTGGTTGGTGGCTTGGCTGGTGACAAAAGGTCCAGAGGCGTCTCCAGGAGGTGGGGCGTTCCTAGGAGGACTGAGGCATAGCTACACCTAAAATGGCTGCCGTCTAAGTTTTACTGATTACTCAAAAATATGTGAATGAGCCAAGGCAACACTCCAGGCATGTGTTTAATGAGGGAATGACATAATAACATGATATAAAGCTTGAAAAAGTCCATTTTACATAATACCCCCCCTTTAATGAACATACATGGATACACACACGCACGTAAACATCCGTCGTCCCCCACTCACACTCTCACTCATCCTGGTCTATTGTACATGTTTTAGTGCTTCACCGCTAGAGGGTTCGATTCCCACC
This sequence comes from Neogobius melanostomus, assembly GCA_007210695.1. NCBI lineage: Eukaryota > Metazoa > Chordata > Actinopteri > Gobiiformes > Gobiidae > Neogobius > Neogobius melanostomus. Next base: position 670,951 of record VHKM01000089.1, read on the forward strand.
TGGACGGGGCCTTTCTGTGTGGAGTTTGCATGTTCTCCCCGCATCTCCGGAGGTTTCCTCTACCACTAAAAACATGTACAATAGGTGAATCCTCCTCCCTCTGGGGATGTCTTTGTGTGATATAAAATTTTAAAAAACTGCCCTGATGATCAAAAACCATTTAAGTCGGATGAATATTTAAACAACTGTATGCAGTCTGGAAGGGGGCATGTACAGCACTGTATAAACAAAATCTCAAAACACAGTATTCAGAAGTGTGAGGTGAGTGTCCTTGAGGTCAACTCCGTCATCTAGAAAGGAGTACAATTTTCCTGAAATAACACAAGTTAAAAGTTAAACAAACTGTTTTTCTAAGTCAAATGAGCAGGTTAAACGTGCATTCCTTATCCAGAGGATAGAAAACCAAATACCCCAACAAAATAATAGTTTTTTGTGGAGAGAGCGGAAGGAATGAGCCCAGAAACTGATTAAAATCCTCAGAAATCCTTATTGTCCTCAGAAAGTAGATTGTATAAAGTACACTGGTGGTTTTCTCGTCGTCACTGAATTGCATTGAGCCCACTCTTCCAGAGCGGAGTGTCTCGGCCGTATGCAGAGGGAAGCTGTCTTTAATAGAAAACGCCGCGTGAGTGACAGGAGAGTGGCTTCCTCTGCACCTGCGGCTCAGGGCGGAATGAGAATGAGCACAGCGAGCGGCCGCCGGCGAGCACACGATAAACATATGTGTGCCTATAACCACCCGGAGCTCCACTTTCTGCTCCACCTCAAGTCAAGCTCAAACACATGGACCTGAACAGGACAATTCTGATGCCCCGAGAAATGAAAACTCCACCCAAATCCACCACAACTACTACTACTACTACTACTACTACTACTACTACTACTACTACTACTACTACTACTACTACTACTACTGCGACTGCTGTTTGACTGCACTGATGCGTTCTATAGAAGCCTAAACATTACTGAGTAGGCTCCTGCGGTGATGTGTAATTTTCAGCTTGAACACCCTCTAAAGTGGTGCCGCACTCGATTGAACCTGTTCACACGCTTACAATAAGAACAGGATATTTGGACTGAAGAGACGGGGAGGAGGGGTTCAGAGTGTGAGAGAGGAAAAGACAGATACAGGGAGTGGAAAGGAGCGCTGAACCTGGTTAGTAGTCAGGACTGGGGCTGGGTACTGATACAGCTGCGTTTCGGTACCGGTGCCTTAGCGGTACTTTCTTCTATTTTAATTGAATTAAATAATATAGGCATAAAGAAGTACAATTCAGGAAGTCCTAAAACAGCACAACAGATAGAACACAGGCTTCAGCAGCGTCGCATGTTTTGAGGTCCGACGTATCATTAGTCCGAAAATGTCCCATTGGGTTGAAAAATAAAATGAGGTTTAGGGAAGAGTCCACTGACCTTAAAGTTAGGGCCAGTGGTTGTGTATGGCTCTCTAATCCACAACACAGCTGGGTTAGAGATGTCGGACTAATGGCACCTCGGCTCAATGGGACATTTTTGGACTAATGGGCTGTCGGACCAATGCTGCCCTACAAAGGAAAAACGCAGTAACTGCATACTTTGTCAAAATTGAGTTAAGAGCAGATTTGAACTTCTTCTCATCTGTACTAGCTTGTACCAAAGTGTTTTGTTTCAAAACTATTCTGTTTTAGAGAAAATCCATAATTTAATTTGCAGTAACTACAAAATTGACACAAAAACCAAGGGGAACACAGTCACTTAGGTTGCCGTGGCAACCAGGACTCCTCTCCAGCAAACCCGTCTTGGCTTCATCAGCCTTCACTGCGGTGTATTTCGAATGCTCAAAAAAGTGATTATGGACTGTCACAGGACCAGATGATGGTCAAAATGGCCACAAAACAGAACTATCCATCCATCCATTTTCTTCCGCTTTATCCGGGGCCGGGTCGCAGAGGCAGCAGTCTCAGCAGGGATGCCCAGACTTCCCGATCCACGCACACCTCCTCCAGCTGTTCTGGGGGGACCCCGAGGCGACATCAGGCCAGCTCGGAGACATAGTCCCACCAGCGTGTCCTGGGTCTTCCACGAGGCCTCCTCCCAATAGGACATGCCTGGAGCACCTCCCGAGGGAGGCGACCAGGAGGCATCCGGAACAGATGCCCTAGCCATGGAAAGGTTTAATCAAAGTAAAAACGTACATCATCGTTCGTTGAATATTTTATATATTTAGTTTTTTATACATTAGTTTTGTAGAAAGTTTAACATTTAAGTTCAAATTAGATTTGTTTGTTTGTCAAAATTGTCTGGGTTCTTATAAAATTCAGGTACTTAATATACATGTACATACACTTAATACAGTATATGGATTCCCCTTACCATAAGAAAGTAATGCTTTACATGAACTACTTTACATCTCAATTATGATACTGACGCAGATGATACTTTACTAACATAAATAAAATACCAGAAAGCAAAAAAAACTGCATTTGACACAACAAACACGCACATACTGCACTTTTCCTTTGTATAACTATGTGTGGAATGTAGGCTCGTACAAAGGAAAAGTGCAGTATGTGCATTTTTAGGGACTAGAGTAAATTTAGAGTTTGTGTTTTATACCCATAATAATTCTACCATAAAAAGCTACAAAATAAAAAAGAAATAAATGATAAAGATCAAACTATTTTGACAGGGCATCAAAAAACAAAAAGTCAGTTTTCTCAGTTTCACCCAGAGTGTAGTTACTGCGTTTTTCCTTTGTACTTCCTTTGTACAGTGGTAAAAAGAAAGAAAGGACATTATTACCTCCTGAGCTGCGAGGACAGACCAGATCCACATCAGGACACAGGTTTTATTTCAGCTAAACTTTTCTAAACACGAGCTGCAACAAAACAAAACCAACTCCACAAGATGTGTTAAGGTGTCACTGTCCACACACCGAACGAGGCAGGTGTGGCTGATTCCTGTGTATTGTTAATGTGAAATGCACGTAAATTACTGTATGTGGCGGTGTGAAAGAGACATTCAGGAGAAATGAATAGATCATCCGAATTTGGGCGACATAACCTCCTTTACTACATCATAAAGACACAAATGAAACAGTTCCACCGTCTGAAAAGAGGAGGAAGAGCTTCATGACAACGATCCAGGCATTCAGATCAGAGGAATTATACCAGGGGCTAAAGCAAAAAAAAATTTCATCTGACTGAAAAAAAGAAAATTCAACAGTCATTGTATGAAAGATCCCTCTATTTACTATTTAATTGTTTGCACATTTCTTGTCTACTATGCACTATGTCTTATATCTGAGAGCTGAATGTAACAAGTGAATTTCTCCATTGTGAGATCAATAACTTATCTTATCTTCTCCTGAAGTGAACACATGCGACTGATTGCAACCGTTTCAAGCGACCAAATAGAAGTGGCAGCGCGATTCGTCCGGTTAGGTGTGTACGCACACCCTAACACAGTGAGAGCGTTCACTCTGTCACAGAACTAGTGTGGAAATTATAACTCAACAGGTTAAAGGTGAAAGGCAGAGTGAAAGCTGCTCTTCCAACAGCATCATGGAAAACTAACTTGTCTAGATTGAGCGGAGGAACCCTGCCTACTGGATTGACAACAAGGACTGGACGGTCTGCGATCCTGGCCCGTCTGCTGAAGGGACTCCATCGGCCCTGGGTCTCTATAGCCTGTCCGTCCATGGGAGTGGATCTCTCCTGCTGTGGTTCTCCCCAAGGTTTCTCTTTTCTCCCACTGGGTTTTTGAGTTTTTCCTTGCCGTGCTGGAGAGTCTAAGGACAGGGGACACCTGCGCCGCTCGTCGCCAGCTACTGCTGACGCTTATTTGGACATTATGTTTGCCTGGATACTTGATTCACCTGAACTTTACATTGTCTTATTTACTGCCTTAATGAATGCAGCCCTATGAGGCAACTCCTGTTGTGATATTGGGCTATACAAAACCATTGATTGATTGATTGATTGATTGATTGATTGATTGATTGAAAACATTACAGCATAAGAATCTCAAATGTACTGTATGTATGAGCAATTCAAACAGAATCTAGAGTCGCATGAATACACAAGACAGGCAACTGCAGGTCAATTTCTCATTCCAGTTCCAAAACCAATTTTATTTAAAAAAAAACTGTAACCATTTAGAGCCATGAAAGAATGGAATACATTGCCAGTAAAGTTAATCAACATAAAACAAGCATTGACATTCAAGAAACAAATAAAGATGTGTTTGGGAGGGTCATACTTGATCTATGTCAATGTTAGCTTCTGTGCTAATGCAGAATGTATTGATGGAATATGAATGGTCAGCTGTTTGTTTATGGAACTATGTTCAGATATGAAACAAAAAGAACGGAAGTTGGACTTTGTTTGAACAAAGATATTTACAGTATATAATGTGAAACATGTCTGTAATTTAAACTGATTTTAAACATTTTGGTTTTAAAAAGAAGGACCCCAGGACGATTAGCTGGTCCATGGGTACAGCTAAAGGAGATCCTCTTTTAAGTGAACAATGAGAGCCGAGTCTCGCCCTAAAGCCGTTTTTGTTTATTTTTAAGTTTGTATATTTATCAAGCTCCACATGCATCGCTCTGTGCTACACTCACCTCAGAGAGAAAAATAGAGAAAGGCAAAGACTAAAAGAGTCCGAGAATGGGATCACAGAGAGAGAGAGAAAGGAGGTGAAAAATCTGCAGCCTGTGTGCGAGGAACAAAGCTGATGTTTACACTAAATCCAGATCTCTACAAACTTAAACTCGTCCACAAACGTCGTCAGCACATCTTTAGCTTTTAGCCATTTGTTATTTGAGATCAATCCACCGCATATTTTCTGTTTTATGGTTAGATAGTGTTACGCTGGGTTTGTGGAGTGAAAAGTAAACAGTGCGATCACACACACACACACACACACACACACACACACACACAGTCGCAATGTCGGCCTTTTCCTCATGTGTATGAATGAGCGCATCACAACAGCAATAAAAGCAGAAGTAAAAGTTTGGACTTCAGTGATGTCTGGAGTCTGCACCCACTCAGAGGGACTGGGGAGAAACACTAAGGATTTTGACCTTAAAATAATAATAATAATAAGGCTCATTTAACTCATTCAGAACAACCAACCCCATATTGCCAGGCGTTTTAGATGATTTTCACAGATTTTTCAAGACCCACAGAATATTGTGTACTATGACTATGTAAAGAATAGTCATAGTCTAAAAGAATAGAACAAAAAAGTTTGTTTCTAACTTGTTTGGTTCTTCACCAGTTGAATACAGGTAAGTATGTGATGGCGCAAGCTTTAGACCAGAAATAAGTGACTCGTTTCTATGTTCACGTTATTTTAGGTCAATATTGCCTCTTATTTAAGTGTTAAATAATGTTGTACGTGTGTAAAGGATGATCACAAAATGCCAGAAAGAAAAGCAGAATACGTCTCCTTTGATAGAGAGGTGAGTGAGCTCCCCCACGCCTACACGTCTGCAGGCTGAAGAGATGGACAGATATGAAGCACAGGATTAGGAGATAGAGAAAAGGCAGACTACAAAGAAGAGGTGGGATCAGAACATTCCTTTAAAAAAAAAGATAAGGATCTGGCAATGAGATGAAACCAGTCCAAATGATACAGTATGTAGCACAAATGACAATGTTCTTGAGAGGTTTGAGCTTTGTTAACTGTTGCAGTTCAGCGAGATTCCTGGGTTCACTTACTTTTATGTTGTGGCCATTAAAAATATGATAACATGTCATTGTTTGGGTGGTATTAGTCTGAGCAGACACTGTTTATTCATTCTTATGATTTTGATGAAGCTCTGACCACATGTTACGACCAATTTAGGCAGAAATGTGAGGAATTCCAAAGCGTTCACACTTTTTCCTGCCACTGTATGCTAACGTTAGCTTCCTGGTTAGCATTGTCCGTTTATAAGTAAACACTTTGCTCCTCTCTGTGTCTCTGTATCTATATTTAGTAGAAAATTATAAATGTTACTCATAATAGCGTCTTTCACAGTAGCTAAAAAGATCACCACAAAGCATCATGGGGTGTAGAGCCTTAAGCGCTCATTTTGCATGGGTGTCTATGGCCTGAGTCGCTTCGATAGCCAGTCTTTAAAGGTTTTCTGCAACAAAACATGTTCAAACGCCAAGGAGCTAAGCAGTGGCAATATCCTCCTGACTACCAGCAATGCACATTTGTGCTCTGTAGAGGACATTTGTAGTTATTTAGTCCATTTTGATGGAGGAAATAAGTACAAAGAGAAAATAACTACACACCCCAACATCAAAAGTGGAAACGCTCAGCCAAATGAAGCTCTGAGACACTTTGGTGCTATCCATCTTTCAGAGATGGAGGACGAAACATGAATCAAGGTGTCGCAGATCAAGATGCAGGAGCAAAACCTGTGCACAAAGTCCAAGGTATTCTGTGTTTCCAAGAAGAGGAATTACTTTTTGAAGTGTCTGTGTAGGCTCTCAGTCGTACAGGAGGTGTCCATCTTCAATGAGGGTTCTTGTACAGAAGTACAGAAGATGACTCAAGAACCCTCATTGAAGATACTTTTTGAAGTGTAATTCCAACAAAGCAAAAGTGATGATGGACAGTTTTTGGATGTTAAACTCATTCTTATGTTGACTTGTTGGCATTTTCTTTGGGACTAACTTTGCCACCATGGTTCAGTTTCACATCTATGGCCTTCCGATGTCCACTGTAGTGGACACATGATACCTTTCAAATAAAAACTTTTTTTTTATTTTTTATTTTTTAGGTAGCTAATGTTTGCATATGTAGCATTAAACGGGTGCGTACCTATGTTGCCCCATTTCTATTGACAAGGGAAATGCAAACCCCACCAAATTCTGTTCATTTAGAGAAAAAATACAAACTAGCCTATTTACTTTCTCTTTCCCTCTTTTATAATAAATGCTTGTCATTTATTTAAAAGCAATTCCACATGCGCTAAACCATAGGCTAAAACCCTATAAACAGAGCCCATCCATCCATTTTCTTCCACTTGTCCGTTGCAGGGTCGTAAATCACATTGCACCAGCCCCTATGGCTCCTCCTGCAGGTGGTGGGTCCACAGAAGGACGGCCTCATGGTTCTAACCGGGCCTGTTGGTCTCTCATAAGGGCTTCTGAACCGCTCTTTGTCTGACCCGTCACCTAGGGCCTGTTTGCCATGGGAGACCCTACCAGGGGCACAAAGCCCCCGACAACAGAGCTCCAGGATCATTCGGGCGCTCAAACCCTCCACCATGTTAAGGTGGCGATTCCAGGAGGGGATAAACCAAGCCTAATTGCCTAATTATGTTTGTACAATACAATAGAAACCTATTTATTTATGCTATAGTCTACTTTTTTTTAAATTGCATTTTTATCTTGTGCGTTATGATGAGCCTCGTATACCTATTGCTACAAACCAAGCAATTTAGCCTCTCGTTTGTAACCAACTCTCTGCTGAACAATTAAACAATATGGCATGTGTTCTGTATTTTCGGCTGTGCTTCTGTGTCATATCTGATATGTTTATTCTGTCAATTTGACGGAACACCCGACCTGGGAAACATAGGGTCGACCTCCATTAAACTAAGGTTAGCTTCATGCTACAGCTTTAACAAATGCTAAATATCCAAGTCTACAGCTGATGTCACAAAGCTAGACCGCATACACGTGTGCCGACCTACATTCAGGTGATGTGCTATCATACAAAATGTTATCAGTTAGCATAGCCGCAGGACGAGTGCTGTTTACCGTATTTTCCGGACTATATAAGTCCATTAGAGGGCACTGCAGGCTAATCGAGCAGGAGAAAGAAAGTTTGAAGTGAGCGAGAAAGCGGGGGTTACTCTTACCGCAATGAAGAAAACGAAAAAAGCTAATCACGGGCTAAAAGCTCGATGGGCACAGCTAGAGGAACGAGTTCGCAAATGAGAGCTTGAAAACGTGCTGCCGGGAGAGGCTTGTCAACGGTGCAGTGACGCCTCCGTGCCCAGGTCATTGCCAAGGCGAGAGTTTAGTATGTTCTTTATGCTATAGTTATCTGAACTGTTTATGACATTAACATACCAGACACCTATTTAGTTTGTTGTTTATGCTTCATGTAGCTAACCATCAATGTGTTACGTTAGCAAAGCGTACGCCTATTCAGCCGGTTGTTTTTTTCTTCATTAGGCATTTTTTGCCTGGTGCGTCTTATACTCCGGAGCGACTTATAGTCCAGAAAATATGGTATCACACAATTTGCTGAGAAAAAAAACAATTCATATGGAACGATTTTGGCTTGACTCTATTTGTGAGAGATAAATATGTTCAAAGTCCGCCAGAGAATGGCAAAGTGAAAATCTAAAATCAATTTCTGTCATGGGCAGAGAGCGGCGGTCTCTCCGACATCAGTTGACTCTTCTCTTCTCCCTCTCCTCTCGCTCTTCCCCTCTCTTTCCTGCTTCTCTCTCGTGTCTCTTCTTCTCTCCTCCCTCTCGCTCTCCGATCGATCTCTCGTGTCTCTCTCTCCTCTCTCTCCTCTTCACCCCTCCCTCTTTCTCTGATCCCACGGGGAAGGGGGAACCGTTTCATGAAAAATCAATTATGTAAATAAATAGGGAATTATGCCGTTGATTTGAATAAATACTTGTGTGTTGGGAGACATGTTTTTTTTTGGTGTGTGTTGAGTTTCAGCATTAATACAGAGAGCCCGCGCAGAGGGAGAGGCAGAAACGGTGAGAGAGAAAGGCTGAGAGAGGAAGAGAGAGAACCGGTTTCCACTTTGGATTCAAAATGACTTCAGTTACGCAGTTAACGGCATCACAGTCTGTAGATGAAAAATCGGAATCAAGTTTGAGTGTATGGCCCAGAGCTCAGCCACTGACACATTGCAGCAAACACAGAGAGAAAAGCTACGATGGCCAAACCACACATTTACTAAACGCACAATGACATCAGAACATGTCCAGGTTAATGTCAGAGCTTGTTGCCGTTTGTAAACTACGATAGATGAAGCGCAAAGTTAATAATAATCATCTCTTGTCTTAGGGCGTTTTCACCCGACCCGGGTCCGCCCTAGTTTCAACTGTATTTACTTCAGAGTTAAGCCTGATTTATAGTCGAACGGTCTGGACACAAAGCAAAATCGTTGGAACTCCTGCGTTTCTCCTCTGCGTGGGTTTGGTGATGAAGTTTAAATCAGCCTGTTACAACCCGGCTCTGCTAGGATAAAAGAAAAAACAAGATGTAAAGGGCTAAGTAAAGCTGTAATTTGATAAAAAGGAATGTAAATTGGTAAACTTAACAAGTGGTAACAAATAAATGATCAAACTGAGGCCATTTACATCGTGCACAATGGTTAAGAAAAATGAACCTCAACAAAACTGAACAAAACACTGACAAGCCTCTCACAAGAGTCACGTAGGCCTAAAAAGACAAGTGACAGAGAAAAACACACAACCAGGAGACACAACTTAAATCATGAAAAACCAGTGTCTCTGAAGACACAAACGCTAACAACGAAGAGACACCGAACACAAAATGACATCCTGACCGCAAAGGCCACCGGCCCAGAGTGATTTCAAGGCTGCATCTAAAACGTATAAATAAGCCTAAGCTCCTTCTCCTCATCGCTGACCCGGACGTGCGTCATCGTCAGCCATGACAAGGAGCGTCCAAATGTGTCCGTGCAGTTAGTTAGTTTGGCCTCGGAGCTTAAATATTAAGAAATATAGACTAAAACTTACACCGTTACTTTCGTACGATGTCAGATTTTTGCGGCACGGTGCACCATGACACAGTGCATTGTTACATTGATTTGTACTGTTGGTTATAACATTAAATTCGTAGCAGGAGGATATGTAGTGTATATTGCACGATGTAACTTCCTGGTGGTTCCCTCCGCTGGGTTAGAAAGGTTCAGATTCCCCTAACACGTAGTGATGGGCAAAATGAAGCGAGGCTTCGAAGTGTGTGTCAAGCTAAAGTGGGCGTGCCAAATAAACCAGTGTTACATGAACCAGTACATCATGTGACTGAAGCCTCGGTTTATGGAAATATTGAATCAGTGGGTTTATGCAAGCCTAAAACTTTGCTCTTATCTCTCCAAACGTGTACACATATTATATTTCAAGGTAGGCACTGGAAAAAAGGAAATAAACTTACTTTATTAATTGTAATATATTCAAATCATCAGCAGATGGCTGTAGAGCGAAGCTTCAATTTGAACCATTGGCTGACACAGGAGGCCGAAAAGCCTCATTGGTTCATGACGCTTCATTATGCCCATCACTACTAACAGTAGAAGGAGCTGAAGCTCCTGTTCCTCACTGCAAAAGGTTCCTCAAGGTCGACCTCATGACGTCGACCTCAAAAGTTAAGAAAAAGGAGGAAGGAGAAAGGAGATGCAGCCCAAACCGGATATGCGTCAGCGTCCACCATGATAAGAAGCATCCGAATAGTGCTGTCAGTGAGGAGAGAGTTAGGGAAAGGAGCCTGTATGCTTCCTATCATACCTCCTTTAGCATAGGGACCTCTGGTGGTTCCTAACCGGCCGCGCCGTATATCCCCCTACCCTTGAGTGATTCATGCGCAACCACTGTTGTCTGACAGGCGCACATATCCCGGTTCCTAAAACAGTGCACGCCAGGGAACCGGCCCACTACAGACCAATCGCCCTGACCTCCCACCTGATGAAGACCATGGAGCAGCTCATCCTCACCCACCTCTGCTCTGAGGTGAGCTCCACCCTGGACCTGCTGCAGTTTGCCTACAGGCCTAATGTCGGAGTGGAGGACGCTGTCATCTACCTGCTGGAGCGGGCGCTCACCCACCTGGAGCCCGGCGGAAGGAGGGTCATGTTCTTTGACTTCTCCAGTGCCTTCAACACCGTCAGACCGGCGCTGCTGCGGGGGAAGCTGGAGGACGCGGGAGTGGATGAACATCTCACTGCATGGACCATCGACTACCTCACGGACTGACCACAGTACATGCGGCTGTGCAGCTGTGAGGTTGAGGTGGTCGTCTGCAGCACTGGGGCCCCTCAGGGCACCGTCCTCTCACTGTTTCTCTTCACCATCTACACATCGGACGTCACATACACAACGGACAGCTGTCATCTGCAGAAGTTCTCTGACGACTCCGCCATTGTGGGCTGTGTGTCTGAGGGGAAAGAACTAGAGTACCAGTCGGTGATCATGGACTTTGTGGACTAGTGTGAGCGCAACACCTGTGCTTGAACACCAGTAAGACGAAGGAGATGGTGATCGACTTTAGGAGGAAACCACTACCGCACACACCGCTGAACATCCAGGGGGAGGACATTGAGGTGGTGGACAGTTTCAAGTACCTGGGTGTTCACCTCAACAATAAACCGCACTGGTCCCACAACACCAACGCCCTGTACAAGAAGGGCCAAAGTGGCCTCCACCTTCTGAGGAGACTGAGGTCCTTCGGAGTGAGCAGGCCTCTGCACAGGACTTTTTATGACTCTGTGGTAGCCTCTGCTCTCCACTACGCTGCCGTGTGCTGGGCCCTGGGCAGCACAGAGCGGGACAAGAACAGACTGAACAAGCTGGTCAGGAGGGCCAGCTCCATCCTGGGCTGCCCCCTGGACTCTGTGGAGGAGGTGAGGGACAGGAGGGTATTAGCCAAAATGCCCATAAAGCTATTGAAGAAAAATGACACATTGTTTTCCATCGAGTTTAGTTTAGTCACTTGTTGACGGCACAAGCCGTCTCAAGCATCTCTCCCTACCGGCTCACATTAGACCATAACCCTGGCCTGTGCTTGTACGAAGGCTAGGCTAGTTTTGACCAACTAAAGCCGTGTGTAGTGTCTCGGATTCAGTCAACGTAATGTTGGATATCTGAATAGGCTATCTGAATGTCCATCTAACTTCACCACGCAGACGCACCCAACATAATGACTCTCACTCATGTCACCTACTGGGCTTACTAATATTGGTCATAAAAACAGAAACTATTCTCGTGAAAACAGAAACTTATTTTTTTCAAATGATTGCAATACGTAATATGGGGGATTATGCAAACGCACCTGAAGCTTTAGTTCCTAACTGCTTAGGGATCTAACAGTTGACCTTATCACATCACAAGGGTTAGGAGCTAGGATCAGGACATAGGAGCTACGTATTTCAGGAATTCAGACGCAACCCAAGAGTGGCCTTTTATAGGAGTGGCTGACAGAGGTGTAGAGCTGCCCAACCAATCACACAACATGAGATTCAAGGAACCAATCACCAGCCAGGTGTTCCCAACATGGTCCACCAAGCCTTAGGCAAGGACCACGGCAGCAAATTTACATGGTGGGAAAACTAGAATTGACTGCAAACATAAAACGCGCTCAACTCACTAAATGCCCTCTGACTGGGTGCTAATTCCAAAGAACAATATAGAAATAGAAAAAGGACAGCACTCCTAGTCAGAATAGAGTTTTTATTGCCTGTCAGACGTTTCGGGGGTCTCCCTTCTTCAGTGTCAGGCAAACAAACACTCACACACACACAGGTGCAAACACTTATACAATCACGGCAGGGCCACTCATGTGTCCGCCCACTTCTCCACAGATTGACAAGAAAGAAAAGATTTTGATCTTTTCTTTCTTGTCAATCTGCACAGAGAAAAAAAACAGCCTTTAGTTCAGTCCATGTTCACATACGCTCGCTCCAAATGTCATACCATCAGCCACGTATCAGCTGTTCAACAAACTTATTCCCATGACAACGGGCATCGACCTGTCAATGCGCCGACACACAAGTGTGCACTTCCCTGATGTTACATTATGGTCACTCCTCTTTCACACGATACGCAAAGTGAGGAGAAATACGCTTTAATCGGCCATGAAGAGGAAAGCTTTACTGCGGCAGGAAGGGAACGTAGGGCAGAAGAGATACACACCTTGATGATATAAAGTTAATCCATTTTGCCTTGTCAGAGCAGTAATCCAAACGTCCTGTCCTGCAGCACATGTTCATTAAAATAAGAGGATAAAAGAGGAACGAAAGTGAGAGTAGGTCGACCGCCTTCGCACCCGCGAGTAAAGCCGCTCTGAGAGACACCTGTTTCAGCCGGTCTCGATGTGGCTGTTTAGGCGTTGGATTCACACTGACCTAAAAGCACAGCTCTCGGGTCGAGAGTATGAAAAGGACCTTACCCCGGTGTGACGGATCCAGGGTTAATGTAGGGAAAACAAAACGGGACTGCACAGCACGGGCAAAGACCCGAGCAAAGACACGGCATGCTAAAAACCAGGACATTGTCTGAAGTGCTTCAGAATAGAGCATCATCCCCTTGACATCAGCAGTGTCCTCTTTCACAACCCTTTACAATCTACACACGATGCTAAAACCATACTCTCTACTTAATCGATATGGTCCTGTCTGGACCCGCGTGTTCTGATGGAAACCCACACTCCCACACACTTGTCCCTTTGAACCCGCTGCATTTCCAGCCGCGCCGGCGCTATTTAAAACCCCATTTACTTCTGCTCTCCAGGTATTACTATAAAGCAGCTATCCACGCTGCTGTGAGAGACGGAGGCCGGTACGCAGTCCGACATGCAGGGAGGATGTCAAGAGGGTGCTTTTATGAGATATTATTTTACCTGTGTTGCCGTGGAGACTGAGGCATAGAGATGAGAGATAATCATTTTGCAGTTAATTCTTCACGTCTAGAATACGAACCATCTCTGTAGGGCAGCCATAACCTTAAATAAACCATAAATAAATATGCTAAAGCTAACATGGCTTGTGCTAACGTCCACAGCAGCTTCTACTCACCGAGGCTCTGCTAAAAACATCATTATTACAATGAGCCTTGCAGGGCTTCCATTTGGCCCACTGAGTAGAATCAATCCAACAGCTGTAATCGGAGCTAAAGTACGTCCTTTTGTTTAAGTAGCCATGTGCTCCGGGTGCCACTCAGGCCTTCAAAGTAAAACAATAGAACTGGGAAGGCCTTTAGACGGCAATAGGACTTAAATAGCTCGTGTCTGTCACAGTAAGAGCTGTAATACCGATTACTAAATATCCCAGCTTGTGATCTTTCGCTCATGTTTGTACATGCGCCACTCGACTCAACATTGACCACGTATCTGAGTGAGGGATTAGCACTATCAGCTGTGCGGAGAATGCAATTGTAATATTTGAGTGATTGCGTATACACTTTTCATTTTTCTATTTGACATTTCTCTGTTTTGGGGCTGCACTATTTTGACAAAAAACAAAAAAACAAATTGCGATTTTTCTGACAGATATTGCGATTGCAATTCGATTTGCGGTTTGAATATTTTATACACGGCCTATGTTTTATTGTTCATGCAATTGAGCTGAAGATAAACTTCTAAAACATCATGGTACTCAGTTATTACATTTCAGCTTCGTCAGCAACAAAACACAAATTTGTGAGAGGCAAAGAGGCCTTTTATGGAACTGTCAGAAAAACATATTTAGTTTTAATCATTCTCTAATAAACATGGTGCTCTCTTTCTCTCTATTCTGCTACATAAAAGCATTCTCCACATTACAAGCTGCAAAACACTGCTTGTTTGAAGAAGATCCGCCTCATATTTACATCAAAAGCCTGCTGTAAACATGTAACAATTAGACACAGTTTAATACTATGCTAATACATACAGTACGCCGATCACCTTTATTTGACCACCACAACCCGCTCTGTGAACACATGATGATGCTGTGACACAACCCGACCTGCTGGTCACGAAACAGTCTTTTTGTTGTTGTTTTACGAGCAGTGAGAAATGCTTTGATGCCTGCTCGTGCCATCAGGAAAGAAGAAATCCACTGATGGAATAACCTGGTCATTCAGGACGTTCCGCTGATCTCATTCTTTGTGTTGCTGAACCCAGACCTGACCGACTGCAGCGACTCCAGATCAGAAGAGTTAGTCACATGCAGGTAAAGGACACTTCTGTAAGGCCAGCCCGTGTAACTGTAGCATTTAGAGGGATTCATATTCTGTTTGTTGAACTATGTCCCCAATGTGTTCCTGTTGACTTGCCCTTCAACCTCTTAACCCCTGCCTTAACCGAGCACATTTTTGTCGCTATTTTGATGGCCTTTTCAAGAAGCGTTTAGATTTGAACTGGAGAAAATGTGCTCGGTTAAGGCGGGGGTTTTAACGACGCCACCAGATATAGAGATAGCATTTTAAAAGGGCCGACTTCGTGTGGATAGAATCTTTTTTTCTTTCTTTTTAATCTTTGGTCAATTTGCATCCAGAAAACAGTGGAACAGAACTGCCACTGAACATAACACACCGATGGAAATTCTTGACAAAAAGTACTTGGCGTCGAATATTCCTTGTTATGTTGTTGCTCAACAAACCAACTGAACATAATTTAGGAGAAACGTGTTCCCATGAAGCGACGCCCTTTTAACTCACAACAGACGCTCCAACAGTGCCATCTAGAGGGCGTACGGCGAACTGTTCAGTGATATGAAAGAATGACAGTTTTTCCCCATCCTCTCTGAATTACAATCAGGTTTTTTTTTAAATAATCATAACATCATTTCTTTTATCACAAGACATAGTTCAGGCCTGGTTTAGACCCACTCAGTATCTGCTCTGTGTTGAAAGAGTGACGATAGGGTTGGTTAGTTAGGGGATGAGAGTCAAAGGTATTTCAATCAAGGAGTGTGATAATATCAAACAATTTAAAAGGAAATATACGGAAATGGTTCTTGCAACGTATGACAAAATGTAACCTTAAAAGTCATTACAATGAATATACATATATTTTTTTACATATTTTTGACGATTAATCGCAAGTTAATCAAGTTCTAATTGTAAGATTTCAATTGGGCACCATCAAGTTTGTCCAAATTATAGAAGAAATAAATTTAACTGTTGCTGTTGCTCCGTTGTCATTTCTATAACTACTCAAATCATACAATAGTAACTTAGGGTAGGCGAGACATGGATCTGTTGGCTAGGAGTCCTCCCTCTCGACAGGCACATAAAGCCTCGTCTCCTTAACGCATCACATGGTATAGGAGGTAAACATCATCCACCAAGTCTCAGGGCAGCTGGGTGGGGACTTGTTGATTGAGGGCGTCCCCCACTTTCAACAGGCCACTATACACTCTGGCTTTTAACGCAACACACTAGAAAGGGTATACAGTTTGGGCATACCATTTTCATATACCGATAAATAGTGGATAGTAATGAAAGAATATACTATTCCTAACAATTCTGTCCACGGATACATGTTAATAACAAATACATCTTAATGCCCGTTGCCTGCAATTTCCACCGTATCCGGACAGCACTGCGCATCCATGACTGGAAGGGGAGTTCAGATGCATCGTCCACACTGAGCGGTCAGCTATTAACACATACCAGTTATAAAGATGACCACGGATTCAGAAGATTAACTCACGAAGATTTATTTCCCTGCACAATGGAATCTAAACACAACAAATTGCTTCCCCATTTCCCTGTCTGCCCGCCTCCGTTCCCCCGGGGAGAGAGTCCTGCTTCCCGGGGTAGACGAGCAAACGTCACATTTTCCCATCATGCCTTAGACTACGTGTCGTTGTTTCCATTGGTCCCCAAGCCGTCATGTGACGTTGGCTCCGCCCTTGGCGGCCATTTTATGAGTTCGTGTGTTAGAGACGGTTTTCCTGTCATTTTGAAACATTTGTACAGACTGTTGATTAACATTTCTCAATAGCTAAAAAGGCATAACTTCACATAAAAATATTATAACTTTTCATACCCCTTCTGATCTTCTAAGAGATCATTTAAACCATAATATTTTTAGTTCACAAAAGTACAGCTCAACCAGCCGCTCGGTGGTTTCAAAATCTTCTCTTCCCAGGTATAACTTCCGCTTATTAGTCTTTCCAGGCGGAACTTGGGTGGTTGTAGTCCATGTCGATGATACATTTAACTTTTCCTTCCCCCTGGTCCAGGTCGTTCCATTCATAGTTCAAGGCTCGCTGTACTCCTTTCAAGTACAGGCTGGGACCGCCCCTTCTGGCGTTTTACTCGTCCCGAACTCAGTGTCCCCTGGGTCGCCCCACTCCTTGCATAGATGCCCCCAGTGGAACCAGCAGTTAGGACAACCATCCAGCAGATTACAATCAACACAGTGTCATATTACCCTTAAAGCCTATAACAAAAACATATATAAAAATAGCCAACAATCATCCTTTCAACGTCTCTTAATATATCGCAATCAAACTGAATATTTATCATGAAATTACATTTACAGATGAAATGTTCTTGAGCTAGTCATTGGTTGTTGTTGCCTCTGTCGTGCAGCGTCTGGGCTATAGAATTATACTCATCACTGGGGTGTTTTTTATTTGGTATGTTTTGTTTTGCACCTTTAATCATTTTTAATCATTTGGGTCAACTATTCTCATAATACAACCACTTACTTGCACCACAGAGGCAAGGAACCAAAACCGAGTTCTGTAACAGAAACATAAAGAACAGACATTAAAAAGGTTACACAAAAAAATTCCATCCAGATCGCTCACCGTGAGCCGGAGAACGACCATGCCAGCTAATATAAAATATGGCTGTACTCAAATTTAACTATTTAACTTGATTTATCTGTGGAATGTTGTTGTCAATTTTATCTGAAAAATTCAGGGATATAAGCACACAGGTTTCATTAATCCTAAATTTTTAGAGAATAAACTCCTTTTTAGCTTCTGGTTTTCCACATTGCACAATTCAGTGTCGACCCAGAACTGCAACAAATGCCGAAAACAGAGCATTATAAAATGTATCTATATCTGAAACGTATGTCTATCGTTTGTTCTTTCCCATACCCAAAATAAGCCAAATTATAATCGTCCACAATTAACACCCCCTCTTGGACTGAGAAAAACTCAGTCCAACCAAAAATCATTGTAAACATGTCAAAACAACCTTCCATAGACGACCTCTATCCTTTATCAGGAAACACAGCAAACCAGCTCAAAAGTTCACTGGAGATTAATACTTGCGGCATCTGCAAAAACTAACACAATACATATATCAACACAAAAGAAAAAATGAATAAAAACTAATAAATGTTAGGGCCAGTCCATGGAGATTCTATTGGCTTTACTGAGTCCCTGTGGTTCAACAGGGCGAGTGATAGGCGTGGGACCACTCGTCTGGTTTCTCTGGGACCTTGGCAACAGCGTATTAGGTCCAGTCCATAACTCCAGAAACGATCAGACCCACTCTGTTCAGTCCAATTCCGGCCCAGATACAGGCAAGGTTGGCAAGGAGCATTTCCGCAGCTCCCGGGAATTCAGATTCTGGGTGAATAAACTTAAAAAACTAAATCAGTACACGTAGTTCCGATATAACATACAATCTTGTCAAATCAGGGTCCACTTTAGTCCCATGAGTAAAGAGGAGCCGGATCCCCCTACATTTCAGTCTAAGACCATTGAGTCAGTTTATAATTATAGAGTTCTATTACTCCAACATAACAATGCCCTCTAAGGCTTCACATTTAAATTTTGTATTTAGGTATTCTAATCTTTGAATTTACTTGTAATTTAAAGATAATTGATTAATTATTAGTAAATAAGCCAGCATCATCAGGTCTTAAGGACCACTATATATTTGGTGCATTTTAAAGATATTTTCCAGCTAGTGTAAATGATTCTCCACCACCATTGTGTCGTGGAATGAATTGGAATGTTGAAACAATTGATACAAGTCTAGCATTCACATCTAAAAAAAATAGGAAGACACAGATTAAGAGCACAGGACTTTGGAAAAGTCAAAAAATGTTACAAAACTTTTGTTTCACTCAGCACTTTGACCATGGGGCCTAATTTTAGCCTGTTTGCCCAGGAGAGAGAGCAAATGAGAATCAAACAGACATTTCATTATTATTGTCAATACAGGTGTAAACAATTTGCAGTCACACCGTGTTTACCTTTTGCAATTTTGTTGGTTTAAGGTAACATTTACGTCCCTTCAAGTTAGCCTTAAAAGCTTCTCTATATACCTAATCTTAATTTGTCATAATAAAATTTTGTGTAGCAGTTTACGGGTTATTAGGCGGTATGCAGAGATGATTTGTGGTGGGTCCAGTTCAAGCGTCAGCAACCACGGTCTTACGGATGTCTCAAGACATCCATGTCCCTCATTTCCAAGGACAGAAACAGTAATCTTTAAGGCTCTATTGCATATGTATACTAGAGTCCGTCCTGCGAGATTATAGGCACTGGTTAGGTGGCAGCTCACAGACCCTGTGGTTCTTCCAAGAAGCCCACTAATATGGTGTCTGGTAACATTCTTATAGTTCAGATGTGTTTCACCTGTCTGCACCAACATGCCAAGAGAGATGTCTGTTCACTGGCAACAGTTTCTGCCATGGCTGTACACCTACAGCCAGCATTGTTGCAACCGCCTCGTTCTCGAACGTTGCTGGTCCAATTTTGGTTCTGGATCGCCGTCTGAAAACACCTTAACCACAATTATCATCAAAACCACCACAACCATAAATCGCTCCACATTTAGGTAAACTTTTTAGATTTTTCTTTATTAAATTTTGTTGCTTACTTCTTTAAGCTGTATCTTTAAAAGTTGCACTTAATTTTCTTTATTTTCAGCTTGCTCTCACCTCTGGTCAATGGCGTACCCCATATTATGTACCATAAATGTATTCATTAATTTATTAAATCTGTTCATTTGGTCTCCTAAAAATAATAATTCAAAATTTGCATATTGCTTCTTCATAACTTTAAATGGATAACGGTCTGTACTCCAAATCAATGCATCCAAAGTTATCCTATAAACACTTTTGTTCTCATTCCATGTCACCACAGTGGAGAGAGATTCTAATTTGTCAGTAACCTCTCTTTCAGGGGCCTAAAATGTTCTATTCACCACAGACACACAAAAAAATAGCATCTATCACACATTAGTTAATTTTTGATATTTCAAATAGCAATTTTATGCTATTGAGACATAGCACTGCCTTCAGCAGAAATGTCTAAAAAATAACTTCGTTATTATTCATTTTGGATGTTTTTTGTTTGTTTTTAATAGGGGAGCTATTCCCTCCACACCTCCTTTACATAGGTGCCCGGATACAGAGACGATTGGCCACTCCTCAATGTATCAAGACTTCCCGTTTAATCATTTCTCAGTTTTCTTTCTTTGCTCCATCCACACAATCATTCATACAGAGCAAATACAGCCTCTCTTTTTTATTTTTATGTTCTTTTTATACCCGTGTAACATCTCTAAACTTTAACATGCACAGATTTCTTCTGAGCAAGGAACTCCCTTATTTTATACCTGTCACTTGCAACCACCTTCATTTTTTCACTTACACACACGCCTTATTAAATCGCAAACCACATTCAATGCCATTTCAGCATCCACCAAACACTTTTCAATACTTTCCAAATCTCTCTCTCTTGCCTCCACGCCACTCGCAATCTCCTTTTCCGTTACACACAAATTTTCATTCAACCTCGTTCACACAAACTCCACACTCGTCCCACACTCGTCACTCCACAATAAACACATAACGACAACAAGACAAGACACCAGAATTTCACAATAATCCCATCACCACATGTACAAATATCTAACCTGGCCATACAAGAGCTCATTTGTATTTGACCAGTAGAATATTCGCAGATATCATAACATAATTCTTTATAATTTCAAAAAACCGAACATTACTTCACCAAATTAGTAGAATTTAAAGATCTTAGATTTTAGATCTTAGGGACTCCAACCACTCTTATATTTCACCAATTAGTAGAATTTTAAGATCTTATTCGATCCTATGGCCTCCAACCAGAGTTTTAGACAGCCCCAAGTCCTGTCAACGACTATTTCAACGCTTATTTTCAAGACGCGCGTCCGCGTCTTTGGGAGATACTACTACGGACCTTTCTCGGCTTTTAAAGGGAATACACCCACGCGTAGCTCTGTACTAGGCCTTAAACCTACAACACAAACCAACTCTTTACCAGGCCTCAAACCTACCACTACTATTTAAGGATTCCCATCCTAAGGCCTTAAACCTAGAACACTTATCTAACTTTTAGAATTTAACTCTACTTTATTTTCCCGTTCGGTATCTTTTATATTCACCACCAATCTAGGGCTGAGCAATGTGACATCAGACCGTCGTACGATCTCCAAAGCCATCTGCTCCGATTAACCTTTTACACAATAAAAGACACAGTATGTTATATTCTATTTTGTCACCCCTACAACAACACCCCACAAGACAAAACAAGACACATAAAACACAAAAGACAAAACAAAACAAGGCAAAACAAGACAAAAACAACACAAAAACAAGACAAACAAGGCAAAACAAGGCAAAAACAACACAAAACAAGACAAAAACAACACAAAACAAGACAAAAACAGACAAAAACAAGACAAAAACAACACAAAAACAAGACACTTCTCACCCTCCCTGCTGGCCTCCAAGAGATTGAAAATCAAGCCGTGATTAAAATAAAACGCAGAGCTGCTTTTTCCCAGAGCGCGCGGGGCTCTCTCTCCCTCTAAACGCAGCTTCACTGATTCACTTGTATCAGTGCCTAGCTAGCTACAGTAACGTCCTAGTCACTAACAACCACACGGGAAAGAAAACCACGATCCAAACACGGTTAAATATCCTTCTCATCTTAAGCCGCTCTTTAACTTTAACCGTAACTCTCAGGACGAGGACGAGCCCGTCCACCTCTCCTCTCTCCCCCCGCGCGTGTGTCCCTGTGCGCGGCGCGAACCGGCAAACACCGTCCGCGGTTCATTATTCTTAACGTTAAAAGAGAGGGCCCTAAAATAAGCTCCACTAACACCCCCGCAGCACACACAACATGCAGCTCACACACAGCCCATGTCCCCAAAAATTGCCTACAATGTGAGATTAATTCATTAAGGACAAAAACAACCCATGACGGATCCATTAAACCTGCCGTCAAAATTAAGGAGAGAAATTATCCCAAGCGAAACCACTGCTCACAACAAAGCCACAATCAAAAACCGGACTGGATCCGTAAAAAACACGGACTCGGACTGGATTTAACAGGCACGCTATGGTGGTAACTCAAAACCCGAAATGGATTTACGGAATGGATTTGGTTTAGTGGCCGCTCATACTCCTAAAATGGCCGCGATGTTTTTGGACTACAAATATGGAGGCCTCCGGTATTACTGTATAAACCGCAACAGAGAAAAACAAACGATGCTTCTTTAATTCTCCACACCCAATATCCAAAGCGATGACAAAACAATGTACACAGGCTAATTCTCCGCTCAGAATGAATTCTAATGTCAGCTACCTATTAACACTAAGAGCTTACAGCGAAAGCTAATGCTAATGTTAGCCTATTGTTCTCAGCTAGCTTAGCAGCCTAGCACCCTAACCAAACATGCTTTGACCAGATAAGCACCTCGAACAATCATCAATAAAGCCTTTTAACCACACAAAGCCGCCATCACAATGATCACACACGAAGCTACGCCCAACACATATGCTTAACACCCGGTTTTAAATGCTTTTTATCAACTATGAGATGCTAGCGATCGCCGAGCTAACGCGGCTAACAGCTAACCACAAGGCCTGACTAGCCTGCACAACATTTGAACAGAAATAGACTTAAGTACTAAGAAATATTCTACTCAGACCATCAATTCACAGATTTCCACCATTCAACAGTCAACTTCGTTAAAGATTAATCTAAATTTTGGAAATACATGCCCATAGACGCCCTTTGAGAGTCGTCTTACCTTCCTCTGGACTTCCATCTCTGGTATGCCTCAAAAGTATTCCGCAAAGTGTCCAAAAAGACGGCTCCAAACTGCCCCCTTCAGCATTTCGGGGTCACCACTGAAAGAATATACTATTCCTAACAATTCTGTCCACGGATACATGTTAATAACAAATACATCTTAATGCCCGTTGCCTGCAAGTTTCCACCGTATCCGGACAGCACTGCGCATCCATGACTGGAAGGGGAGTTCAGATGCATCGTCCACACTGAGCGGTCAGCTATTAACACATACCAGTTATAAAGATGACCACGGATTCAGAAGATTAACTCACGAAGATTTATTTCCCTGCACAATTGGAATCTAAACACAACAAATTGCTTCCCCATTTCCCTGTCTGCCCGCCTCCGTTCCCCCCGGGAGAGAGTCCTGCTTCCCGGGGTAGACGAGCAAACGTCACATTTTCCCATCATGCCTTAGACTACGTGTCGTTGTTTCCATTGGTCCCCAAGCCGTCATGTGACGTTTGGCTCCGCCCTTGGCGGCCATTTTATGAGTTCGTGTGTTAGAGACGGTTTTCCTGTCATTTTGAAACATTTGTACAGACTGTTGATTAACATTTCTCAATAGCTAAAAAGGCATAACTTCACATAAAAATATTATAACTTTTCAGTAATGACAACAAGGCAAGATGGCAGAATACAAATGTCTAACATGCCTATATAATATGAAATCGGATATTCATCCATTGATAATGACAAGACGGATAATTGTTATAATTGTTATGATCAATGACATTAACCATTAATTATTATTATTATTATTATTGTGAAATGTGAAATGCTAAATCCTCTTTATTTGCCAGTGCTGCAAACTGTAAACTAAGGCTTCTGATTGTATGTTGACAAGTATAGCTACAGTAGGATAAAAGTTAACTCACAAACATGTACAAGTATATAGTTTTGAAACTAATACAGAATACTCAGGAAGGATTGTTTACTGTTTGATGAAAATGTAAAAGCAATGTATAACTGTATCATTATTAACTGCAAATGTAATTTACATGAACAAGGGGTAGGCACTTATAAGCTTTTGCTTCAGTCTACTCCCTTTGAGCTTCCATTAACTTTATGATTGTGAAACATTGGAGGAAGAAAAAATGTTAACTGCTCAAATAAACTAAACTAAAAACTATTTTTTCCCTTTCCTCCGCACTATGGGAGGGGTCTCCTGGTGGCTCCCAGAGTCAATAATAAACACGGTGAGGCTGTGTTTCAGTTTCATGCAGCTAAAATCTGGAACAGTCTTCATGAGGATGTGAGACAGGCCTCAACTCTGACAATGTTCAAATCCAGGCTGAAAACAGCTCTTTTTACCCGTGCATATGAAAACTGAAAGTATTTTATCTGCACTCTTTTACTGTAATTGATTCATTTTATGTTGATGTGTTATTGATTGATTTTTTCATGCAACTGTGAAAGCACTTTGAATTGCCTTGTGTATGAATTGTGCTCTACAAATAAACTTGCCTTGCCTATGTCATAGAAGTGTATTGTTTAACATTCAGGTTTAGGAGAAGGGCCTTGTGTAGGATCAGGGTTATGTTCTGTGACGTCCCCTTAGTTCAGGGGTGGGCAATTCATTTTCATAAGGGGCCACATGAGAAGCCTGAATTGAGTCGGAGGGCCGCACCAACAATAACTCAAACTTATTCTGCAACTTTATTCTATTGTACATTACACTATATTATGTATTTTGAATAGCTGATACTGGTATTTAGTAGGACTATTATTTTCTGTAAATATTTAGCCATATCAAGCCAAGGACGCGCATACGTGTGCGTCGTTATTGAGGTTATTCAACAAAAGCTCCAAAATAATAATATGTATTGATTGGGAAAATACTATTGAGGAAACTTGTTTCAATAAATGAATAATAATGAGCCTGACTGGACTGTAGCCAATGTGTTGTTCATATCCTGATCTCTTATCATGTCAGTGCCCTCTGCTGGACACTAGGGTGCATCAAATTAACATGGTGAAATTTTAATTCCAAAATATCATTTTGGCTGGCATTGCATTTTGTTCCTATTCATATACAAATGACTTTTGCAAAGTTTTGTGGATATCCATTAAGATTTAGGGGTACCTACTCGCACGTGAACTTCTGGGAAATGTCAAAAAAGTGCGATTTTCAGTCTATTTTCCAAAAGGTTGACCCAGAAAGGTTAAATAAGGTTAACTTTTATACAGAAACATGTTCTATAGGGTAACTCAAGCAAAATGAGTTGGTCTGCACTTTGGATAACTTGGGAATTTCTTAGAATTCACTTTTCAAGATTCTTCACTTACAACACTTTATAGACAAATGAATAGAGGGCAATAGGACATCTTCGCGTGGCCTGTGGCCCTTCCTTGTGGCATTTTGGTGTTTCTAGGTTGGCTAATGCTTCACAACTGTATCAAGTTTGTTCAAAATCTGTTTTATAAGTTGTGTAATTCTGGTCCAAGCAATGAATGTAAATCAAGGACAGACAAGTGAGATCCAGGCCAAAATTGTATGCGTGCTATGTTGGATGATACTTCACATTTTCTTCATTTTTGTGCAGCAGAGATGGATGTCAGACACAAATATAAAGTTTAAATTACTTTATTGTTACACACAAGGGGGAAAGGTGAGACACTTAAAGAACAAACACTAGTGGAAACTCCATCCATCCATCCATTTTTTTCGGCTGTATCTGGGGTCGCGGAGGCAGCAGTCTGAGCAGAGATGCCCAGATTTCCCCAGACTACACCTCCTCCCAGACTTGGGAGTTGTTCTGGGGGGACCCCGAGACGACACCAGGCCACAGTATGGCCTCCAGTATGTCCTGGGTCTTCCACGAGGCCTCCTCCCAATAGGACAGGCCTGGAACACCTCTCGAAGGTGGCGACCTGGAGGCAATCAATAACAGATGCCCGAGCCACCTCAGCTGGCTCCTATCGATGTGAAAGAGCAGCGACTCTACTCCGAGCTCCTCCTGGGTAACTGAGCTCCTCACCCCCAGCCACCCTGCGAAGGAAACTCATTTCGGCCGCTTGTATCTACGATCTTGTCCTTTCGGCCATTACCCAGATCTCATGACCATAGGTGAGGGTGGGAACATAGATTGATTGGTAAATCGAGAACCTTATTGATTTCATGTTCCATCCGTCCCTCACTCGTGAACACGACCCTGAGATACATGAACTCCTCCACTTGAGGCAAGGATTCTCCACCGACCTGAAGCGGGGAAGCCACCTTTTCCGGTGGAGAACCATGGCCTCGGATTTGGAGGTGCTGATCCTCATCCTGGCCGCGTCACACTCGGCTGCAAACCGCCCCAGTGTGCGCTGGAGGTCCTGATTTGATGAAGCCAACAGAACAACATCATCTGCAAACAGCAGAGCTGAGATCCTGAGGTTCCCAAACCGGACACCACTGAGCCACATCACCAGGGAGAGAGAGGGAATGGAAATGGAACCTTGAACCTATGGATCATCCCACCTGAAATCTCTCCACACCCACCTCCCAAGAGTAACCCTCTCCTACTCAGGGATTTGCTTGTGTTTGCAGCAGTGAAGGTTTGGCTGTTGTTGCGATCATGTTCAGCAGCCTGGAGCACATTCTGCAGATGCTGCTCGTTCCTGGCCATTTGGACAAAGTCAGATGCGAGCTTGACGCCATGCTCGACGCAGTCAATGACCACATTCATCGCACTTACATTGATCTCACTTTTTTTAAACGCAGCATTGGTAACCCATTCCTTCATATCGAGAGACAGACATACTGGATCAATGTAGAGTTGGTGCATCCCAAACCATCAGTCTGCATTGGCGAGGTTGGCCAAGCTGGTGTTTGGCAAGAGGTTGGGGAACTTTGGCTTTCCAAAGCCAGTGCCAAATCCCTGCTGGGGGGCTTGCATGGGGAGATCAGCTGGATTGTGCTCCAAAATTGCACTGGCAAGTCACGCTTGTCATCAAGCAGCATCTTGCTGCTGAAGAGAGCGAGGGTAACATCTCTCCTGTCAGGTACCAGTGCTGCCTCTCGAGTCCCTTCTTGTAAAATGGCCGCACCTGCTCTGGGATGACCTTGGCTGCCTCGAACTGTGACAACGCTCCATTTGCACCAGGTTGCTTGGCAAGCATCACAAGATCTGACGACCACTTGGCAGCTTGGCGCCGGTGATGATGCCATCCTCACTGGTGATGCTGGGGCGCAGAACAAAGACCAGGCTGCGACCAGTTGGTGAGGGCAGCTTCTTAGCTGGATCCTGAGGTTTTCTGTGTTGTAGGGAAGGGAAGGGAAGGGAATCTTATTTGTATAGCGCTTTTTATATGACACAAGTCACACCCAAAGCGCTTCACACATGAAAGGGAGGGGGGTTCATTCACTCCATGCTGATGGTGGTAAGCTACATTTTGTAGCCACAGTTTCCCCTGGGGTAGACTGACAGAAGCGAGGCTGCACACATCTGCGCCAACGGTCGCTCCGACCACCACTTGTAGTGGAGTGCCTGAGAATTAAAAGGATACAAGGACAATATAGGGTTGTCCTTGTATATAGTAAGTAAGTGCTTTATTTGTCATTGTACAACCGTACAACGAAATTGTGTTCAGGTGTTAGTCCTGAGCAGCTGCGACTGAGTCGCGCTGCCATTTTGGGCCAACCTGACCCGCATGTTTTTGGACGTAGAGGAAACCGTAGCACCCGGAGGAAACCTGGCTGTCTGCCTTCAGTGCTCCTCTGATCCTCTGAAACGGTGCAGCGCCTCCTGGGTTTGTCCCTGTTTCAGAGCGTGATGTCATGCACTGGTCAGCTCCACCTCCTCCTTCCTCTTCCATCTGCAGCTCCCTCCGCTCCACAACAGTCTTTCACCATCTTCTGAGAAGCAGTTAATCTTTCTACTGAACAATAGCCAGAACAATAGTAGAGACAGAAGGCATGTGTGGCTTAGCTTTGACTCTTGCCTGGATATCTCCTCCCTACCTAGGACAGGGTTTACAATCATATCTTAGCATACCTAATATCACTCAATTATAATGTATTATGCATGCATAAGCCTCTAATCTAATCTAATATCTACATAGTCAAGTTCATCATTACAACGAGAACTTACAGTAACATCGTTACCAGAGTAACTAGCTGCACTCACAAATAACTAAATGTGAATTGAACAAGGCTACACTCAATAAAGATGAGACATCATACTCTGAATATGTTACTGCCTACTCTAAAATACTGTTGATGATAAGCTTGATAGCTTAGCTAACATAGCTAGCTAACGTTTGCCACCAACCAAACCTTAGATGTAATAGCACTAAATACCTCTAAATATGACTACATTTCACTAAAAGTATTTCAGTATACAAAGAAACAACTGCACATATGGTAATTATATGTAATAAGAGTATACATACCCAACACAAAATATAAATATCCCCTCAGTTATCTTGAGGTGCAGTTTTGTTTTTACCTCAGAGCTTTATGGTGACCGGTTAGCACCGTTGCCCCTTTATTCACAGAAACACATGTGAGTTGGCACCCCTAAACCTTCATGTATTGGAAAAATATTTTGCATGTGTTGTTAAAACATATATTGGAACAATTTTGGCACCCAGCCATATCAAAATTCAAAAATTTTATTTTTTGATGCACCCTACTGGACACGTATGGAATTCTTTCCTTTTATTTTTATTTAAGCAGCCCCCCTAGTGGCTGGAGTGAGCATTCTGGGTAATTTCTTAAAAAAAAAAAAATTTTTTACATACTCAGGAATTTATGCCCTACAAGCCGTGGGCCGGATTGAGTCATCTTGAGTCATCGGATGTGGCCCGCGGGCCCTAATTTGCCCAGGTATGCTGCTCAGTTTTTAGATTTCCCACCAGAGGGCAATGCCAAACAGCAGATATTTGCACGACATACACCATGAATGACTAAAGTACAGCAGAGGGGCTTCGAATGGGGATTGTTTTAACCTCCTAACTTTAACTGAGCGCATTTTCTCCCATTCAGCTTTACCCAAATCTAAAAGCCTTTAGAGCTTACAGCCTATTAGGCCAGAGTGACGCCTCATTAAGGCCGACAAAACTGATTGTGATCTGAACTTTTTTGTTGCATTTTTTAAGCGTTTTTGTTGTGTTTTCACAGGGTTTTTTGGGGTCATTTTGTTGTTTTTTTGTTGCTTTTCATCACTCTTGCTGTGTTTTTGTCACATTTTGGAAGTGTTTTTGTTATGTTCTCGTCTTTTTCATCACTTTTTAAAAATGGTATTATTGTTGCTTTTCCGGCACGTTTTTGTCGCCTTTTGCCACTTTCTTGCTTTTAGATTTGGGTAAAGCCCAACTGGAGAATATGTGCTCAATTCAGGTGGGGGCTAAGAGGTTAATATATATTTGTAGGACTAGGAATAACACAACTAAGCTGATGAAACTGTTGTTACTACAATAAAATGATTAACTTTTATGTTGTTCCAAAGTCCAGACTATGATTCATTCAGTCATGTGTGAGACACTGCCTGTATGAAAATCAAGCCACAGCTGCACAAGGGCTGACTGATCGACTTTTTTACATTTTCAATACAGGCTTTTATGTAAAAAAACAAAACAAAAGTTGATATCAGTTCGTATTTGACCTTTCTGCACCCCAGTGGCTGTATGGATGGTTAGCGTGGCGCCTTTATTTACCATAACCAGTTGCCCCTAATCAACTAGAGGGAATTACAACACGCCCCTCCCTGGTTGCTCTGGCTTCAAAGACATCTGACCGAGCCAATCAAGCCTGGATTTTCCATAATGAGCTTCTCCCAGCTTCAATGGATTTCCCTATAGCACGTCCAAGCAGCTTTTAAGTGACAGGGAGATCATACTGAAGACCACTCAGGGGCAGCTGATGAACAAGTGACCTCACGAAACAAAGCACATTATTGCAGACTTTTAATGATATAGGGTAACATAAAAATGTTTTTTTTTTTTTTAAATGACATTTTAGGAGTCAATGAGGAGCCGCCCCTTGGTTCTCAAATATGCAGGAATGACGCCGACTATTACTCTGGAGATGTTTTTTGACAAGGAATTAGCATTGTAGCCAGGTTAAAAGCTCAAAAAGTTGATTTTGCATGATATTGGACCTTTAAAGCCACAATGAGCTCTTCATTTAGACATTTATCATCAGTAGGTGTAAATAGTCTTTCAAATGGAAGCACACATTTACATTTATATATATATATATATATATATATATTATATATATATTATTTTTTTTTTTTTTTTTTTTTTTTTTTTTTTTTTTTTTTTTTTTTTTTTTATATATATATATTATATATATATATATATATGCTTATGAAAATGATATTGAAGATCACGATCAATGACTTTCCTGGTCGGTTAAAGTATTCTTAATTTCTTTAACCAGACGTGTTAAAGGCACTGTTTGGAGAAAAAAAAGCATGTGTTTAATACATGTAATTACACCAACGGCTCAAGAGTCCGAACACTACGGGACACATCGTTTTAAGGGAAGGCGAGCAGAATCGTTCGAATGGATTCAATGCCCAGACGTACACTGATGACTGACTCACTTCCCGAGGTAAAGATGGTTTATTGTTGGACAGGAATGGACAGATTTAAACATACAACTGAAGAATACACATGAGAAGTCATTCTTCCAAAAAAGGAAAGTGCGCATAAGCAGACCTCCAGCAGTGATCAAAAACAGCGTTCAATTACAATGCACGAGTCAAACCTTTTATAAGACGACATGTAAGGGATATTGGTCAAACGTAAAACTGGAACTTTACAGAACGTCTCTCGGAGTATTGTTTTGGTCTCAAGAGCAGCAAAAGTCACAACAAAAATAACTGAGTACAATCGGAATATGTGCAGTCGTTAAACCATTGTTGTGCCCGCGCCTGGTTTAATCCTCAGCCTGAAATAAGTGCGAGGTCAACGTCGAGGCGAGCTGTGCATGCGCAAACACGAGAGAGAGAGCGGACGTCGGGACTATAAAGGCATAGTAGAGTAGAACTGAAAAAAACAAGTCGAAGCAGCGGAAAAGAAAAATGTTGAGCGCGAGCCTGAGGAATACTCCCATAAAAAGGAGAAGGAAAAGCTAAGGTCTGTTTGTGAGTTAGCAGGAGGTCAGTAAGTGTGACTATCAGTAACACTTAGTCACTCATTTTCATCACTCATTTATCACATTGGCTCATGTACGGCCACACCATCTCCATAGTACAGCCATAATAAATAAACAGGCTAATCGCAACACACTCGCTAATGCTAACATGGCTAGTGCTAACGTCCAACGCTAAAAACATCATTATTGCAAGGGAAGAATTATATGTTTCTGGCGCACGTGCTTCACAGCTAGATCATTCTCTCGTGTTTGCGCAACTTGACTCCGACACTGACCTATCTGGGACGTGAGGAATCACCGGCGCAGAGTAGTGAATTAGAAAATGGAAAAGAACTGAGAGTCTATGTCCAGGGTAAAAAGGAGGGAAATGAGTGTAGCCAGTGACAATGGGGAAAGTAATGGGAATGACCAGTCACAGCACGTGTCAAAGTGAATTTCGCACACTGTGAGATCGATAAAGTCACATCTTAGTCATAAATAAATAACGGTAATAGTGTTAAAAATACAAACAAAACACATCACATTTGGTCATAAACATTACCAAGCTTGGATTGTGCCAGCAACAAGCACGGATTAACAGAGGATTGGGTCAGGAAGGGCACAACTGGGGCGGATGGCTTAACTGTTAACTGTGTGTCCGACGCCCTCCCGTCCTCCCGTCCTCCCGTCCTCGGACTGTGGATAATGGACTTGGTAACTGATCAGCGAATACATTTGGACTTTCGTTTTGGATAACTCTTTAAAAAAAACAAGTTTAAAAGTAAGCAGGAATCGTGTAGGAGTAGGAAAGTCAAAGTCGTTTTCAGCGCTGGAAATAATGTGTTCTTGCTTGTGGGTTGGTGGTAAAAGTAGCACACAGTCCAAATCCTTTTCAGAACGATACTCGGATGCGTTGCCCTACACTTCGGTCACCCTTTCAACCAGGAATGAGAACCTATACTAAGTGATGAGACAATCGATGTTGCACACTCTGCCGCAGTGTCGCAAATGTAGGAAAGAAGTGCAGGTCGGAAAAGGTGTTAGCAATAGAGATGCACCGATCCAGCTTTTCTTCAAAAAGTGAATGGTCTCTTATCTCCAATGTCAGATTATAAAGTAATAATAAAGTCTTATCTTTTCTTGCAAACGAGATGTTACAGACTGTAATGGAAATACATTAAACACGGATCACTGGACGTTTCGACACTAATATTAACAACTCACAAAGTGATCTTATCATTACAACTTGTGCATTACAAATATGTTAGCTCAGTTATTCTTTAACAGCATTTCATAAACTACAATACAAACATTTAGCCGCTCCAGCAGTGGCCAATTTCATTTATTTTTTTACTTTACTTTTTTTTTTAGGCGATCCAATCATAGTTTCTGTGCCAGCCTTGATTAGGTGCCGTTAGCATTAGCATGCATTTTGCGCGGTGATCAAAAATACATTTGCGTGCGGGCGTTAGAAATAACTCAGCAATTGAATTCTCCATGTTCTTAGCTTCCAAATGAGGTGCAGCATGTCCATATTCACTTAGGTCACAGGTCCAGTATCGGATATTTGCTATCTAGATCATATTTTTTCCAGTGTCTGTTCTGATATCCGATATCACTATCGGATCGGTGCATCCCTAGCAAGGCCAAGCACCTCCACACTATGGGGAGAATGTTTACTTTACCAAGGAATGTTTGTATCTCGTGTAACCAATATGTAGGGTGACCAGATGACAGGGATTCAAGAGTGTGTGTGTGTGTGTGTGTGTGTGTGTGTGGGGTTATACTGAGGCGTACTACACAATCTGAATCAGGAAATCACTTCTGTTATTCCAATCTGAGCTGGATTCAAGATTAAGGACAAAAGTCTGGATTTTGGGACTGTCCCAACTATCCGGGACATCTGGTCACCCTACCAAGAGATGTATGGGATTATAAACGGCTAAATATTTAGCATTCTACTTGACATTCTAATGTGTCCTACCATTTTAGACCTGCAGGTTTGTAGAGCGAGCCTCTCATTGTTCTCGTATTTCCAATTTATTTTCACATTACACATTTTATGTGTAATGGTGGTTTCCTGAAGTTAGAACTGGTTTTATTAGAGATTCACACACGTCTGAGACATCTTGCTCTACCTTTGCACGTTTCGTGCTCTGGAAATTCCCGTTTGCACCCATCTGACGTTCCCGCCCTTACCCAGACTATCCAGGAAGTGCACAGGGTAGGGTGACCTGACATCCCAGTTTACCGGGGACAGTCCCAGTTTACCCAGGGCAGTCCCAGTTTTTAGTTTTTTGTCCCACATCCCAGCACTATTGATTTATGCCAGTTTCACTCTGTCTCTATCCCAGTTGTTCCGGTTTTTGGCCCCCAAAAGAACACACTTCACCTGAAAATTTATGTTTTTGGTCCATGTGAATATCATTTTCCAAGTATAAATCAATTACAAATGTCAGTTCTAGCGTCTCCTCAATTCGGATTGGTGCATGTCATGAGACGTTGACAGTTTCACTATTCATCGTGGGACAAGACAGTCGAGATTTCAAAGCCCCGAGTCATATTCCCGAATTGGGTCCCAGTTTTTAAATTGGGAAATCTGGTCACCCTAGCAGAGACAAGAAAGCAAAGTTCTGCGGACGTTTACCAGCCGATTTTCATTTCTGGATTGTTAAAATGTCTCCACGAGGAAAATACTTCTTTGGATGCCATTTTCGTGTTTCCGATTGAAGACACAAGGCGAGATAAGTCAGAGTTTGTCTGTTTTGTGAGATTTTTTTTTTGCCTTGACGCCGTGTTTTGGGTTTTGGACCCATTTCTATTTTTTAAGTTGTTTTAGGTCGATGTCGCGTCTTGTAATGATTAAAGCGTATAATGTTGTACATGTGTAATAGATAATCAGCTGGAACTACTTTTCCTTCCTCCTTTTGTTGGAGAGGAAGGCCTTATTCACTTGTCTCATTACAAAGCATTAAAACATAAAGCACATTGGTAAAGTCACCGATCGCGCCCGCCTCTACTCCCAACCCATAACCAATAACTGTCCTCATTACAAAATTTGCAGTCTCTCTCTTTTACATTTTAAGCGCCGATTGGTGTCCGTCGGAGTTTAAAGAGTCCCACTGAGGTTCGCATGTAGCATCTGCTTGTCCAGTGTGTAAGGTGTTCTGGGCTTCCCCGTAGGAAAATGTGTCCTCTGACCCAGTCTAACAGGGCGTCTGGAGGCGAAACCCGTGTGGACAGTGGACGACAGCAGAGCGGCTTCCGAGGACCCGTCTCCGAATCGCGAGTCGGCTTTTCATCTTCTAAATCTGGCAAAACAAACTCACGACGTGCAATCACGTTTCTCACTCCTCCCTCTCCAAATAGCATTTTTTTTAAGCGTTGATCGGTCTCCATCGGTCCTCCACGCTGCTGCCGTACGGTCCGGAGGCCACGTCATCCAGGTAGGCCCCCACCGCGTGAGCGCCGCCCTGGTTGGAGGCGTCGATCTGGGTGGAAGAGTAGTACAGGCCCTGATCTAGCACCTCTCGCCTGTGGAAGTGGGAGGGCAAAGTGGGAGGCAGGTGGACGTCGCTCTCCTCCGGTTCATCCACCTGGGACTTGTAGGAGAAGAGTATCTTCGGCTCCGAGCTGAGGGAAGGAGAGAGGGAGGAGAAGTCTCGTTAGGAATGCAACGAGTAGTTGCTTGAATTAACTTGAACCCGATGTAAATCATTATTTTATTTAAGTTATTAAGCCCTGGTCAGGCAGCAGCACCGGCAGGCCAAGAGGTGTGTGCAGTGCAGGGCAGGTTTACGCACACACGTCAGATCACACACCCCCCAATCCAATTTCCCAGGTTTACAGGAGTTTGGACAATCTAGGGCTGGGCGA
Organism: Neogobius melanostomus; assembly: GCA_007210695.1. Taxonomy (NCBI): domain Eukaryota; kingdom Metazoa; phylum Chordata; class Actinopteri; order Gobiiformes; family Gobiidae; genus Neogobius; species Neogobius melanostomus. Next base: position 705,683 of record VHKM01000089.1, read on the forward strand.
TATGGCCAAAAAATAAAATCTTGATTTTTCTACTTGGACTATTACCATTTTAATCGATTTTATTGGAAATAAACTTAAAAAGGTCTCCTGATCTTTCATATGTAGAACACTGCACAGAGTCCTGCTCATTAATATTTAGATTCATAATATAGCCTACAATTAGGCCCATTCAAAATTGTTATTTCTGTTTTAAATATTCTTTGTCTGCTCTCAAAAGTAAAACTTCTTAATAAGCCTTTAGTTTTATCATCCTCGAGCTCAGCTGTGATTGACAACCGTCTCCATGGAGACTCAAGGGGAAAGGGGCGGAGTTACATGCTTGCAGCAGCTCAGAGCGGCTCAGCGTGAGAGAAGGGCAGAGAAGCAGACCGGGGGAAACTTTGTTTTAGCGAAGAAAACTCCATCGCGCACAACGAAAACACAATGTGCGGCCTTGGTAAAGCAGCAGAGATCTCTAGAAAGTCGCTGGCTGGTTCCTCTGGTGTCATTTTCGAAAAGAGTCGCTACGGAGTGTCACAGCGCTCGTCAGGCGGACATGCAGCGGCGGACACGATTATACGATTTAGCCATTTTCCATATCGTCTGTTTTTAAAAGCATGAATTAATTCGATATATCGCCCAGCCCTAGGACAGTCCTGTTCTAGTTCGAATAGGCGAGAGATCCCTTCGTCATGTAACCGCACTGACAGACCATTTACCAGTCCCAGAGCTAAAAACCAGTTTGCAATAAACCTAAAAAGGACTCTCTTTTCCAAACACTCTTCGACAGTACCAATTTGCAGTGCACTCACCCGAAAAAGGCCTTGAGGAACGTGACATAAATGAGAGGCGCGAAGGCCGAGAAGTACAGGAACGTGGTGATGTCCACACAGCTGCAGACAACAGACACGACACAGAGCACAACGATCAGGGTGTTGCACAAAGGTAAAAGGGGGAAATGCGTCAGTGCAAGTGTCTCACCACAGCCCCTCGATGACACCGGCACACAGCAGCGCACTGCCCAAGCCCTGCACAAAGTTGAGTAAGGACAGGATGGCTGCGTACAGGTAGAAACTCCTCTTGGCTGAAAAGAAACAGATTTTCATTACAGAAGGTCAGGAGTAGAGCTGTCGCGATAGGAAGATTTCAAACTCTTATTTCGATACCAAGCACAACCCTTCATAATGAATGCCTACTTCAACACGACATAGGAGAGATTATCCTTTAAATGTCGGTCTCTGTTGTCAGTCCACTGATTCAGAGGATTTGGAAAGTTTCGGTCCACCATTTCAAGTATGTTGACCAGTTTATTGGCAGTTTCAGTTGTTATTCCGTAGGGTCTGTGGACGATTGTTATAAACCAGGGATTTGAGAAAACCCACAGGAAATAATCACAGGCTAAATCAGTCAAGTACGCAGGCCAGTCTACGTCCCCTCTCAGGGAGATCAGTCGCCCGGGGAAGGCTTCTCTCAAAAAAATCCATTGAAGTTATTTTGTATGAGTAAAGATGGGTTTCAACGTGAAGAATTGGACGTCCCGATATGCCAAGTAGGGGTGGGAACCTCTGGGTACCTCACGATTCGATACGATACGCGATACATGGTTCACGATAACGATTATCTCACGATACACCGATTCTGCGATAATCGATATATTGCACAAAAATAAGCTACGATACATCACGATTTCTTAATAAAAACTGGCTACTTTTAACCTTTATTTTAACATACTACATATTATTCATCATTTACATTTCTTTTCATGTGCTTTGTAACACTTTTATAAATGATCCCTGACTGACTGAAAATGGGTCTATAGATCTGTCAGTGACTTCATTTACATTTAAATAAACAAGAAACCACAGTCCTATTTAAAAAGGAATAAATCAACCCCAAATTAATAATTAATTCTTTATGATTATAAAAACTAAAATCACAGCGGCGGAGTGATCTGCGCCAAATCAAACTAAATCATTAAAAGTCATTTATTTGTGTGACAGTGTTTGGTGCAAGTGCTTAAAACTGTAGTGCTGCCCCCTGCTGTCCTGACTGAATTCTTGATCATGGTTGGCCTCTATTAACTGTGAAAACAGTGGAACACTGCTGCTTCATTAGTATGCATGACACTTCTTATAAATATGCATGACGTCATCAAAAGTATCGATATCAGAATAAAAAGCATCGGTATCGTATTGTCCCGCAAAATATCGCATGCGTAGACAAACCATTTCCATTTTGTAACGGTCCTTGTCTGTCTTTTGTTTCTTTAGAACACATTCCCTGTTACTCTGAAGGCATCCACCAACAATAAAATCAGGAAACACTCACCTCACAGGAGAATAGGCTTTAGAAAAATACTGTTCTACAGCAAAAGCGCGAGTGTGGGCACATACCTCCCATCCAGCCCCTTCCATTGGGCCCTCTCCCACCCCACTGTGGCCCTCCTTAACATCACCACACCCTTCTCAAATAAGGAGGTTCCCACGCTCCACTTCGCATCGTTAAACTAGTTTCGATTCTACTTTTATAGTTTTACTAGCGAGGCCCGCGCCACAACAGACTCGAGAGAACGTGACCAGAAGAGACGGACGAACTTCCTGGTTAGTTGGATGCTGGAAAATTGGGAAGAAGCTAGGGCTGGGCGATATGGACCAAAAGTCATATCCCGATATATTTAGGCTGAATATCGATATACGATATATATCCCGATATTTTTTCCACAAAGTGAGAGCTGTGAAATTAAATGTTAAGTCAAAGTCAAAGCCAAATACAAGTAGTTTTAATATTTAATATTTTGATTTCGATTTTATTTACCCCATTTACTGTTAATAACTTTATATTGCATATAACTAAACTATAGCAGAGACAATGAAATAGGACTTATTAAAGTATTACTTACTTTTTAGACCTTAATAATCATATGAAATATAATTCTAAATAGTCCACATGTAAATTTACATAATTTACAATAAGCTTATACTGATAATTTTGTTTTGTTTTGCATATAGCCCAAATAATTTCTTGATATTTGCGATTGATTGAAATTGTGTTTTAATAAGTGGTTGTGAGACAAGTTCCTATCTTTATCCCAAACATAAGCCTCCTAAACTAAGCCACAAAGGACTCTTTACTCTTTACAAGCTGCACGGTGAGTCTGTCAGCTTGTCCTTTGTGGAGAAAGAGACGTGTGAAACCGGAGTTGATGATCAGTGCATCAGAGCGGGTATCAGCGAGGGAATGGACGGATTAGCGAAAAAGCAATAGTCCTTCGCGGTGGCAGCATTATAAACGCTGATATTTTCACAGTACATCCACGATCTACCGCAAACCTTAACTAGACTGAGAAGTAAAGAAAAGCACATGGCGCAGCGCACACCATATCTCGCCGCTACATTCACTATAGGCCATGGCCAAAATCGCGTGCCTCCCTAAATATAGCGTGGTTTTGTTGCCATCTGATCATTTGTATCCGAACCATCTCCAAATGATTGAGCCACTGGTTTTTCTTTTACCAACCACAGGGCTCTCCTCCGCACGCTTCAGACGTTGTTGCTTTCTTCATATTTGTTGAAGAGTGTCTGAGGAGGGGCGGGGCCGCGGCGCTGGGAGCAGTGCAGAGAGCTCCGATCAGCGGCTAGCCTGAAGCAAGTATTACAGCGCAAATTTGACCTATATCGATATATGCGATATGGTCTAATTCCATATCTCTTTTAAAAATATATCGATATATCTTAAATATTGATATATCGCCCAGCCCTAGAAGAAGCTGTGGAGAGTAGCGAGGAGTGGCTAGAAGAAGCTAGTTGACGGTTACTTACATGGCAGGGGTATCCTTTCTCTGACTGGTGTTTTGGGGAGAATCACTATTAAAGAGTATACCTACAAAAACACACATAAACACGATTGTGAACTTCTTATGGCCGGGTTTGAACCATCTCTCTCCCTGTAATAGTCATTTTTCCCCCTCTCCCACTGACCAGGAAGAAGAAGCAGGAGCTGGCCAACCAGAAGTGCCGGCCTCCGTGTCCGTAGATGTTGAAGTCCTCCGCGGAGAGGTGCCTGTCCGGGTACAAGATCTCCAGAGTTCCCTTTAGACAAAAAAAATTAAACATATAAGACACAGAAAAAATACCAATGGGGTCTAGAGGTTGATTTTCAGGCCACCATTCCTTCTTTGTCCAGGTTGGCCGGGGGTAACTTTGACCCAAACCCATATTTGTTTTGCACAATTCATGGTGGCGCCCACGCAAACTTCCTTCCGGAATAAGGTGAATAGTGCTGTGTTCAAATAATACTTTAGCAGTTTGAGGGTCAACAACAAGTTCTCCCTTAAAGGAACAGGCCACCGTTTTTCCATACTGAGATATGTTCTCACCTGAGCTTATACGAGTTGATGCGTACCTGTCTGATCTTTGTGTGTGCACTTAGTCTCGCAAAACGACCAAAGATGTTGTTAGCATTTGGCCTCTCCCAGTATATTCCTATAGCTCCAAACGGGGTGAAGTTAGAAGCGACCACGCTCTTCGACGGGCACAAAGACCAGACAGGTACGAATCAACTCATCTAAACTCAGGTAAGAACATATCTCAGTATGGAAAAACGGTGGCCTGTTCCTTTAACCAAGCGCATTGTCTCCAGTTCGTCTTTACCCAAATCTAAAAAGCTTCTGGACTGGAGAGCAACAGTGTAACGCCTCATTTGAAAGAAAACTGATTGTAACTAAAGCCTTAAGGGCCAAATAAATGAACCGTTTAAATGATAAATGTAACATGTTGGCTTATATTCCGCTAAGTCCTTTTTTAGCGCTCGTAGCGTTGACGGCATGTTGAGCTGTGTTCATATCTGATTAGTTATTGAATGAAACCTTGCGCAAATGACTTGATTATTGAACGAATTGTTGAGTATGTACTGAGTAATTTAGTGCCTATTGATATCCCGTCGGTCTTTGGATTATGTATGGACTTGTGTTTTTTTTTTTTTTTTTTTAACTACTCCAAATAGGATTATAAACTGCACTTTTGCCAAGAAAGTCAAACTTAACAAAGGATTTAAGTATTCTAAATGCATGTATTCTGTTACTCCCCAACACTGGCCCTCACCTGCAGCTGTTTAATGTATATAAGCCCAGAAATTTCATTCCACTCCCAACTCCATGACCATTTAAACATTCACAAGAAGATAGAAGTTTATGTCCAAGCTAAACTTGTCCAGTTGTTCTTTGTAAAATAAGGAGTGTTACCTGTGTGATGGAATAGGCCAGAGCCAGCACAGCAGTGATGCCCAGAACACGCTTTATACTCGACTTACTCTCCAGGTGACCTGAGAAAAACAGGACATTTTTTAACCTTGTAAAAAGTTCTAAAAAGGTAAATGAAAGGAATAGAATAGCTAAATAGTTTTTGCCATGTTGCCCTAAATTCAAGTGAAACTTACCAAAGGCCAGTCCCAGGATGATCACGCTGAGCTCAATGGCCAAAAGGAAAAAGCGTGTGATCTCCCACAACACCTGCACAAAAGAGAATGAGTTATTTTAGCAATGTGACCGTTATTTACCCAGGAAAGTCCCACAGAGATCGGGGAGTCCTCTTGTACATATTCTTAGTAGGGGAAATTTGAGCACCTGGAGGAAACTTTCCCCCATTTTTATTTCCAAATGTTTTTATTTATTTATTTATTGTGGATAAATTACTGTATGTGGATGCCTAATATCTACTATGTGTGAAAGTATTATTGAACAGAAGTGATTCTAATTTGAGTATCATTTGGCTGCTACTAACATTTATAGCACTACAAGAGTGAAACAGCAGTTGTGTTCTTTCCGAGTCCGAACAGAACCCCCAGACTGGACCGGGTTGTAGATGGACCATTAAAGGGATAATTCAGGATTTTTGACGTAGGGCGTCATTTCCTAGTTATCCAGAGTGTTGTTGATTTCTGGAGATATATTTTTTTTATTCATGCAGTTCTTATATTTGAAGAGTTGTGGCGCTCGGCTAGGCAAGGCTAAAGCATTTCTATGGTATCAGTTAGCCTGCATTAAAAACAGTCTGACCCACTCCACAGTGCACCTGAGGTAAATCACTTATAACACCAGACTAACATATAAATGTCTGTGTCGATAGAATCATTTTTAGAATATAACTGACCTTGTATCACATGAATTACCGCATTTTGAGGGACTATTTTCTCGCAGATCACTCCGCCGCTGTGTTAGCTTACAGCCACGAAGATGATGCTGCTCAAATATAAGTTATTTTAAATGCAAAATGGTTAAAATGATTCTATTAACAGACATTTATATGGTTAGTCTGGTGTTACAAGTGATTTACCTCAGGTGCACTGTGGAGTGGGTCAGACTGTTTTAATGCAGGCTAACTGATACCATAGAAATGCTTTAGCCTTGCACTAGCCTAGCGCCACGAAACTCTTCAAATATAAGAACTGCATGAATAAAAAAAAAAAATCTCTCCAGAAATCAACAACACTCTGGATAACAAGGAAATGACGCCCTACGTCAGCAGTCTTGGGTTTACGTCACTGACGGTGAAAAGAGTCAACTGTGCAGAAGTGCTTAGAACCGTGATAAAACAAACCCACGAAAATGACAGATCGTCAGTTCTGGAGATCGTAAGACGGTCTAATATCGTCATATCGCCCAGTCCTAGTTTGGAGTTTGTGCGGAGCTATACCTTATCGATGATGGTGGCTGCGCTGGACGCACTGACGGTCATAGACACTACGGCTCTGGTGATCCCCACAGCAGCGACAACGAACACCTGGAATATAAAAGACCACGACTTTCAAAATAGAACTGAACAGATCATGCTCTCTTCTGTTTCCTGGTTCATAAGTGGTCCTTCTGTTTACCAGGAGGTAGAAGGTGATGAAGATGGGGCTGGAGGTGACTCGGATCTTGGCTCGGGCTGAAGGCAGTTTCCACATCAAGAACACGAAGAAGGCCACGTTAGGGATGAGCAGCAGCAGGTCCCAGTATCTCACCCTGCAAACAGCAACGCATTTTAACCCCCACCATGTTCTCCAGTTTGGCTTTACCCAAATCGAAAAGCTTTTTGGAAAAAAAAAGAAAAAGCAGCGTCAAAACAGTAACAAAAAATCAGATGAAAATGAGTATGAAAAAGCGACAAAGTGACAAAAAGGTGATGAAAAAGTGACAAATGCGACAAGAAAACGTATTTAAAAAGCAATGGAAAAAAAGTTGGAAAAAGTGACGACAATGCCGCAACAACGTGAGGAAAATGATCCATTTTGATGAGTTGTAGATTTGGGTAAAGCTGAACCATTCGTTCACTCGCATTCACATGTGTGTACCCCAGAAACGGATCCCATGTCAAATAACAATCATCCAGCTTTCCTTTTAATTCAAATCAGATTTTTTCCCAATTGAATGTGCTTCAGGACATCATGTAACTAATTAATAAAGGTTGGAGGGTTTTTCTTTTTCCAATTTAGTAATATCAATCTTCTAGATAGCACTAAAATAAATTTCAGCGCACAGAAGAGTCACTCTTACTCTCGTAAAGGAAAATACTGCTTTTATATATGATAAAATTAGAGGTTGAGTGATATGGGTTTTTCTCAGGCCAATGCCGATTTTTGGGGATTTTTATTGGCTGATATTTTTGACTAATATTGTTGGCCAATTTTTCCAAAATGCTGGTCTATAATCCTCTAAAAACATAAATACTTTGGCCACTCCAGCACTGGCCGATTTTATTGTATTACTTTAGGTGATTCAATCATAGTTTCTGTCCCAGCTTTGATTAGCAGCTGTTAGCATTAGCATGCTGTTGCTAGCTGCGGCATTTTGTGCGGCACACAACAAAGATACAATTGCGGAGGTTAAAATTCTCCAGGTTCTGTGCTTCAAAATGACATGCAGCATGTCCATATTGACGGAGGTTTAGTGAAACTGTCATTGTGTCCTTGGGCAAGACACTTCACCCACCTTGCCTCCAGTGTCTGCGTACAGTGGTGTATGAACAGATAGTGAATGGGTCACTGGTTCCTTGCTGTAAAGCATTTTGAGCGCCTCATGTAGGTGGAAATGCACTATATAAGTTGAGACCATTTACCATATCAAAATATCATTTTAAAACTTAAGAAAATCTCCCCAATATTTATTTAGAACCATTTTACATGTTCCAATGTGTGTTATTTTTTTCAATTATTTCATTGTTACCTTTAATCATCTTGTGAACAATTTTTATGTGGCTACATATTTGTTGTAGTGCATTTGCTTGTCTAATAAATACATAAATAAATGGCAACCACACACAGTGTAAACTAAAAGCATTGCGGCTCACCTGGAGCGGCCGATGTCCTCGTACAGCACCTGCAGACAGCGGTGGGGCTCGGTGACGTTGCTCTGAGGGTCCGGCGACAGAGTGGGGAACGTGGTGGTGGAGTTTTCGGGGACAGTGGGCGACACGCTCCCGTTGTACTGAGCGAACCGGACCACCGCCGTCACCGTAGGCAACATGGTGAGGGGCCTGTGGGGGGAGGGGGTCAAACACATGGTACCAATCATCACACGCATTCTGTTCTGACAAAGAGCGTCACGGCGATAGTAAGGGTGGGATGTGTAGCTCAATGTCGCCAAGTTAGTGTTGGTGCAATATTAGCTGAGGACGATTAGATGTAAAAGACAAAGACACGAAAAAAAAGAAGTGAAAGTGAAAGAGACACCACACCTCCACCTGAGCACCCACAGGACAGCACCCACAGCGCACATGGAATTGTGTGTGTTGGAAATTATAGCCTAAATGTAGTTCTAAAAGACTAGGCTAAATGACAGGCATTTATATAAAAATAAACTAATAATAACACAGTATCCCCGTAAATAGAAGTGGGGGACATATGTACGCACTGCATCATGCATGGTGCATCAGGGCTTTGAACCTTTCATTGCCGCTTGCGACTGTAATTCAGTATTTTTATTCTATTTGTTGTTAGAAGAAAAACATCTGCGTCAGTTGTTAAAAGGCAGGGGCGTAAGAGACGCGGGAAATGCCAAATAAGCAGGTTCCCTTTAGCCACTTCATTTAGACAACGTCATTTAACCTTTCTTTTGTGGCCTTTCCTACACCTGAGATCTTGCAATGTCATGCTCAAAGTAACAGTCACGAGCATAATGGTTAAAATAACACTAAAACCCAAGACAGAATCGAAAGTATATTCTCGATAAAAAGACAAGTATTTGGAAGAATAAGCGTCACCGAGGAATGCTAACATTAGCCACCTGACCGTTGGCTTATCGCGTTATGTAATCAGAATATGGTCTGTATTTACACATTTACAGATTATAACCCATTAAATACCGAGGTCTTATCACAAACATAATGGCTGATCATTTATGACAGGACTAGTCCATAGAATCCATGAGTCAAATAGATTTTCTTCAACAAAAACATCATAACACGAGTGAAAGGATCCTTATAATATAATGGGAGATAAACGTGGTCAGTCACAAGTCTTACCTGTTATGCGGACTCAGGTTTAAGGGGATGTGTCGGTGTAAAATTAGGGCTCGATTCGAGAACGCTCGATCACTTCGCAGCAGAAAAATGTCATGTTTTCGTTTTGGAAATTTCCTCGTGGTCACATGACTCCTCCACCGACACGCAGACCGTCTTCTTCTTCGGCGGCATAACGGCGGATATGGACTAACTCAGCGCACTACCGCCACCTCCCAGATGAATTGTGCATGACCATCATTACGGCTTATACGCAGTGCATCTCTGAGAATAATGTAGCCTGAAGCTACAGGGAAAAAAACAAAAAGCAAACATATATTTATTATTATGATCTGAAGCCTTAGATACAATATATTTTAAGATAAAACTTTCCCCAGAATAAACTGACTGTGGGCGTATTAGAGTTCCAAAAGGGCGCAACTACCGACTGTTGCTATTAAAATATATTGTGATGCCCCTAAAACTGACGGTGAAAACATTTCACCCTTTTGCACCCTTTCTCTATTAAATGTCCTATGTTTTCCTGTTAGATGTAATGTTTTGTTTAGTCCGGTGTGTCCTATTCTAATTGTTGTTAAAAATAAATAAAAAAAACGGCCTCTTCTTTTCGACATCTTCCTAGGATTTACATTGTAGAAACCGACACTCAGTCTCGCAACACTTCGCACATCTCGCAGCAGAAGGACAGAGAGGCAAGCGAATAAAAAATAAAATAAATAATGAATCAATAAATAATAATAATAACAAAAATAAAGCATAAACAATAATAATAATTAATGAAAAAAATATAATAATTATCACCGACACTGGTTTTGTTTTATGTGTTTTTCTTTTAATAAATAAGTCAACACAGGGGCTATTTTAATTTTAAACTGTGGTCACTTTACCAGAAGTACAGACATAATGTAATTCAAAAATATTTTAACATCACTTTGGCAATGGTCATGGTTATGTTCCCAAAGTTGTTCGGCCCTATTTCTACAATGCACATAGGTCCACTGTTGCCCAGAATGGATGCAGCTTAATAAGGAGCCATTAGCTGATTAGCTGTGTTTAGTGAAGAAGTAGAGATTTTAAACACACAGAGGAAGAAGGGGAACCACCTCGTGACAGGTGGAACAGAGTGTTTTACGCTTTTGGGGAGACGGCTTGAAGGCAGGAAACAAGACACATATAAGCATGTTATTTATTTATCTATTCTTCATGAGGACACAGCATTATTTAGTTTTATTAAGTACTATTTAGTGGAATATGGACTCCTTAACTTGTCACTAAAACAGAAAACAAATGAAATCGATCTATAGGTCACTCACTGCTGCAGAAGTGTCGTCAACCTATAAATGATCACAGTAATCTACTGTAAACAAACCTAAAATGTATGGAGGGTTTTTGCTGAAGTACCACATCACTGCCACATGCCAAGTGCAGGTATCAATGCATCACACAAGGAGACGTAAAAACAGCAGAATAAAGAGTCGAGAATCATTCCATATACCCAGTTACTCGTGTCTTTTATCTTTTTGTAAATCTATTTAAATACAATATTTATATCTTCAATAAACTAGATTCTTCAAACTCATTTAAGCATTTGTTGCATCCCAAAAATGTTCAAACTAAAAGACTAAAAGTCTTTGTGACAATGTGACAATATATATATATATGTATATATATATATTTTAAGCATCTTCCTTCACTCTATGTTTTTACTTAAGAGGAAACAAACCTCTAATGAAACACAATTTAGCACAGGAGTTAGTGCTCGTGCTTCACAGCTAGAAGGTCCCGGGTTCAATTCCCACCTGGACGGAGTCTTTCTGAGTGGAGTTTGCATGTTCTCCCTGTGTCTGTGTAAGTTTCCTCTCCCACTTAAAGGTTATTATCCAAATGTTTGTAATGCAATGTTTGTGCATGTGACCAATGTGACCAGTAGTTGTAGGTTTTCTGGTAATGAGTGAAAACCTCCCAAACAATTGATCCTGGAGCGCCCTACAGACCATAAAGGCGCCATGCTGACCACTCATGCAGCCGCTGGGTCACTACAAGGTCATATACGCACAAATATCAACTTTTTTTTCCACATGAAAAGTTGCATAATGCACCTTTAAAACATGTACAATAGGTTCCCCTCTGGAAATGAGATTCCAAATCTCAGTGAGACTTCCCTGATTACATAAAGGATAAACACAATTTTTGTTAGTCTCATCCAGGGGTTCCCAATCTTTTCAAGCCGGGACCCCCAAAATGACCATGCGAACAATCCTGGACCACACGGTAATTAGTAACATAGATAACATTAAGTAAAATAACTTAAAATCTGGCTTAGTGACATTGTTTACTTTGATATTTGACCTCAGTTCACACATCCAAGCTGTTTTCAATTAAGATATTAAATACACTATCATTATGTTCCTTTTTTAAATCCTGAAATCATGTTGGGTCCTGACAACCCCTGCTCTAGTCTCTTCTTTCTAAAGTGGAAGTAGCACTACATTTGCATTGATCATGAACATAATATAGTGGCCCTTCCTTTGGGGTCTCCTGATAACATCCTATAGGCCAGATGCAGCGGTTCCTCCGTGTCCAGGGTAAACCTGTGGATGAGGCAGCTCCCGCTCAGACCGAGGTGGTGGAAGGTCAGCGCTCTCGTGTCCCAGTCCAGCTCCACCCTCAGTCTGCGGGAAACCTCAGACGTCTTCTTCAGAGGCACGGCGCGGCACCGTTCGAACGCCGTCAGGGCGTTGTTGCTCCACATCAGAACCCAGGACGTGGGGCAGGTCTCCAGAGCAGACGGGAGACCGGCCCGAGGCAGAGCAGACGCAGCGCACACGCCCAGCATCCAGGGGGCGCCCTCCAGCTGCACCTCCCACCTGTGGACACCAGCACCGAAGCTCTGAGTGCTCAGCACCTGCACAGAAATGGGGGAAGTATGATAAGTGCAACTACAGCCGAGAGATTAATCAGACTTTGGTTGAAATTGGAACATCAATGGTCATCTGTAAATGGTTTATAATGAAAGTAAAGACTGTAAAATGAAGGATGGACTGAGGGAGTGAGGCGCAGGCTAACTGAAGCTCGTTCATGCTAGAAATTTGATGAGGTTTTCGGAGACAGATCCATTACTGAGAATAGGGCGATAAAAGAAATAGAATTAGTAAAAGGATAAAATTAGGACAACGTTGTGCATGTTCAGACAAACACGTGGAGGTATGAATGTCAAGCCTGTGTTTGATACCGACTTACAGAGGAGTCAGGAACTTCCAACCGCCATTTCCTTATGATGATGTCTTACACTTGTATTACGTTTTTCTCAAAGCGCTACACTGTCGTCATTCATTCACTCCATACTTGGTGGTGGTAAGCTACTATTGTAGCCACAGCTGCCCCTTGGGGTAGACTGAGGGAAGCGAGGCTACCAGTCTGTGCCATTGGCCCCTCCGACCACCACCACCCACTCATTCATTCACACACTCCATTCGTTGTGGCCTATATTCCGGCCTACATGTTTTTAGTGGTAGGGTAATCCGGAGTACCCGGACAGTACATTACAGTACATTAAGTACATCTAAACTACTAATACATAATATTCCATTGTGTATGTAACCCATAGGTACAAGTTGTTATGCATTGTTACATAGTACATTACATTGTACTACATTTGGCAAGTACAATGTATCAATCGAAGTGTAAAATGCAGTGTTACCCACACGCTTCTTAAACATACTGGCCCCTGATTATGACATCATCACATTCTAGAACGTGAATGTGACCCCTCTGATAGAACCCCTCTGTGTGTTTTTAGGAGCTGCTGTAACAAGTGAATTTCTCCAGAGTGAGCTCAATAAAGTCACATCTTCTCTTACCTAATCTTCATTATTTGTCAACAATTACAAAAACAACAACCAGCCTGCTCCTCCTACCTGGAAGAATGTGGAGAATCTCTTGGGCGATGGCGTGCACTGCTGCTTCTTGGCGCTGAACCTCACCGTCTTCATATCTTCAGAGAGAACCAGGTTTGGGTGAAGCGTCTCCGGGTCAAACGTCACCTCGGATGGGTTGAACACGTTCCTCAGCGACCGTTGGACCTGCCCCAGCTTGTCCCTAAATTCAGCGCTCAGCCGCTCTAGTTCTGGGCACAGTTTAGCCAGATCACACTTGACCTCTTGACGTCCACCTCCACCCGGCTGTTTCACCGCGTTACATTTCTCAATTTCTAACTCTACACTTGTGATTTTGCTCGTAAAAACCCTCGAATCTTCCTCTCTCAGCAGATTCTCCGCGTCTTGCATTGCTTTTATCATTTGCTCGGTCCGCGCCGACGCTTCCCCCACTCTGTCACGGACTACCGCCTCCCCGGGGCTAAACTCCCGCTCGATTAGCTTCATAACCTGCTCGCTAAAGTCTCGCGCAGAGCTAGTGATGTTCTCCACTAACTTAGACGCGTCCTCTCTTAGCTTAGCGTTAGCCGCCGTCACGGTTAGCTCGTGCTGTTGCTCTTTCTCCAACAGTCTCTCCGCTTTCTCCAACTCCGGGGCCAGACCCGCAACTTGCGACGTCAATTTCAGTTTGGACTCGGCCATTTTCCTTTCGTCTTCTTCTGAGACCGGACTTTTATTTCGAAGCGCAAGGCTTTCCTTGCTTCCTGTATCTCCTTCAGTCCCTCTAGTTGTAATATTTTGAAAGCCGTGACCCTTTTTCGCCCCTGAATCTTCGATCTCTCCATCTGTTCTCATTCCTTGGCCAGTTCCCACGTGGGAATTGTCGCTTTGCGTTTCTGACCTCAAAAGTGGAGTTTTATTTTGAAATCCACTTCCTCCTCCAAGATCTTCTTTTCTGGTCATCTTCTCTTCGACATTCGCCGCCAAGTTGCCATTAGATTCGACTATTTTGCTTTTAAGGTAGTCGTACAATTCCGAATCCGCCGAAAGCGAGCTTTTGTTTAGAAATCCGCTGCCTCCACTTCCTTCCTGCCTCGTCTTCTCATTGGCAGATTGGGCCTTGCTTTGAAAGCCGCCACTTCCTTGAAAAAGGCTCGAGTTCCCCATCTCTCGAGGGTTAAATATCAAACTTTGGTGGTTGTACATAATGCCTCCTCCAGTTTTGCCCAGGACGTCTTTGTCAAAACCTGTCCCATCCGGAGCTTTATTTTGAAATCCACAACTCCCTCCCCCTGGACCTCTACCTCGTCATCTCGTCCAGTCCTTTCCCCGTCGTCGGACCAACTTTTGCCAGTATTTCCGATGGCGTGGCTTCGGTCGCTGCCTGGGTGATCCGCGTGATTGCAGTACTCTGTGCAGTGGCCGACGCAGTAGTAGTAGTGGGGGTGGTACTCTTGGCGGCACTGGGGACAGCAGTGGCGGTCCAGCCCCTGGTCCATGGTCCGGAGGCAGGGCAGGCAGAAGGAGTGTCCGCAGGGGAGGGTCACGGCGGTGGGGGTGACCTGGAGGCACATGGGGCAGCGGAGGTGAGGAGAGGGCTCGGACATGGCGAGGGCGGGTCTGTGGGGGAGAGGAAATGACACGTGCGTTAGGAAATAAGGGCTGCTTTGGAGCGCCTTAAAGAGGGGCACTATTGGTAACAGCTTCTGACGCGTCTTGATCATGATTGTACTACACTTTGTTAGTCAGAACAGTGGACCCCTCGAGGGGTGGGGTCCCCAGATGATCTCAGGATGAAATAAATGCTACTGTTTTTACTGTTTTAGTATATTTTAGTGTAAATGTTTAGGTCCCGGCGAAAAAAATGTTTGGGAACCCCTGGGTTAGAAAATACAATATTGATGTGACTAGGGCTAAGTATCGGAAAAAGGTTTAATAATAATAATCAATTTATTTGTAATGCACTTTACATTTGACACCAAATCTCAAAGTGCTACGGTTTAAGTACTACTGGTATCAAAAAAGCTTTCGCACCCCATTTGTTACAGCCAATCTGTGAATGTTAGTTCATCGTAAGCTATGGGTCTCCAACCCTGTCTAATTATGTTATTTAAACAAAAATGACTTTAATTTTGTCCTTATACTCTTAAACCTAAAGGTTTGCAGATTTGGTTCGCAATGAAAGAAAATGTCTCTAAAATGTGACCGGGAGTGACCAAGAAAGGGCTGGAGAGATCCCTTTTCCCATAGAATTATGAAACTGTGAATATTTGGTTAATGAAATATGAGCAAAATTTGATTTGATACTTTTTTGTGTTTTATGTCGGCCAAGCATTAATAATGAATATAATTATTAGACCCCTCCTGGAACCGCCACCTTAACATGATGGAGGTGTTTGAGCCTGAATGATCCTGGGAGCTCTGTTGTCAGGGGCTTGGTGCCCCTGGTAGGGTCTCCCATGTCAAACAGGTCCTAGGTGACGGGTCAGACAAAGAGCGGTTCAGAAGCCCCTTATGAGAGACCAACAGGCCCAGTTAGAACCATGAGGCCGTCCTTCTGTGGACCCACCACCTGCAGGAGGAGCCATAGGGGCTGGTGCAATGTGATTTACGACCCTGCAACGGACAAGCGGAAGAAGATGGATGGATGGATTATACTATTGCACATAAAACCATATGACTTAGATTAGATTAAATTGTAGTTTCTCTGTGATGCACATTTCCCCTGCTAATTACAAACCATTATGCTGATACAGCTTGCTAAGCAATGGCTGACAGGGGTGGGGATGGTTGTAACACAATCATCCCCTATATACAGTCAATAATACTTGATTTTAATACTTTTACAGAATGCCTAGACAGTGGAAAAGAGAGTCTGACATATTTGTGCCAGCTAATGTTTTTAAAAAAAAGCAACTGATGAGGTCAGAAAGAAGGGCAGGTCAGATCTGTTGCAAAGGCACATGTGATCTGCCATGTAAAACTGAGCAGATACTGCAAAACACTGCAGAAGCTGAGAGACCAGGGTCCAGTGATCATCCCAGTGCAGGTCACACTGAAGCATCTACAAAGTTTTCTCTGAGGTGCAGGAGGAAGTGTTGGCTGATTATTTGACTCAGGCAAACAAAAAGTTCCGCACAGCTCAAGTTTGCTCCCACAGTTTTATTACTTGCACCAATGATTATTTGACTCAGACAGCAGACCTGTATTATGGTCGGACTCCACGTGAAGTAAGCATGTGACAGGTTAGATTGTTCTGGATTGTTCTTTTATTAAAATAAACCTCTATTTGAATCATATCACATGACGTGGCCTCTGTTTTTGCTTCTTTTGTCTAACTGTTACAACTTACCCCAGCATGTGTTACAGCCTACCCCGGTAGTGGGTATCTGACATCAACTCACGAGGTCTGGGATATTCTTGCAGAAGTTTGAATTGGTGCCATTTGTAGTTAACACATGTGGGTACTTTGTATACAAGTTTGAGAACTCTAGCTCAAAAATTCAGTGAGTTACAGGTGCTGAAGCAAAAAGTGTTACAACCATACCCAGTCTCCCCTACTCCTCGGATCATATTTTAAATGTAGGCCATTTTATGTTGTAGACTTTTGCTTCGTAACTACAAGAAACAGACTTTTTGTTTTGGAATCTGCTGATTTGTGTCTTTCAAACAAGCTCCCTCTGAAGAACTTACTAAACATGACTGTCCTGAATAAATCAGCCTTATGCCTCTAATAAAGCGCCCCCAGCTGTCACAGTTCAACACTGACACATTTTTCAGTTAAGCATCCTACACGGGATTATAGACGAGATAGTTCAAACAAAAAAAATCAGCCAACAATATCAGCGGCATCAGCCAATCAAAAGCCATATTTTGTATAAAACATTGAAAACTCTCATTACATTTCTCATACTTATATCAGTAATCTGCAGCAAAAGTTACACATGGCTACTTCTAAACGTAAAAGAGTTACATATTCACTTGCTAACAGACTAACCTCAGATTAAAACTAGAAATGAATTGCCACTAGGGGGCGCAATAGGATCAAATGGCTTTTTATTAATTAAGGAAGAATGTTGTTGCTCTCAACGGGTGTCATTCTATTGCTCAAAATTACAAATAGAGAATTAGAGTAGACGAGCTATGGATCTGTTGAGAGGGATCCTCCCAATGGGCTCGTAATCCCTGTCTTTTAGTGTACCACACAGCACAGGAACATCATCTACAAAATCAGCTAGTTAGGGCAGCTGCGTAGGGGTTTGTTGATGAGGAGCTACAGCCCTCTACAACTGGCCCGCTCTACACCTGGCTTTTAACGCACTACACTGTGTAGGGCTTATATAATAAATGTACATAATAATATTCACGGAGTATAATATGTATATTAATCTGTCTTTTTAACATAAAACTAGTGACTTTTGGTCAATGTTAATTTTGACAACATATTTTAATTTAGTTTTAGTCTTAGTCGCTTGACGAAAATGTAATTCAATTTTAGCCGAGATTTAGTAAAACAAAAACTTCAATTTTAGTCGAGTTTTAGTCGACTAAAATTGCAAGTAAATTTAGTCGAATAAATTTTAGACACATTTAGTCGACTTTGCATTTATAATATTCATTATAATCATATTTAATCAGCTCCTCTGCTTCATGGAGCTGCTCCCACATGAACAAAGCTCAGAGCTGTTCCTTTGGCAGTGAATTTACATGATCTGAGGCTCTTTCAGACTGTCAATAGAAGTTTGGATGATTTTAGTCCCTCCTTTTCATTTTTATTTAGTCTTATTATAGTCGACTAAAATATCTGGACATTTTAGTCATAGTTTTAGTCTCATGAAAAACTTTTAATTTAGTTTTAGTCCAATTTTAGTCGTCAAAAATATCACTTTGACTAAAATTAAGACTACATATTTTAGTCGACGAAATGAACACTGCTTTTGGTAATGCTAACAATGTTACCATGGTAACCATCTGAAAGAAATGTAATGATCGCCTTTTGTTACTTGCTTTAGACTTTGTACATGAAACAAGACCGTTGTTATTGTGCTTCTTTCTGTTGATGTACGAACACTTCAAACAGTGTTTTGTAAGTTATAGTTCTTTGTAAATAGTTTGTATGTGGCATTATCATAGTTGTTCGTAATCAGTATTGCTCTGTTTTGGGGTATGGTCGGATGCTGCGGGTGTGTAGGGTCTATTTTGTTTTGCTGTTGTCTCCTTGTTGCTATTTTGTTCCTTTGTTGTTCCACTATGTTCTTGTGAAATTATGATTTTAATTAGATTTTGGGGGCGGGCGCTTATAAGCTCTTGCTTCGGCCCACTCCTTTTGAGCAGAGTGTTTGCTGCTCAAATAAACACATAAACTAAACTAAACTGGGTCTGAATGGGGCCCAAACCCGGTCTCCTCTGAACGCATCATGGCCCACAGAGGAATAATGGCATCTACCGACACGTATACAGTATGTTATGCTCTCCAAGGCAACACAAACACAGGCTCATATGATCTTCACAGTCAGCGCGTTGCAAAACCATCCTGTGTCCCCATGGCTGTTGTGGACACAGCTGTTATTTTACACCCTGCCGCAGCCGCACTTTGCTCTCATGGAAGTTAAGTTTCGATTATCTCTCGAAAAAAACAACGAACGCCATTTCCAGTCTTCTACATTTGTGTATCCACTTAATCACGCTCGACCCGCGAACATCCCCCGCTCTGTTTACCCTCGTATGAAATGACACCCCAACAACATGTCTCCAAACTCTCCCGTAGCTGCTTACGCATGTGGTAATGGACACTTTGACATTAAACAAATCCGCGAGTTCAGCTTTTTTCTTTTTTTAAGAAACGAAGCAAAACTGACAAACACAAGTTAAAAAGTGATTATGTATGATCTAATGAATAAGAAGTTGACCTGGCAGCAGGAGGGAGAGGCTCACCGTGCGGCAGATCTGCTCCGTGCGTCTTCTTCCTGGTCAAGTGCGTGCGCAATTACGCAACCCAGCAGCGCTCACCGGACACTTTATTAGGTACACCTTTTTTTTTTTCTAACTTCCTGAAATGTAGCAGCGTGTGTGTGTGTTTTTTGTTTTTTTACTTTGACGAGTATATCGAGTATTTTAACCTCTTAACCCCCACCTGAACCGAGCGCATTTTCTCCAGGTCGGCTTTAGAATCAGAATGAGAATAGTGTTACTTGCTATTGTTTGAGAACAGGTTCACAAACTAAGATTTTTCCTCAGTATAATCGTGCAACATAAAATATAACACAGAATTTAGATTTTTTTTAAAAAGCTATACAAACTTTAAAACTATAAGGCTATAAGGGCATGCATAAAGAAGATTCAAATAAATAAATAAAAAGTAAAATATGATAAGACGGTAACAATTTGACATAGAACAACAGCGCGAGTGTATTCGCAGATGTGCAGGTGCAGAAAGTGATAGCAGCGGATCTACAGGTAAGTATGGACATACCACATAATGCAATAGAGCTGTGCAAGTGGCTGGAACAGGTTATTATGTTCATTAGTCTGTAACTAAGTTATTGGATCTTGTTATTGTTCATGAGTCTGATGGCGGAGGGGAAAAACTGTTCAAGTGGCGGGATTTATGGGTCTGTATAGACCATAGCCTCCTGCCTGAGGGGAGAGGGGTGAATAGTCTATGTCTAGGTGAGAAGGCTCTGCTGTGATCCACCCCACACGCCTCCAGGTCCTGGAGGTGAACAGGTCTTGGAGAGATGGGAGCTCACAGCCAATCACCTTCTCAGCAGCACGCACAATGCGCTGCCCTGTCCCAGGAAGCGCATTGTGTCTTATTAAAATCTTAGTAACTAATATTTAAACAATATAAACTGATTGCCAAAAGTATAGGCAATTCTGGCCTTTTTTAACGCATAAAATGAATATTTTTTTTATACAGTACAAAATCATTTGTGCCAGTAATCAGCAAAAGTTTAAATTTATCTTTTCACCTGCAGCGTCTCACCTTCGAGAAGACGAGCGATCAACACAAACATAAAACCCTACATACACAAATACACTTAGTTGAAATGTCTCTAAAGGCACGGACCATAAATGAATTGATACTTTGATGTGTTTGTGCATCAGTCGTAGTGAAGCTTAAATCGTCGACTGGACTGGGTTTGGTTGAGTTTCGCTTCTGTTTGCAGAAGCTTCTTCTTGGCTCGTGCGGTCAGAATGTGGCACTGGACCCAAGCTAGAGCGCTCTTATGTAGATACAGACGCCGCCTCTGGAATCACCCATGTACGGTCAGTTCTAAGGGCATTTTACTCGAAATAAGAAAGTAAAACCACCAATGGGACAAGGGCAATTCTCTAACTCCATTGGCAAAGAAATGAGTCTCAAATAAAGACAAACTGTATTGAAACGAGTCTCAGAAATAATCCAGTGAAAATGCCCAACCACAGCTCAACTAGTCAAAACAACTATTGAGACAAATTGAGACATTTAAACTCATCTAGTTATTTTTTGTGTGCGGTGTTGATATTTTGAGCGCTAAAAGTGCTACAGACAGATTAATGTGTGCTTACTAACCTAAAGGTCGGCGATTGGTAGGGCTGGGAAGCGTTAGAGATACCAGAACGGTTTCGGAAAAAAAGTTTTGGTACTACTGGTATTGAAATAATGAAAGTAAAGCAGGTACCAGAAATAAAAATTCAATCTTTTAGATCCAAGTCTTGATGCTGTCGGTCCAAGGACAGCATTAAAGGAAGTGACTTGGTTGTTTCAGCTCAAACAAATGATTTTTATCCCCCATTTTTGCACAATTCCGACAAATATATTAAAAATATATTGCAAATTTTCCACCAAAGTGTTTTCACTTGTTCTGTTTTCTGGTTCTACATGACAAATATTTTGTATTGTTAATGTACTGTTATCTAAAAAAAAGTAACGGTACCCAGCCCTAGTGGGTGGATCCCAGCTCCGGCCAGTGTGTGGCGCCGTGGTGTCCTTAGGCAAGGAGTTGTTCTCACCGACTCCACTATTAACATTCATAATCAATAAACACAGGTCAGGAGAGAGTTTGAGCTACGATTTATTTTCTCTTTGGTACTTGCAGCTCTGAAAATGTACTTCAGTGTCGAACTTGGAAATTCAAAGCACTCTCTGAAGCCTTTAATAAAGTCTATTGCAGCCTGGAATAATAACGTTTAAATGTGCAACTCCGCCAAACAGTGTAGTGTTCCACGCTGGTGCTGTATGATTGTCGTAGCTGATGTTGTACTCGTAGTTGTAGTAGTAAATGGTAGTAGCGGCCTAGAGAAGTGCATCCAGGTCGAGCGCTGGCAGTGGCTCCTTCCAGTAGGCGGCGCTGTTGAAGTCGGGGCAGTCCACGGCCTCGGATCCGGCGCGGAGGGAGGGGAAGAAGTGCTGCACCAGTTCACACAGGTGAGGGTACCTGAGCGAAAACCAAACCACAGGGCAGGGGGTTAAAGCAAAACATTTTCATCTGACTGACATGTTCTTTCAACGGAGATATCACTGCATCAATGCACTCCACCGTTTCTCTAATATGCTCCTCCCATAGATACACTCCAAAATACAATGAACACAGGTACAATCATAGTTTCAGCTGGTCCTTTTGCTGTTGTCTAATATGGATAATTTTCTCAAATTAAGAATTATATGTGAGATTTTCAATAGGAGGGGTTTTCTCTGGGTGCATTTTTAGAGCTCACAATGGTCTAAGTTACACTACAAAAACTATGGGTTCAGGAAGTAAACCATCAATTTATTCCAATGTTGAAATCTGCTAATTTTCAATCTTGAATAATATATACTCAGGCTTATCTAAACACTGTAATGTTCTGTTTCATGGACAAAGAATAGAATTTACCAAGTGTTCACATTTACAGGTTTATAATTGAAGGGAAATGACTGTAGTTTGTACCAACAGAACATGTAAATTATTTTAGTATAAGGCTGCTGTAATAAATCAGAAATGATCAAGAGATTTCTAAACTTTCAGAAGCTGCAGTATCACAGTAATTTAGGTGGTTACTAGGGGTGTTGAAAAATATCGATCCGCCGATATACCACGATATTACGTCACGCGATTCTCGTATCGATCCAAAAAGCACCCGTATCGATATTTAAACATCTATTTTTGTGGAAATATTCATTGCAGCATCTCTCTTTGGTCCTGCAGTTTTACTCCCGCCTGCTAGATGGCAGCGCACCGCGCAGCTCGCTTGAGTAACACTAGAATCTAGTGAGAGTTAGAGAAACACAGGAAGAGTTTAGCATGAAAAAGAAAGAGCTATGAGACGCTCCGGGGCTCTTTTAAAACTCTACATTTGGCTTCACTTTGGCATTTACAGCAAAGACAGAGACCTGGATTATTACGAGAGCCACCAGCTGTGTGCAGATGTTGCTGAGTGTGTCGCCGCTGTGGTCGGAGAGGATTGATCTTCGTAGCACTAGCATGGATTTATCTTTGTAGCATTTTTTTACAGAATAAAACGAAGCCGAGGGAAAACTAAATACAGCAGGCTCATGTTAAACTTGTGTCTCGCCACTGCAGTACTTAGTACAGTACTGTAGTAGTTTCCCCTCGCCTTTGTTTGTGTGCTACTGCTAACACAAAAATATTTCGAAGAGATGAGTGCTATAGTCACGGTGATGCCCGTGTTGTCATTGTGTCCCTGATCTATGAGTGACACCCGTTGTGGAGTAGATAAGGTTTTAAATGCCCCGTCTGAGTTATTAGTTATTACTGATCGCTAAGGACTCCCAACTATAGACATACTAGAAAACGTGCATCCCCAGTGATTGGTTTCATTACTAGGTTTCCAAGAAATCTGTTTTCCTTTCAAAGTTACATAATCACCATAAACCCCACAGTCACAAGTGCACATTGGTGAAAAGCATTTATATCATAAGATAGGCTATATACAGGTGCTCCTCATATAATTAGATTAACATGAAAAAGTGTATTCAGTTCTGTTATTCAATTTAAACTGCTATATATGATAGACTCATTACATGCAAAGTGAGATATGTATAGCTTTTATTTGTTATAATTTTGATGATTATGGCTCAGCTCGTAAAAGCCCCAAATTAAAAATGGAATAAAATTAGAATATTTTGAAAATGGACTGTAAGCCATAATCATTAAAATTATAACAAATAAAGGCTTGACATGTCACTTTGCATGTAATGTGTCCATCATATATTAGTTTCACATTTAAGTTGAATTACAGAATTAAAGCAGTACTAAGTAACTCTTGCCCCTAGAGGCCATAAGCGCAACTGCAGGTGTCTTAGCAAGTTACGATTTTTTAACTTATTAAATGTCTTGGAGAGTAAATACTACGCTGACAGAAAAGGTGAAGGGAGAGAGCGGTGTTGTACATCCAGTTATACAATGGGAATATTTTTTTTCACTCAAACTTGGCTGTAAATACTGTTTAAAATGGCGTTAGCCCGCAGTCAGCTTTGCCCGTTAGCCTGTTAGCTTCTTCTCCGTGATTCTATTAGTGTGTATTGGTTGCTCCGCCCCGGTGGCAGTCAAGTTGCATGCATGGTTTTCTGTCCAGAGACACCAGGGGGAGATGAAAGACCCTCCAATCATCCCTTTAACACTTGTATTACCCCCACAGGGACTACGGAAAGGATTTATTAAGGTAAACACGTTACTTAGTACTGCTTTAAATGAACTTTTTCATATTCTAATTATATGATGAGCAGAGATGCAGAGATGGATGGATGGATGGATGAAATGTATTTGATCTAATGAAGGTGGACTAGTTTACTGAATAGTTGTTTCCACAGTAGTAAAAATAATCGCAATAGTCGTCTAATGCTTCAATATCGGGATATATCGTATTGTCTGTGTATCGGGATACATATGTATCGCCTGAGACTAGGCGATACACACCCCTAGTGGTTACAGTTACATGCACAGGTTTGACACATGAAACCCAAACACACCTAAAGAGACACACTGCCCCCACTGCTCACGATAAGATGAGTATCAGGACGTCTCGTTAGTTCTTTGCTTCATGAGTTGACTGTACTGTGGTCACACTTTAATGGTCAAGAATAAACTAATAACATTTGCACTCAAACACTACCGCTTTAGAAACGCTTTAGCACATTTTAACCTGTATAACCAGGTTGTTGTAACAAGCAATACGTTTGGTGAAGGATTTGTGCGTGTCACCTGAATCCCTGCCCGGTCTCCTCCTCTCGCTGCATCATCGCTGTGCCCTGCTTAGCTTCCAATGCCTGACGGGATCGGGCATAGCAAAGGCAGTATGACCACTTTTACTTTTACTGATTTCTGACAGATTCTATGTGACATTTTTCCCAAACTGGCCAAAATGACGGAGAACTTCAACTCGTGGTCAAGGGAAACGCAGAGCAATGATGGTAAATCTTTGACTCACGAGGACTTGTTGGACTTGGCCATCTCCTGGATCAGCTCTCCCTGGGGTTCACGGTGAAGATTCTGGTCTCCGGGACGCCCACCGCTTTGTACGCAAACACATCCTGAAAGAAATGAAAGACGGTATAGGCGTGGGAACCTCATGATACACCATAACGCTAACGCCGTACCCCTGGTTGGGAAACACTGGGATATACAGTATACTACGGCTCTACGCTCTGTGCTCTCAGACCTCTGTTCTGCTTTATGTGCAGAGGTTGGTCGTACTCAATTACATTTACTCAAGAACAAGTGCTTGAGTAACCTTTTGAGAAACTGTGCTCATCAGTGTAGTTCTATCATCCGTTCAAAGAAACCATCTTTTTCTCCTGGACCAGAGAGCCACGGCCTGTGAGAGCGTTCCCAGACAAACCAAATGGTACGGCCTAAAAGTCCAGACCAAACGGCTCTAGTGTAGATGGACTTGTTTTCCCTGTAGGAGATCACAGTTGTATAGATAGAGTAGCAGTAGTAGAGCTGGCTTACGTTGGTCCTGTTGCCGAAGGCGGCGTAGAAGGGCTGCCTCTCAGGGTTAAACAGGTCCCTGATGTCACTGAGGCAGGCCACTTTGAACACCTCCGGCTTCTTCTCTATCACCTCCCTGAAAGAAGAGACGATGACATGACTACAGCGGCCTCAGTCCCAAACACACCCGACAGAAAAGTAGCAAAGTCTGTTCTTTATACAGGCTATCTGCAGGGTTGGACATGTCAAATTTCAGACTTGTTAAGACATTTTTAAGACC
The DNA here is from genome assembly GCA_007210695.1 of Neogobius melanostomus. Taxonomy (NCBI): domain Eukaryota; kingdom Metazoa; phylum Chordata; class Actinopteri; order Gobiiformes; family Gobiidae; genus Neogobius; species Neogobius melanostomus. Next base: position 731,226 of record VHKM01000089.1, read on the forward strand.
ACAAAATCTCAAAATAAGACCCGTTTTTGAACGCGCAATATATAAATGGACTGTAAAGAATATCACAGTCACAAAAATCCAAGTGTCAAACTGTTGTTAATTAATATCACAGTGGGATGTACAAACTTAAGAACTTAATTTTTCTCATTAGGCATTTTAACAACCATTCAAGTTTAAACAACCCTAACCCATAATAAGAATATTGAGATTTCACAATTATTCACAATTATCGACTGAATGAAAGAAAACAACTGATATTTCGTTTTTTGTATTTAAAATGTTTTTTAATACTTGAACTCGTAACACAAAACACTGTCAACTTTACTCACTTTACTATAATGAATTATCATAATTATCATAAATATTGTTATTATATTATTATTATTAGGCCACAATCTAGTCTAGGTTTTACGTTATCTTAAAGGGGGGCATTATGTAAAATGGACTTTTTCAAGCTTTATATCATGTTATTATGTCATTCCCTCATTAAACACATGCCTGGAGTGTTGCCTTGGCTCATTCACATATTTTTGAGTAATCAATAAAAACTTGGACGGCAGCCATTTTAGGTGTAGCTATGCCTCAGTCCTCCTAGGAACGCCCCCACCTCCTGGAGACGCCTCTGGACCTTTTGTCACCAGCCAAGCCACCAACCACTGCTCCTCAGCTCAGCAGAGCCCCTCCCCGCACAGTAGTGTTGTTTAGATGCCACAGCAGTGTGCTGAAGGGGGCGTGTCGGAAAGCTTCTTAAAGAGACAGAGGCCTATTTCAAGACGTTCAGTACAGCCATTTTGAGAGAGCAATTTTATTCAAGGCAGTTATTTTAATTTACTGCATATACAGACCAACAGAAGGTTACGTCATCATTGTAGTATGCTATAGACTGGTGCTATGTGATTGAAAAAAGCATAATACCCCCTCTTTAAACTTATCCTGCCCGGCTTAATTCTGTGTCAGGTGTTTTGATGAACAGACTGAGGACGTAAGGACTGTGTTTGTGCTTTCACTTTCCATTCTGTCACGCTGAGCACAGCGGAGCGCGTTGGCTTTGTGTTTGCACCCTGAGCCAGTTGTGGAGAGTGTTTCCGAACATTTGGACCAACTTTATTGGGAAGTATTCAGTTCATTACCTTGACTTGGACATTTACAGCGAAGGATTATCTCCACGTTGTTTCATATTGGACATATCAGAGCATTCTGCAGCAACAATAACACCTTGGTCCTCTTTTGGATTCCTAAAGTAGTCCCACACTGCTGACTTCGATCGTATTTTTGGGTGCTTGAAGCTCTGGAGGAGAGCGTCCTTCTGCCTCGCTCAACTATCGGTGAGTTTACGCGCTTGTTTGTGGCAGTGGCCAGTGCGTCAGCGACTCAGCGTGAAAAAAGGAGGCGTGGCTTCGCCTTCGCGGACCATGTAAATAACCGTCACGGCTACTCGTCATCGGTACGCTTCTATGCATTTATTTGTCTATTTTTTTAAACGAAATTGTGAGCAAATAATTTGGTCAAAACACATGTTCATTTTAAGACCTGTTAACCAGGGATTTAAGACCAAATAGAATTTAAGACTTTTTAAAGCCTTAAATTTGGATTATTGAATTTTAGACTTTTTAAGACCCCGCGGATACCCGTTTATAGCAGCTTTGGGCTTCTTGTTATCGAAAGATTCTGGAAAAGTTAGGGTTTTCACTAAATCTGGTATTTTCCAGGTGTCTAAAGATTAAAAAACTTACCAATTTAGAACATTTTTGCAACGCAGAATCTGAAAGTGACATTGATCTTTATCAAGTGTGGGTTTAAATGACTTGAATTGAGAATATTAGTCTGGTTTTCACTCATTTAGACTTTTTTCCTGATCAAAACTTTGCTCGTTTCAGGATATTTCTCACTGGTTCTGAGGTGAGAAATCAGGAGCCACCAGGATGGAAAGTGAAGGCGCCTAACCACCCATACAGCCACTGAAAGGTCAAATATGCACTAATATCAACTTGGTTTGTTACATGAAAAGTTGCATAGTGCACCTTTAAAGCGGCTCTGTGGAGTTTAGCAGTTTTGTACTCGCTATTGCCCCCTCAGGCCAAACGCGTAACTGCAGCCTCGATGATAAGCTCGTGCATGAGGCGCTCAGGCTTTACGAGCACCAGAAATAACAGTCCCGTCCTGGTCAATTTACAGATTTGCAGGCGTGACTTCAACTGAGGTAAGAAACGTTACTGTTTTGTAAGATATTTAGACCAAATCAGTTTGAGTGAATGTTTTCCAAGATGTGATACTTGAGCAAATGCAGCAAAGTGAATTGAGTGAAGAAGCCAAATAATACAGATAAACGAATAATTGACGTTTGAAGGAGAGAAAAAAAACTTGTATACTTTGTATGCATAAACGCAGACCTAATTGTAATAATAAAATATTTCCACGGTAGAAATGCTACTAGGAAAAGCCAAAATCGTCTCTTCAATTTCCTGGCCCAAAGTTAGCGTAGCCAACTCGTAAACTATATTGTAAACGGCACATTTTTGTAGTCGTTTCACTACTTATAAATCCGTGAACAGTCATGCTTATTTTGCGGTCAAGAAAAGCTAACATTAGCAACATTATTTTTGCCATTGTAAATACAGCACCATTACCACTGTTACTACTCAAATGTTTTGTAGGTACAGCACATTACTGTTATTACTGACACTACTAGTCTGCTACTAATACCACACAACTTCTCTGTAGGTATAAAACTATTAGATCAACTATTTTGGTAACTTCCAAATATGATTTTTTATGGCTTGTTTCAGTGAAGTTTGTACAACATGCACGGACAGTCGGACACCGTTGTTTTGAAGCATCAACTACACTTTTCCCCCACGTATTTAGTCATAATTTCTTACCTTTCAAGCAAAAATAAGCTGCGGGTCTTTTGAGAGATTCTCTCAACATTTTCCGATGTTTACTCTGGTTCTTTGCTTCCGCCGACCAGACTCGACTTTCGCCTTTTTTGTCACACTCGAATAAACTCTTCGTTTCTTTTTGTTATTTGGGGTCTGGGCTGGAGTTTCGATGGTGCTTGAAGCCGGTCTCCTCTTATTCTCCGCTAAATCCATCCTTCTGAAGTTACCACTCGCGCTGCAGCGTCAGTATAGAGGAGATACAGCTAACGCTACAGCTAACGCTACAGCTAACGCTACAGCTGAGCGTGAACGCGCATGACATCATTACGCTGTTTGCTTGTTCGACCCGAGCATAAACTATTTAAGTGACTTTACAGGCATATAGAGACAATCACAGTGAAAAGGCCAGGGCTCATTCTACTCACCAGGGCATTGCTGGAGCATGTATGAGGAAGACATTTTAAATTTGTATACATTTATTTGTGGTTAAACTTATGTATAGTCCCTTTAAGTGTAAATATCTTGCCCCATTGACAGATTCACTAGCCCTGTGAGGCCACTCTTGTTGTTATAATGGGCTATACAAAACCATTGATTGATTGATTGATTACTTGTCTTATAACCAGAAGACGTGATAGATATGGTAGAGTGACCTGTGCAGGGCGGACACCAGGCTGCTGGGAGCCAACAGCACCGGTCCTTTGGGCAGCGCGACTCCTCTGTCGTTCACCCGGCTCAGGTACTCTTTGGTCCAGGCTGACATCCCGATGGCCCGCGCCGAGCAGTACAGGAATCGGTATCCGTTTCTATAGAGGACAACAAAACACCAGTGACCATGTCCATCCTCCCTGATAAACAGTTGCTGCATACTCGTGTATCTTGTGGTAGAGCTGTGCGATGCCGAAGTGAGTCCAGTCGGCCCCAATGGAGGTCAGGAAGTGTCCCAGAGCGTCGGACCTGCACATGAGGAACACGATTATCATATAGACTTATAGAAGCTTGAAGATATTGCGTTTCTGTTGCAGTATAGCAGCAGTAGTACTTGGTGATGGTGCCGTCGATGTCGGAGATGATGACGCGGTCGTCCCAGTTCCACAGGAAGATGGAGGTCTCGCAGCGACACGTGCCCTGGTACTGAGTGGTCACGCTGAACACCACCGAGTTCTCTCCGTCACGCAGGTTCAACTGCTCCTGAGAGACAATGATGAGGAGGAGGAGACGCTAGGTCAGTCACAATTTAGACTCGTCAGCACAGTTCCAACCGTCCCAACTGTCTCAGTGATACAAACTTTGCATCACTGAGACAGTTGTAGTTTCTTAAAATCAAGACTGGGGCAGATTTGGGTCATAAAACCTTAAATAACAGATGTATTAGACTATGGCAGCCCACCATAGTCTATTTTTAGCGGCCACTAAACACACAGATACTGCACCTTTGTAGAGCCTCTGAAAATCCCCTGCACGTCACTGTCCCAGCTTGTTTATTTACTTCCTTATCATCCTTTTCACAGTGGTGTCACTCCTCCGCCATTTTCCTCAGAGAACACATCACAGTGTGCTCTGAATAGCTCCTCAGTGGATATCCAAATGTCGTAATTGCGTAATTTAAAAAGATTACTAATAATTTTAAAAGATTTGCTGAATTCGCCATAGGCTTTAATGAAAACCCCAACGGAACATACACGTCTTTAACAGAAAAGGAGGAAGTGTGACGCCACGTGAAATGGATCAATTGGACATGAACGCAGCATGTGACGAACAAAGTAGAACTTCAAAACTGTTGCCCTGCAAATATGACTGGGTAATACAGGCCGTATTTATATTATACTATACTATATTACGGTATTACATTATACTGTATATAACAAAATTTTACCAAAGCTGTATCAATGTATTTTTTATAAAAAATAAAATAAAATAAATGTAGAGCAAAATGTTCTAATTAATTTGCACTAAAATGTGATTAAAAAAATTTAATAAAATCCCCAAAACAATACAAAGCAATCTAAATTGTGTTACACACAGTACTGTACATCCACCTTCCTGTACATGCAGCCATCATATTATTTTACATATCATACTATGTATAAAACACTGAACTTTAAACCATGACTGAGTTTAAAATGTTCAGCTCTCTAGTTCAGTCTTATAGAGTCTTATATAGAAATATACCCATTTGTTAATAGCACTGAGTTTGTTTGTGTGACTGAATGATGTGAATGGTGTGTGTATAGGTACGTTTTTAGAAAGAAATGAAAAATGTACTAGTAATGTCATTTTAATGTAGTATAGAAAGGCCCAACCAGGGGCTGGAATTGAAAATTAGCACTAGATATAAACTCCTTTTGCATCTCCTCAGCTACAAGCTTGTTTTGTACTATGTTGAAATGGACTGTCCCTGTTAAACAAATAGATAAGTAAATAAAATGTCCAAACACTCTGAGGAAGGCTTCTGACGAAACGCGTTAGCGTTTACTCTATGTTATAACCAAATAAAGAACTATGCGAGTAACTCTGTCTGGATATATGAACTACATCGATGTGCAACCCTTTATGGTTTTTCTAAAATGTATCTTTTTTGGGGGTTTAGCACTCGGAACATTTGAAGACGCGCAACTTCCTGGATACAAAATAAATGTTCCTTTGTTATTAGACCCCTTGGAGGATTTTATACTAAGTATGAACCCAAAAGTATTGTCTATTGGTCTTCCAACGTTCATAAATTACTAGATGAGGATTAAAACTTCATCACACACACACCACTAAAGCCTTTTTCCCAAATAATAACTATTAGCGTGGTCTAAAAACACATGAACAGGAGTGACATTTGGGTTTCAGAGTTTCCCCCTCTTCCTACGCCACTGATGTTCACAATCAGAATAGGTTTTATTGCCATTGTTTGAGAACAGGTTCACAAACTAGGAATTTTTCTCGGTGCTGCCGTGCGACATAAAACATATAACACAGAATCTAGATAAAAATAAGCTATAAAACTTTCAACTATAAGGCTATAGGGGCATGCATAAAGAATATTAAAATAAATAAGTACATTAAAAAGTAAAATATGGTAAGACGACAACAATTGACATAGAACAACAGTGGGATTGTATTTACAGATGTACTTATATAAAGTGATAAAGTGATAGCAGCAGTGTGGACACACCACACAGTGCAACAGAGCAGATTACATCCATGAGTCTGTAACTAAGTTATTAGTTATTATGTGAATAAAACCTGCTACTTTTTTTCAGCGTCCCTTTGTAAAACATCCACTTGACTATAATCACACTCTGACTACAGTCAGAGTGTAGTCTTGGGTCAGAAGTGGCGAGTGGTGTGTGGTACGTACGATCTGTCTGGAGCTGAGGCGCAGGGACTTGCGGTACATCTGGCTGTAGCACTGAGTCGAGGACGGAGCCTCTGGGGAGGAGAGACTGGGCAGAGCAGCAAAACGCCCCAGACCTGCTGCTTCATCACTGTCCACGTCATCCAGAGTGGCCCTGGGCACAATACAAGAGTGTGACGGACGCCTTTCCTCTTCATTTATCTAAATGATCAGGAAAACGTTTGAGGATTTCCTTTTGAAGTCTTATTTAAGGTGAGACGCTGCAGGTAAATATAGAAAAAAATGAAATGTAGAGACATCAGTTTGAAGCCTTTGCTGAACATTACTGATACAAATATGAGGCAAAAATGTATTGCAAGTTTTCGGTCACTTCATGTTTTCATTTAGAATAAGACATTTTATGCATAAAAATGGCCAAATATTGCTTATATTTTCAGCAACGAAATCTAATTTCAGTTCTAGTTTCACAGTTTAAGTTGAATGACAGAAGTGAATGCACTTTTTAACGATATTCTAATTTTCCGAGTTTCACCTGTATATAAGAACCTTCATAAAATAGTTAATTGTAAAACAGTTTCTTCTGCGATATTAGAAAATGTACACCGACTACCGCAAACTTTAAATCAAAAGGTCAGAAAAATAAAATTCACAGAAGTCAAAGGTCCAAAGAAATGTATTCTGTGCTCATTGCACTACATGTAATGTAAACATTTAAGTAATAGGCATTTGTAAATATAATCATTTAATCACCAGAGTGCATTTTAATATGAATTTATTTGAATAATATACATGTATATCAAGAGTAAAAAGCAGCCCTATGATGGACACAAGAGTTATAATGAGAGACATGGCACCACTTGTCTGTAAGCTCCTAAAACATGATACAAAGGATGTTGCCAATTTCCTGTTTAACATCACTATGTTGCAAGAGAGCTATTTATTTTCCAATAAGAGGAGCTTCATGTCTTCAACACAGTTCTGTAATCAGTTAAGGTGTTGAAAGAATATTTATATTACCATCTTTATTCTATGATTTTGATATAAGCCAATAGTCTTGATGGGACCTCAAGAGCTCATATTAGCATCTGTGTTTAGTGTCATTCCAGCAGACTGCCTCTGTATACGCTGCCCCTACAGGCCAAAGCTGTAACTGCAACAAGCTCTGCTGTGGCAATCAAACTCACAACAAACAGGCGCCACCGGGGTCCGGACCAAATAACCTGGAGGGCCGGAGTTTGAAAAGTCCTGACCTACAGTATCTGGGTACTTTCTCCAATAATGGCGAGAGTGAGCAATGTGATTTTAACTGTAAAATTCAATACAAGTATATTAAAAAAACAACAACACAAAACAGCTAAAAAAAATGAGGCAGGAATATATATTTAAAAAAACAAATCTGTGTGAAAAAACCTTCCAAATGTTTTTCAGTATAGACGGCAAAGTTTGAAGTCTGTAGGACAGGGGTTAAATCCAGCCCTCCAGCATAGAGCCTCTGGGCCCCTGGATGATTTTGACAAGTATTATTGCATAAATCAGCAATCAAATCCCTGCTAACTTACTCTAAAAATGTGGTGTTTTGACGATGTTGAAAATCGTCCCTCCACCTCTCAAACTTGCATACCCCTGCTGTAGGAGCTACTAAAGTGGAGATGTTGTTGCAAGAGTAGAATGAAAACCTCATTTGGAGAAAATGGACTTTTGTAACTTCTGCACATGATCGTGAGTACTGCTGCCTAAAGGAAATGACCATATTTAGATTACAGCGTCGTGTGGGAAAGACGAGGGAGCGCCGCCATGTTGGAGTTACTTCCTGGAGATGTCCGGCTCGCTAGCGACAAAAGGTCATAAAATAAGCCTTGTGAAGTTTTGTCTTTTTTAGACTAAGATGTTGAGGGAGAAAACTGGCTAAAAATCTACACATTGACCGCCGCATAAAAAATAATCAGTCAGCCTTCACCTGCCGCGTCTCGCCTTAAGGTAATTATAAAGGGAAGTGGACAGACGGCGCCGTGATAACTTACTGCACTGCTGGAGGGATGGAGGTCATTGGTTCATCTTGGTCCTCCCGTGAATCCTTCTGCACAAACAAAAACAGATCACATGGCCAATTATTCAGACTCCGATAATATCAAACACTGTTAATCCTGTATCCATAGAGTTTTGCGTACTTGGCTGTTGGACAGGCCTCTCCGTCTGAAGGGGAACCACCAGCGTCCGGACTTTTTGGACATTTTATCTTTGACCAGCTGCTCCACTGTGCTCTAAAAGAAAAAAGAAAAGGAACTCATGAAGTTATCGCACTTTCTCCAGGAAGCACAGAGCGACCCTGCCTTTTGTCTGGTATTTGGTCAACATTTTAAGCACACTTTGATCACTTTTACATTTTGTTGCTTGGAAAAAGCTAATTTCCCTTTTTTTGACTTCTGTTTCACACGCTGGAAATCGCTTCAGTGCATCACTACATTGGATTTTGTTTAGTTTTTGAATAAGTGAAATCTGTAAAAATCATAATGTGCAAATCTCCGGCACCTTTTGCAGTACATGTTTATACGTTTTATCAGGCTTCTCTGAGGTTTATTACTTATATTACTGTAGGGCCTTGAATCATCATTGTGAACTGTATTCTCCAGTGGGACGGCCTTCTTTGTCCTCCAGGAGGAAGGGTCATTGGTAAACTTGTATTTATAAGGTCATGCTTGGTCTACTGCCCTCCTACATCTGTAACTTAATCACACAGAGGACTCTGTTGACTCTGACTGTTTGTGTTCAAATGATCATTTGTTGCTCGATGTTCCATTTGCAGCACAGAACTGTGTGCACTCTGCTCCTTCTACAAAGAACATGTTGCAAAAAGACTTCTTCCATTGAACCCTTTTCAGTCCAGAGAACTTGAGATGGCCTCTTTAAATTGTAACTTATTTTGAGATTTGTAATTGATATTGTAACTGGGGATCTTTTGCTGCCTCTCGGCCCAGAAAATAGGTTTTTAATCTCAATGGACTTTCCTGGTTAAATAAAGGTTAAATAATAAAGAAAGAAAGAAACAAAATGTGTCAATATTTATGAATGAATAAGCGTGTAGGAGTTACTTCCTGGAAATCTCCAGCTCGCTAGCGGCAAAACGTCAACAAATAAGCATCGTAAATTGGTAAAGTTTGGTCTTTTTAAACACTCACATTAAAAAATAAAGGTGTTAAAGGCACTATACCTGATTTTTTTTTCATCTAGTAGAGGAGCAATTTTTATTTGTCCTGCTTTAGTATATTGTAAACTTACATCTTTGTGGGGAAAACACATTGCATCTAATTCTAAAGGGGTGGGAGGGGTCTGTGATTGACCTGGATGTTAAGTTAAGTTAAGCTGAGCCTGCTACTCGTAAGTCCGAGCATGGAGTTCCGACAGCGAGCTAACATTCCACTGGGACAACTCTACAGCCCTCTCTGCACACCAGAGAGGCATCGTGGCGACTCTACAGCTGAGCCTGAGACTGCTCTGAGGCGCTGGGCTATTTTATTAGAGTGTCTCCACTGTCATTTACAAAGCTAGCGACAGAATTTACCGATTGATTTACGATGCAGACTTTTTCCTGTATTCTGTGAAATGTATCTCAGTGTCCTCAGCAGAGAATGTGTGAGATGTAGAGACGTGATTATGTGTAATACAAAGCTTTATTTTATTTTGTTTACAGTAAAGCACAAAACATGTCACAAAAAAGAAGAGTCTTCCAAATACATATTATTCGGTACACGTTTAACGCAGAGGGCGGCACACAGGATTTAAACAAATAGGCACTAAACTGTGAACATACTGACTGAGACATGTAGACAACACTATTAGATACCCATTTATACAATTATCTGCAGAAAAAACTGGATTCGCCGCTTTCATTATGTCATATAGCCAACTAGATAACAATCATGCCCACTGTACCTTAGGGAGGTTCTTCTGAAAAGCTGCCATCGCTAAGACCATGGGACCAGCCACTGCCCAGTTGTAATAACTGCAGACAGGAAACAATAAATGAGCAAAGGTCAATCCAAATCAAAACTCCACACAAACACGAGTGCAGAGTGAGGGGGTCTCACTTGGAGTTGACGCAGACCACAAGGTTTGGGTCGTCGATCACTCCTGGGTTGTTGCTGAAGTCCTGATATGTCACGGAGCGCTCCATAAACTTCTCTGGACAAACACAGAAACATACTTATGGACTGAAGAAGATGAGGAAGAAGAACTAGAGTAAGACGAAGAAGAAGCAGAGGAGGACGAACAAACAAGAAGAGAAAGAAGAAGAAGGGAATGAGAAGGTAGAATACACAGTAGAAGAAGCAGAAGAAGAGGAAGGCGCAAACAATGAAGAAGCAGAGAGGAGGAAGAAGAAAAAAGAAGAGGAAGACGAAGAAGAGAGGAGGAGGAGGAGGAAGATGCAGAGGAAGAAGTAGCAGAAGAGGAAAAATGGGAAGCAGAAGAAGGAGAGGAGGAAGAAGAGGTGGAGGATGCAGTAGAGGAAGACGACAACACAGAGAAAGAAGAGGAGAGGAGGAAGAAAGAAGAGGAAGTAGAAAAAGAAGTAGAGGAGGAAGAAGAAGGATAGACAAGAATGAGGAAGATGAAGAAGAGGAAGGGCGCAGAGGAAGGAGCGAGGAGGAGAGGAGGAGGAAAGATGAAGAAGAATGAGGAAAAGGAAGGAGAGGAGGAAGGAGAACATGAACAGGAAGACGGAGGAAGAAGAAGGAGGAAGAAGAAAGGAAGAGAGGTGGAGGAAGAAAAAGAAGGAGGAAGTAGAGGAGGAAAGAGAAGGAAGGAAGGAAGGAGAAGACGAAGAGGAAGATGCAGAGGAAGAAGAGAGGAGAAGAGGAGAATGAAGAAGAAAGATGAGTAGTAGTAGTAGTAGTGGTAGTAGTAGTAGTAGTAGTAGTAGTGGTCCTAAAGTACCTTTATTGATGACGCTGTTGCCTGGTCCACACAGGGACAGGCTGACGTCTGCAGAGTAGGACATAGAGTCAGAGAGATAATCTGTCCCACTGTCCAGAGCTGTAGTGCTCACAGGAGACTGAGATGATGAGAGAGAGTCTGCCCCCGCAGGCTGGGAGGACTCCTTACCACTGTGGACACGTCAGACAACTTCATATGAGCCATCGATTAAACCCATAACCGGCTTATGTGCATTTTTACGAATACAGATAAACAAGTACATTTTGGGGAAGTAGAGAGCGGCCACCTCTGGGTCCATGGAAGTCAGATCGTCCAGATAAATGTCAGAACTTCCAAGTTGAAGTTTATCTGCAACAAAATGAAAGGTAATGTAAGACCCACCAGGACAAACCGTGTGCCACCACAACTTCACAGTATAGTATTGTAAGTGTCTTCCATTTTCTTTAAACTTACAAAATAACATGTAGTATTGTCTTTAGGGGAGTACAGCTTAAAGTCGTACCTTTTTTCTTGTCCTGTGTCTCGGATTTGGACGTCGTGCCGTTTTGCTCCTCTCCCTCACTGATTCCACCGGCCCCAGCGACGACGTTCCCCTCGGATTGAGAACTGCAGTCCATGAGTTCCTCGTTTATTCTCTCGTTCTCCTCCTCCTCTTCCTCTCCGATCACCTGCTCAGTAATCCGTTCATCCCGTTCACGCGCACTCTCTTCTCGACTGCCCACCGACTCTGCCCTGTGTCCGCCGTTTTGTTGACAGGTGTTTTCGGTGACTTGGGCCAAACGTGTGCTGGATACATGTGTCATGCAACTCTTATCACCAGCACAACTGCTCATGCTCAGTGAAAGATTACATTCAGAGTCCGTATCGACACTGGGATGAAGCGTGAAAGGTCCTGGCAGGTCACTGGAATGGTTTTGTGTTGAATGGTTTCTTATCGAGGGAGGGTAGTTGCTGAAGTCCAAGGATCTAGTCCTGGCTTTGGGCCGAACCACGCTGACCCTGCTCGCTCGGCTGCAACTCATGGTCACGGGTTCGATTCCCAGATCGAAGGAGTCTTGCCGCACAATGGTTCTGAAGTGAGAGGAGGCGGAGAAGTGGAGCGGGGAGCGCGCCGAGTGACACGGCTGTGGAGAGGAGTAAGAAACAGGGTTTAAGACCCAATTCCAAGTCTCTTTTGTACCCCTACCCTTAGCCCTAAAGCATGTGTTTCGGGAGCCTCCTGGGGAAGAGCTTGGACACGCTGCAGGGACTATGTCTCTGAGCTGAGGGGCAAAATATGAAGCTGGATTAGAGGGTTAGCGGGGTTAATTTGGGGTTAACCCTGGTTTTGCCGTATGCTGGACAATTTCTAGCAGGGCAGATCTCCATGGAAACATGCCCTTAGCACAGAACCTGCTCTGGACCAGGCTCATGGTGCGCTCTAGGCAAGAGGACGACGCTTTGACCAGTCAGAGGAGAGAATGCTCCGCTTTGTCAACCAAACTCTGTGGTGTGTGGAGGGAGGAGCAGAGAGGGAAGAGGAGGAGGCACCTTAAGCAGCGACGAGAGGAGGCCATTTATTTGAAAGCGCGCATGGATTTTATGAAGTCCGACATCGTGTTGTAACTTTTTCTACACCTCTATGAGTTGGAAGTAACAAAATGATTTAAATAAAAGTGAATGTGATGAAAGTATGTTATACTACCCTTGCATGGCTCTGCCATACTATTCCCTGTCCATTCCACAATAGTCTGGTAATGGAGCAATTGGAGCAGTTTGAACGTGCACAGATTGCCAGTCAAATAAACCAATCAGTAATTATCTCCAATTCACAAAATATGAACTGAATATAAACTGACGAGAGACTTCTTCCTCCATGATTAGTTTTGGCTAATAACTTCTGCACGCGTCACTGTTGATAAAACTACAACATAGCTTTGCAGTGAGTGACGTAACCTTGTCAATTCTCTGCGACGGTCGTGATTGGTTCGGCCTCAGCCGTCAATCAGCCACTTGTTTTCCGTGTGTGTCCTGCAGATCCACCTTCTTTCACACAGAAAAGAAGTGGGTGTGGTTTGCCAGGCTAATACTACCCCAGGGCAGCTGTAGTTACAATAGTAGCTTACCACCACCAAGTATGGAGTGAATGAATAATGCAATGTAAAGTGTCTTTGAGTGTCCAGAAAAGCACTGTATAAAAACAATGCATTATTACAGGGCTCGAAATTAACTTTTTTTCTTGGTAGCGCTCGTGCTCCTAATTCTGAAATTTGGGAGCACAGTCAAAAATTTAGGAGCGCAACCAAAAAAAAACAGGGAAGCTTTTAACAGGGATGAAGGGAATTTAAACATATCACATGCCACTTCCAGCCTTCTGTTGCATTTTAGATGTATTATTTTAGCTGTTTGCAATGATTCAGCAATCTACAAAACTCATACATTTTAACATTATAAATGCTAGATTTTGTGCCTCCCAACTGCCCCCAACCCCCGACTTGCTCCGCCCCTGCTTCACCGCACTTCATCATCTCGTCTCTCTGCACCTTCACTCTCCTCACCCTGTGCTGCTGGAGAAAGCTCCATAGGTCGCACTACACGCGGCAAACTCCCATGCCAGAACCATAGAAGAGTTGTTAAACATTGCGTCTGTGACTTTACATTTTGTATTTTGCGAGAGTGGCGATACGCGCAGTTCAGACTCATGCTATTCATATAATATATTTGTCATTAGTGATGGATTTTGATATTCAGATTAACTGTGTCTGTGTCTCTGCTGTGAATGGCAGTGTTCCATAAGAACGCGCTCACAGAGACAACTCAGCCAACGGACAGCACGCGTTGTAGTGTCACTTATCCAGAGGAACACATGTCTGGGTTTGTCTCCCCGGGTAAGAGAAACTAATACAGGAGTTCAACTATCTTTGTAGTACAGCCCTCTGGGATCCCCCCACAACAGCTGCAGGAAGTGTGTGTGGATAGGAAAGTCTACTTGGACTGCCGCCTCTGCAACCCGACCCCGGATAAAACAGAAGAAAATGGATGGATCTTCCATTGACTCCTCTGTTACTGTCACAGGAGGCTTCAGACCTGACCCTCACCATGACGATAACAGAGATGGACCAAAGATCGAGCTTGATTAAACTTTGATTAAATTAACAGCATTTATTAAAAGTCTAGATCGGACATGGCGCTGGTTGATGTGGCAAACGTGGCAGCCATCGTTCCAACATATTATGACCATGTCCTATCTAGAGTTTTATTAAAGATTTTTAAGCCATACCATCTATGCTGCTTGCTATTTCAATGAATCTTCTATAAACACACTTTCTCTTTAGACAATCAACTCCAGACGATGCCTCTCCCATAGATACAAAAAGGAATATTACGGTATCAGCTACACTTGAGCTGGGCTGTTTGCACTGACCGTGGGGAAGCCGCCCCAGTTCCACTGCATGTCGGGCCCGGAGGATCCTCGAGGGCTGACGTACAGCTCCGAGTCGCTCTTCGGAGACGAGGGGCGGCTCAGGAACACGCTGAAGAGAGAGGCAGCGTACACGTTAACGCTCACATCTTTACAGACATAAACACATGTTAAAATGAGGTACTTTTATTGGTTTACTTTTCTGCCGGGCTCTGCTCTGAGTCCGAGTGAGCGTGGGCCTCTCTGCTCTGCGCACCCAGCGGCTCGGGGGCCTCACAAATGGAGTAGTAGATGGATTTACTACAAACACATAAAGCACACCTTAAAAACATACAGGATGGCGGTGAATACACGACAAACTTGCTTTATATTTCACCTTCCTATTTCAAAATGATAAACTATACTTTAAAACAAAGGAGAGCTGCATGTATTCCTCCGTGTATTAGAGTCTGGGCTGGTGTTTTGAAAGCGGAATTCACGAGTCATCCGCGTGAAACTAAAAGTGGCACGAAACATTAGCCACAATATCATCCCCTAATACCCAGATTCTGAACGATAGCATTTTTTAAAAATGACTTGTACACCTTTGTAAGATTTGAAACAAATGCTTTTGATTGATCTATCTGTCAGAACAGAGCACTCAAGCTGTAGAGTGTTTAATACTTTTTCATGAATGTGCACTTGTGATTGCGATGTTGTCTGCCCACCTCATCTGCAGAGACTCTGGACTCTCCCTCTCCTCTGCGTCTCTCTCCTCTGATGAACTCTCCTCTTTCAGGTGAGAGTCCGAGCGCACCCGTTTCCGCCGGCGTTTTTTCCGCCGTGCGCCGCTTCCGTTGGCCATGGCGCCCTCCACGGGCTCGTCCAGCTGCTCCAGCGTCTCTCTGGGGAGGGGGGAGGTGCAGAGGTGGGTCGGCACCTCAGACTGGAAAGAGGACATTTTACTGACACGGGGACAGTTACAAGTCCCTCAGGCTTAACACATTTGAACACCATTGTGTTTTAGTTTGACCATTTTGTGACGTTTATAGTTTCACTTCCTTATTGGACACTGAAGGGAAGTGACATAGATAGAGGTGAACTGTTTTAATCTGTTGCCATGCCAACAGTGCTGCCACAGATTACTTTCTACTCCTGTAAAAACGTAATTACTTTACTGATTACTTGGTTTTGAAAGTAACTAATTAGATAACTCGTTACTTTATTATAGAGAGTTTAGTGTGGTGATTATATTCTATTATTTAAGATTATTCCAATGTTGTTTGGGTTGGCTAATCCAGCCCTGACTGAATCAAACACAATGATAGCACGTTCTTCTATAAACGCTTTGATTTCCAGATGTGCCTCAAAGGCAGCAGAGCGGACAGCTGACTGAGTCTGCCCCACCCACTGGAGCTCCATGGGGAACATATAGTATTAAACCAGGTCAAAACATGTGCATTTTGGAAGAAATTCTCTCACAGAATTGGTGAACTTCAGACCCCCTTTGTTGTTTCTCATATGAATTCGATCTGAAATGTGCAACTCACCTCCAGATCCTGGTACTCCTCCACAAAGAAGGCCTCTCCGTTGTCTCCCAGCTTCATGTGCAGGTCCACAGGCTCCCCATTGATCTGTATGTCCACCTGAGAACGCACCACTTTGTTTGCTTTTTGACTCATTAAAGTATTGTGCCAAAATGAGCATTTACAGTTGCATGCACCTAAATATCTTAATATTTTATGCCATAAATTCATTTAAAAAAAAGTCTGATCCAAAGCACATTCAGCTGCATGTTTTGAATGAATTATTTGGTCAATTTGTCAAATATCCAAATGTTACTCCATTCCTTGGCTTGATCTAATGCTTCCAATTTTTTTGAATCGAGAAATGCATAGATTTGTTGCATTTAAGGCGTTGAAAAAAGAATCTGAATTTTACATAAAATACAATCCAACTGTCCGAATAAGAATATTCTGTGACCGATTTCTATCAGTGTGTGTGATTTTGGGCCAAAATAGCAAAGGAAACGCTTCAGTGCTGATCTTCATGTAATCCAAGTTTGAATTTGAACGAAAAAATGTAAAGACAATAAACATTAGAACTTGTATTTCTTGTTCAGCACATTAGGGAGGTCGTTTATCAAGCGTTTGCTCATTTGCAAAATGAGTGGCACGTGCTAAAGTGGATCAGCAGAAGATTTATTTGCACATTTTCGACTCTCGCATAGGGCCGGGTACCGTTAAAGTTTTTTTTTATCGATACCAGTACTTTAAAGCTACTTTTTTTCGATACCTATAACTAAAATATTTGTCATCAAGAACCAGGAAACGGAACAAGATATGCAAATTTACGATATCGGGTTCATCTCCAAAATTCATGCAATGGAGAAATTCATTCTCCATTGCAGTGCGACTGTCCTCATGGGCTTAATCAGTGTATGGAAGAGTTTTGCCTTATTCACGAGTGCAATAAAGGAACCTCAAAGCGTTTTATGCGAGCCGCCATATGCACTCATCAAATTTCCCATTAAAAGAAAAGATCAGAACGTCGTGACGAATGGATTAAATGTGTAAGTTTGACATATAGCTAACTAGTAATGCTATTTGTAACCAATACGTCTATTTACTTAATTCTCGAAGACCTCACAGTCACTGATTACCATGACAATGGACAGCGCCATTTTAGCGTGGTTTCCAGTTGCCTGACATAGCCATGGATCAATCATGAAATACCATAGACATATTTGAAATACCCTACATCTGGCAGGGAAAGCGGTGCCAATTTTAGCTACTAAACGAAGCAAAGCTATAACTAGATAAACTTAGACACAGCCGCGGTCTGCGGCAGGTCTGAGGACTAAACCAGGACGTAGACTACACCGGTTACAAATCAGGACTGAACCATGACTGAATAAGAAACTAGAGCTTTTAGACAAAGAGAAAAGCACAACACAGCAGTGACAACAAGAAAGATATAGGCTATTTACCTTTAGCGACAGACCCAGAGCCTGAGCTCACGTGCTGTTGTTATTAAGTTTACTCCAGCTGCACCGGAGGAAATCAAACATTTGTTTGTGGAAGAGTGAGTGCTCACTCTGTATTAGACATTTTTGGTAAAGTTTTGGTAATTTATTAGTGACATAGTGAGTGCTCGTACTGTGTAAAGATCTTTGACATGTGAAGTGCTTTTGCTTTGTCAGAGCACAGTGTGTTTAGAAAAGTTTAGCTTGTGGCTGAAAGAAAACGGTGTCATGATGTGGATCTGATCTGTCCCTCAGGAGGTAATACTGTCATTTCTCTCGTTTTAATCACTGCTTAAAACTGCTCTCAAAACATGAAGTTACAAGTGACGCTGCTGCGGCCTGTTGCTTTCTGTTGTGCCAAAACCACGCTTAACTGGTTGCTACGTGTTGCTATGTCAGACTGCACAATGTCATACCTGATTTCGGCCATTTGTCATGTTGTTTTCCATGCCAAATGTAGGGTAATTCTTGATTTATCCATGCCTATGTCAGGCAACGGGATACACGCTAAAATGGCGCTGTCCGTTGTCATAGTAATCAGTGACTGAGTACACACCGTCTTCGAGAATACAAACTGTTCTTTTTTATTATTTATTGGTTTATCAAGGGCCACAAGTTCTTTTTTCTCTCCCCAGTAACACTGTGTCCCGTTTCTTTCACAATTATTTTAAAACATGGATTTTCAACGCTCAAAATAATCAATATCTGTGTCACACTCAGTCATGTACACAGTTTGGGATACGAGCTGGGTAGTCCTGACCTTTAACCTGGACCAGCATGCTTTGCGCTCGGTGAAATGCTGAATCCGCTTATCGGGAGAAATTGTGGCAAAAATGACGAAAACGTTTGTAAAAAAAAAAAATGGTGCAAAAATAAGGAATAAATTGGGAGAAAAATAGAGAAATAGGGAAAATATTAGTAATAAAAAATGAGTATAAATGAGGGGAGGAAAAATCAGGACAAGAAAAAAATAAAGATACTTGGTTTTCGATACCGATACCTGAAAGATACTTTTTTTCGATACCTATAACTAAAATATTTGTCATCAAGAACCAGGAAACGGAACAAGATATGCAAATTTACGATATCGGGTTCATCTCCAATGTCAAGAAATAGCTGAAAAATGGGGAATAATTTAGGAAAAAATGGGGGGAAATTGGGAGAAATTGTGGCAAAAATGACGAAAAAGTTTGTATAAAAATAAAAATAAAAAATAGAGATAATAGGTAAAATATTAGTAATAAAAATGAGGGGAGGGGAAAACACATTTTTGAAAAAATTGGGAAAAATGGGGCAAACATTGGGTATTTTTATATTTTTTTCAAAGGGGAAAAAAAAAAGATTCAAAATTGGGAGGAAAATCGTTTATTTGAGCTGAAACAACAAAGTCACCTCCTCTTTAGTCCCTGGACCAACAGCATCAAAACTAGGACCTGCTTTTGATACTTTGGATACCCAGCCCTACTCTCACTTACATGTCAGGTTTGGGTCCCTAATACTGTTATACACGCACAATTCCAAATGCTACATGCGGCGCATCATGCCCATAAAACTCTACATGCTACTTTCCAGCTCCCCATTTAGCACATGACTTGATAAATAACCCCCTAAATGTTTCGAATCGAATCAAAACGAAGAATCACATCGAAATATGTATGGAATCGTGACTGAAGTGGGCCTTTAGGTGTGCTTCCCCCCCCCCCCCTCCTCACCACTTTCTCCTTGGAGCGCAGCACACCCAGTTTGCCAAAGCGCACGTGAAAGGGCGAGCATTGGTACGTCCCGTCGGGCTGCCGCACCACGATCACGTCGATGCCCCCAGTCAGCGTGGCCGGGTTCAGACCGCGGTACATCTCCTTCATCGTCCCGAAAACTGACGCCACGATGTTCATGGTCTGGGCCTGAGAAACACACATGTTCATTATTCAAACTGCAGACTGACTCAACACTTTTCTCCCAAACAAACTCAAGGATGGTTGTCAATAAAACTGCTTTGGCAAGTAAAGGTAAAGTAAAGCTGTGGAAATGTTCTTTGTGCTTGTTAACAGAAATAGTAAGCAGACTCAGTGCTAGCAAATGTAAATATGTCCGCTTGTAGCCCTGGGCTTGTTTCCATCTGCTGCAGTTCAAACGAAACAGAGTTGAGCAATGTCACAAGCTCAGACAATATAGCAGACTTTTTCCATAATAAAGTGATGACTCAAGAACCTGCCTTGAAGATGGACAATTCCTGTACGACTGAGAGCCTACAGAGACATTTAATGAAGTGTTAAGAAGTGTGAAGCGCATTAACACAACAAAATGTACCAAAGTGCTGTGTAACTGTTTCTGAAAAAATTAAAAATAGTGCAAGATAAAAACGATATGGACCAAAAGTCATATCCCGATATATTTTGGTTGAATATCGATATATATATCCCCATATTTCTTCCGCAAAGTGAGAGCTGTGAAATGTTAAGTCAAAGCCAAATACGAGTAGTTTTATTGAAAACTCTCTATGAAATGTAAACATAAACACTGTATAGCAAAGCTCTGTAAAGTGCACATTAAAAAACAACAAAAAAACATCTTAAATAAAAATAGCCTAGAAACTAAAATAGGTCAGTCTTTTTCCTGAGGGCAGCATTTAAATATTAAGAGATAACAAAATAAAGTGCTCAGTTTAAGCTAACTTTTTTTTTTAAATCAGCTTGAGATACGCGTTTCTTTTTGTTAACTTAATAGCTTATCTGAATTTGAAATATCCCGATATACACAATATGGTCTAATTCCATATCTCATTAAAAAATATATCGATATATCGATTAGGGTTGGGACGATGGACGATATCATCGTCCATCGTGATGGATGAGCAACATCACGATGGAGAGCAACCATCGTGATACCACGCCCCCTCCTGTCAGAAACACGCGCTGATCTTCTGTCGGCCTTTGGCCGACAGAAGATCTTTGCTGGGATTGCACTGTAAATTAAATCTGGAATATAGCCAATATGCACGCTAGTTTAAGTAGCCTACCAGAAGCCCGAAGACATGATGTGTTAGCCGTAATTATTAAAATAAAGACGCAGTGTTGCTCTATTTCTGACGCGCGGGGCTCTCTCTCTCTCTAAAAGCTCTGCTGTTAACACCGTGTGGTTTCGCTTTGCTTTTCGTACGGAAACTAAACAGTTTTAAAATGCCGCGATGGATCTCACATCGGAGCTGAGAGCGCTTGGGTTTGGATGTTCTCACGAAGGACTGAGAGAGGAGAGAGAGAGGGAGAGGAGGGAAAGAGGTGCGGTGCAGAGCACACGGACCGCGGCGCGTGGAGCAGCTTCAATAACGTAGGCTACGACGCAAACTTCTAAATATTGTCCTGTTCACCCACTGTTTCTTAAACATTACGTTAAAATTGAGCAAAAGCAAATAATAAGCTCCGAATTACAGCTGTATTAGTGTGATAAGAGCCTTGTTATCGAGGAGCAGATGAAGCTCTAAATAAGTAGAGTTTTAACGCATTTCTATTGCAAAATTCGTGTTCCATGACTGTTCAGATCATGTTTAGTTTAGATACATTTATCCTGCAATCTCACATTTTTCCTAACATAAATTAAATTCAGCCTATATAATTCAGCCTATAGTATATAGGCTATGTAAATTAAAAAATGCTTATATGGACGATATCATCGTCCATCACAATGGTTCACTGTAAACATCGTCAACTGCCAATTAAGGGGACATCGCCCAACCCTAATATCGATATATCTTAAATATCGATATATCGCCCAGCCCTAAAACGGAGGCCTTTTGCAAAACATAATTTTAATAAATACTTCAAGAAACAAAACCTTGAGGAAGACTATTGTGATTAGTTCATCCTTTTAACTTCAATACATCCTTCCTTAACTTAACATATTTCCTAAAAGTATTGAAAGTATCAATACTTTGATAAAGTATCAATATTTGGTATCAGCCCTACTGATAAAAAGATTTTAAAAAATTGACTTATTGTTCACATTAAAACCAGGGCCCGACCGATATGGATTTCAGGGGTCCGATACTGATATGAAGGGGTTGGCCTGGCCGATATATTGGCCGATATTTTAAGTAATTTAATTTGGTGTAATTTTGTTTTCATCTCTCAAATAGCCTATAGCTACACATTAATTGATATTGTAAAGGTTTCAATCATAGAAATATATCTAACAGAGGCCGATAATGTTTTTTTCTGAGGCCGATATCGATTACTGGGGATTTTGATTGGAAAAAACAGTAAGTCTCTCTCTCTTATGGTTCCGAAATTATACACAAAGGTCTACAACATAGAATGTGAGCCAATATTGTAAAGTACCTCATATCGGCCGGCTGATATATCGGTCGGGCCCTTATTAAAACATTCGGACCTTATAGTGTGTTAGATTTACCAGCAGCAGATCAGCAGCTAACCAAGTTGTTCTACTTTTTTGTTTTTGTAGCTAATGTCTATGTTAGCGTAAATAAAAAAGGAGAAGCGGCGTTCGATCCCAACGTGTGCGGACACTAGTTAGCAAGTCGGCTAGTCCGGGAGACTTTTCAGAGTCCGTTAGCCTGCTCAATGTGTTTTTCCTATAGCCATTAGCATTATCCATCAAACATCGCAAATTATGAACGATCCAGATGTTTTCAGCTGTTGTCAGACCATCGACAACATTTAGGTCAGAGCCTCGTTAGAAATCAGTAATGGTACAGACCATGGGAGATTTTACTTTTGATACAAATTAGAGTAAAAAAAAAAAATAATAATAAAATAAAGTGTCGTCTGAGCTAAATGCTAACTCAAATTCAGTTCAGTGTCTACTTTTTGTGGCGGTGGAATCATATCCAATGGCCACTAAACATCTTATAGCATTAGGGATAAAGAAACCACAGAAATGATATAAATGGCATGAAACGGACACAACGCAACAAAATGCATTTGTAGGAACAGGCTCAGATGGCTAAAGGCATTTCTCTGATTTCTATGCCCACAAACATGGCGGATTTCCATTGTAAGTGTATTTAGAATATTCCTTCTAGAACTCTATCAACATGAAGCCAACTAAACAAACAATGACAATGACAAATGCTTAGATCTGAATAAGAAATGCCGTATTTGACCACTTTAAATATCCATTGTCTTACTATAATGGCATGCGAAAGGAAGAGCAGAAACTCCCTAAACTAAAAATAAGTTTAATAATGTTTTATCTTGCTGTTATGGCCTGCTTCCGCTGGTCATTACAAATCAAATAGAATTGGAGCAGGCGAGATGTGGACCTGTTATAGGGCTCCCCTCTCAACGGGCTCATAAATCTTGTCTTTTTAAAGCACCACTCAGTATAGGATTATAAAGCGGTTCACAACATTAACTAGTTAGGGCAGCAGGGTGGGGACTCACTGGTGGGGGGCTACCGCCCTCTACCAGCTTGAAACATAATACCCTGGCTTTTTAACGCACCTCACAAATAGGGAAAACAATCAAAAACCACTGACAGAACAATCTTAACCAACATTATTACAGTGGAAGCAGGTATGATAGAAATGAGAAACATGATACATTTGAAGATGATACTTTTGAGAATGCTATTATTGTCATTGTTATTATGGTGATGATTATGTAAGGATTAAACAACGAGGAGCCGTGCATTAGACGGTTATAATGCACGACATGGAGTCAAGAACACCACGACGTGCAGCGGAGTGGTGTTACTCCGCGAAGTGCATTATAACCGTCTAATGCACGGCTCCGAGTTGTTTAATCCGCTTATACCATGGTCCCACAAACGTAACATTTTATAACAAATGTTGTTTTTTTTACTAAACTCGCTAAATATGCCAAACTACAGGGACTATTTTATGTGGGCTTTTAAGCGGCCACTGTCTGAACGGCGAGCATTCTCTCGCTGCTGAGAGGATCTCCGTCAGGCTCAACGAAACAACAGAAGCACACGCTGCATCGCCAGACTCACAACACAACAGGACTAACCTTGCTCTTTTCCGTGGAAGTAAACACCAATATGCGGCACTCCTGGGCAGGAGTTATTTCACTTTTACGCTGTTTAACCTAAAGCTAGTTAGCTAGCTAGCTAGCAACATGTAGCTCAACGAGCTCAACTGAAACAGATGCAGTGGAGTCATTGAAGTGAGTGAAGTCCGCTTACACCTTGGCCCCACGAACTGAAACTTTTATATGTGACTTTACTAATCCAGCCAAATATGCTTAAGTGCAGGTATCATTTTATATACGTCTGAAAATAATGAATAGTAGTGCCTTAACCGTTTTCAGTAGAAATGGAAAGCTCATATTTTATAACCAGAAGCCTAACCTAGCTGCTTGCTCTCCTCTATTCCCCATTCATCAAAAGTTTGTTTTGGCCAAAAACGTTGAAATTAACCACAAAATCCATCTTATTCGTTCATGTAAGTCACTAATTAAGCGTTTGTCTGATTCAGCTGTGTTATGCGTTGCTATGGCGATGCCCGCAGCGGAGTGATATCCCAGTGATTTAACTACCGGACTACGTGTGCGGTTATACGAAAATAATGCACGCTTGTCAGCACCCACCAGCCAATCAGAATCGAGTATTCACCCAGACCATGGTATAAATATGTATAATAAATATGTGCGCTAGTAATGTATGTGTGTGTGTGTATATATATATATATATATATATATATATATATATAATATATATATATATATATATATATATATATATATATTATATATATATATATATATATATATATATATAACACTGCCTACTTAAACAATAAGTAAATCAATAGAATGGTGACCAGAATGGTAATATAAGCAATGATAAAAAATAAGAGAAAACTTATTATATATAAAACTAAGTAAATACACTCAGAGATCACAAACCTTTCTATTTTCATACCTGTAAGTTGTCTTGTAAGTTTCATTAGATTTTTTTTTTTTTGTAAAAGCTTTGAATTATCAATGCTGCTAATCAATAATTGGATTTTGAAATTGGGGTAGGCACTTATAAGCTTTCTTGCTTCGGCCTACTCCTTTAGAGTCATTATTTATTTTTATTTTCTTTTTTTTTTTTAGATAATGTAAATGTAATGATGTAAATAATAGCTCAAATCAATCAATCAATCAATCTTAATTACGTTAAATTAAACGACAAAGAAACAATTGAATTTGCAATGAAGAACCCTCAATCTCTTCTTCCCTCCATAAGAGAACATCAAATAACTCTTTAGCTCACCCAAAGTGAGGGATGTAGCCTTGTCCTGCTGCCCAGCCTTTGTTCCTCTCCGCCACTGCCTGCCATTCGGCTCCACAATCCGCCCAAACCGTCTTACAGATCCACCAACTCTGCCTCAGCCGCCGCCATTTTTCTTGACACTTTCAAACCAAAGCTGCTTGCTCGAATGAAAACAAGCAGCGTCTAATGCTCAGGCTCGCACGCGGCGGCCCCCGAATGGTTTTAGTTTTATTAGCAGTTTCTCTTCCTTTATTTCACAGCGCAACACATGACCTGACCAGCACTTTCCGAAAAGCCTCCCTTTCAGAGCAGACAAAATGATCATCTGCTGTGATTCTGGCCTCCGCTGACGGCTTCTGGGTGATCAAAGGTGAAGGGGTTCTCAACTGGAGGGCGGGGGGGCAAGGGGAGATTTTAAAAAGGATAAGAACTCATCAATTATAAAGCTTTATAGTTTTTTGTTTGTGTTTGTTTTTCATGAGAACTTTCTGACCTCAGATTATAACGCTGTAGTGGTTCCAGAAACAAGAGGCAACAGGTTCTTCCCTCATCTCTACCATTAAAAACACGTTCAATAGGGTTCCTTTCTTCTAGGGCCAGGACTCCCCTGAATATGAGGTCCTGAAATCCAATCTTTTTCATAGCCACTTCAGTTCTTGCCGTCTTTTGTGTGGGAAACTAAGCTTTCAAACGATCCCTCTCTGGTATGCCTCCGGGGAGCTGCGTAACATCGCAGGGAAAATTCGTAAAATTGACCTCAGAAATAGAGGTTCCCCCTCCAATACTGTATAACTCCTGTGCACACTGCACACGTTTCATGAAGTACAAGTACTGATTTGTTTTTAAATGAATAGCTGGGCCATTTTCAAATTATGAGCAATAACCTGTCCCTGCACTTCCCACCCCTGAAAATGAAATATTAAAAAAAAAAAAATCAACAATGCAGTAAAACAAAAAAATATTAAATTGAGCGCCACATGATAAGAGCCAGGTAATTTCAGATCATATTTTTTGCAGTTTTTACTTTTATCTCACTTTGAATATCCAGTGTATGTTGAAAACCCAATGTCCCCAACCCCATTGTCACACCTTTGTGCAGTTAAAAAGAATATTTCCACTATATCTATAAATATTGTTCTTGCCAATTCCAAACAAATAGAGAATAGACTTCAATAATCTGCAGATCTTATATGAAAAATCACAACTATTAATTAAAGTAATTAAGAAAAATCTCAGTTCCTCAGTTTTGTGTCATTGGTGTTATCAGCATTACTTTCCAGGATTTGTAAGGTTAAAAAAAGATGTGAAGAAATATTTTTCTGGTCTGATGAGACCAAGTGAAAAGCCTAATCCTGGGAAATATAAAGGACATATTGTCCTCACTGGTGGTTCCCAGAGTCAATAATAAACACGGTGAGGCTGCGTTTCAGTTTCATGCAGCTAAAATCTGGAACAGTCTTCATGAGGATGTGAGACAGGCCTCAACTCTGACAATGTTCAAATCCAGGCTGAAAACAGCTCTTTTTACCCGTGCATATGAAAACTGAAAGTATTTTATCTGCACTCTTGCCTTTTACTGTAGTTGATTAACTTTATGTTGATGTTTTATTGATTGATTTGATCTGTTTTCTTGTAATTTTATGCAACTGTGAAGCACTTTGAATTGCCTTGTGTATGAATTGTGCTCTACAAATAAACTTGCCTTGCCTTGCCTCACTAAGAACAAAAAAGTAACTTTAAAATGTGACTTTATACTGTGGGTCATTTTTGAAATGTCTTTGGTGTTACGCCTGTTTGCATCACTTAGTAGAATTTCTCTGAGGAAAAAAACAGGTTCACAGCTAAAACTATACAACTTTACTGTGATACACCACCTTTGTTCAGGAATGACATAGAAATACTTAAGAAAAAGGAACAGTTGATTTGTCATTGGTGTTATAAAAACACTGGGCTTAATTTAACATATAATTCTCACTTATTTTAATAAAATACTGAAAAAATGGCTATTGTTTAATTTTACACAATTGACAAAATGTTTTGTTGCATTATGTTTGTCATTAAAATAGTTGTAACACCAATGACACACAACTTAAAATAAACATTTTAAATGATAAAAAAATGAAAAATACCCAACCTGTCCCTTATGACTGGTACTAATACTAAGAGGGTATTGAACATGTTCTGGTGATTTTTATGTAAAAAATATTGTACATGATTTTTTTTATTTTTTCCCGGACAGAAAATGCCCATATTTTGATAATGGCCCAGACAATTATAATATAATAATGATAAAATAAAACTAGATTTTTCCATATCAAAAGTGTGTTCAAAAGGATTCGGAAAAGTTCAATCTTGCCTAAGGCACCAAATTGACTAGGACCGGCCCTGGTCACGTCATACTGTGCATGAATCACGGTAATACCGGTGTAATATTTGGACACTGGCGTCAGAACAGAGATCACACCTAATGTTACACTTGGCTACACAGCAACATAAACATGACTATGGTGGCCTTAGGTACTTAACAAATGAAAATTAAACTTCTCTTTTGCTTGTGTAGATCATCTTTACATGGAAAGACCCAGGCTTTGCGTCTTAGATGAACTTCAGGGAGCAGCACTGTCACAGACAGCAGCAAGTTGACCATCAAAGGTCTTTTTCCCCCACAAAAGTCTGATTTGACAGGAACTCATCTTATACCACAAGGGCCTGTCACTCAAATACATGATGCAGTCCGAGTGGTTAAAAGTGCCCCACCTCTGAAGGGATGCTGGGTTGGAATTCATCCGAAAACAAAAAGGCAAACATTGAAAACATTTGGTTACTCATTCGGCTGAGCGTAAATCTCTAAGTGACAAAAGCTGCATGTTTCAATATAAAAATGTGAATAGAGCAGGCGCGCACATCCAAGTTCCTAAACGAGCGTGCTGGACCCAAGAAGATGAATCAACAAAGAAAAAACGAGTGCCGCACAGCTCACGTTTGCTCCCACAATTTATTTTACTTGCACCAAGTCGTAAGTCGTAACGTATCGGGCGTCAAGCCTGCCCTTCCTCAGACATGAAGAAGAGTGGGGACACACCTATTTAAATTACATCTCTAATGAGGTCACATGATCTCAAAATAAAAAAAGAAAAATTATTTACATATACACACGCAAACAGTGTGTGCGGACCCCAAGGAAAAGTATTAACAAGTTGTACAGAATATTGTATAAAGGAACATCAAAGGTACCTTTGTTACACTTGAGTAGTTAAGAAGCAATGCATAACATCAGAGAAGTATCGTCATACAGCAAGGCTTGTATTGGGTGTATCCAGACTCATGACGAGGCAAGTACCCACAGTGTGATGGTACAAAAGAAAAGAAAAGCCACACTCAAATGTATGGCGCAAAAAGAAGTATTTACATATTATATACAATATTTACATACACGTCGGGAGGAATGACATAATTGTACCAACAGTCCCCAGTGACAATATGATGCACACAGCACCTGTTAAATGACCCAAGTGAAATAAGTTGCACAGGTGCTGTGAATGGTAAATGGTCTCAACTTATATAGCGCTTTTCCACCTTCATTAGGCACTCAAAGCGCTTTACAGCAAGGATCCACTCACCCATTCACACTCTCATTCATACACCAGTGTACGCAGACACTGGAGGCTTGCCCAAGGACACAACGACAATGTGAACCTTCAGGAGGCGGCATTCGAACCCCCGACCTTCCGATCATGAGACGACCCGCTCTACCATCTGCGCCACCGTCACCCCTGTGTGCATCATATTGTCACTGTGGTACTGTTGGTACAATTATGTCATTCCTCCTGAGGTGTATGTAAATATTGTATGTAAATACTTCTTTATGCGACATACATTTGAGTGTGGCTTTTCTTTTCTTTTTTACCATCACACTGTGGGTACTTGCCTCGTCATGAGTCTGGATACACCCAATAATTAATTTAAACAGGTGCGTCCCCACTCTTCTTCATGTCCGAGGAAGGGCAGGCTTGACGCCCGAAACGTTACGACTTACGACTTGGTGCAAGTAAAATAAATTGTGGGAGCAAACGTGAGCTGTGCGGCACTCGTTTTTTTCTTTGTTTTTTCAATATAAAAATGCAACACATTTAAACTTAAATTACTTGCCTTGTATTGTATCTTTAAAATAGTTTATTTTATATAATGTTCACGGTGCATTTCACGGTGCATTCTCTGTGTAAAAGCATAACTTAAGTTAAAGGGATACTTCGGGATTTTTGACATAAGGCCTCATTTCCTAGTTATCCAGAGTGTTGTTGATGTCTGGAGATATTTTTTTCTTAAATTCATGCAGTTCTTATATTTGAAGAGTCTAGTTGCGCTAGGCTAGAGCAAGGCTAAAGCAGTTCTATGGTAAACGCTAGCCTGCATTAAAAAACAGTCTGACCCACTCCACAGTGCACCTGAGGTAAATCACATATAACACCAGACTAACCATATAAATGTGTGTGTTAATAGAATATTTTTTTTTAATAAAACTGACCTTGTATCACATGAATTACCGCATTTTGAGGGACTATTTTCTCGCAGATCACTCCGCCGCTGCCTTAGCTTACAGCCACGAAGCTGATGCTGCTCAAATTTAAGTTATTTTAAACGCAAAATGGTTAAAATTAACCTATCGACACAGACATTTATATGGTTAGTCTGGCGTTATAAGTGATTTACCTCAGGTGCACTGTGGAGTGCGCCAGACTGTTTTTTAATGCGGGCTAGCGTTTACCATAGAACTGCTTTAGCCTTGCTCTAGGCTAGCGCAACTAGACTCTTCAAATATAAGAACTGCATGAATTTAAGAAAAAAATATCTCCAGACATCAACAACACTCTGGATAACTAGGAAATTAGGCCCTATGTCAAAAATCCCGAAGTATCCCTTTAACCTAAGTTATTTTCCCATTTTATGTGTCCTATTAGGTCAGTGGTTCTCAACCTGGGGGTCAGATCATGTAGATAAAATATACATTATTTATTAGCATATAATATAATACTTTATTGTTGCATGTGTGTGCTATTTTATCAGAGTGTCATTATTTGCTCGTAATTTGATTAATTTTATTTTAGCCATTTGTTTTTTAAGAACAATGTAAGTAGGCTAATGTTCCCATTTCTCACGGTGTGACCTAGGCGGGGGTCACAAACCCCTTTAACTGTTATAATGGGGGTTGCGGCTCCAAAAGGTTGAGAACCACTTCGTCAACATCAAAACGTAAATAGAGCTATTTTTTACTTCTACTAGAGTAATATGTTTAAAGTAACTCTACTCACCTCAGGAAATATATTACTACATTATAGGGTTAAGAAGTAGAGCAAAGCCCAAAAGAAAAATAGGCTAAATAGATCATTCAAAAAGCGACAGAAGATTAAAAAAAAAGTACTTAAAATCCTAAGAACATACAGTACAGTACTTCAAAATGTTCTCAGCATTTTTAAGTACTTTTTTTTGTTGTTGTTCAAATTAATTTTGCGTTCCGTGATTTCCTACGGACTATTTTACGTGATAACTAGGTAAATAACTAACTAGGTAAATAACTGGCTAAGGACATATGAGCGAAGAAGAGGCTTACATCCGTGGCAAATTCCTTCTTATGACAATACTGGTGCTTTCAATAGAAATATCGAGACACATTCAAACCCGTCACTGCCACATTACAACTTCCGCACTCGATTTTAGCATGGGACAAACGTGTCTAACTCCGCTTGTCCATAATTCATCAAATACATCTCTGCCTTGTTCAAAATGGCTGGATGTTACCTGTCTTGACTTAAAAAGATTTAGAAAGCAGGACGCGTAGCTTACTCTACGAATGCTTCAAAAGGACGAAAGTGATCGCAACAACAAAATCATCGACTTAAAAAAAAAATGGTTACATGTTTAACACGCACTAGAATAGTTATGCGGATTTTCTTTACTTTTATTACGATTGAATGGTTTAAAAACAGGCTTACCGTTCGCGTTAACTTTCAGGGCTGAATCCTGTAGAAAACAATTGATGCTCCGTCGCTTCCTGGTCTGACGCACAGGCTAACTGTCAATCACTCCAACAGCCAATCACGTGCGAGGGGGAAAGGATTACAGGCCGATTGTGTTTGATAAAAGGGTGTAAGACCCGCCTTTGTGTCAAAAGTAAACAAAAGCAAGAGTTTGTACCTGGGGGGGGGGGGAATTCTGTTATATCATGTACTTAAAAAAAATCTGATGTGTATACGGTCTCATGAGAAATGTGTACCCCCAGGGACACTTTGCAGTCGCTCTAATGCCGCGGGCGGTCTCTTTTTCCTCCAAGCTCGGGTCCTCTACCAGAGGCCTGGGAGTTTGAGGGTTCTGCGCAGTATCTTTGCTGTTCCTAGAAGTGCACTTTTCTGGACCGAGATGTCTGATGTATTTCCTAGGATCTGCTGGAGCCACTCCTCCAGTTTTTAAACTCCGGTCAATTATATTTTCCCTGCGTGTACGAAACGAAATGAGTACGAGGGGATGGTAAAACCAGGCTACGAGTGCCCCAACGACCACGGGGACCACTGATGCCTTCACTCTCCAGGCCTTCTATATATATATATATATATATAGAAGGCCTGGAGAGTGAAGGCATCAGTGGTCCCCGTATATATATATATATATATATATATATATATATATATATATATATAGAAGGCCTGGAGAGTGAAGGCATCAGTGGTCCCCGTATATATATATATATATATATATATATATATATATATATATATATTATATATATATATATATATATATATATGACATTATGACCTTTTGAGGCTATAAGCGGATTCAGCATTTCACCGAGCGCAAAGCATGCTGGTCCAGGTTAAAGCTCAGGACTACCCAGCTCGTATCCCAAACTGTGTACATGACTGAGTGTGACACAGATATTGATTATTTTGAGCGTTGAAAATCCATGTTTTAAAAGAATTTTGAAAGAAATGGGGACACAGTGTTACTGGGGAGAGAAAAAAGAACGTGTGGCCCTTGATAAACCAATAAATAAATAAAAAAGAACAGTTTGTATTCTCGAAGACGGCGTGTACGTCAGTCACTGATTAGTATGACAACGGACAGCGCCATTTTAGCACGTTTCCGTTGCCTGACATAGCAATGGATAAATCAAGAATTACCTTACATTTGGCATAGAAAACAACATGACAAATGGCAAATGACATAGCAACACGTAGCAACCAGTTAAGCGTGGTACAACAGAAAGCAACAGGCCGCAGCAGCGTCACGTGTAACTTCATGTTTTGAGAGGAATTTCCATTTAAGCAGCGATTAAAACGAGAGAAATGACAGTATTACCTCCTGAGCGGCAGGGACAGATCAGATCCACATCATGATCCACATCTTTCAGCCACAAGCTAAACTTTTCTAAGCACACTGTGCTCTGACAAAGCAAAAGCACTTCACATGTCAAAGATCTTTACACAGTAAAGGGAGCCTTTGCAGGTGTTTTGGATTCATTAGCTGATCAAAGGAGACACTTTGAGCTACAATAATAGTCCCTTTTCACAATATTCTAATTTTGTGAGATTTTGAATTTGTGTTTTTTACAAGCTGTGAGCCAAAATAATCATGCAAAGTGAGATATATCAAGCCTTTATTTGTTATCATTTAGATAATTATGGATCACAGCTTGTATAAACCCCAAATAAAACATCTCAGCAACATCTCAGGATGAGCGCAGTCTGGAAAGCACTGTCAGGAAAAGGCCATTCAAAAGTGTGGAGGATCTTCACAAGGAGTGGACTGAGGCTGGAGTCAGTGCATCAAGAGCCACCACACACAGACGGATCCTGGACACGGGCTTCATACATATTCCTCTGGCTGAAGCATCCTGGTCTTCCATAACACCTCAGCAGTGCCATAGGCTGAGAGCATCCATGCCACGCAACCGCATTAAGGCAGTCATTCAAGTGAAAGGACTAAGTACATATGCATGATTATAGTTTTCAGAGGGCCTACATTTCTCTGTTGAAAATCTTTCTTTCTTTTTTATTGATTTCATGTAATATTCAAATTTTCTGAAATGATCATTTTGGGTTTTTACAAAACAAAGGCTTGACATGTGTCACTTTGCATGCCATGAGTCTATATCATATATTAGTTTCACATTTTAAACTGAATTACAGAAATAAATGAACTTTTTCACAGTATTCTAATTTTCTGAGTTTCACCTGTGTGTGTGTGTGTGTGTGTGTGTGTGTGTGTGTGTGTGTGTGTGTGTGTGTGTGTGTGTGTGTGTGTGTGTGTGTGTGTGTGTGTGTGTGTGTGTGTCGTTTTTTTTTCTCAGCACCACACACAACACAAGCACCAGTCACATCAATCTCTCACATTGCTTGGCCTGGTTTGAGGATAGTGTCTTTTGGTTTTACTGCACTCTAGTGGCCACTATATTAGTGTAAGAAACTAAAGACACAGTGACCTACAGGAGGCAAAATTCATTAAAAACGGACTCCCCTATTTTATTGTTTGACATAAAATGTAGCATGTAGGCCTGCCAAATAAGCCTGATGAATATTACATATACATACAATACAATTGTATTCTACTTTCAGTAGTAGTATAGTTCTTTTAGGATCTGTGCTTTACTCTATTTTTGTTGAGAACAAATGTAAGGGCTCGTAATAGGAAATTCTGCATTCTGTAAGTTATTGCATAAAATAAGCTCATAAAGCTGAAACTCAGTGACTGTCATTTTAACAAACTCTGGTGTAACTTCTTAAATAGATACATTTTGAAAGAAATGTTCTCTGGGAAAGGCTCATAGCCCACTGAAAATGATCACACAAGTGTAACTTTTAGTCCAGTCTGGGTTAAGTCGCAGATTTAACATGCAGTCAGCTGCTGAAACACGCCCGAGAAGACGGCCCTCAAAAAGTCAACCCGCCAGATATTCCAGGGGCAGAAACAGCTTTTTTGTGACCATGTCCAGTAATGGACGTTCATGAAACTCAAACGACAAGAGGGACAGTAAATGAGTCTTTATTGACCCAAAAGTTAGCCAGGGCTGTTTTGTAGCTTGTTTTTTGGCTAACAAACGGGAGAGATAGGCCCCGCCCATTTATGGGAGGATATCCGGATCATGCCTGGTAGCAACTGTTGCTTTGAGGTGATTGGACAATGACCCATTTGGGGCGGAGTTTTGAGAAAGGTCGGCCGTTGACGTCACAAAGCTAGACAAACAAACCGCATGTGCGCGCATGTGCTGACTTACATTCAGGTGAAGGGCTGTCGTACACGAGTTTGTCGTCACTTAGCAGAGCTGCAGGATCTTGTGGCTTAGATCTGCTCAAAGCCTTTTTCGCCCTTTGTTTCGGGAGGCATGCTGTTTTAGTCGAGACGTTCCGCTGGGGCTTTTCGTTTCCATCGTTGTTGCTTCCTCGATAACTCAACATCTGAGAGCGTTGCTCGTATCGGCTCGTCATTCTCAGACGTAGGACCTCACGCTTTGAAAGTTGCTTGTCCACATAAATATTGCTGCTTTGTGTCATGTTGCATTACCAGACTTTGGAAATGGGATTAAAAAAATTATTCTTCTCCTTCTTCTTCTTCTTCTTCTGACTTAATGGCGGACTGCTAGCCAAACTAAGGCTCATGCCGTCACCTACTGTATAGTGCTTAGTTCCATTGTGTTTGAACATGTTTTGTTGCAGAAAACGTTCGAAGACTGACTATCGAAGCGACTCAGGCCTTAGTCATGCAAAATGTTGTGCAAAATGAGCACGCAAGACTCTACAGTACACCCCATGATGCTTTGCGGTTATCTATTTTCAGCTACTGTAAATGGTAAATGGATTCAACTTATCCCCTCCTGGAACCACCACCTTAACGTGGTGGAAGGGTTTGAGCCTGAATGATCCTGGAGCTCTGTTGTCGGGGCCTCGTGCCCTGGTAGGGTCTCCCATGGCAAACAGGTCCTAGGTGACGGGTCAGACAAAGAGCGGTTCAGAAGCCCCTTATGAGAGACCAACAGGCCCGGTTAGAACCATGAGGCCGTCCTTCTGTGGACCCACCACCTGCAGGAGGAGCCATAGGGGCTGATGCAGCTCCAACAGCTGCATCAGCCCCTAAACGGACAAGTGGAAGAAAATGGATGGATGGATGGATGGATTCAACTTATATAGCGCTTTTCTACCTTTATCAGGCCCGAAGCGCTTTTGGGATACTACAAATGTGTTAGGAAAGTTTGAGATGAGTTTGGACCACCATTTAATTTACTGGCTCCCTCTTTAATTGTTTGTATACAGGTATAGGGCTAAGTACTCAAGTAAAAAAAATCAACTTTGAGCACCACTGTTAGACACCACTTTCGCCTAAACATAGTTAACACAAGTATATTTAAGATTTTTTTCTAAAAATTTT
The DNA here is from genome assembly GCA_007210695.1 of Neogobius melanostomus. Lineage (NCBI taxonomy): Eukaryota > Metazoa > Chordata > Actinopteri > Gobiiformes > Gobiidae > Neogobius > Neogobius melanostomus. Next base: position 766,436 of record VHKM01000089.1, read on the forward strand.
ACCCCGTTTTTCATTAGTTTGACCATGTTTGTGAAGTTTATACATAGTTTCACTTCCTTATTGGACACTGACAGGAAGTGACATATATAGAGGTAAACATTTTTAGACTGTTGCCGTGCCAACCATGTTATGTCGATGCGAAATGAGTCAAACTGCTATGGAACTTCACCTCTATCCACGTCACACTTTAAAGGGACTAAATGGAAGTTTACATTTTTCTCTCGCTACTGCCACCTCAGGTCTAACTGTGGATTCCATATTGAGCTCATACATGACAGAGCTTCGGACCCGAAATTACACCTTTTGAGTGACAGTGCAGGGTTTTAGTTGTGGTGAACAGGTCCGGGCTCATTCGACACATTAGGACATTAGTGAAGCAAGTAGGGGGATGAAAATACATAATTTTAACATTTTTAAACGCCGTCTAGTCCCTTTAAGCTGAAATGAAATAAGTTTTCTTGCTAACTTTTCTTCATAAAACTGCTGCGTCAATGAAGTAAAACTATGACTATTACTTGATTATTACTTACAACATCTAACCTAGTCATAATTACAAAAGGATCCAAACCTGTCATATGCACCTTATCCCCTGCCTTAACCGAGCACATTTTCTCCAGTTCAGCTTTACCCAAATCTAAACGCTTCTCGGCCCGGGCTTACAGCCTATAACGCCTCATTAGAAGGCTAAGAATGACCAAACTGATCTTAACATTTTTGTCATGTTGTCGCCGCTTTTGTGTCACAATTTTTGTCGTGCTTTCGTCACATTTCCGTCACTCCCTTATCACTTTTTGTTGTGTTTTTGTTGCTTTATTAAAATTGTGTTATTGTTGCTTTTCCGGCACGTTTTTGTCACTATTACCCCCGTTTTCATCACTATTTTGACGCTTTTTTTCAAGACGCTTTTAGATTTGGGCAAAGCCAAACTGGACAAAATAAGCTTGGTTGAGGTGGGGGTTAAGGAAAGGCAAGGCAACTTTATTTATACCGCACAGTTCGTACACAAGGCAACTCAATGCGCCTAAGAGGTTAAAGGGATATTTCAGGATTTTTGACATTGGGCCTCATTTCCTAGTTATCCAGAGTGTTGTTGATGTCTGGAGATATTTTTTTCTTGAATTCATGCAGTTCTTATATTTGAAGACTTTAGTGGCGCTAGGCTAGGGCAAGGCTAAAGCATTTAGTTAGCCTGCATTAAAACAGTCTGACCCACTCCACAGTGCACCTGAGGTAAATCACTTATAACACCAGACTAACCATATAAATGTCTGTGTTAATAGAATAATTTTAACCATTTTGCATTTAAAATAACTTATATTTGAGCAGCATCAGCTTCGTGGCTGTAAGCTAACGCAGCGGCGGAGTGATCTGCGAGAAAATAGTCCCTCAAAATGCGGTAATTCATGTGATCAGTTATATTTCAAAAATTATTCTATTAACACAGACATTTATATGGGTAGTCTGGCGTTTGCCTCAGGTGCACTGTGGAGTGGGTCAGACTGTTTTTAATGCAGGCTAGCTAATTTACGAAAAAAATATCTCCAGACATCAACAACACTCTGGATAACTAGGAAATGAGGCCCTATATCAAAAATCCTGAAATATCCTTTAAGAGGTTAACGATACAGTATGAGCCTTTATAGTATAATAAACAACCAGCTATAGGAATGTATCGAAGTATATCGTTGTTGCCCCATTTCCCCATCCTCCTCATGCCTATTTATGGAACTCCATAGGCCTATTCTGTATAACTCTGCATCTCATCTCTCTCCCTCTCCTTCCTCCAGCGCGTGTGTTTGGCGTCGCCTTCTCTAAATAAGGCAGAATAATCTTGCCTCCTGTTGCCTCCTAAGACAATACCCCCCCCCCCCCCCTTGCTCCAGACATCCCGGGCCGAGGCGCGCCGAGGAGAGGAGAGAGGAGAGAGGAGAGAGGAGAGAGGAGCGGGCCCACGGCGGCCGGAGCGCATTCCTTCACCTTGTATGGAGAAGCGCTTCGAGGTTTGGTCAGCCTTTGTGTCGGACAGAGGAGGCTCCCCATTGGCCCGGGCGCGCAGAGTGGGAGGGAACAGAAGCGGAATTCTCTAAACAAACTTTTGTGAGTGCAGACCGCACAGCTCCTGCGCCACGGCAGCTGCGTCTGGACTGAGGGAGTTTGACAAGTCTCTTGTGCTGTTTGTGCTGAAGCGAAAAGTAAGCGAAAGGTAAGACTGTTCTCTCTGATTCTAGCCCTGATTTCACCGGGTTTTAGGCAAGTAGAGAGAAGAGGACATGAGGAATGTTTTGTGTTTTGGAATGAGGAGAGGGGAGGGAGGATGGGGAGAGATGACATTTTCTACAAAGACAACAAAGAAACCATATTCTGTTGTCATGTCTGAGAATTATGCAGTTATTTAAGTTGATGACATTTCATGCATCTACAATACTACTACTACTGCTACTACTACTTCTACTGATACTAACTGCAACTGCTGCTACTACTACTCCTTCTACTACAGGGCTACTATTTCTACTTATTTCCCAAGTATATATATATGTATATATATATATATATATATATATATATATATATATATATATATAGGAATAAACAGGGAATTAACATAGTCCAACATAGTTATTTTTTATAAAGATATGTTCATATGTGTAACAAACTTTAAATCATGAACATTTATGTGAACAATATCTGTCACAGCAGAGAAAATAAATCATTATTATATTCCCTTTCCAAAAGTAGCATAGCATTTTGTCCTCCAGTTTTCTGAGGGCTTCCACAGTAAAAGGTGATTATATTAAGTTCACAGATAGTGGACATGATGAGGATGATTCCGTGAGAGTTATCATCGCTTCCCAAAAGGAGCACATATGGCATTCTGAAAAATGAGCACACGTAGTGGCAAATGTAGGAATTTTGTCCTCAAATTGCAATATTTCATAATTGTGATATTTGTGATATACTTGTGGGATTTAATGATTGCGATATTTGATAGTTCCCCTCCTGGAACCGCCACCTTTAACGTGGTGGAGGGGTTTGAGCACCCGAATGATCCTGGAGCTCTGTTGTGAGGCCGTCCTTCTGTGGACCCACCACCTGCAGGAGGAGCCATAGGGGCTGGTGCAGCTCCAACAGCTCCAACAGCTGCCCCCACGACCTGGCAACAGACAAGTGGAAGAAGATGGATGGATGGATATTTGATAATATGATTGATAATAGCAATATTTCATAATAGCAATATTTTAAAATAGAGATATTTGATAATCGCGATAATTGATAATACTGATATTTGATAATCGCGATGATTGATAATAGCGATATTTGATAAAAGCGATATTTGATGATAGCGATATTTCATAATAGCAATATTTGGTAATCGCAATATTTGATAATCGCAATATTTGATAATAGCGATATTTGATAAAAGCGATATTTGATAATAGCGATATTTGGTAATCGCAATATTTGGTAATCGCAATATTTGGTAATCGCAATATTGATAATCGCAATATTTGACAATAGCGATATTTGATAATAGCGATATTTCATAATCGCAATATTTGGTAGTCGGAATATTTGATAATAGCGATGATTGATAATAGCGATATTTGATAAAAGCGATATTTGATAATAGCGATATTTCATAATCGCAATATTTGGTAGTCGGAATATTTGATAATAGCGATGATTGATAATAGCGATATTTGATAATAGTGATATTTGACAATAGCGATATTTGATAATAGCAATATTTGGTAATTGCAGTATTTGATCATTGGAATACTTGATAATAAGAGATCGCAATCATTCTCCTTTTTTGGTTTTAACCTCTTAACTCTCACCTGAACCGAGAACACTTTCCCCAGTTTGGCATTACCCAAATCTAAAAGCTTCTTGAAAAGAGCGTCAAAATGGAGACGAAACGAGGATGAAAACGCAACAAAATGTGACAAAAGAGCGACAAAAGAGTGACAACAACATGCCAGAAAAAAAGGGACAAAAAATACAACAAAAAAAGTGACAAAAGCATGACAAAAACGCAACAAAAAGCGAAGCAAAAAAAGAACAAAGCAGCAGCTCTGTTCTTTTGGGTAAAGCCGAATTGGGGACAGTGCGCTCGGTTAAGGCAGGAGGTAAGAGGTTAAGGCTCTAAAAAATAATTCAGGACCAAAACAAGGCCAAAATTGATTTTAGCAAAGAACAAAACGTGACTAAAAGTTCCCATGTGTTTTAGTTTCAGTTTAAAAGTTTGCGATATTGATATTGTCTCACCTGGTGTTGCAATAACAATAATTTGGCGACGTACTACTGCTCACTACTAATCCATTGCTCTTGGTTTTAATGTTGTTACGATCTGTTAAGGCATGCACTTTGCAAAGTTACTTATTAATGCAGTTCATTGATAATAGTAATGTCACTAATAAGATCAGGGACAACTGTTGTGGACTTTCCTTTTGGATATGGGCACATGGAGACGGGCTCCTTACTCCTGCTGAGGGAGACGCTCACTCCACTCTACTGTCTGGACATTTACAGTGCATTGAAATGAAATGACGTAACCCTGGACTGTGCTATCAGGGAGCTAACAGGAGCTATCAGGGAACACAGGGCCTTTGTCAGTCAAAAACAAATGGAGTTGGCAGAGAAGAAGAAGTGTGATACTGCAAACACAGACAGGAGTCCGCTTAGGGAAATACTGTATGATGGTTACTGTTAGGAATGATAAGGTGTGCATATTTTTGAGGACGCTGCTTGAAAACGGACACAGTTTAGTTTTTCATTATAGGGTAAACAGGATCGTGAGCGAACTGAAATCATTCAAAGATATTTTGACCTAGTTTACTCCTGCTTCAGGACCTGGTTTAGTTCTGGTTTAGTCCCAGCTTTGTTTTTACCTGGTTTTGTCCAGTTTTATTCCTGGTTTCTTCCTGGTTCAGTCCCAGCTTAGTCCAGGTTTCGTCCAGGTTAAGTCCTGGTTTGCTCCTGGTTTATTCCTCATTCCATGCTCAAGTGTTTTTGAGCTCCATGATCTTCCAGGGACTGCCTTTGTGCCATTGAAACAGAATGTTATCAGAGGAACTGACCTTTTCCTGGCTCCATGTTATTGTTCCTAGTTTCAGACTTCTTCTAAATCTAGCACCGAGCTCAGTATATTTACTTACGGCATTTTGGCTAGAAGTAATTGTAGCTTGGCGATACGGTGGTGTAGAAGTTGGCGGCTTATTTCCTCCCAGCAAAAAGGTCTACTGTTTCATCCCGGGCCTGGCAGGCGTGTGGAGTTTGGACGTTCATTGTCCCTGAGTCTGTGTGTGTTGGAATCCTCTGGGTGCTTGGAAGAACTTTCGATGTAGCTCTGTAGAGAACAGTTTTCTTCATGAAATGAGTTATAATGACCATCAAATGCAACTATTATGATTATGCATGGAATTTGAATGAACAATTTGATAGAAATAAGTGGCCAATGTGACTTATATTCTTTGATTTAGATTGAGCCATGACAGAGTGGAATACATTAATTGAACAACTGTTGCAGCTTTGTTTTGATCAACATGTAACTTTGCAAAGATCTTTCGGAGGGTTCAGAGAGGCAGAGTACAACATTTAAGAACAATATGATGACATTATTTTGACACAACAATGGCACGTCGCATCCAAACTAATTGCTTTCAGTAGTATATTCATTAACGGTTAGGGTCACTTTTACTCGATAATATACTTTAATACTGCATTTCTAAAAAAACGCTATATAAAATTAGCACATACTTAGTCCCATTTACAATCTTATGATGCACACCCCAGAACAGCAGGAGGCACTGCGTGCAGGTGTACAGTCAATGCCGCTGACTCACCACAAGGAAGAATCTTTGTCCCTGTTGTTTTGTCGCAACATGCAGGTGGGAAAAGTTAATATTAACAGCACCAAACTTAAAATGACTGGTGCTTTCGACTTTGTATTAGCGATGGATTCATGGCTCTTTAATGGGAGCCGATAGGAACAACCAACTCTTCGCATTTTGATAACCTAGTGTCCCAGCACATGAGGCAAATTCTCACAGTCGATCGGCCCGTTTATTTGTCAGTTAATAACTATGTATTGTGAGAAGATATAAAACCAAAGAACGTGAGGCTTGTTTCTTGGCAAGGGTTTAAGCTATCAGTTGCATTATTGAAGGATGACATTTTAAGCACTCAAGAAACTAAACTTTGCTGTTTTTTCAAAAAAGTATTAAGTTATGCTTTGTCTTGTCTCAGTGTCTTTGAGATGTTTCTCGCGACAGTGTTCGTGGCTGGTGGTGATCATTGAACTGTTGGTTTGGAGCAGTATCCAAACACACGCTGCAGAAACCCCATGTATGGCCCTGGGACAGAAACACGGGCTGACAGGGCCGTTATTACTGTACAGATAAGCAACACAACCCAGAGCTGTTTTACATGGAACACTCGCTTTATATGGACAGGCTTTGAAGGCTGCGCTCGGACGGAGATATATCATATACGCGCAGGAGGAAGGGCGGGAGCACAGAAACAAGCTTGTAAATGCAATTTGTCTTCTCGCTGTGTGAATGTTTGGCTGTGTGAACGGCTGAACCTCCGAACATGTTTATAGAGCTCTAAACTGCAAGGTTAGCGGCTTTTACACAGAATGGAGACACGTGAGGATTCCAAGCAGAGGACAGATTATCACTAAACACTGGAGACCTAATTACTGTAATTACAAACAATGTTCCGTAACATTGTATACACTGTGGACATATCCTACAAGTTGTTCTAAAATAAACTTAACTAAACTCAAATTAGTTGGGTAAAAGTTAAGGTAGCACTGGTCAAATAAAACACTCCAATACAAGTAAAAGTTGAGCATTAAAATCACTACTGAAGTTAAAGCTGGAGTACCTGACTTTTTTGTTGTAGAGTAAATTTATTTTTGCCACCTCAGAGTATGTTGTAAAAACAGCAAAAAAAAGCTGTACACGGGTGTGAAACGTGCATGTAATTACTTTGTACTTTGCTTGAACAATTCAGATGTGCAGGAGGGATTGTGAGAGCTAGAAACGAGTTTGGGCCAAAACTAAAAATATCACAGTTTGAACAGGAAAAAAACAGGTACCTCAGCTCAGGGGCGTAGCACCACATTTTGGGCCCTGTGTACAATCTTGGCGGGCCCCCACTATATATATATATATATATATATATATATATATAACTCTTCCTCACCCTCCGCGGGTGATCTCTTTTTCCTCCAAGCTGTCCTTCAGGCCAGCTCTGTCTAGCCATTGGTAGGATTTCTTGATATCCGCCACTTCAGTTATGTTTCGGTGGTACATCCCGTGTAGGGGCTTGTCCTCCCATGACGGGACCTCCAGCGCCTCATCTTCTGTTCCCCATTGTCTGAGACATTCACTGAGCACATCATCACATCATATATACAGTGAGGAAAATAACTATTTGAACACCCTGCTATTTTGCAAGTTCTCCCACTTAGAAATCATGGAGGGGTCTGAAATTGTCATCGTAGGTGCATGTCCACTGTGAGAGACATAATCTAAAAAAAAAATCCAGAAATCACAATGTATGATTTTGTAACTATTTATTTGTATGATACAGCTGCAAATAAGTATTTGAACACCTGAGAAAATCAATGTTAATATTTGGTACAGTAGCCTTTGTTTGCAATTACAGAGGTCAAACGTTTCCTGTAGTTTTTCACCAGGTTTGCACACACTGCAGGAGGGATTTTGGCCCACTCCTCCACACAGATCACGCCAGAACCTTGATATGCTTCTTACAGAGCCACTTCTTGGTTATCCTGGCTGTGTGCTTCGGGTCATTGTCATGTTGGAAGACCCAGCCTCGACCCATCTTCAATGCTCTAACTGAGGGAAGGAGGTTGTTCCCCAAAATCTCGCAATACATGGCCCCGGTCATCCTCTCCTTAATACAGTGCAGTCGCCCTGTCCCCATGTGCAGAAAAACACCCCCAAAGCATGATGCTACCACCCCCATGCTTCACAGTAGGGATGGTGTTCTTGGGATGGTACTCATCATTCTTCTTCCTCCAAACACGTTTAGTGGAATTATGACCAAAACGTTCCATTTTGGTCTCATCTGACCACATGACTTTCTCCATGACTCCTCTGGATCATCCAAATGGTCATTGGCAAACTTAAGACGGGCCTTGACATGTGCTGGTTTAAGCAGGGGAACCTTCCGTGCCATGCATGATTTCAAACCATGACGTCTTAGTGTATTACCAACAGTAACCTTGGAAACGGTGGTCCCAGCTCTTTTCAGGTCATTGACCAGCTCCCCCCGTGTAGTTCTGGGCTGATTTCTCACCTTTCTTAGGATCATTGAGACCCCACGAGGTGAGATCTTGCATGGAGCCCCAGTCCGAGGGAGATTGACAGTCATGTTTAGCTTCTTCCATTTTCTAATGATTGCTCCAACAGTGGACCTTTTTTCACCAAGCTGCTTGGCAATTTCCCCGTAGCCCTTTCCAACCTTGTGGAGGTGTACAATTTTGTCTCTAGTGTCTTTGGACAGCTCTTTGGTCTTGGCCATGTTAGTAGTTGGATTCTACTGATTGTATGGGGTGGACAGGTGTCTTTATGCAGCTAGCGACCTCAAACAGGTGCATCTAAATGTAGGATAATAAATGGAGTGGAGGTGGACATTTTAAAGGCAGACTAACAGGTCTTTGAGGGTCAGAATTCTAGCTGATAGACAGGTGTTCAAATACTTATTTGCAGCTGTATCATACAAATAAATAGTTAAAAATCATACATTGTGATTTCTGGATTTTTTTTTTTTAGATTATGTCTCTCACAGTGGACATGCACCTACGATGACAATTTCAGACCCCTCCATGATTTCTAAGTGGGAGAACTTGCAAAATAGCAGGGTGTTCAAATACTTATTTTCCTCACTGTATATATAAATATATATATATATATATACTGTATATATATACATATATTATATATATGTACGGCGTTCTGTTCGCTCTCCGTGAGCTACACATATTTAGATTAGATTACAGAAATAAATGTTTGCTTTTCCCCTCATGTTGATATTAGCCTAAATACTATGCTAGCCTACATATGTTTTAAGCTCACCTCTATTGTCGAAGAATTGAGTAAGAAATTGCTTGCCCTCATTTAACTTTCTCTCCCTCTCCTTTCGTTCTTTTAGTTTTTGAAAACCTGACTTTCTTTTCTTTGGGAAAGACATTAGTGTTTCTGCCTGCCTATCATCGGCCGCTTTCTACCTCCCGCTTCTGCCACTGTCTGTCACACGACTCAACCGGCAGACACAAAACAAAGCACATGTGGGTCGTACCATTTGTACTTTTTAAGGGGGTGGCAGGGCCCTGATATAGCATAAACCATGTTTTTTTAGAGGCAAACTGTGTTTAGAACGTCATTTATTTTTATACAGGGCCCCTTTCATTCAAACATAAATAGTATAAAAATGTCATAATGCATTTACATATACATAAGTTTATGTATATGTAAACTTATGTATACATAAGTTTACAACTTATGTATACATAAGTTTACATATGTCGGGGGGGGGGGTAAAGTACCCTTTACCCCCCCCCCAGTCCGACACCCTCAGCTTTAAAGTACAGGAGTAATTGCCTGTAAAAATTCAAGTGGTAAATCAAAAATAACTGGACTAACTTTTACAGAAAAAGATATGACAGTTTGGCTCTGCTCTGACCCCAGGTGTTGCACAGCTGGAACCTGAGTCCTGATGTTGTAGCTTTCTGTATTGAGATCAGCTGAATGAATAAGAATGTCCTCTTTTTCTACGTTGATGATTCTGCCCACAGTAAACCGCCATCATGTCGAGCAAACGCGCCAAGGGGAAGACCACGAAGAAGCGCCCGCAGCGCGCCACCTCCAACGTGTTCGCCATGTTCGACCAGTCCCAGATCCAGGAGTTTAAAGAGGCTTTCAACATGATCGACCAGAACAGAGACGGCTTCATCGACAAGGAGGACCTGCACGACATGCTCGCCTCGCTGGGTCTGTACTGTACTACAACTATTACTACTACTACTATTATGACTCAGGGGTGGACTGGGACTAAAAACCAACCCTGGACCCTGACCAGCCTGGCCTAAATTAGCTCAACCACGCACTTCCATATTTGTACAATTTAACAAAAATGGTATTCCATAACTACCGTGTCACCAATTAACAACAACAGAGATGTTAAATAAAGAAAATAGAGAAATTATTAAGTACTTTTAAACCAACTGTCCCCTGTTCTAGCTGCGGTGTGTTTGTGTTCCCTGTTAGGGGAGACCGGGGCTATTTGTCACACTTTTCTTTTGAGAGTTCACTGCTCATCAAAAGAAAATCCCACAAGAGTCAGACCTGCATTAAATGAGAGCTTGAACCCTTGACTTGAAGTAGACATCGCTTCCTTTTTTTTGTCATATTGAGATAAATAGTTATCAACAGTCAAGCACAACAAAATCATCTGTGATAAGGTGCCCCATATATTGAAATTTGATAAACCTTCAATATCGCCCTGCACTTTTTTTGCTTTTTGAGATAAAAGAACAAAATAAGTTTTAAAACAATGCCAGATGTGTTCATGACACTCATTTGAACTAACTGTAGACGTTTTTGCAAAATGCTCTATGAGGTGTAAATTCACTAAAATGACCCAAACATGGCCTCTATAAAAGCTAATGTTAAAATAAAGTGATAAAAAAAAAACACATTGGAGACAAAAGAAAAAAAAAGTCCCACCATTTATACCCCATGTGACAAATAACCCCTCAGTCCGTGTGGCAAATAACCCCGAGTGTCCACTTTACCAACAATGTAAGATAGGTAACGGCTTTAGCATATTTAGCTAACACAGCTCAATTCAAAGCTAACATCTCTGTCTTTCAGATCTGTCTTTTGTTTATGGCACTAGCAAAAGGACAACTCTCATATGTCTTCAGTCCAAATGAGAAAATTATTATTGTAAGAGAATAAGATTACCAATAGACATATTATATATCAGTATCAGCATACAGCGCCGTCTAGAGTGGCTATAAAAAGCAATGTGATATATTATAAATAGCCCCGGTCTCCCCTATTCACTGCTCACTCACTACACAGATCATAAGTTCTTCTGACGGTCCCTGTGCAGTGTCAGATGCTGATCCTGGACTAACAACACATCTCGTGCTGTTGTTGTGGTGTCAGTGATGGCTCTGCTGCTACTAGTAAACAGTTGTGTTAACCGTTTACACAACTGATATTGTTTTTCCTGCCCCCCTTTCTTCTTTCTGGGCCCCGTTTTTTATCCATTAGTGCATATGTGTTATAAATAAGCCTTGCCCTCATCTCGTCGGGTGTTTGCTTGCTGTACCAGCACCTCTTCACTCCACATCACCTGTTGCTTTGAACACGCCAACGTGTTCAAAGCAACAGGTGGCCCTCAAGCCAGAGGCCCTTCTGTGCTCTTCCAGAATGGACATACTGTATGGCCAGTCCGCCCATGCAACTACTACTACTACTACTACTACTACTACTACTACTACTACTACTACTACTACTACTACTACTACTACTACTACTACTACTACTACTACTACTACTACTACTGTTGCAGCCGCTACAACTACTGGTCATTGAAGTTAAGAATCCGGAGGTTCCTTGCTCTAATGGACTTTCCATTGTAACATTTTCACCTCTGTAAGTCATTATTGAACACAGGCTTGTTATTCTGATGTTGTTCCTTTCATAATTCATAACTTTATAATTATGATGAAGTTGGCTACAAAAAAAACAAGTAAAAAAATATGCATTTCAACAGTTTCCATAGTTACTGTCATATAATTCTTACCTGCCCTCCGCCTCAATTTTAAACTATTGCTGGGTTTCAGGTGACATCACAGCGTTCTAAAGGCCTATAATATTATATAGAGGTAACATTATTTTGTTTTGAGGACATTTTTGGTCTTGTACAGAGACTGATATTATGGACCCAGTGACTGATATTAATGATCATTATTGTAATTCATAAATTTTAGATACGACTTGTGAAAGTGTAATGCAGTGAATAGGAAAACTGGCTCCTGCCCCCCACTGGGGAGTGATATCATCACATTCTAGAACCTGAAAGCAACCAAATGCTGGGTTGCAGGTTCTAGAATGTGATGATGTCACAGGCCTTTAGAATGCTGTGATGGCACCTGAAACCCAGCAATAGGCTCTTTAGAATGTTGTGATTGGCGGTGCAGGTAAGAATTCCATCATAGTAACTATGGTAACTGTCAAAATGCAGATTTTTTTGTTTTGATTTTTGTCAAATATATCCATCATAACTGGAAGAATCCACATAAAGCGAATACGCTCACAAAGTTCAGTGTCTTCTGTCAGCACATATGAACTAAGGTGTAATTATTTTCCCCTAAAAGTGTCCAAAAGTAGTGACAATATTCAAAATCATTTGTGTGATATTAGAAAGGACTTTCAGCCATAAGATGAATGTGGCAAGTTTTTGAATCCAATCAATATCAATTAATGATCAATTTCAACATTTGTTAATTTTCATTTTGGAGATTTCTTTCTGTTCTCTCTCATAGAGTTGTACTGTCCCTGCCCTCCATCTGTCATTATGACGTCATCAAATTCTAGAACATGAACGCAACCTATTGGCTTAATAAACAAGCGAAAAAACATTGTAGTTGTCAGTTGTAAGGTTTTCTTCCAAACCTCTAACACCCGTCCTATGCTCCATCCGAAACCAGTAAATTGGTAAGAGGTCTTACGCCAAACCGGTAGAGATGTAACGATTCACTCAAGCCCCGATTCGATTCGGTTTACGATTTTAAGTTCCCGATATCGATTTTTTCAGATTTTTTTAAACCTTTTTTAAGAAAAGAATATGACCCATTCATACCAATGTTTCTTTTGTTTTAACATCTGCATTTTTGTCCTTGTAACAAACTCCAACTGTCTCAGTAAGAGAACTTTACATTACAAAAAATTACATGAAAATGAACTATAATCATTTTGACATGTGTGCTTGTAAATTTACATGTTTTCAGCATAAATAAAATGTGTAGCAAAGCAAACATTTTGAGATTATATTTATTTTACCAAATTTTTTTTTTTTTTTTTGCAGTTTGAACATAATACTACCATTTAGAACTGATTTTACAGTGCAGTTTTTTTCACCCTCGAACCCCTCACTGCCTCCCGGTGCAGCCTTTGTAAACATAAGGAGGAAAAAGACATGACAGCTCCTGTAGGTATTGGATTATTTGACAAGCGGACATTTGATGAGGATTTCAGCAGAATCAGAGCAGGTTGGTCAGATGTTTGTCAGTTTACGATCTTTGGTAAACTTCTGTCAAAATGCTAAACTCTGCGTTAGCCGCTAACGCTAATCTCGTAGCCGCTAACTTTAGCTGCGTCTGCTGCTACGATGCCTACACGTGTATGTGTTTACATGGTGTGGCGTGTGTTGGGGGTGAGGCGGGGGAGGTGTGGAGCTTGTCTTGAGAAAAAGTTAACGTCGTTAGAAACAACGAGCTATGTTCCGGTCTATTTCGGTCGCGCAAAATGGAGCAGCTGAGGGTGGCTTTAAAATCGATTCTTTTATTTTTTACATCGATTCACATTTTATGAATATTAAATCGATTTTAAATCGATTTTCGATGAATCGTTACATCCCTACAAACCGGATGTGCGTCAGCGTCCGCCATGATAAGATGCGTCCGAATTGGGCTTTCAGTTAGGAAGTTAGGGAAAGTGGCCTGTATGCTAACTATCATAGCCACTTTAGCATAGGGACCTCTGATGCTAACTTACTGGCGATTAGGAGCCATGTGCCATCCCATAAGCCACTGCGCCAATCTCCCCACCCCCCTCGCCCCACCCTCGAGTGATTCATGCGCAACCACTGTTGATTGACAGGTGCACATTTAATAATAAAAATTATTTAAAAAAAATAAGATTCTGCACAAGCCAAACTTTATAAAAGTGACAAAATACATGTTAGACTCACCACAGCACAGTCACATGGTTTTAAAGAGCCGCCTCAGTAAATTTCTTAAATGAAGGCAGTTTGTGCTTTTGCTTTCTTTTAGTAGAAACTTAAGCCGCATGGCTAATTTGCATACTGTAGCTTTTATGAAACTGATGTTGAGATAAAATAAAGGGAAATGTGAAGGATCATTTGGATGTTTCTCTTTTTTTTTTCCTTAAATGTCTTTATTTGGACACTATGTTGTTGTTGGACAATATACAGTAGGTGGCGGTATGCGCTTTTGTTTGGCCTGCACTGAACTTTAAAGAAGAAGAAACACAGCTGTTGGTGATGTCACTTCCCCTTCCCCTGGGTAAGGACGGTCGAATTGGGCAAATGCTGCTGAAGCTCTAGTTCACTAACTGCATAGAGATCTAACAGTTGACCCCATGAAAGGTTAAGGATTAGTTGCTAGTGTTAGTACTTAGAGGCTACAATTTGATGGTTTCGGATGCAGCACTAGATTCCCTGTTGTGAATCCACAACAAACAGCAGAGGGCGCTGTGACTGTTCTGGAGGTGCTGTGCCCCTGGGTCAGTAGCTTTGTTGGAACGATGATACGGCTCCCGCTCTCTCCCCTTTCTGTCTGCATTTCCTGTATCTGTTTACCTCATCCTTATGTATTTGACATGCCTCGACTTTACTGACAAGTCCCAAAGAGATAGTTTTGTGACTGGTGGTCTACTGCTGCTTCTGTGTCGACTAAAAAGGTATCTGATTGTGACTGTGTTGTGTGAGCGCAGGTAAGAACCCTCAGATGAGTACTTGGAGGGTATGATGAGCGAGGCCCCGGGCCCCATCAACTTCACCATGTTCCTGACCATGTTCGGGGAGCGGCTCAACGGCACTGACCCAGAGGACGTCATCCGGAACGCCTTCGCCTGCTTCGATGAGGAGGGCTCTGGTCAGTCTGCTGTGGGAACACATATACATGCAGCAACAAGTGCTAAAGTGAAGGCGCCATACATACACCACAACCCTCCTCTTCCTACCAACTCATGATCAAATAATTATATCTCCTTGTGCACTAAATCGCCTCCTAGTGGTCACACATTTGACCAAGAGGCCTTTACGACTGAGCCCGATTCAGCTGTTGCCGAAATGCATTTCCAGACTTGTTCACTTGAGTTCATTAGAAGCTCGTCTCAGCCACAGTTCATAATGAGACAGATTTGAGACGTGAATAGGGCGACCAGACGTTCCAATTTATCCAAAACCATTGATTTGTCCCAGTTTCATACAGGCTCTGTCCCACTTGTCCCAGTTTTTCACCAGTGCCATGCCAGAAGCAGCGTTGTTTTTTACTTGAATCTGAATGATTTTTGGCCATGTGTGCATCAAACATGCAGTTTCCATAGCGAATGAACCAATTAAAAAAGCTCAAAAGTCTATGGTCAATTTCACCATTCATCTTGGATCCATTGTGTCCTGGTTTTTATTGTGGAACATCTGGTCACCCTAGATGTGAACAAGGCGGATTGCCAGTGCTAACACTGTGCTAATTTAGCCTCTGACTTTCTGATTTGCACACACAGTCTTTCTTTCACAAATGTCGCATTTTAAATGTAGATCTATGGTGACAAATGAAGTTTAAAGTGCGTATGACACATTAGACAAAATGTTTGCTAAAACACAGTTAACACGACTATATTTAAGATTTTGCCAACGATTATACTCAGTTTTCTTTAGTTTGACCATTTTTGTGATGTTTATGTTTTCACTTCCTTATTGGACACCGACAGGAAGTGACATAGAAGAAGGTAAACAATTTTAAACTGTTGCCGTGCAACCATGTTAAGTCAATGGGAAATGAGTGAGTCAAACTGCTATGGAATGTTTCCTTCTTTTATGTCACTTCCTGTCAGCAGCTTAAAAAAATCAAATAAAAATAACTTTTTCTGCCCAACATTTCTTCATTAAAATTGCTGCTTCACTGAAAAAAAGATAACTATGCAACTGATGTAATCCATCTAAATAAGTCATATTTTCAAGAGCATTAAAATCTGTCATATGCACTTTAACGTCTTAACCCCCGCCTTAACCAAGAACATTTTCTCCAGTTCGGTTTTACCCAAATCTAAAAGCTTCTCCATTGGAGAGTTTACAGCCTCTAGGCCAGGGTAACGCCTCATTTTTAGAACATTTGTGTCACTTTTATTGCTTTTTCACTACTTTTTGGTTGCGTTTTCATCACTTATCACGTTTTTGTCGCTCTTTTGGAACTTTTTTGGTGCTTTTTTATGCGTTTTCATTCTCATTTACGTTACTTGTTTTCATTGCCATTTTGATGCTTTTTGAAATAACTTTTAGATTTGGGTAATGCCGAACTGGAGAAAATGTGTTCGGTTAGGGTGGGGGTTATGGGGTTACTCCGCTGCAGGAAAATACATTACCACAGCTTTAAACAGCTGGACAAGTGCTCGAAGTGCTTGTCGATCAAACAAGTACAAAACATCTATTTGAGCTTGTCCAAACCAATCACAGCGGATATCGACCAGGTTTTCCACATTACTGACCATGGCGGGTGTGGGTTAGAGTCCCAAAGTCATGAGAGTCCAACAAGAAGAGATTTTCGCTCCTCTTAAAGAGGGGGTATTATGTAAAATGGACTTTTTCAAGCTTTATATCATGTTATTATGTCATTCCCTCATTAAACACATGCCTGGAGTGTTGCCTTGGCTCATTCACATATTTTTGAGTAATCAGTAAAAACTTAGACGGCAGCCATTTTAGGTGTAGCTATGCCTCAGTCCTCCTAGGAACGCCCCCACCTCCTGGAGACGCCTCTGGACCTTTTGTCACCAGCCAAGCCACCAACCACTGCTCCTCAGCTCAGCAGAGCCCCCTCCCCGCACAGTGTTGTTGTTTAGATGCCACAGCAGTGTGCTGAAGGGGGCGTGTCGGAAAGCTTCTTAAAGAGACAGAGGCCTATTTCAAGACATTCAGTACAGCCATTTTGAGAGAGCAATTTTATTCAAGGCAGTTATTTTAATTTACTGCATATACAGACCAACAGAAGGTTACGTCATCATTGTAGTATGCTATAGACTGGTGCTATGTGATTGAAAAAAGCATAATACCCCCTCTTTAAAACTGGTTTGTTTGGCAGGAGTCATCCACGAGGACCACCTGAGGGACCTGCTGACCACGATGGGAGACCGCTTCACGGACGAGGAGGTGGACGAGCTGTTCAGGGAGGCGCCCATCGACAAGAAGGGCAACTTCAACTACGCCGAGTTCACGCGGATCCTCAAGCACGGGGCCAAAGATAAGGACGACGAGTGAGGAGAGCCCGGACTGGCGCCCCCTAGAGTCGCTGCGCTCGGGAGCAGCTGCAGATTCACAACCTCACATTTACATGAGCCCAGCGCGTTTCGAAACAGTGCCTGTGTGTCTAATCGAGAGCCTTCAAACCCACAAACTGCAGCTTATGATCGCTTAAAGGAATAGGCCACCGTTTTTACATACTGAGATATGTTCTTACCTTAGCTTTGACGAGTTCATCTGTACCTGTCTGGTCTTCACGTGTGCCTTCTGTAAGGTAAACACAGCACAGACGGCGTTAGCATTTAGCCTCTCTCTTCTCCTCTATAGCTCCAAACTAGGTGAAGATAGAAGCTACCAAACTCTTCCACGTTTTCCCTATTTAAATATGGTTACGTGAAGTGTTACACTACAAAGTATAATTACACAAAATTAAACAATGTGGATTTTCTAAGCGGATAAAAAGGGGAACTATATTGTAAGGCGTAATAATACCAGGAGTAATATCTTCACTTTACTGTGCGGATGAACAGATGAACTCATCAAAGCTAAGGTAAGAACATATCTCAGTATGTAAAAACGGTGGCCTATTCCTTTAAGCTAACCTCTAGTTCTAACCTTAAATTTTGCAATGAAGACCGATTTAAATTCAAGATCAGCACACAAAAAGAGTATGTTTTAGGTTGCTTTCTATGTTTAGTAGGAATAGATAGAAACAGCGAGACAATCTGTGAAATCATTCAATCATTCAATTGGCGGCCTGCGGGCCAGATCCGGCCCACCAAACAATCTGGTCTGGCACAAATTTCAGAGGGGGTTAGAGTAGCCAAAATATTTACTAAAGTAAGAGCAACGTTGCTTCAAAAATCACCTCTACTCAAGCTTGGATTTAAATTGTATTTATTTGGTAAAATTCTACGCGCTGTAGAGCTGACAACAAGACTATTTTAAAAAATTAATTAAAAAAATCTGACCACACAGAAATATCACTTTTACTCTGGACTTTCTTTAGTAATGATTTTCTGACAATAATTATCAAATTAGTTTCCCCATACACAATAAAGGCTTACTTTAAATGAAAAAATAAAACAGTTGTTGGCCTTTTATCTGTTGCTATTTCAGCACAAAATTCAGATAAAGTTGCGGTTTTTGCTGTGTTTGTCCAGGGAACTCTCAACAGTTTGGACCCGGAAGTTCATTGTGGTTCCTTTCTAACGTCCCAGTTCTTTACAGAGACGAGTTTATAAGTTGTCCTCTTGTGTCCTGATTCCCGGTGAAGGTGCCAACGCAATGGGCGAAAGACTGTCAGCAGAATCATATCGAAAAGGTTTATTCTTTTGAGATGGAGGAATAGTTGGGGGTTACTTGCTTGGGCTGGAGGTCTGGTGGGCCGTACAGGGAAGTAGTGGTGTTTCTATCAAAGAACAGAGGGAGGATAAATCAACAATAGGTGATAACAGAAGTAGCAAGAAAGTTGGAAAGGGGCTGATTTTGTGTCTCCTGGAAAGTCGGATGGCTGTGGGCTTGAGCAGAACGAAGAACTACTCTCCTAATTCTAGACCTGTGGGTGGTGCCAGGTAGAGGCTGAAGGAGGACCAAAACAAGTGGACCCAAAGGAGGGGGAGTAGAGCCCTTTTCCCCCGATGACATTGATTGACAAACATATATCAATCAAAAGCAAACGGCGTGCGGAGCCTAATGTGAACGATCGCTGTCGTTTTCGACCCCAAAAACAAAAGGAAACAAGGCGTCATTAGCAACTCGGTTCAGATTTTATACGCAGGGTTTTCGGGTTCTATATAATACATATTTTAGTATAGAGATTGTAGCTGGTAGCAAAGTTCCTAGATGGTCCAAAATCATGTGTAAACTGGGAGTAAACTGCGGCACAAATATAAGTATCCACACTCACCACAATTCGAGAAACACTACTATGAAAAAAAATTAATAAAATAGAAATGATTCAGTGACAGTCTTTCAAGCCAGCACTGTTTCGAAAACCCAGGGTCCCCACGTCTGCGGCAGTTGTGAATCTAGGGCTGCTCCGGTCTGCAGTTTCAGAACATGGACTCAGACAAACATCCCTCTGCTGCCCCCAGAGTCTCTGCACACACGCTGCACACATACGCCCTCTGCTAGAAAAAAATGTTTTTTTTTAAACATATATTTATTCCCTCCATTTTCAAGATGCTCCTCATCTATTATCATTATTATTGTCATCATTATCATCTATTGGGCCTCTGTAACGTTTCCTGAAGTAACAAAGAGTCATTTTTATGTTGAAATACTGTCTTTAAAAACAAAATGAGCAAAGTCCTATAAATATATGAATAAAACCATACAATGTTTTGAGTCTCATGTGTTCATTATAGGCACTGTGTCCAATGTATCCTGTTTTATAACAATGTTGATGTTTTTGTTGTTCATTTATGATTGATTTGAGCTTAAACATGCCCCATGAACAGTTTTCTTGGAATGAGGTACATAAATTCTTATTTCAAGAAAGTCTGACTTCATTCTAGATTACCTTTGCAGTGTGAGACATGAAAAAAATGTGTTTTGGTCATGTTGATCTATGAAATAATCGAGACTAAGCTTTACTTCCTGAATCAAACCGTGAAAGTCGTAGGTAGTTGAGTACTAAATTAGGTGCATGTGCGCGCAGGCTCGGTGCAAAACAACTGGAAAACTGTATTGTATTTGCAGCGCCATGCAAAACCAACACAATGCCATCATGTCGCGTTGTTGATTGCACAAATAGAAGTAACAACAATCCAGGACTTACATTTTATGGTGCGCACCCTTTTCAGAAGAATAAAAGAGATTTATGGTTGTGTGAGTTACTGACACCTGACGCACAAAGAGACCGCAGTAAACTTTGTTGGGAGGGACGAGAGCAGCAGCTGATGAAGAGAAACTATGGTCAGGATCCTGATTCAGCCTGAGCAGGGAAACTCTGTCTGTCACCAACACACTATCAAACCAGTACTAAGTAACGTGTTTACCTTAATAAATCCTTTCCGTAGTCCCTCTGGGGGTTATACAAGTGTTAATGGGATGATTGGAGGGTCTTTCATCTCCCCCTGGTGTCTCTGGACAGAAAACCACAATCGCAACTTTGCCTGCACCGGGTTAGAGGCACCAATACACACTAATGGAATCACGAAGAAGAAGCTAACAGGCTAACGGGCAAAGCTAACTGCGGGCTAGCACCACTTAAACAGTATTTACAGCCAAGTTTGAGTGAAAAAAATGATCTCCATTGTGTAATTGGATGTACAACATCCCTCTCTCCCTTTGTCTTTTCTGTCAGCGTAGTATTTACTCTCACGGACAATTAATGAGTAAAAAAACACAACATGCTACGACACCTGCAGTGGCGCTTATGGCCTCTAGGGGCATCAGTTACTTAGTAGCCTACTGCTTTAAAATGAGAATGAACTTTCCCGTTGCGCTTTTTGTCCTTTGCTCTGTGTAACAGGCAGGTACCATTTGACGTTAGACACCTCTCAGAGTTAGTCCAAGTTGGTCTAAAATATTGTATAATGAGATATAAATAAGGATGAAAACACAGCAAAAAAAAAAGCATCAAAAGAGCGACAAAAACGCAACAAAATGGCTGACAAAAAAAGTGAGGAAAAAGTAACATAAACTGAACAAAAATGTGACAAAAACGCAAAAAAAAATCATAGCCGGGTTTTGTAGGTCTTAGCTTTCAAACGAGGCGTTCATAAAGTGCAGTGCTGCCTCTGCTGTCCTGGCAGAATTCATGTCAAACAGCAGATGATGAACCTACATTATTAAAATATGGGTTCATCAATATCATACAAGATATATCGTAGCAAAACCATATTGCAATTACAAAAGAAAACAGATATGAATTATCAAAATATCACCTAAAGACGTGTTAGCTGGCAAGATTTAAACTTCGGCTGGTTAGAATTACAGGAACTATATCATGCAAAATCGACTTTTTGGAGCTTTTAGCCATGTTGTTATGCTATTTCCTTATCAAAAACACCCCCAGAGCGGTTTTTGGCTTCATTCACGCAGTTCTAAGTAATCCTCCTGAATCCTGCTCTCTGAGCAGCTGCTCTGCCCTCTCCTGGTAAACCACTGAGTTGTGATACTGACATATTTTACGTCATAGTGTCAAACAGGAAGGGCCAGACCTCTGTAATGTAATCTTAAATTTATTTCTATGAATGTAATGCCTTACGGCCTGATTTTAATTTATAAAACAGCGTTTTCATTATTTTTGTTGTAAGAGAGAAATAAAGAAAAAAGAAAAAAAGGAAGTCTCCGACGCGTCTGTGCTGTCCCAGGAGAGTAAACAAACGCACCCCGGAGGATCCGAACATAAATCATGTTTGTGAAGATGGAGCTCTTTCCCTACTCTGGACACGCCTGTTCTTTTTTCTTACCCAACGATAATGTCACGGATGCGCGTTTGGCTACGAGAGCAACAGGACTATTCAACCTTCCTAAAGAAGAGTGCACTCGCCAGAAGTTGGAATTTCTTTCTGGGATTCAGCGACTATATCAACCAACCTGATGGATGCTTGGTGAACCTTGGCCAGAATCAAAGTGGATTCACTTTTATAACCAACGCGATCCCATAACCCGATGGGGAGGCCAGACTGAGCGGTGAGTCAATCAAAACGCGTGTTAGCCATTTATGAAACTGTGTTGCACATGTTAACTCCTTATAACTGCATTATGTGAAGTAACTTCACTTTTTGCAGCGATATTTATATTTATAATACTGTGAATGTGGAATGAGTGGAGAGAGGGGCTTGTCTTGTCCCCAGAAAATACTTATATTTCTCTCAAAAATGAGTACTCCATAGTGATAGAGGTACAATATATCATATAAATGCCTATACTTTACTTTGGAATGGCTAAACTAGCATGATACAGGTCCTTTAAGATCAAGCTGTAACGAATCAGGCAAGAACTCAAGCGCAGACTCAGCAAGGCAGTGCAAATATGGTAGGTATTTATTGACCAAGATAAGTGTCCAGGTAATATCCAAGTAAGTCTTCTTCACAGGTGTTGGTCGGGAACCAGGAGCACAGGAGAGTGGAGCGGACCGGGGACCAGGAGCACAGGTGAGTGAAGCAAAGGTGGCTGGAGCGTGGAGATCTGGAGTGAAACGGAGAAAACCGGTAAGTGTCCAAACAACGATACAGGTACAAATTAAAAGCTGGACCGTAGCACTAACTGGAGCAAGTAATACAATCTGGCAGGGCTGAGCTGTCTGGGAGTGCTTCTTGAAGCTTGTTAATTGCAGAGTAGACTCAGCTGTGGGCTCCAACACACCTGTCTTCACTCCTAAAAAACACAATAAGGGGAGGGGAGTAGATGGCCACTCCTCTCAGGGAGTGGCTTGAGAGGCCTGAGGGGCTGTGACACAAGCATATGGAGATAGACATCATTGAGCGACATCATGGATGGTGCACATTCCGGTCAGGTTGTTGACCTTGAAAGACATCAATAACAAGTTTTCCTCCCTCAGCCTGGCCCTTATAGACGATGAGAGGGAGGAGAGGCACTACTTTAATAATTAACCCCCGCCTTAACCAAGCGCATTTTCTCCAGTTTGGCATTACCCAAAATCTAAAAAGCTTCTCGACTGGAGCGCACAGCGTTGTCGTCACTCTTTCAATGTATTTTTGGCATGTTTTTGTCGTCGTTTTTGTGTCCTTTTTGTAGCATTTTTGTTGCATTTGTGTCGTCTGTTGTGTTGCTTTTTTGTTGCTTTTTCATACTAGGTTATGTCACGTTTTTGTCGCTAATTTGACTGTTTGTTTTTTTTCAAGCTTTTTAGATTTGGGTAAAGTCAAACTGAAGAAAATGTGCTCGGTTATTGCGGGGGTTACGAGGTTAATAATTAACCCTCACCTTAACCAAGCGCATTTCCTCCAGTTCAGCAATACCCAAAAATCATCAAATCTAAAAGCTTCTTGAGTGGAGTTTACGGCCTATAAACCACGCCTCATTTGAAAGCTAAGACCTACTAAACTGGTCCAAACTTTTACGTTGCGTTGTTGCCATGTTTCTGCCACGTTTTGTCGCATTTTCGATGCATTTCCGTTGCTTTTTCGTTCCTTTTTTGTGGCTTTTCCCCCCCCAATTATTGTGTGATTGTTACTTTTTAGTCAAATTTTTGTTGCGTATTAATTTCACTTGTTGTTTTGTGCTTTTTGTAATATTTTTGTCCCTATTTTGTTGCTATTTCATGTGTTTTTGTCTCTTTTTTTGTGGCTTTTTCATGTTTTTTTACGCTTTTGGTCGTGTTTTCGCAAGGCCATGGAAACCCGGGGTGCTGAGGGTGCTGTAGCATCCCCTGGTGGGTGGTTTGTGCACTGCAGGCAATAATAATAAATAGGAATTAAGCACAGAAAAAGCATTTTTGGGGGCAATCATTTCCCTCAGCACCCCCTTACCAAATGTTCCCACAGCTATGTGTTTTTGTTGTGTTTTCATTACTTTTCTTGATGTGTTTTCGTCGATTTTTTTGTGTGTTATCTGGTGCCACCCCAGAAAAACCAAGTGCCACCCCAGGGCCACCCCAGGAAAAAAAGTCTGGACACACCACTGGTGAAAGGTCAGCTTGACCCTGACTCTGCCCTCGCCACTAACCTTAAAGATAGTGGGCTGGTGCCTAATCTTAATACATCGACGTTCCCCCACTTCTATTGACGGGGGAACATAGGTACCGGGGAACATAGAATCAGAATCAGAATCGGTTTTATTGCCATGGTTATGAACAGGTTCAAAATATTTCGGTCGATCGTGCAACAACAGACAAAAAACATATAACTTTAGATAAATAATAAACTATAAAGACTTTAGAGACTGTGAGACTTTAAGGGCATGTGTAAGAAGATTAAAGTTAAACTATGATAAAGACAACAACAATTTGACATAGAACAACAGGGCTGACCCCCTAGGCCTCGTCCCGTTACGCACTGACCTGTCCTGCTTTCGAAGGTTTATCTTTTTGATCTTCTGACAGAGACAGCTGCCTCCGAAAGTTAAAAAGGATCTGAAGAAGTAAAAAGCGACAAGGTGATGCTAACAGTGTTTCCAAGCGCTGCACCTTCTGACCCTCGCCACGTTATAAACCAAGCTCTCACATTATTAGTTATTATAAAGAACTTGTTAGAGGAGCAGGTCTTAAAAACATAGATGCTTACATTTTCAGACTAAGACTATAGTGAGATTAAGACCTAGCGGGAACCCTACTGAGGGACTGCTTGAGCATAAATGTTTGATTTATGTTTCAGTTTTAAATTATGAGAAACAAAACATGTAATAAAGTGAAAATTCTCTAATATTTCTAAAGAAAATGCCATAAACTATGTTTTATGAAGAAAAAGGGGGCACAAAACACAAACGACATTTACAGTGAGAACCAGATGTTTACATACACTTCATAAAAAGACACTTTTGCATTTTTTTTCTCATAGTCAGACATGAAACCAGAATTCACTTTTATTTTTAATTGGTCAATTAGAATTTTAAAACATATTTCATGTGTTAAATGCCAGAAGAATGAGAGATTTATTTATTTATTTTTTAAATGTTTTAGTTACTTTTTACAACGTCAGAAGTGTACAGTACATACACTAAGATTACTATACCTTTAAAGTATTTGGGAAAGCCCAGATGACGATGTCATGACCTTGGAAGCACAAGTCCATCCTTGGGCGCATTTTCAAGACACTTGAAGGTCCAGGTTCATTGGCTAAAACAATGATGAAAATGTCCAGCCATCATACAGATCAGAAAGAAGGCGGGTTCTGTGTCCCAGAGACGAACGTGCTGTGTCTGAAATGTTAATATCAACCCAAGAACAGATGCAAAAGACCTGGTGAAGATGCTGAACCTGGTAAGAGTTTGTCATTATCCAGAGTGAAACAAGTCCTGTACCGACATGGGCTGAGAGGGAACTCTGCCAGGAAGAAGCTCTGACTCCAAAGAAACATCAAAAAGACAGATTGTAGTTTGTAAATGCAGACAAGGATAAAGACTTACATTTTTTAGACATATTCTGTGGTCTATTGTTTGGCGATAATGACCATGGTCATGTTTGGAGGAAAAAGCCTGAGAACACCATCCCAACTGTGAAATACGGGGGTGGCAGCATCATGCTGTGGGGTTGTTTTACTGTGGGAGGGACTGGTGCACTTCACTAAATAGATGCCATCATGAAGAAAGAACATTATGTGGAAATATTGGAGCAACATCTCAAGACATCAGCCAGGAAGTTAAAGCTTGGGCGCAGATGGGTCTTCCAAATGGACAATGACCAAAGCTGGTTATAAAGTGGCTTAAGGATAACAAAGTCAATGTTTTGAAGTGGTCATCACAAAGTCCTGATCTCAGTCCAGTTGAAAATGTCTGGGCAGAGCTGAAAGGGCATGTGCACACAAGGTGGCCTGCAGTTCTGTTTGGAGGAATGGACCAAAACTCCTGCTATTGTGAGAAGCTTGTGGAAGAATATCCAAAACGTTTGACCCAAAATATACAGTTTAAAGGCAATGCTACCAAATATTAACAAATGTATGTCAACTTTTGGTTTTGTAAAACATAAAAAATTGTGTACAAAATCTAGCATTTTTCTGGCATTTGACAAATAGGTCAATTAGAATTTAAAAATTATTTCTAAGAAAAATAAAAGTTAATTCTGGTTTCAATGCAAAAATGCAAATGTGTCTTTTTATAAAATTTATGTAAACAGAGTTCTCACTGTATTTCAGGTCGACATGAAGCTTTTGTGACTTTAAACTTTACTCACAGTGGCACAAGTAACTTTTTTTTTAACTCAAGAAAAAAAAAGTAGACACTTCACTACAATATTACTACAGTAAAAAGTACTGTGATATAACTACTCTAATAAGAACAGTTTCTTCACAAAACAGAATCTTGTTTTAGAGTTTCTTCCACAGATTATTATTACGAGTTTATCGTTTCAGCCAGAATTTCTATAATGACAACACAACAGACAGATGTACAAAAAGGTTTTTATTTTCTGAAGAATACAAAACAGATTTGAGGCGTATATTGCACTGTTTCTATTGAGAAGTTTGATCATAGAGAGACATCCATCGATTTAAGGCACAACACTCAGTCCTATACTGCAACGAACTGACCATGACGTTTGTATTTGGCTAAAGACGCTTCAGAACTCATGCTACAAAAAACTATTATTTACAAACAACATTATTCAGTCAAACGAACAACCGCAGTTAAAGAAACGGGTTTGCAGACATGATTCGGCCACTAGAGGCGCTGTGGCAGAAATCCAACGAGAGATCGGACATTCAACGCTGAGGTATACAAAAAAAGAGTTATACTGGCCAAAACGACGGGAGCAGAAACGTGGACTGGATTGTGCTTAGAAACTGAAGTAGAGTAATTAGAGTTTTGGTTCTCACAAAAGTTGAGAGTCAAAGTAACACAAAAGGAGCACAACAAAGTGAGTTTTTCCCCAAAGATTTTTTACAGAAATATTAAAGAGTTTAAGGCCAGATGCTGACGGTGAAAAGAGAAAAAAAACAACATAAAAATGACCAAAATCACCGCTATATTCAGTGACAAGATCAAAATAATAGAGCCAGGATTAAATGTATGCTTTTATTTTGTTGATTTATTAGTTACCAAGATTTTTTTTAGAGGGATTTAGGCTCTTCTTTAGTTTATGAGCAATTTATATTTAGTCTTTTTTTTTTGGGTGCAAAGCTCAAAAACCAAGGTCGGTAGGACTTTTACAACAAACTCTCCACTTTGGAGATGCAGAAAAGTGGAATGAAACATCATTTAGAGTTTTGTAACGTCTGTACATGCGCCTGTATATTTCTCCCCATCTTTAGTCTCCCAGAAAGGAAATGACCATATTTGGATTACAGCTTCATCTCGGTCGCCTTTCACTGAACACATGGATGCTTAATGAGTCAGTATTTGTGAATGATTAAGCGTGGGGGAAAAGTCAGTTGCCGTGGTGTAGTAGTTACTAACTGGAAATCTCTGGCTCGCCAATGACAAAACTATATAGCTATAGCTATTGAGCTGAACAAAGAGGACTACTTTTCGGTTCATATAACACTGGAAAATTGTTTTAAAACACAGTAAATGACTCTTGCTTATTATACATATTGGAAGGTTTTAGCATAGATACAGACAGCATGTTTGGAATTGCCCATCTACTGTATAGTGATGTTTGAGGCATAGAGGAAAAACAAAGATATAACATTAAATAAAAACTTTTCCCCATTTCTCCACCATTAATTTAACAAATGCTGAATTATGAATATATTTTTCTACTAAATAAAGATACAGAGACATGTCGAGGAGCAAAGTTCAACAGCCTATAAATACTTTAAAAAACGGACAATGCTAACCAGGAAAAATTGGTTAGCATTCCCCGAGCCCCATGTCCTCACACTTCTATTGACGGAATAAAAAATAAATAAAACAAAGGCTTGTTATTTAGCCTAGTCTTTTAAAACTACAATAAGGATATAATTTCAAACAAATCCTGCGAACAGAAGCATTTCCACATGCGCTAAACCATTGGCTAAAACCCAATAAACGCTGGCAAACATTAACCCTAATTGCGTTTTGTAAAATAAAATACCCATTTATTTATGCCATGGTCTACTTTTTACGCCACTCGAACTGGTAATTACAACTTGTAAACTCGGAAACCTCCAGACTGCTTCGAGTTCGTATGCGAGATGAAGACAGTAATGGCGCCTCCAGTGGAGGAGTAGCTAATGTTAACACTGTAACAAAACCACTGCATCAGTGATGTCAATGCTAATTTTGGTCACAGCTTTCAACATAACATGATGTCACATGTTTTTAACATTTTTAATCACCTGGAACGCACTCAGGTCGTAAGTTTCAAGTGGGAAATATACCGGTTGCCTGGAACGCACCATAACTGTGCGTTATACAGTTCTAACGCCAATCAGATTTGAGTTTCACCCAGACCATGGTATAAGTAAACTTATTCTTTCACTTTGACGCAACACCCGACCTGGGGAACGTAGGGTCGACCCCCCCCCAGGAAGCTCACAAAGCTAACGTTAGCTGCATGCTACGTTAGCGACGAGTGCAGCTTTTCGCTTCTACTGCACAATTTGCTGTGAATAAAAAACATCCAGATGGACAGGATGGATTTTGGCTTGACTGTATATGTTTATAGTCCGCCAGAAAACAGCTAAAAAGAGTGAAAAAAAAAAAAAAAATAATCTATGGGAAAAATGAATGGGATCTAGTTCGACACCAACCCACTGTTGTGCTCCAATATTGTAAAAACATAATGAATAAAGTTTCATGGAAACTACAAGAACATGGTGCGCAAAATCGATCAAATCAAATTACAGAGTTGAAAGACAGGGCTGCTACAACTGCTTAGAGACGCTGAGGTTACTTTGTTCATAGAAAATACAATTCTGACACTTCACGCGAGATGTTTTAGAGAAACGTTTCCAGATTGATCTGTGGGAAGGATGTGGAGGTTGGAGCTGCCAGGAAACAGGAGGAAGACCCGAGGCAGGAGAGGACTTCAATATGAAAATGCACTCCTCCCAAAGAAATAACATGTAAACAGTAGATCATTTAAAACAAAAACTGTATTTAACATATACATGAAACATTCAGGACTCTGAAATAAACTTTTTGGTGCATATTTCATCTTTTCAAAAGCAAAAAAAAAAGTTTAAAAATGCAGGACCGATCAAACGGGTGCACGTTTGTGGAGAGAATACATTTTATAATTTTTTGAATTATAGAGTTTTGAAGAAAGACTCGTTTTCTCTACATTCACTGTTACTGAAGCGTGCTGCTGGTGCTGAGTGACTACGACTTGGAGAAATGAGAAAACTATGGTTACAAAAAGCTTAAAAAAATGTGTCTTTTGTAAAATTGTTGATAGGTCAAATCATTCCTACATCGGCTACGACAGAGGCCAAAGTGGCTGGTGCCGAAACGGTTTCTGTTTTGGTGAAACAAATGTTTATCGAAAAACTTACTAAAACGTCTAAAAAAAAAAAATTAAAAAATAAAAACACACAATGAAAGAGTTTTTTGTATGTTCATTCAATTCATCAGATAAAGCTGCCACGTTTTTGAACGTCCAAGGATCAAAGTTAAAATGATATGGAATAATGCAAATGCTTTAAAGTCATTTCTATTTTTGCTGACAAAACTCAAAAGCTTTTGGTCTAGTTTTAGTCAGTTTCATTAAAAAAAAAAAATTAAGTGTTTGTATTTCAACAAAAATAACCAAGGCCAATAAGTATTAGAAATGTGGATGAAGGTCGTATCAAGGTTTTGACAGATTCTCCTTTCCTGGGTTTTCCCACAGCGGCCGCTCTGCTCACTGTCTGAGCGTCTTCCAGGTCGCTTATGCTTTCTACGTTCATACTGTACAGCAGGGGTATGCAACGTCAGGCCCAGGGGCCAAATCCGGCCCTCCAGCACAGAACCTCTGGCCCCCCAAGATGATTTGAGAAATATTATTATTATGCAAATAAGAGATCAAATACCTGTTAAAGTACCCTAAAAATGTGAGAAATAGCGTCAGTATTTAAAAAAATATCCTGGCAGAGCGTCCCACTTGTGGTTCTCAACTGGTGAGTCGGGACCCAAAGTGGATCACGGAACCATTTTCAGTGGGGCGTGCCTATAAGGAACTTTTATTCAATATTTTCCATCTGAAACTGCATGGAATCACTAACAGAGTCTGTTAAAATTAATGTTATTGAGTTGTTTTGATCCTAATTTCAGTCTTAAAGGCAGATCTACTGCTTGTGCAACAAAAACTTGTGTGGAAAATAAAATTTTTATACAATATATGACAAATCACATTTTCATTTGGGTCGTGGCTGGTCATACGAGGGTAATGTTGGGTCTTGAAGCCAAACCATTTGAGAACCACTGATGTAAAAACATTGGTATTTGTAGAAAAAAGTTATTTACTTTAGGCTACAATGGTGAGGTTCGGCCAATAATGAAAATCGGCCCTCCCCTGCTGTACAGCATTTAATTGGGAGAAAAAACACTCTCCTGATAAAAGAAAAGTCTGTTCTGCTCTTTTAGCTCGTCACCGCTTAGTTAGCATCGTAAAAAAACAACAACACGCATGGAAATAGTAACAAAACCAAAAAATAGTAACAAACCTGAATATTTTTTTTTAAAGAGATTTTAAAAATACATTTATCCAGCTTTAGGATTCCCCAAAATGAAAAGTGAGAGTTTTCTACATTCAGTTGTTCTCTGCTGCGGAAATGTGCTGGTGCTAAAAGTTAAAAACCGTCTCCAAAAAGAAGTCACTGTAGACGAACCCCCGCCCCTGGTCCGTTTTTTTCGAAGGCGTGTCCCTCAGTACGTCCCGCTATTTACAAAGTCTGGTCCCGGGCGCTCTAGTTGACGATCTCCTGGTGCAGGTTGTGCTTGTTGGGCGCCCACACGGCCGCGATGGGCGCCTGCACCACTTTGAGCGCCCCGGTCTGCCGGCCGTCGGGGTGAACCACGCCCCAGACGCTGGCCTGTCGGTTCGAAGCCGCCTGCGTGACCATGCGGACGGGCGCCATGGTCACGGTGTGGGCCGCGCTCGCCGTCGACGGGCAGGAGATGGAGTATTTGTGGACAGGGAGGTAGACGGGGAGGCTCAGGGGCGCGGGGACCAGCGTGATGGCGGGAGCGGGCTGGGAAGAAGAAGAAGACGACGGGGCCGGGGGGGCGCCTGAAGGAGGATGAGGAGGAGGGGGGGGCGGCGAGTCCGAGCTGGCGCTGGCTTTGTCTTTTTCCAGGGCGCTCCAGATGACTTTGGTGAGCGTGGGGGGCGCGGCCAGGACCAGCGGCGAGGAGGGCGGGCGTGGGCTGGCATCGAGGAGACAGGCGGAGACATGGCCTTCTCCATCAAGATCTGAGCTTGGGACGGGGCCAGCACCTGCAAAAAAACAAAACAAAAGGAACACCAATAATTCAATACAGTTGTTTGGAAGCTTTTGAGATGTTTTTTCAAAAGATTCTCTTAACCTCTTAAAAATAAATTTAAAAAAAGATAAATAAAAAAGCCGCCTGAACCGAGCGAATTTTCTCCAGTTAGGCTTTACTCAAATCTAAAAGCTTCTCAGAATAAAAAAAACCAATGGAAATGGAGAATAAATTTAAAAAAAAAAAAGGATAAAAAACGCAACAAAAGAGACGGAAAAAGCAACAAGAATGCAAGGAAAAAAAGCTACAGAAAAGCGATGAAAAGGTGATTAAAATGGGTGACGAAAAACGCAACAAAAAGGCCAAAAATAGCAACAGGAAGTGACAAAGCGATAAAAAAAAAAAAGTGAAAAATCTGAATCGTTTTTATTGCCATGGTTTGAGAACAGGTTCACAAAGTAGGGATTTTCTCGGTACAATCATGCAACATAACATCGAATTTAGACAAAAAATAAGCTAAAGCTATAAAAACTTTATAAGCTGAAGTTTTAAAGGCCCTTATAGCCTTTAAAACTTGGGGCATGCATAAAGATTAAAATAAAAAAATAATCAAAAAAGTAACGGTGGGATTGTGTTCACAGATGTGCAGGTGTATTAAGTAATAGCAGCGGATCTAAGTGTGGACACACCACTGTATGGAAAATTGATGTTTTCATGCATTTTATACATGAGGGAAAAAAGACTGATGTCACTGCTGATTGGATCAAGAACACAGAAAATCTATTCAATATTTTGTTTTATGTGCCTCATGTTTTTTTGTTTTTTTCTCGCGTTAGTGTATGTATTTGGCCCAAACCACTTTGATCCCGAACAGTGAAGGCAGGAGCGGTTCGAGATGTGTGTTAGTGAACGCACACATCTTGGCAGAATCGAGCTCGCCGACGAGGACAAAGTTGCCTATACAGTATTTTCAGCAGTGGTGGGAAGTGACAAAGTAAAAAGTACAAATTGTTGGTACTTTACCAAAGTACATTTTACGATGAATACTTTTTACTTTCTACTCCACTACATTTTCAAAGTGACCTCTCTACGATGAACTAGTTTAGTCCCTGTTTAGTGGTTTAGTTTAGACACAATTTAGTCCGGGTTTAGACCTTGTTCCTGTTTTTGACCCAAGTTGGTGGTTTACTCATTTAGAGCTGGTTTAATTCAAATGAGTTTAAAAAAATCCTGCACATTAAACTCTTAAAAACGTTTTACTTCTAAAGTACATTTTACAGTGCATACTTTCATAAGTACATTTTTGGTGACGTATCTGCACTTTTACTTCAGTAAGAATATTGAGTATTTTTATTTTCAGTGACTAAATCTCAATACTGTACAGTATAGGAACAGGTTTAAATGGATGGTTTTATTTTGTTGATAAGTGAGTTCGGAGAAACAAAAATCTGTACAAGGGGGGAGGGGGGGGGGGGGTTTAAAGCTTAATACATCAGGCAGGAAATGGAAAATGGATATACGAAAAATCCCTCTGGAAAAAAGTGTGGAGTCTGTAGGAGCGACTAAAGTCAAGATGTTGTTGCAAGAGTAAAATAAGAACCTAATTTTAATCAAAAGTTTTGTAACTTCTGTACATATTCCTCTCGTCATTTTCTCCAGATTTGGTTTTACCCAAATCAAAAGCTTCTTCAAAAAAGCGTCAAAATTAAGATGAAAGCGCACTGGAAAAGCAACAATTATGCAATATTAAAAAAGCGACAAAAACACGACTGAAAACTGATGACTATCAACAAAAAAGCGACACAAAAGCAGTGAAAAAAAAAATAAAAAACTGTTAAAACACAGCAAAAAAGTGACGAAAACACAACAAAAAAAACCCTGCTAAAAACTCATGGAAAACTAAAAAAAATAAAAAAGAGGAAAAAAACCTGAAAAGGCAACAAAAAAACTAAAATAAAATCCTGCAAAAAAAACTAAAAAAAATGCGCCAGCAATGCAACACAAAGTTTTTTTTTAGGTTTTAGCTTTCAAATGTGGCTGTAAACTCCAGTTAAGAAGCTTTTATATTTGTGTAATGTTGAACTGGAGAAAATGTGCTGGGTTCATGAGTAAGTGTGTGGGGAAGTCGTCTTTTGCAGTGCGATGTAGTCGTGACTCACCTGCTGACTGTCCTCAGGAGGTGGCGTGGATCCCAGATTCCTGCTCTCCTCCAAATCCTTGGCCCGCTTCTTCTCCTCCTCTTCCCTCCTCTTCTGGCTCTCCTGCTCGGCCGCCCTCTGCAGCGCCGCGTCCATCAGCAGCCTCAGGTCGCTGAAGTCGTGCGAGGGCAGCAGCTCCGGGGGCGTGGGCGGAGGCGTGTTGAAGACGTGGTGGTTTTGTGACTGCTGCTGGTGGTGCTGCTCCTCCTCCACCTCCCTCAGCAGACTCTTCGTGTCCAGCCTCAGCAGCGCCTCTTTGCCCCGGAAACCGTTCAGGATGGCGGCGGCCGTGTTCCCAGCGCGGTCAGGTCCAGCGTGGGGCCGGAGCGGATGACGGAGGGCCGCGGGAGCTGGGGGCAGGTGGCGGAGGAGGAGGAGGCGGCGGGGAGGAGGCGCTCCGGAGACGAGCTGGGCTCTGCTTTGAGGCCCACTTTGCGGGAGATGGTGAACTTGGTGGGGTCTTTACCGTCCTTACGCAGCAGGTCAGGCAGGAGGCGCCGGCGAGCGTTGATGAACCAGTTACAGATCTGAGAGAAAGAGAAGAAAAAAGAAATCAGATATGGTACTTTGGTTGAGTCTTTTTTTAACATCTTAAAGCAGTACTAAGCAACTCTTGCCCCTAGAGGCCATAAGCGCAACTGCAGGTGTCGTAGCAAATTGCGATTTTTTAACGTATTAATTGTCCGTGAGAGTAAATACTACGCTGACAGAAAAAACAAAAAGGGACAGAGGGATATTGTACATCCAATTACACAATAGAAATTATTTGTTTCACTCAAACTTGGCTGTAAATACTGTTTAAAGTGGCGCTAGCCCGCAGTTAGCTTTGCCCATTAGCCTGTTAGCTTCTTCTTTGTGATTCCATTAGTGTGTATTGGTGGCTCCGGTCCGGTGGCCGTCAAGTTGCAAATGTAGTTTTCTGGCCAGAGACACCAGGGGGAGATGAAAGACCCCCAATCATCCCATTAACACTTGTATTACCCCCAGAGGGACTACGGAAAGGATTTATTAAAAGGTAAACAATCTCTTCTTGAAAAAAAAAGTGATGGTCTCATGTTAAGCGCTTTGTGACTATGTCTCTGTGAAAGGCACTATATAAAGTTCTTCTTCTTCTTCTTCAATATAATAAAGAAAAACGAGGATGAAAATACAACAACATGAAAGCCACCAAAAAAGTGACAAAAGAGCGAACGTGAGAAAAACGTGACGAAAACTCGGCGACAACATGACAAAAAAAAAGTTGAACTGGAGAAAATGTCCTCTGTTCAGGTGGGGGTTAAGAGGTTAACAATTTTTGCAAAAACATAGTTAAAGGGATATTTCAGGATTTTTAACATAGGGCCTCATTTGGTGTTGTTGATTTCTGGAGATATATATTTTTGTAATTCATGCAGTCCTTATAGTTGAAGAGTCTAGTGGCGCTAGGCTAGTGCTAGGCTAATGCATTTCTACGGTAACAGCTAGCCTGCATTAAAAACAGTCTCCACAGTGCACTTGAGGCAAATCACTTATAATGCCAGACTACTGATATAAATGTCTGTCGATAAATAATTTTTGAAATATAACTGACCTTGCATCACATGAATTATCACATTTTGAGGGACTATTTTAGCATATCACTCCGCCGCTGCGTTAGCTTACAACCACAAAGGTGATGCTGCTCAAATAGAAGTTATTTTAGATGCAAAAAAAAAAGTTAAAGCACAGACATTTATATGGTTAGTCTGGTGTTATACGTGATTTGCCTCAGGTGCACTGTGGAGTGGGTCAGACTGTTTTTAATGCAGGCTAACTGATACCGTAGAAATGCGCTAGCCTAGCACCACAAAACTCTTCAAATATAAGAACTGCATGAATAAAAAAAAAACATCTCCAGACATCAACAACACTCTGGATAACTAGGAAATGAAGCCCCGTGTCATAAATCCTGAAATATCCCTTGAAGCAAAAATGGTCTCCAACAGTGGTACTCAAAGTTGATTTTCTTACTTGAGTACTTAAAGGCTAAAGATTTTGCAAAAGCCATTTTTGTGATGTTTATAGTTTAACTTCCTTGGACACTGACAGGAAGTGACAAAGAAGAAGGTAAACAATTTTAAATGTTAAGTCAATGGGAAATGAGTGAGCCAAACTGCTATGCAATGTTACCTTCTTCTATGTCACTTCCTGTCAGCAGCTTAAAAATTCTAAAATAATAAACCAACTTTCTGCCCAACATTTCTTCATTAATTAGTTGCATTAAATTATGCAACTGATGAGCTTGCAACTAAGTGTATCCATCTAAATAAGTCATATTTTCAAAAGCCTTAAAAATCAGCATTATAGCTCCATTACTTTCCACAATATTAGGCTAATTTAACGTTTGTATTATTGTTATTATCATTTTGGCTCTCACCTGCAGCACGGAGAGGTTGGTGCGCGCCGACAGGCTGAGCTTCTCCTGCTCCGACGGGTAGGCGTTGAAGCGGTGGTCGTAGAGCCAGTCCCGGAGGATCTGCACGGCCTCTTTGGGCAGGTTCCCGCGGCGCTTGCGCTTGGCCGCCGCCCCCGACAGGTCCAGGGGGAAGCTGTCGTCGCTGTCCGAGAGCGCGGAGGAGACGGACGCGTCCTCGTGGTCCGGGCCTGAAGGCAAAGAGAGAGAGAGAGAGAAGACGAGTGAGATCAGAGAGGAGAAGAAATTTGGCTTTTGTTATCCCCGTTTTATTCTGAACTTTTATTCTTTTGTGCAAGTGCCACCTGACCTAGACCTAGGGCTGGTTACCTTAAAAAAAATTAAGAAAAATAAAATCAAAAACGTACTTTGTTTTCGATACCGGCAGCACCTAAACCTTTTTTTTTTTCAATACCAGACTGGTCTCGTTTAATGGTGCCCAGCTCTACCTAGATCAAGATTAAATCAGGACTTTATATCTCCACATGGAACAAAAACTGTCTCAAAGTTCAATGTCTCAGTGTGTATAAACTAAGGCCAAATATTGTCTCTGAAAGGCATCACAAGTAGCAATATTCTAAAATGTGAGTAGAAAGGAGCATGACAGGTCTGTGAATCCAAGCACCAAATACTGATGAAGTTAGAAGATCATGGAATCATCAAATTCTAGAACAGGAACACAGCTTTGATGATGTCACAATTTAAGATGGAGTGCAGAGACCGATACAAATCTGTGAGAGAGACGGTTTTTGAAAGAAATCTCCAGAATGAGAACTGTCTTGGATCCACAAACCTGTCATATTCGTCTTATACCTGAAAGTCTTTTCTACCGTCCATCATCATCATGCAAACGTTTTGGAATATTGTTTGTCACCACTTGAATGCCTTTCACAGAAAGTAATTGCTTTGCTGACAGAGAAAACACTGAGCACAGTGACCATGTTTGTTACATGTGAATTGTCCCAGGAATGACATTTGAGATGAGATTTTAGCCAAAAAGCCAAAACAAGAAAATCGGCAGATTGACAGCAACTGCAATCGATTGTGTCTGTAGAAAAAGTGTCATGTCTGAATTCAGAGTGAGGAAGATGGGAGTAGAAACAAAAGTGTTGAAAAAGAAATTGTTGTTTGGAAGACCAATTACAATATTGAGTTCATCTCCAATGACAAGAAATTAGGGGAAAATGTGGTTCAAAAACAGGGGGAAAACTGATTTCGTTACGTAGTCTGGCATGCCCTTTTGTAGCCTGTTGAGGGCAAAGCAATGCATGTTTACCAGCACCTTTTTACACGTTTCTAATTGTTTGCAATAATATCGCCTCATCATAGCTCGAGAAAGTCCCTCGAAAAAAATAAAAATAAAATCCCCCAGCCCAACCACTGTCTTAAAAGTTACCTCGATCAAATGAAATTAGAATACCAATAGCAAAACCGATTACATGTTAGTGAAAAAACTGAACACACCAGAACCATGTTTCTTCACTCCTTCCAGTTGATATGGAGCTGGAGATGTTTCCCCTAGGTCCCTCATTAGCATAAGCCTAATTCATTTAGCGCCATCACTCCGACAGTAACACAGCAGGGGGGGACAGAGGAGAGCTGTTCTTATGGAAATCACACAGACACCTCATTGTTTTCTGACAAAGTCTCCACGTGTCAAGAAAGCAACAACACTCTTCTGCTCAAGTGGCCGACTGCGTACAATTACAGTGTCAGATGCCCTTCCGTCCCATTAGGGCTGCCAAATGATCGTTATTGCAATATCCACATCGGAAGAAATTCTGGCTGAGAATTGCATATTTTTTTCAGACTCAGAATTCAACATTTATCACTTCACAATGTGCAGCCTTTGGCTTGAATACTGCAATATACACCATAGCAGGGGCACGAGCAAGTCAAATGTAAGCCTTTTTCAGATTGAGAACACTTGATCCCAAAGGGTAAACCTCAGAACATTTCACAAACCTATCACAGTCACGGACAAGAGTAAAGTCTCAAGATAAACTATAGTTTTGGAACAATAATAATTTAAAATGGAGCAAATAATGCCCGAATACCACAGTTTGACTTTAAAGTTTCTCCAAGAAAGTGTCAAAATAGCTACAAAAACGAGATGTAAATGGGGATGAAAACGCAATAAAAGGAGTGTCAGGAATGCAAAAAAAAAAACAGGTGACAAAAAAGTGATGAAAAAGCAACAAAGCAACAAAAACGACAAAAGCGACAAAAGCCTTCAAATGAGGCGTGACACACATATAGGCTGTAAGCTCCAGTCAAGAATCTTTTACATTTGGGTAAAGCTGAACTTGGGAAAATGTGCTCAGTTAGACGGTTACATTTTTTTTTCAATTTCAGCCAAAATTCTAACTGAATGTTTTAATTTAGACCATAATGTTGGTATTTTCAATTAACTCATAGCCTACAGTAAAAATTGTGCAGCAATGTCATAATTTTCCACAAAAAACAGGTAGATTTAATGCCAGTTTGAATCCAATTTAATGCGTTTAAGGTCCTTTAACGTCTTGATTTTAGCACAATTTAACTTAAATGACAGGGTTTCCAAAGAGCATTAAAAAGCATACACAGCAAATTGTGTCAAAACAATTAGCAGCCGCAGTAGTGGAAGTAGTAGTAGTAGCGGTCAAGAGAGGAGCAGCATTAGTAGTATTCCGACAGTTGAAGTAATAGACGCAGTATTTGTTTTGGTGATTAGCCTGCCCCGGGGTCGTCTTTACACCCAGAGCGAGAGCCTCTCTTTGGGGGCAGAGGTGTAACCCGAGCCCCCTCTCTGCTACTCGGGCTCTCTCCACAAAGAGGATTAATGTGTGTGTGTGTGTGTGTGTGTGTGTGTGTGAGTGCGAGCGCATATCATCAGCATCACAGCACCCAGCCAAGAGCACTGACAGAACGCGGCAGCGAAACAGGCCACAAGACGTCATTTATCCAAAAGGTTACCGCAAAACAACACAACCCAAGTAGAAATGCACTACCTGGCTAACATATATAAAAAGGTTATGGTCACAAGTCTATCGCTGGCTAAAAAAGGAGGAAGGAGGGGAGATTCAAAAACTCAGACACAAGAGGCCAAACAATCCACATTCCAGCCACAAGGGGCACCGTAATTTGCATCAATCACATGCACTGACATTGTCAAACGGTAGAGCTCACACTTAACAGGCCCTATACTAGATTCTTTTCCCTGTCATTTTAAAAAGGTTATGTACTCCAAACTCATTTATAACTTTCCTGTAATGTAATTCTAACATCCTAATTCTTAAGCATATTTCACAGCCTTTTAAGGAGCAACACTGTTACACGGTAATATAGCTAACAACAACAGCTAGTTCACCAGTGATAAAAATGTACGGTTTGACTCATAGAAACGCGTTAAGCTACATGATATATCATTTCAGTGGTTTATTATCATGAATGTGTTATAAAGATGAAGTTTAGTGGCCACTGGATGTGTAGCAGACCCATTGACTGTAAATTTAGATTCACAGTCAATGGGCAGACCCCACAAAAAGCAGAAATTTGACTGAATACAAGCTAGCATTTAACTCAGAAGACACTTTTAGACGCTAATCTGTATCTAAAGTAACATTTCAAAAGGTCTATACGTTCATTCATGATTTCTAATTAGGCTTTGACATCACTTAAATGGCTGACAACAGCTGAAAACATGTGGATTGTTCATAATTTGCAACGTTTGATGGCTAATGCTAACGGCTACAGGGAAACACATTGAGTAAGCTAACGGAGTTTACTGGACTAGCCAACATGCTAACAACTGTACGCATACGTTGGGATCAAACACAGCTTCTCTTTTTATTTCTATGGTCCGACTAATAGTACAATGTGAAAAACAAAGGTCGACATAAAGCATTAGCGTAGCATTTCTTTCCCCCTCTTCTTGTATACAAACTAAAAACCAGACAGCGATCAATCACTCAAGAGCAACACACTTCCTATAAAAGGCATAAATAACTGGTCGCCTTGACCCCACTTAAAGCCCAAAACAGGGGAGCCATCACTTTGGCCATTGACAGAGAGGTGCTGAAACAAACACCCGACATTCCAGCCACAGGGGGGCACCGCATTTACATCCACTCATCTCATTGAACACAATGACTTCCTGCAGAGACAGGGCCTGAATTGTGGAAAACAAAACAGATTAAAAAAAAAAACCTTCTGATGCCGTTGGGTTGTTTTAGCGTGTTCAGCGGAGAGTTTGGAATGTCAAAAACAGTAGGAAAGCAGCCCAAAACGAAAATTTAAAATCATGCTGGGTGTAGGGCGCTACAAATGTAATTAGATTTGCTGGTCGAGTTTTAAAAATCGAGGTTAAATGGACAGAGGACATTTTAAACTCATCCAGGAGCAGTAACATCAGAGACAACGGTGCAAAAATAGGTATAGACCGGCTTACGCAACACAACTACTCTGGCATTGAAACCCCCAGATTTCTCTTCTCACTCACTGTCGCATGTCCCCGTTTGGCACCTCGGCCCGACGTTTGGAAGCCCCAGACATGCAAACGCACGGGCAAATGTTTGAGTCAGTTTACAGCTATTTATGGGGAGGATTCTGCAGAGAAAAGTAGGTCTAACAACAACAACAACAACAACAATCTAAATCCAAAAAGGTTTGAGTCAAGACATACAGTGCAACTCCACAAATGTCAATTAGTTTACAGTGTCCTCACTCTGCCACAAAAACTGAGACATAGTTTCAGAGAGAGACAGAATTTTAAATATTAAAGTTGCAAATTAATTGTGTCTTTGGTATACAATTGTAATTCAAAGACCCTTTTAATGGATGATGAACTAGCTACAAGCAACTTGTTGTAATAAATGCTGATAAAAAAAAAAAAAAAATCAACTGATTATAGGAATGAGTTTGGACACAAATGTTTAACCTCTTAACCTCCGCCTTAACTGGGCGAATTTACTCCAGTACGGCTTTACCCAAATTGAAAAGCTTCTTGGAAAAAGTGTCAAAATGGCGACAATGTATGAAAATGCAACAAAAGAGCAACAGGCAAGTGACAAAACACAACAAAAATGCGATGGAAAAAGTGAAAATAAAGCAACGGAAACTAGGGTGACCAGATTTTCCAACTTAAAAACTGGGACACATTTCGGGGATATGCCGCAGAGTTCCAAATCTTGATCATCTTTTCCAACGCTGAATGGTAAAACTGTTAATGTCTCATGACATGCGCCGATTCGCATTGAGGATATGCTAGATTTGACATTTTTAATTGGTTTATACTTGGTAATTGATAATCACATGGGCCAAAAACATTCATTTTCAAGTGAAGTTAGTTACTTTGGGGACTATATTGGTCAAAAAAAAAAAAAGGACTGGGACAGAGACTGAGTAAAACTGGGACAAATCAGTAGTTTTGGAGAAATCTATTGGGACGTGGGACAAAGGACAAAACTGGGACTGTCCTGGGTAAACTGGGACATCTGGTCACCCTAACGGAAATGCAACAAAAAAGCCACAGGAGAGCAAAAACATCAAAACTAACAGAAAAGTGGAGGGGAAAAAAAGTGTCAAAAACACAACGCAAGGAAAAAGATCAGTTTAGATGCGTTTTGTAGGTCTTAGCTTTCAAATGAGGTGTTCCACTGGCTGTAACCTTTTAGATTTGGGTAAAGCAGAGCTGGAGAAAATTCACTTTTTTCATATTTTTTTTAATAAACAACTACTACAAAAACAACGGGTATGGTGCCTTTAAACAGTGATCAGTCAACACGAAGGCCTATGTAGCCCATCAACAACTGTTATCAATTTAAATCCGTCTCCGCATCCTCGCTTACCCTTTAAAAGAAAAGAAAAATCGAACACCTGGTCACAATTTAGGGGGAAACCTTGAACAAGCCTAACTTCTTTCTTTTTTTAAAGTTCGTGTTCGTTTCAGTTTTGTTTTGTTTTGTTGACATCGTAATGACAAACTCTTTGTCCGCGAGAGGAATAACGTCATGCTCGCGGAGCAACATGATTCATTCACGCGACACAAAACCACGCGCAAAGTGAAGATGTTGTCGTGAAGATCGGCCGAAAACGCCACAACACAAAGAGCGAGCAAGTAGAAGAAGAAGAAGAAGAAGAAGAGAGAGGGGGAGGACAAACAGCGGAGAGTGCACGTCCCGCATGTCCTCCTCCGCTCCGCCAGATGGACAGCACGCCACCAAAATTAGCCCCCCGACTAGCCCCGTACGTGTGTCCCTCCAAATTCAAACCCAAACACGCATCTGTGCACAATGAAAACACGCCGACGGGGCCCGGGGGAAGCGCGGACGGGGTTTTCGCTCAAGACACATGGCGATCTAAATGACGGGAAATAGATCGGTTTTCTCTTTTCTTTGTGTTAAACGGCGTCTTACCTCGTTTGAAGGCTTTCATTGTGCGGTTGTTGATGGCTGGCTGGACTCGGCGCAGCAGCTGTCCAAGTTACCTCTGCTACAAAAAAAAAAGCGTGCTCGGGAGCCAGATCGTTGCCTCCTCCTCTCTCTTGTCAGGAGTAGCAAACGCGTCGGTTTCGTCTGTAAAATAAAACAAATGTTCCCTCGGCGAAGCGGGGTTGTTTTTAAAAAGAATGGGCTCCTTCCATCACGCGTGGAAATGTTTCGCGTTTGTTGCTCTTCTCGCTGCCTCTCCTTTTTTTTTTTACCTGCACTCTTATAACCAGCTCTTGACAGACGCAGACGGGTTACGCCCCGCCCCCCTCGGCTACTCGGCGGCCAATCGGCGCGCGCGGCCCGCCCCACCTAGTGAGTCTGAGCCAATCGGAAGGGGCTCCTCCGGACAGATCCAGCGTTGTGAGTGACTGTATACGCGACGAGTCCCCTTTCATTCAAAAAAAAAAAAAAAAAAAAAAAGATATCACTCATTCAATTTTTTTTTTTTTTTTTTTTTTTTTTTACACACAAACAAGCGTGAGCGTACGTATGGCCGCACAAAGCGTCGCTGTGGAGAACATACCGCTGGCGTTTACGTAACTGAGGGAATGTCTGTACGTTACATAAATCAGAAACGTGGGAAGAACGTATAGTCTAAACGTAAAAAAAAAAAATAAACATGGGGAAAAAAAGTAGCTTATATAAAACATATCCTAATAAATGTGTATTGTTGCGTGATGAAATAAATAACAGAATTGGCCTAGCTTAAATTAAAATAAACAAATAGGCCTTAATAAATATAGCCTATTGCAGTGGTTTTCAACTGGTTTGACAAAAATGACTTCTAACTTCTGAAACACCTTGCAGTTGGAATCTGTTATAATATTGTACTTTCCTGCCAATCATTTTTTAACTAAGGGTGGAATAAACCTATTGTGGGGGGGGGGGGGGTTATTATTTCAGTTTTCAGGTTTTGGGCCAGATCGGTCTGTTTACATATAAACTTTCACCTGAAGAAAAAAAAAAAAGACCTAATCTTCCACAATAGCATGTTTAATCATTGGACTGTTTCAATGTTTATCCATAGGTTTATATGGAAAAATGTAATTTCAAGAGCCATTTTTTTCTCACATTGTGGCGACAGTATCTCCACATCAGCAGCACTTACAGAGTCTTTACAATATCTATTTTCTAGCCTGATTTATTGAACTTTGAATGTCAAAAAGCAGGGCGGGCAAAATTGAAATCTTAACAGATTTCTTTTTTCGAGAAGGGTCTGGAGTGGAGGGGCACGTGATCAGTGGAGCTCCAGGAAATGATGTCACCTCAGCAGGACGACGCTATCTTAAACTAATCAAAATGAACCCTAAGCCTAACCCTATACAGTGGAGCGTATGAAAGGCTTTTTATATTGAGATTAACTTAAATATAAGTCGCGACGTCTTCTCCTGTGGAGAAATGGAGCTCCACTGATCACATGACTCTCCATGGACTCCAGGATTTTTCCACTAATAAAAGTGAATTTCATTTCAAAACTAAACAAGATCCAAAATCCCCAATGAAAAAGTCTTTGTTACTAATATATCAACAAAATAAAAGCATACATTTAAACCTGGCCTGATCCATTTCTAAAAATATGGGAAATTTTGGGCACTTTTAAAAGGCTATATTTTATATGAAATCCTAAAGTGATGGAAAACTTGCCACACATCTTTTTCTCATATTTA
Source organism: Neogobius melanostomus (assembly GCA_007210695.1). Classification (NCBI taxonomy): domain Eukaryota; kingdom Metazoa; phylum Chordata; class Actinopteri; order Gobiiformes; family Gobiidae; genus Neogobius; species Neogobius melanostomus. The sequence continues at coordinate 810,462 of VHKM01000089.1, forward strand.
TGTCATTAATCTACAGCAAAAGTTTCAAACTGATATCTTTCAATTTAAAAGGCTTCCCCATTCGCCCACCTGTGCCATTACTGTGCCACAATTAAGGCCTCAAATCAACCTGAGATTTAGAATGGCATTAAATCTGCCTCTCGTTGAAAATAAAGACACAAGTATTACTCAAACTCACTCAGCCACGGTTCTGGCTGAAACTGTGCACCATTTCTTGCTCCAAAGTCCACAGTTGTGTCCAATTTTTACCCCCGCCTTAACCAAGAGCGTTTTCTCCATTTCGGCTTTACCCAAATCTAAAAGTTTACAGACTTCAGGCCAGAGTAACGCCTCATTTGAATACTAAGACCGTTAAATTGGATTCAAACTGGCATTAGATCTGAATGATCTATCGTTACTGCAGGCATTCATCAGAAACACAAACACTCTGGTATAATAAAATCAAACAAACAGAGGCACTCCAAAAGTAGCGATAATAATAAAAAGCCTTTATTAATACGTACAGAGGCAGCTTGGGACATGTGACCAATGCTGTAAGCTTATACGGGGGGTCTGTTGGTTCTCAGGTGTGTCTCTGTGCAGATGTGGATTGGGATCTGTGCACATGCAGATGAGGCCGTTCAGTCTTACAGCTCTGTGCTCAGCCGCTCCCCGAACCATTCAGCCAAACGACCCGAGCCGCTGTGTGTGCAAAACGGGTCCACACATGAAAGCGGACATTATAGTGCTTTTCACCTGGAAACAAAAACTCATCTTCACAAGAACATGTCTGACTGTTGCACTATGAGTCAATGGTTGTCATTTCCTCCAAATGTATTTTCTCTCATTGTGTGGCTCTAAATGTTCCAGTCTTTTTAACTGAATATTATTTTATTATTATTTATTTTTTTCAGAGGGATTTTTAATATCTATTTCTTAGCTTCATTAAGTGAGTTTTGATTAGCCAGCAGTAGTAACTGAAAACACGTGTTTAGAATATGTAATTATGCACGCAATCATTACAGAAAGAAAGAAAGAAAGAAAGAAAGAAAGTCTCCTAAAAAGTAAATCAGATTCTGCAGATTACAAGCTGAAGTAGTGAAATATTCAGCCGGAAACGGCGATTGAGCAGCAGAAAGAAAGTGTGGACTGAGTGAGAAACTTGTGATGGACTGGCTGAAAGCAGAGTTTTTTGTTTTGCTCTTACTGCAATGAAGAAAACAAAAGAAAGCTAATACTCCTGAGCGACCTATAGTCCGGGAAATATGGTATACAGTTTCAAAGTTCCCCAACAGCTTCATCTGAAATTTAACAAAACCTAAATTCTCCTCCGAAAAAAATGTGAAACTGATTTGTCAACACAATAAAAAACATACAGATAAACACATAAAATGCCTTTTTATTTTTAAATGGAAATCATTAGATGAGAGAAAACTTGCATTGCATTTTCCCCTCATATTTACAGTATGTTAGTTAACTACAGTGAAAGTTTCACATTGATTTCACAAGTTTCCCCATTCACCTGCAGCGTCTAGCCTAATTTGGACATTTTTTTCCAGGTGAAAATCAATCTGCTTTACTCACTTTATACGACACAATGATTATGCCATATTTAACTTACTGTGTGGACATTTGGGGCTCAACCTGTAAAACCTATATACAGCCACTGCTCATTACAAAAACGGGCTCTGAAAACTATACATAATATAGAGATCCATCAAATCCAACATTTTTTTAAATGTAAGTTATTCAAATTTGAGGATATAGTTGACTATGATATCCTTCAGGTTTTGTATAAAGCAAATAAAAACATATTGCCAGTGAACAGCCAAGAACGGTTTGAGAAAAGAGAAAGCCACTATAATCTGAAAGGAACAGATATCTTTAAAAAAAAAAACAGGTTCAATTCGAAAGCAACGGAACAAACTGTTACAGTGACAGAAGTTAGTCTATGGAATAAACTTCAGAAAGAAGTGAAAGAGTCAGGAACTCTCTTGGAGTTCAAAAAACAAATAAAAGCTACAATGTTAAAGAAGTATGAAGTAATTGGACATGAATACTGTGGGATATTTGATTTGAACAAACATGAATATGGTTTGTTTCTTTTTGACCATTTGTAAACATTCATGAATGCGATGGTTTCTGTATGTTATATATTGTAAATAACTGAAAATAGAATACAAAAACATCTGTTATACTGTAAATATATATGACTGTAAATATATGTATGTATATATACATTTATTTTAAAAGACAACAGTGTGAAATGTAAAGTGTGAAGTAACAAAAGGGGCAGATATTATAAGACTTGTTCTTCTCCTCTGCTCCGTTTCATTCATACTGTACTGGCTTGGCGGTTTTGTTGTGATTGTATGATGTCACTTTTGAATGAAATAAATAAAAAAAATGAAATGAATGTGTACGACAGTGGTTCTCAAACTGGGGTCTGGGTACCTCTGTGGGAGGGCGCAGAGCCAGGGGGATGAAACCTGGAAACCGTGGCAGTCTGGTGAGGGCAGACTTCGCCACGGGGTCACATTCCAAGTGCAGGTCAAGAATGGATTCAAACTGGACTAAAACTAAACTGGACGTAAACCATGGAAAAACACACATCTTAATCGCACTGCTAAAGTGTTCTCCATTTAACTGTCACTCGGGTCAAAATAACGAGTGCGAAAGACAATTTAAAAAGAAAGGATTTCCGCAACAAAGACTCATCTTCAAGTGACCATTCAGGATAAGTGTGATCTATCTGCCATGGATTTGACGTTGATGAATAGCTCGTTGATCAAGCTAAAGGTGAGCAGCTAACGTTAGCGACTCCTCATCCCCATAACGCTTTATGTAAGTGGGTTTCCTGCTGTATTTCTGACACCTTGTCCACTCTGTTGACGTCCTTGGGAGTGGGCTCTACACAGATGAGTGAAAACAAGAATAAATAAATAAATAAGAAAGTAGACTTACATTAAAGGTACATTATGTAACTTTTTTATGCAGGAAAATAGTTAATATTTGACCTTTCAGTGAAACAGCGGCTGTATGGGTGGTCAGCATGGCGTCTTTACTTTCCATCACAGTTTCACTCCAGGATCAATTGTTATTTAGGTTTCTGGTAGTGTTTTGTCTGCTAATGGAACAATCTCCATGGTTACAAATACATTCCATCCAGAAACCCTTCAAGTGCACATGACACAGTAGACACAATTTTTTAATAGTAAACACAATTATATTGAAGATTTTGTTAAAAATGTGTCCCGGCTATCTGTAGTTTGGCCATTTTTTTAGGCAAACTGTTTTAAAATGTTGCTGCTCCTCAACATTCTAAAGAACTGAGGCGGAGCAGCTGAAAATGATGGTGGTAACTATGGTAACAGTCAAAATGCACATTTCTAGTCATTCCTGGGCCAATTTACAGGAAACAAAAACAGTCCCAAAGTCCTCTCTTCCAGCTCATATGAACTATGGTCTAAATATTTCCTCATTAAGGCGTCTAAAAGTGGAGACAATATTGATAAACATGATGTTGGTCAGTAGAAAGGACTTTCAGCATAAGAATAATGAGTCAGGTTTGTGAATCCAATCACTGTCAAATAATGATCAGGGAAAACATTTGAACATTTTATTTTTGGAAATTTCGTTCAAAAATTGTTTATCTCCCGTAGAGTTGTATTGAAACTTGCTCCAACTGAAATAGAATTCTACAACATGAGCAAAACCTATAGCTGGGTTTCAGGTGACATCACAGCATTCTAAAGGCCTATAATATTATGTAGAGGAAAAATTATTTTGTTTTTGAGGAAATGTTTGGTCTTGTACAGAGAGATCATGGACCCAGTGACTGATATTGATGATAATTTTTGTAATTCAAATTCATTCTAACAGGAAAAACTGGCTCCTGCCCCCCACTGGGTCCTGTGACATCATCACATTCTAGAACCTGCAACCCAGCAATACATTTGCTAAGTGATGATGTCATCACTCCACTTTAGCAGGGAGCTTTAGCCCTGTTCACTAGAATGGGATTTAGCAGAGCAGACTACAAGACTCTTTCTAAACATCTGATCACACAGAAATATTACATTTACTCTGGATTTTCATTAGTAATGCTTTTCTGACATTAATTATCAAATTATTTTTTTCCATACACAATGAAGGCTAATTTTAAACATAAATAAATAAATGTCAACAGTTTGGTGTTAAAGTGATAGTCTGGAAGTTTTTTTTTTTTTTTTACCAAGCTTTTGCTCATTTATTTTTGTATAGTCCCTCCTTCCCAGATTTCAGCAACTAATAGTATCCTCCTGCGTTGACCAATGAGACGAGCTTTCCCAGGTGAACCAGCCTGTCAGGTCCAATCATGACGGGGGGGGAGGAGCTTGATGGTTTACTTTTGAAAAATTCTGTTCTCCTCACTTTGCAAACTCAGGAGGGCTTTCTGGTTGAAGAGGGGAGGAATTTGATTGTTCATTTTCAAATCGCCCTCTTCTATCCCTCCTCACTTCGCAAACTACCACTTTAAATTGTGGAACAATCTGGGGCTCGACACGAAGGCATTGACCATTTCAAATGTCTTTACAAACAAAAGGTCTGGTCCCAATGCAAAGATGATGAGCTCTGAGTGTTGTGACAGTTGGATTAGAGGTGGCTCACCCTTGTGGTTTTCCTTTTACTATTGCTGGTGTTTGAAAATCACTGTCACTTGTGGTCATATCTGTGTTTAATATGAGTCAGTGTGGTTTTGCTCACGTGCTACTATCCTGTTTCTTAATGAGGTATTTTTGAGATGACTGAATAAGAAACCAGCTACTTTGTCTTCATTCTTTGATAGATCCGGTTTCATAAGTATTATTTCTCCCCACTCCATTTCAAGCATCAGTGTTTAAGTGATTGTTATTACTGTGGAGCATGTCTTTTCTGGTTTGTTCTTGGCACACGATTTGCTTGACATAAAGTGAAAATGAATGACATGTATTGTCTGCAATGCACCGAAACAAAAGCCACATGATCTCTCAGTGACCTGACAAAGTGTCAAGTCTGTAGTGGACCCATTATGGCGTCTCTTAGTTCTGCATTTGTAAAACATTACAACCGCAGACAGTCAAACGGACTTAAGTGCCGTCATCTCAACAAAAGAAAACACTAACCCTGACTTTGAGCCCAACAATAGCCGGTCCCGAAACAGACTTTCACATGCTAACGATGCTAAGGATGCTAATGCCCCCTCGGAGCGGGTCAAAGGGAGATTAGAATTAACGACAGCTCCAGGAACCGGCCGACATACAAAAGACTTTCATGTTAATGCGGTCATGGGACTGGAGCACTCATTCACTCTTATTTTCTACAAGTACCACGTCAGAAACCAAAGGCAGGGTCTAAAACAGGACACAGTCACGTCAAAGGAACTTCTTTAACCTATGAATTGCATTCGCGTTTTAGAATTTGATGATGTCACAATCTCAGACGGAGGGCAAGGGCCGGTACAACTCTATGTGAGAGAAACAGTTTTTGAAAGAAATCTCCAAAATGAAAATGGACAAATATTGCACCTCACCAGTATTTGGTAGTGATTGGATTCATAAACCTGCCGTGTTATTTTTATGGAAGAAAGTCCTTTTTACTGACCAACGTTATGCTCACATTTCTGAATAATGTCACCACTTTTGGACACTTTAATGAGAAAATAATTAGACCTTAGTAAATACGTGCTGACAGAGAAGACACTTTGAAACTCTTTTGTTATTCTCCCAGTAACCACAAAGACATGACAAAAACAATCTGCAGACAGTTATCATAGTTACTGTCATGGAATTTTCTGTCGCCCATAGGCTCTATAGTAACTATGGTAACTGTCAAAAATGCTATTTTTGTTTTGGTCTGGTTTTTGGCTATTTGCCGGGTTGCAGGTGACATCACAGCATTCTAATATATAGAGGTAAAATTATTTTATTTTTGAGGAAATGTTTGGTCTTGTACAGAGAGATCATGGACCCAGTGACTGATATTAATGATCATTTTTGTAATTCAGCACAATCAAAAAAACGCGCACATCCCTAACTGAGCAGTGTGCTGGATCAAAACAAGAGGTAACAAATGCAAGAAGAATAAAACAACCCGCACAACTGCGTTTTAGCTCCCAAGAATAGTTTTTTTTTTTTTTTAATGTGTACTCACACCACTGTGGTGTGAGTACACATTAAAAAACAATTCTTGGGAGCTAAAACGCAGTTGTGCGGGTTGTTTTATTCTTCTTGCATTTTTGTAATTCAAACATTTTCTTTTTAGATATGACTTGTGAATATCACAGAGAACCTTTCCTGGACCATGCACACTACATCACTGGTCAAGAAAAGTAATCAGCGTCTTCTCCGCAAGTTAAGAAGAGCCAGAGTCCCAGCCTCCATTATGTGCAACTTCTACAGAGGGACTATAGAGAGCATCCTGACCAGCTCCATCACTGTGTGGTTCTTCTACAGAGGGACTATAGAGAGCATCCTGACCAGCTCCATCACTGTGTGGTCTTCTACAGAGGGACTATAGAGAGCATCCTGACCAGCTCCATCACTGTGTGGTTCTTCTACAGAGGACTATAGAGAGCATCCTGACCAGCTCCATCACTGTGTGGTTCTTCTACAGAGGGACTATAGAGAGCATCCTGACCAGCTCCATCACTGTGTGGCCTTCTACAGAGGGAATAGAGAGATCCTGACAGCTCCTATGTGTGGTCTTCTACAGAGGGACTATAGAGAGCATCCTGACCAGCTCCATCACTGTGTGGCTTCTACAGGGGACTATAGAGAGCATCCTGACCAGCTCCATCACTGTGTGGCTCTTCTACAGAGGGACTATAGAGAGCATCCTGACCGCTCCATCACTGTGTGGTTCTTCTACAGAGGGACTATAGAGAGCATCCTGACCGGCTCCATCACTGTGTGGTCTTCTACAGAGGGACTATAGAGAGCATCCTGACCGGCTCCATCACTGTGTGGCTCTTCTACAGAGGGACTATAGAGAGCATCCTGACCGGCTCCATCACTGTGTGGACTTCTACAGAGGGACTATAGAGAGCATCCTGACCGGCTCCATCACTGTGTGGCTCTTCTACAGAGGGACTATAGAGAGCATCCTGACCGGCTCCATCACTGTGTGGCTCTTCTACAGAGGGACTATAGAGAGCATCCTGACCGCTCCATCACTGTGTGGCTCTTCTACAGAGGGACTATAGAGAGCATCCTGACCGGCTCCATCACTGTGTGGCTCTTCTACAGAGGACTATAGAGAGCATCCTGACCGGCTCCATCACTGTGTGGCTCTTCTACAGAGGGACTATAGAGAGCATCCTGACCGCTCCATCACTGTGTGGTTCTTCTACAGAGGGACTATAGAGAGCATCCTGACCGGCTCCATCACTGTGTGGCTCTTCTACAGAGGGACTATAGAGAGCATCCTGACCGGCTCCATCACTGTGTGGCTCTTCTACAGAGGGACTATAGAGAGCATCCTGACCGGCTCCATCACTGTGTGGCTCTTCTACAGAGGGACTATAGAGAGCATCCTGACCAGCTCCATCACTGTGTGGTCTTCCACAGAGGGACTATAGAGAGCATCCTGACCAGCTCCATCACTGTGTGGTCTTCCACAGAGGGACTATAGAGAGCATCCTGACCAGCTCCATCACTGTGTGGTCTTCCACAGAGGGACTATAGAGAGCATCCTGACCAGCTCCATCACTGTGTGGTCTTCCACAGAGGGACTATAGAGAGCATCCTGACCAGCTCCATCACTGTGTGGTTCTTCCACAGAGGGACTATAGAGAGCATCCTGACCAGCTCCATCACTGTGTGGTTCTTCTACAGAGGGACTATAGAGAGCATCCTGACCAGCTCCATCACTGTGTGGTTCTTCTACAGAGGGACTATAGAGAGCATCCTGACCAGCTCCATCACTGTGTGGTTCTTCTACAGAGGGACTATAGAGAGCATCCTGACCAGCTCCATCACTGTGTGGTTCTTCTACAGAGGGACTATAGAGAGCATCCTGACCAGCTCCATCACTGTGTGGTTCTTCTACAGAGGGACTATAAAGAGCATCCTGACCAGCTCCATCACTGTGTGGTTCTTCTACAGAGGGACTATAGATAGCATCCTGACCAGCTCCATCACTGTGAGGCATGGCACAAGCACTGCCTCCTGCTGAAGGAGCCTCCAGCGCATCGTGAGAGCAGCGGAGAAGATCTGTGGAGCCCCTCTCCCCACCATTAAGGACATGTACTCCACCCGTCTCACCCGCAAAGCCGTCAGAATCACCAGGGACCCTACGCACCCATCACACAGTCTCTTCAAGGTAATGCCTTCAGGGAGGAGACTGCGGAATCTACGGGCCAGGTCCAGTCGACTTAAGAACAGTTTCATACACAAGGCCATTGGGAAGCTGAACTCCCTGCCCTCCCTCCCACCCCTCTTACCCCACCCCCGCTCCACAATCAAGGATGAGAGAAATATAATTTCAAATCATTCACATGGTTTGAAAATAAAAAATCTTGAATCTTGAAAGTGCAGTTAATAAAGGCCTATAATATTATATAGAGGAAAAATAATTTTGTTTTTGAGGAGATTTTTGGTCTTGTATAGAGAGATCAAAAACCCAGTGACTGATATTAATGATTATTTTTGTAATTCATACATTCTAATAGGAAAAACTGTCTCCTGCCCCCCACTGGGTCCTGTGACATCATCACATTCTAGAACCTGAAAACAACCAATAGGTTACGTTCACGTGACATCACGACATTCTAAAAAGCCTGTAGTTTAAAATTGAGGTGCAGGGCAACTGAAAATTCTATGATGGTAACTGTGGTAACTGACAAAATGCAGATTTGTATGTCTTTGTTTTTGGCAAATATCTCAGTCATTACTGGAGGATCTACATGAAACAAAAACTGACACAAAGTTCACTGTCTCCTCTTCCAGCACATATGAACTATTTTCTCCGAAAGGCCTCAAAAAGTGGTGACAATATTCAAAAATATGAGCGTGATGTTGTCCAGTAGAAAGGACTTTCAGACATAAAAATAGTATCACTGGTTTGTGAATCCAATCATTGTCAAATACTGATGAGCAAAAACATTTCTCAATTTTCGTTTTGGAGGTTTCTTACAAAAACTGTATTTCCCCCATAGAGTTGTATTACCCCCTGCCCTCCACCTGACACTATGACATCAACACATTCTAAATCGTGAATGCGACCTATAGGTTGCATTCAAGTGATATCACAACATTCTATAGAGCCAATGCTATAGGCACAGTTTCCCCACGTGACTTCTTCCTGGACAATTAGCCATGCGCTGTACTAGCAGGGTTATTAGCAGGATCCCACACAAATAAAGAGATAGCTCAGATTTGAGAAAAGGACAGAGTTACTGACGGACAGTCACTGCAGTGTGTTACAAACCTCATGTTCGCTGTGAATTCTGCCCCAAAGGAAACGCCAGCGGTAAGGTAGTAAGGTAGGAGCTTTTATCTTGGAGCTAAAGGCTAGTGTTAAAAAATGATAATATAACATGTAAACAACTAAATACAATTTAAACTACTAACAGGCCGATTCTTTTTGGAGCAGGCTCGTTCAAAACTTTGCACTAGTTTTAATTTGTATTGTGTTAGCCTTTAGCCTCAAGACAAAAACACTTATAAACACGGATGTTTCCTCCAGTGAAGTCGTTACGTCTCACATAATATTTTTAACCTGCTCCAGTCACATCCAAACTTTTACTCGCTGTCCTTCACCAAATCTTGAGCTATTGCTTCATTTGTTTGGTACCCTGCTAATTTTTAATGGGAAGAGATAGCAGACAGGAAGGACAGTGCCAGGTTTGCTGTCCAGGCGGAAATACATACATGCCCATAGTTTAAAATTGAGGTGGAGCAACTGATCCATGGTGGTAACTATGGTAACACTCAAAATGCAGATTTCTAGTCTTAGTTTATCGCTAATATCTCTGTAATTCCTGGGCCAATTCACATGAAACAAAACTGTCACAAAGTTCAACGTCATCTCTTCTCGTTCAGCTCATATGAACTTTGGTCTAATTATTTCCTCATGAAGGTTGTAGTAGGCTATAGATCAGTGGTTCCCAAAGAATGGTCTGGGGCATCTCTGGGAAACCCACAAATGGTCACGTCAGAGGGGGAAAAGAACTTCTCTTTCACCTGTTAGTAAACCACTACTTTAACAAAATGCAGAATTATGGATTATGGATGTATTCTCTTCCATACCGAGATGTGGAGAGGAGCAAAGTGGTTTAACAGCCCATAAACGACATCCCGATCTTTTGTACTGCTTCTAACTCAGCCCTTAACACACATTTTGTATTTATCAATTGAATCTCATGGAAAGCAGCCCATGTTCTGCCACCACATAAAGATGGCCCTACAAATATCTTAAATAATTATCGACCAATATCAAAACTACCATGTCTTGCTAATATTTAGAACAACTTTTAAGTAATCAAATTAAATCCTTTTTAATTAAACATTCTGTCCTTAAACCATATCAGTCTGGCTTTAGACAAGGCCAGAGAACTGTCACTGCCACAACTAAAGTTTTAAATGACATCTATGCAGCACTTGATAGTAGTCAAGAGTGTTTGGCCCTATTCATTGATTTAACAAAGGTTTTTGATTCTGTAAATCATAAAATACTGTTAAAGCAACTACAACACATTAGATTTGATAAAAAGCCTATAATTGGTTCTCAAACTATCTTTCAAACAGAACACAAGCAGTTGTAGCTGATGGTTTTAAATCTGAGTTTTTAATCACAGATAAAGGAGTCCCCAGGGCTCTATTTTGGGTCCATTGTTGTTCACAATTTTCATAAATTCGATTGGGTGCAATATCAAACATTGCTCTATACACTTATATGCAGATGATGCAATTTTGTACACCAGTGCTCCCTCTGCTGGTCATGCTGCCCAGTTCCTACAGGAAGATTTGATTAAATTAAAAATTCATTAATAAAACTTAAACTCTCACTAAATACACGCAAAACTAAGTATATGTTGTTTTCCAGGAGGCAAGAAGTTCAACCTTTAAATATCCATACATTTGATGGCACAGCTATAGAAAGAGTGTCCTCTTATAAGTACTTGGGTTTATTTATAACTATGCCATAGTCTTAAATCTAAATTATCATTTTACTACAGAAACAAATCTTGTATTCCATTGAATTATAGAAAATAAATCGTTCAAGCTACATTTTTATCAGTTCTTGATTATGGCGACAGTTTGTATGCAACACTTCACTTTCTGTTCATAAAACTCTCGATGCAGTTTATCATTCTGATATTCGATTTATAACTGGAGACAAATACAGAACTCATCATTGTTTACTGTATGACAAAGTCAGCTGGTCTTCCCTGACAATCCGAAGAGAGCAACACTGCATTTTATTATTTATAAGAGGCTTTATAAGAGGCTTCCTCCCAACAAGGACATGTAGTCGCATGTGAACTCGACTACAGCTCAAGTAGCTACAACACCAGGTCACATGACTGTTTAGTTCTGAAAAATGGACTCGTGAAGAGCGACACGGGAAAAGAGGCTTTTCTTATTACGCTGCCCACAAATGGAACGAACTACAAACGCTTTTACAATTGAACTCTTTAGTGCCTCTTTCACATCTAAAACGGTTAGTATTCGATATGTATAAAGAAAATGGTACTTGCTTGAATTTATATTTGTACAATTTTCTAAATATTGAAAATATTGCATTGTTATTCTCTGCTATGAAACAGGGTGCTCATGAAAAAGAGTCTCATACTCTCATTGGGCCTTCCATGTATATAAAAAAAATTAAAAATAAAGAAATAAAAAATACATAAGTAATGCTAACGTTAGCTTCATACTACCTGCTTATGGCTAACTTCAAAAGCCGTTGTTTTCGCTACTGGATAATCTACTCAATTTTCTCATGCAAGAATGAGACTAAACATCCACAAGGTCCCAACGTTGACTCGACTTCATTTGTGTGTGCTAAATATACTAGTCCAACCGGGAAAATATGTGAAAAATTGTCTTTTCCATAAAAGTTTCCTCCAGGGTTGCCAGGTCTGGGGAGCCAAACCCGCCCAAAAATATCTGAAAAACCGCGGAAAACCCGCGGACATACGGCGCGGCCGGAATTTCCAATATCGTTTACCAGTAAACAGAGCCCATGTGCTCCCGCGATGATGAGAAACCGCCCCTTTCTCACTCTCTTATTGAAAAAGCCGCTCACAGAGCCTTGAGATTTTGTCATTTGAAATAGTGATTTGATCAAAAAATAAGATAGAAATAGCCAATTTTACATTGATAACAGCAAGGCAAAAAACCGCGGACCGTTTTTTTCACACGCGGAATGGCTTAAAAAAACCGCCCAATTCCGCGGTTTAACCGCGGACCTGGCAACCCTGGTTTCCTCCCCTAGTATTGGGAGCTACGTCTACGTCACAGAAAAGGTTAGCGCCCCCTGTGGGTGAAACAGAAGCTTCCGTCCATTGAAATAAAGGGCAGCAATCATCTGAGAACTTCTAATTTACGTCTGAAAAAAGGTTTTGTTTTATTTATTGGTCATATATGAAAAGGCAAAGGAAGTGATCTGTTGCTCATTCATAAAGACAGTTAACGCTTTAAGCTGAATCCCACTGTCAGTAACATTTCCTTGTGTTACTTTTTGGCTTAAAGCTTGTAATGTCATTACAAATTCAGCTTTTATTCTGTCAATTTTCTATTGTTATTAAATGACATTTTCCAGCCTACAATCAATGTAGTTTTGTATTGTGAGAGCAAATGGTAAATGGTTCATTCAGCAGCTAAGCTACTGCTAATGCTAACGTGCGTTTCAGGATCCAGAAAATCAGGCCTAAAGCTGAGCACATTTATAAGTCTGAAATACTGTATTTATTGATTTAAGAGGTCACAAAAGGATGATACACGGCCACCAGGTGGAGCTGTTTCCCCTGTAATGATCAGTGACAGATAGTAGCAGTGGGTAAACTAGCTCATATATTTTTCCACACAACGTAAAATAGCTCCCAATGATCAAATTAACCCTTTATATAGGGCACTTATTGAAATACTTTGAAACAAATAATTTCAAATTAAGAGTGTTATTGGGGGACATAACACAAGTTTAGTTCAGTTTTAACATTCTCAACATTTTTCAATGTCATGCAGAAAATCAATTTGGTTCCTTGCCCTAAAGTGATAAAATAAATTACTGTAAACAAAGTTACTGTATTTAGTTCATGCCCTTTAAGGGTAAATATATATATATATATATATATATATATAAAAGTTTGTACAAAATTTGCTGCAGTTGTTGGAATACTAACTGCTGTTGCTATGTTGTGGCATCAAATGCGTTTCACTTCCTCCATTCAAATGTGACACTTAGTGATTTGGAATCTTAGTTTTATTTATTTATTCATTCATTTGATAGGGGCATGTGTGAACAATAAACATGTATCACACTACAAGATTTAGAGCCAAGGCTAATTTGCAATGTCCGTCCCTAGAAGGGCTTTTTTTTTTTTTGAGCGATAATGAGAAAATAACAACACGCACTCAATGAAAGAATGAGACATCCCGAAGGTCATAGTTTCATTTAATATGTTCATCTTGAATAAAAATGGACTTTGGAAAATAAACAGAGCCATTGGAGAGTGGAACATTATGGAGCAGTTTGAAATCCTCACGTCTTACCCTGCTGCCGTTACCTTTGTATGAAGCACTTATGAGGCAGCAATAAACCACAGGTCACTCACATTTAGGAGAAAACTCGAGTCTGAACAGAACAATCAGCCACAACATTACGACCAGACCCGTGATCGACTAAACTAGGGTAAAACCAGGACTGATCCGGGGCTAAACAAGGACTAAATCAGGTCGAACCCAGGACTAAATAGGCGTTTTCTAAGTAGCCGTTCATAGAGAGGCCATTGGTGGTCGTAATGTTTGGCTGAGTGTTCGATCAAATTCGTAGTTCCAGTCCGGTGTATAAATCTTTGAAATAATCTTAAATATACTCTTAAATATTTGTCCTCTCCGGTTTTATCCACACAGCCCAGAGAGAGCCTCTGCCTAATTCAGCGTCGGAACAGATCTACAGAATGAACTAAAGGGAAGACGTGCACGTAAGTGGACCTGCACAGAGGAGCTGGGGGGGCGGCGCCGCAGAGTCCCACAGGCTGAGTGGGAAAGAGCATTTTCACAGGTTGAAATCCATCCTTCGTTTACCCGTAGCAAAGTAGAAATATGTTTGTAACTTAAAGTGCATATGACAATTAGATACAATTTTTGCTCAAACACAGTTGACACAATTATAATAAAGATTTTGTCAAAAATGTTGCCCAGCTTTCTTTGTTGGGGGTTTTGGTTTTCTATCATCTGGATAACGAATCTGGCACATGCGCGATACATTTGAACCTGTATTTGACTTTTGATAAGTTTTAAAGGGATATTTCTGGATTTTTGACATTGGGCCTCATTTCCTAGTTATCCAGAGTGTTCTTGATTTCTGGAGATTTTTTTTTTTTTAATTCATGCAGTTCTTATATTGGAAGAACTTAGTGGCGCTAAGCTAGTGCTAGGCTAGCACATTTCTACGGTAACAGCTAGCCTGCATTAAAAACAGTCTGACCCACTCCACAGTGCACCTGAGGTAAATCACTTATAACATAAGACTACCGATATAAATGTCTGTGTCGATAGAATAATTTTAACCATTTTGCATTTAAAATAACTTATATTTGAGCAGCATCAGCTTCGTGGTTGTAAGCTAACGCAGCGGCGGAGTGATCTGCGAGAAAAGAGTCCCTCAAAATGTGATAAGTCATGTGATGCAAGGTCAGTTATATTTCAAAAATTATTCTATCGACACAGACATTTATATGGTTAGTCTGGTGTTATAAGTGATTTGCCTCAGGTGCACTGTGGAGTGGGTCAGACTGTTTTTAATGCAAGCTAGCTGTTCCGTAGAATTGCACTAGCCTAGCGCCACTAAGCTCTTCAAATATAAGGACTGCATGAATTAAAAAATAAAAATATCTCCAGACATCAACAACACTCTGGATAACTAGGAACTGAGGCCCTATGTCAAAAATCCTGAAGTATCCCTTTAACCAGTTTATTTGACTTTCAACCACGTTTTGAAAGACCCGAAGTGAGGCCTCTAATGCACTGCCCCTGACGATGCGAAGGGGGCGCTGTGTCTGCGCCACACATTCCTACAAAAATATGTGGTCTGCAGGTGAAAACCAGTCTTTTATATTTTTCTGCACGGTTTAGGAGAGGCGTTTGGAACGTAAAGACACGGTTCAGAGTGAAAACGTTACGGACTAGACCGGCGTTTTGGGAATGAAATGCAGTAGGCTAATGTCTATACTGCAAATGATATAGTCAGCAACGCATGGCATGTTGTCTCTTTTCACCTTTTAACCCTCACCTTAACCAAGTGCACCTACAAAACTAATCCATAAACTTCTTCCTCATTATGACGGTCACGTTTTTGTCCTTTTTGGTTGCGTGTTCATCATGTTTTTGTAGCTTTTTTATGACACGTTTAGGTCACATTATTGTGGCTTGATCACAGTTACATAACACTACAAAAAAGAGGCCAAAATGCTACCAGAAAGCAAGGAAAATGTGTCAAAAATGCGACAAAACAAAGAAAACGTGACAAAAAATGTGGCAAAAATGCACTGGGGAGGAAAAAAAAGCTACAAAAAACATGATAAAAAATGCCCCCCAAAAAAGTGACTAAAACTTGAAAACAAAAACAAGAAGCTTAGATGAGTTTCGCAGGTCTTAGCTTTCAAATGCAGCCAGTCAAGGAACTTTAAGATTGGGGTAAAACTAGAGAAGATGTGCTTGGTTATGATGGAGGTCAAGGGGTTCATTTTCATTTGCGTTGATGTTGTAAGTAGATCATAAGCTTTTAATTGGGAAATGCTGTTGTTATTTCAATGTAAGGAACATTCACACAGCTCCCAGAGACGGCGGGTCGCATTTTCCTGCAGTTTTGTCGACTTTATTTCGTCGTCTGTAGCCGACATGTGCCTCACCAGCCGCAAACCTCACCGCACGTCACTGACTTTGGAGTTGGAAAGTGCTATTCTCATCATTAATCAAAGTTTGCCTTGGCCTGTCTTCCACTTCCACATGCCCTGCAAAGAGTAGTCAAAATACTGACTCATATTACTTAGGTAGAAACGAAAACAAAGTAGTGCCCCAAACAATGACTCATGATTACACACAAGTACTAAGTGACTATAGTGTGTGTGGTATTCAAAGGAATACGCCACATAAAAAAAATGATGAGCAGCGTTTTTCAATTCAAATGGCGTTTTTTCCTGAGTCACATGAAGCTGTTGCCACTTTCAGGCTTACTCGTAGTGAAGGAGTAACCACATGTTTAGGAGAATTGTACAGTAAAAGTAACTTGAGTTATTCCCATTTTTGATCAACTGTGAATACCTCTCGTTAGATTTTCTTTTATATGTGTAGTCTATCATGCTACATTCATACAGCTGGTTTTGAAGAAATACATGTTTGTACGATCGGTTTTGGAGGAGTTTGAAGGGCTTTCTCCGGAGGTCGCTGTTTCTATTTCCCCTTTAGGGATCACCACAAATCAATAAAAAGTTCAAGAAAACCGGTTTAGATGTAAATACTACTGTCTGTTTTTCATTAAGGAGGAGCTTTGGTTTGTTTCTAATTTCAGCGCTAACAGTCAGTATCACAAAACACAACAAGCCAAAAATGACACTAAAACAAAAAAAGCATTATCTTTAGTGCGGCTCGTTTAAAATCT
The DNA here is from genome assembly GCA_007210695.1 of Neogobius melanostomus. Taxonomy (NCBI): domain Eukaryota; kingdom Metazoa; phylum Chordata; class Actinopteri; order Gobiiformes; family Gobiidae; genus Neogobius; species Neogobius melanostomus. The sequence continues at coordinate 827,286 of VHKM01000089.1, forward strand.
TAGTGCTGTTTTAATTTCTAGTTAGCCGTTAGCTTCAAGTCGTAAACATCTACCACGATGAACAGGGAAGTGTCCTCCAGTGAAGAACGAGGTGTTTTTACTATGAAGCTAACGACTGACCATTGGTATGGAATCTTGAGCTATTCATTTATTTGGACAAAACACTGCTACTAGACAGGAAGTGCGGTAGCCTCCTGAGGAGATTTCCTTCTGCCATAGGCTTGTACATTCTGTATGGTGTTTCATCTGCCAATAACGTGGTCCCACTTCGAATTCAAAAGTACAGCGACTTCAGCAGTCCTGTTTTTTACCTGGACAATTGAAAGGAAGTATTCCCTGACCCCGCACTGACCGTGTAACCAGTTGTAGGAAGCAAGTTGCAAAGTTGGAGAAATGAAACGGGTTTAGCCTCTTACCCCCACCGTATAGTCCGGTTCACTACGTTTAGATTTCCACTGTTGTGGGATTTTCATGGAGAGTATGAAAACTATATATTTTGGAAACCTAATGGTATAAGCAATGAGAAAAACAATGTTTCCATTTGCCCTTGTCATTTGGTAAAATTGTGCAATTATAACATTTTTCCATTAGAGTAAAGGGTTTCATATACCTTTTTGATTGGAACGACCACATTCTGGGTTTCAGGTGACATCACAGCGTTCTAAAAGGCCTATAATATCATATAGAGGTAAAATTCGTTTGTTTTTGAGGAGATTTTTGGTCTTGTACAGAGAGATAGGGACCCAGTGACTGATATTAATGATCATTTTTGTAATTCATCCATTTTCTTTTTAGATACGACTTGTGAAAGTGTAATGCAGTTAATAGGAAAAACTGGCTCCTCCCCCCACTGGGTCCTGTGACATCATCACATTCTAGAACCTGAAAACAACCATATTTTTACTCATCATTTTACTCCCCATATAAATGTTTGTTCAATGTATTAGCGCTGTCAGAGCAAATGGAAACATTGTTTTTTCTGATCGCTTATTAAATAAAGTTTTCAAAAATGTATAGTTTTGATACTCTCCACAAAAATCCCAGCCTCATTTGAAAGCTCAGACCTACACAACTCATCTAAGTTTCTTCCTTGTTATGACTGTTGTTTTTGGTTGTGTTTTCATCACATTTTTGTTCTTATTTGACATGTTTTGGGCACATTTTTGTGGCTTGATCAGTTACGTTACACGACGGGGAAAAAAATGGCCAAAATGCATCTAAAAAGCAATGAAAACGTGACAAAAATCAAATGAAAACAAAAGCATCAAAAACGTGATTAAAAATGCAACAAAATGACAAAAACAAGGAAGAAGCTTAGATCACTTTTGTAGGCCTCAGCTTTCAAAAAAGGTGTTAGCCTATAGTCTGTGACCTTTTAGATTTGGGTAAAGCTGAACTGGAGAAAATGCGCTCAGGCGGGGGTTAGGAGGTTTAAGGAACTCCGACACGGAAGCCCTCAGATGTATTCTCGAAATTAAAACATGAACGTGAAACAGTCATGGAGCATTCTGTCAGAGGATCCCGGGCGTATTTGAGTCCAGGAAGGATGACGGAAGCTTTATTTGGATTATATGGATCGATGAGGAGAGCAGTACGAGGCAGAACCGCACCTCAGGGTTATGTTTTCGGTCTGGAACTCTTTTAATCGTGGTCCTACGAGCCGGCGTGAAACAAAGCCGTTGAGATATACCGTTACGGAGAATCGATTTCGACACCCAGGCTCGGCCCCCTGATTCCACCAGCTCCTCAGTGCAATCCTGGTTCAGTTCAGTGATGGCCTCTGTGTGCAAAGCTACAATATGGCCGCCGCCCTGGGACCAAGAAGGAAGCCTCTCTGCTGACAAGAAAGTTCACATTAAAACAGTCTATAACGCACTCTAAAAAGATATATTCACATACGTTGTTGTTGTTATTATCAATAAACTCTGCAAAAAAAGCATTTCTATCAGTTTACACGAATTCAACTCAGAAAAATGATTATGTGGCATGGAGATTTTCGGACTTCGATTATTTGACGTTTCAATGTATTGTTTTATTACCCTTGGCATTTTTGTTTAAAACTCAGTAATGTTGCAATTCTTCACTTCCAAAATCCGTGGCAAGCTGTGCGAGTGCAAACACGACATCTTTCTTCAGTACCTTCCAACCCAGTTACCCTGCCTGACCAAACCCTATCTTTAACAGTAACCCTCAGGGCTCCAGACTAACATTTGTGTTGGTTGCGTCGGTGCCCCCTAGTGTTCACATTTTTCGGCAAACAGGATTCACTGCCAGTATTAATAATTTAATATCCTTTGCTCGCTCAATTCATCTTCCATAGTCATACATGTTACATAATAAATAATAATATTATGTTTATGTGCCTGAGTCTATTACGTCTGACCAAATAAATAAACGTTTTTGTTTATTATTTTTATTATTTTGTTTGAACATCACACAGCTCTAAAGGAGTGCGGAATGTTATAAGAGCTGTTCTTTTTAAAAGGTGCAGAATTATAAAATAATTGTTTGTTATATGCACATTTTTATCTTCAAGTTGATTTTAGTATATTTTGGCTATTTATTACAATTTATTGAATTCATTCATGTATTTTAGGGCTGCAACTAACGATTATGTTGTAATCGATTAATCTATCAATCATTTTTACGATTAATCGATTAATCGCTTGGTGAATGGTGTATGAATTTTTATTTTTATTTTATTTTTTATCACATAGCGCAAAAGTGGCGCCGCTTGAGGACGTGTTGATGGAGTAAACTTAAAGTAATTTTTTATTGGAGGGTCTTGGCGTTAATTCTGCTTCTGATTGGATCAGACACAGACAGATATTCATGATATTTACAATGTACAAAACACTACAGACCCTAACTATAAAAACAAAGTAGGTTTTCATCAAAAATAGCTACTACATTTTCATGTCATTTTTGCTCTATTTGAGTCTGTGTGAACCAGAAAACGATAAATCAATTACTAAAATAGTTGTCGACAATTTCAATAATCGATTAGTCGTCGATTAATCGATTAGTTGTTTCAGCCCTAATGTATTTATTTAATTTATGACTGACAAATGAATACAAAGTAAGGGAAAATTGATACATTATGTAGGTTTACCCGGCTCTCTGCTCCGGGCTCACGTCGAGACCAAGAGGAACTTTCACTTTTGATCAGACGTTTGCTCAGAGCGGCAACACTGTGGATATTTGCTTTGGGGATCTCTTCCTGGACAATTTACGTTATGTTTTAACCCTGGAAATAAGATTTAACCAGGACCTGGACACGTGAAGATGAGAGATTAGTAGGTGCTGCAGGCTCATGTTTAAAGTAGTACTAAGTCACTTGTTTACCTTAATAAATCCTTTCCGTAGTCCCTCTGGGGGTAATACAAGTGTTAATGGGATGATTGGGGGGTCTTTCATCTCCCCCTGGTGTCTCTGGCCAGAAAACCACAATTGCAACTTTGCCTGCACCGGGTCGGAGGCACCAATACACATTAATAGAATCACGAAGAAGAAGCTAACAGGCTAACGGGCAAAGCTAACTGCGGGCTAGCGCCACTTTAAACAGTATTTACAGCCAAGTTTGAGTGAAAAAAATTATCTCCATTGTGTAATTGGATGTCCCTCTGTCCCTTTGTCTTTTCTGTCAGCGTGAGCATGAGGCATGAGTTACTTAGTACTGCTTTAATAAAACATGTCTAATTGTATTCCTGCCACGTTGTGTAATCCTTGTATATTTGTGATTGCTTCATCGTAAATATCGTTTTAACTCGGCATCTCTACCAAAGCAAATTCAGTAGAATTCATAGAAAGGTCTATGTAAAAGGAAATAATATTTAGTCAATAGTTTATGAAATCCCGGTTCCAATGCTGCATCGATTCAGAATCCTTTGACCGTAATTGACGAGGCATCGAGAAAAAAATATTTGTCTCACATCTATAACTGCTGCTGATGATGAAAACTTCACAGAAATCATTAAATTAAAGTCTGTGTTGTCCGTGTTGTGCCTAAAGTTGTGCGTATGGTCTGAAGCCGTTCCGAGGCGTTGGAACGAGGAGTCAGTCTTTTTTCATGACTGTAGTGATCTTAAAAACCTCCTCTGAGTCAATTCTCCTCTGTGTTAGAGCTGTGCACATCCTGATCAGTGTTTACAGTGATACCTGATGCGACCCAGGTTACATGTTTAGTGGCACTTCTAAAACTCAAATATTGACTTAATAAAGCCAAGTGAAAAAGCCGCATTAGGAGTGTCATCCAGTGAGAATGTGCAGGGGCGTGGCTTATGGCTTAACATGGTTGGAAATTACACTGAGGCACAAACATGGAGTCCGGAGGTTTTGAAGCTTGAAGCCCCTTCAGATGCCACAGCAGCAGATGCGGTATGAACACCCTCACGGTCACAGACACATGCTATTTCAGTCCTACTGGCACCAAAAAGTTCCATTGTATCACTTTAAAGTGCTGATTTGCTAGCAGTGCACTTGGCTACTTAATATGCATATTTACTGAATGTATTTATAATAGAATCAAGGTTATGGCTGGACTACAGAGATGCTATGGTATACTAGCCTGTTAAGAGATACATGGGGGATACAGTCTGGAATTGTGCGATTTGAATCTCGCTGACTCCAGCAAAACCAAGACGAGCCAATCATAGCACGGGAGGCGGGAGTTAACAGTGCGTCAATCTCCGCGCTAGGATTTCCCATCAAACACCAGTGCTCCTCCTGTAACCAAAACAGTGAAGATGGCGGCCGCAACACAGCTATCTTTTCCCAGTGCCCTTTCTTCTGTTTTAAATGAGCTGGACTTGTCCTTAAAGCCACAGCAAGAAACTGCTCTGAGGGCTTTCACCAGAACATTCACTCCACTGCACGTGTGGACTACAAAAAAACATGGCGGAGGACGTAAACACAAAGCGTAGGTCGCTTTGTGTTTCATTGGCTCGCTCTCGTTCAAACTGTGATCATTAGCCCCACCTCCAGTCTCGATTTGGAAATTGCGTCCTATTACCACAATTACAAACTGTCTTTATATGGATTTATAAATACATAAATAAAGTCTAGTCTGGCTTTATGCCAGGCTGTGGCCGTACAGCATAAGCCGATATGATAAATAGTGATTTAAAATAGCGGCCAAGTGATTTATTTTGCCATTACCTGTGAAATGTATTTGCATTTAATTTTTTTTTTCATACAGTGCTTTTAGAAAAACAAACAAACAAGTAATTCACATCTCCAGGAGCTACAGTTTTTGATTTTTCCCCCTAATGTTTGACAGTATCGTGTTTGCGCATGCGCCGCTCGTCTCAACATTGACCGAGCGCGCATTTCAAACGTAATAGTTTAATCATAATAAGATCCAACTGCAGCTCATTTCGAGCCCGCAAATAAAATAAAATAAAAAACACACATTGAAACTGGCCAAATAATCGAAGTGCATTCAGTAAACTATTCAAAATCATTGAAATGTTCAAATCATCATCCTGAATTTCAGCCTGTTCAACTTATAAATAATTCTTTTTGAAGTGAGAGCAACTTTGGCAGCGTCCAACAAGGAGTTCCAGCTTAAAAAGTCTATTATTTCAAAGTTTTTTTTTTTCTTGTCTCCCGAGTTCCCCGAATGTCCAAAATATACGCGTCTGATTGCTTCTTCACATTATGCTATTCACGCTAAGAAAGTAGTTTTAACAAAGCTATCACAGTTCAAAGTCCTTATCGTCCTTGTTTGTTTTGTTTGTGGGGGGTTCCAGGGTTCAGAGTCTGGTCTGGGCCTCCGGGACGTAGAGCTCGATGCTGTCGGCGCTCTCCGTGGCCGAGTTTTGCCGGAAAGAGCTGGCCTTTTTGGCGGCGATGAGGCGCTTCCTGGCCTCCTGCCTCTGCTTGTCGGCGGCGGTGGGAGGCGGGTCCAGGCTCTTCTCTCGACCCAGTGCCGGGCGACCTTTACCGGGCTTCCTCAGCGCCGCGGTCGGCCTCTCCTGGAGGTCCTTTCAAGGGGAGACAAGGGGAGACAAGGGCAGGAAAGAAGTGAGATGGTTTTTAAAGAGGGAGGAGCGGGACTGGAGAGAGACAGGAGCGTAGGGTTGCTTTTGCAGACGGGACACACGGTTAACACTAGAGACACATTTAGTGGCAAAATAAAGTTTGACATGATTGGTTCTGGGTTTTTCGAATGTGACAGATAATGGCAGCTGAGGGTGAGTTTGTGATGAGCTGCTTCTTGATGCTCCTCTGACCACAGGAGAAGGGTTTGGGTTTGAGAGTTTTTTTGCTGATGATGACAGGGCAAACCGCTCCCTGTTTATTACTAACTTTTTAATCTTCATTTCACCCCTCTGCCCCACTGTAGTACTTTGAACAACTCACCGTGCAATGTACAGTACTGGCCGAAAGTTTGGAAACACTTTTTGTGTTTTGTTTTTTCTTTATTTTCAACACACTGTGTGATTCTCATTGAAGGCATTACACTATGAATGAACACATGGGATTATGGAGGAAACAAAAAAAGGTTAAAATAACTCCAAATATGTTTTACATTTGAAATTCTTCAAAATGTCCGCCTTTTATTCTTGGCCTTTCCTCCATGAGCTTCATAAGGTCCTTGTCCCTGAAATGGTTTAACGGTCTGTGAAGTCAAAACCGTTTCCGTGACGACATCGAGAAGCTCATTAAGAAAAAGTGTAAAGCAGTAATCAAAGCTGTACTGTATTTTACCTTTTTTTGTTTAAAACATAAATCCGTATGTGTTCATTCATAAATAAATGCCTTCAGTGAGAATCTACTATGGAAATAAAAACAATATATAAAGTGTTTCCAAACTTGTGAACGGTGCTGTATTCTTAAAGGACTATACGGAGTTTAAAAATGTTAAATTTAAGTATTTTCCACCCCCTACATGTTCCAGCCATGTCCTAATGTGTAGAATGAGCCCAGACCTATTCACCACAACTGACTCTAAAATCCTGCACTGTCACTCACAAAGGTGTTAATTCGGGTCCGAATTGCCGTCACGCACAAGCTTAATATAGAGACTGCAGTAACGCGTAAGACCTGAGGTGGCAGTAGTGAGTATAAAAATGACCAACTAGCATCTAGTCTTTAACGAGAATTGCTGAAAAGCTTTGTTTTGTTTCGCTAAACATCTAGAACTTGCCGTTCTCACAGAATACGACACTGATCACCAAATAGGTCGGTTCCTTAAACCGGCAGTGCACACTTCTATAAAGAATGCAAGTACATGTCATTGAGAAACTGCACAATTACTTTTTACCTCTATTTATTTAATGTATTCATAAATATAAATAATATTACTGTATACGGTTATTTACTGCTGCTATGGCAACTGAATGCATTTTAACTTATGTAATACATACACATGTATACAGTGTATACTTTTATGTAATTGTATCAATTATACAATTATAATGTATTTATGTATTGTATTTTCATTGCTGTGAGGCACATCGAGTTGTCTTTGACATGAAATAAACTTGCATTGAAGTATCTGCGCTCTTACTTGAGTGAAAAGTACTTTACTCTTTCCTCTGTGAGTAAAGCTTTGAGACATTTAAATAGATGTAGTTTGTGTTTTGTCTACCTTGTTTTTCAGAATGATTTGTTTTTCACATATTTTGGAATTGTGCGATTTGAATCTGTCTTGAAGCTGACTCCGGCAAAACCAAGATGAGCCAATCATAGCACGGGAGGCGGGAGTTAACAGTGCGTCATCTTCCGCGCTAGGATTTCCTAGTGCCAGGCTGTGGCCGTACAGCATAAGCCGATATGATAAATAGTGATTTAAAATAGCGGCCAAGTGATTTATTTTGCCATTACCTGTGAAATGTATTTGCATTTAATTATTTTTTTTCATACAGTGCATTTAGAAAAACAAACACAAAACAAGTAATTCACATCTCCAGGAGCTACAGTTTTTGATTTTCCCCCCTAATGTTTGACAGTATCGTGTTTGCGCATGCGCCGCTCGTCTCAACATTGACCGAGCGTGCATTTCAAACGTAATAGTTTAATCATAATAAGATCCAACTGCAGCTTTTTTTCTTGCAGGATTTTATTTGGAAATAACAGGATTTTTCACATTATTTCATCTTTTGTTTCTCCTAATTTATGTCAGGACTGAAACCAGACTTTTACTCGAGTAATTATCTGGTCACTACATTTTACTTCTACTTGAGTCAATTTATTTCAAAGTAACGTTGAATAAAGATGTAGGCTTCTTGACCCAGCTCTGGGGGTGAGCGGAGGAAGCGCTCAGACCTGTCAGACTGAACTCTTCAGGTTTAGCTCATCAGAAACACACCCCAGTACTGCAATATCATATAATACCACAGCACCGAGATGTTCTGGAGGAAATGACAGACGCAGCATTCACAAAAAACAACAGCAGGGGGCGCTGCAGCGGGGCACGTTCTCACACAGACGCAGCACGACCACAAAACATGGAACAAACTGACGACAACACGAAAAGCCCCATGCATGTCCACTGTGTTCACTGCTGACACCCATGCATGTCCAAAAGGGGGCGCTACCCCTTCACTCAGGCCCATCACAGGAGGAGGCGGCGAGAGAGAGAGAGAGAGAGAGAGAGGGGGAGGATGTGGTGGAGGGAGGAGAGAGGCCGGTGCGGCGGCTTTCCTACCCCAGCCAGCAGGGGGCAGTACCTTCCTCTCAGGGGGCTGCCACTCGTTGGATTTGAGGTGGTAGAGCTCGTCGAACTTCAGGCTGATGTCCTCGATGGAGATCTGCAGCAGGTCCCAGAATCCGGCCAGGTCCTGGGGGAGGGCCGCGGGGACGACGAGGGTTCTGCGGACAGAAGAAGAATATAGAACCTGCGGTCACGGGCGACTCTCCCCAGGGGTAAAGGCAGCCAGGGTCATGGAAGAAGACTAAAGGGTAAAATAGCACTCTAAGCATTTCGGGACATTCTAGGACAGGAGTGGGCCACATGAGAAGCCTGAATTGAGTCGGAGGGCCGCACCAACATTAACTGCGTTTCCATCACTGGATTTTAATGCGCATTTCGAAGTTTCGCATTTGTAAGGAGTGATGTAAACACCAAATTTTGCATTTAAACTCTTAATTCGCATAAAAAGTTCGCTTTGAAGTGGTTTTTGATTCGTGCGCATAAGCATAAATGCGCATTTTGGAAGATGGAAACAGTTTTTTCGCATAAAGTTTGACGTAGCAAATAAAAAGTACACGTGACTGTTGGCGTAGCCGACCTGTGGACAGGAGTGGACAGAAGTGAAGAGGAAAAGTAATCCATCAGTAGCAGGTCGTCTCTAGTCCAGAGGCTCAAACATCGCCGTCCCTGCCGCAGCTTTTATGCTAACACACTGTCTGCAACTATGGACCAAGTTAGCCACAAAAAACTCTCCCAGAGACGCAGACACCGCCTGATCCTCATTAGAAAACGTAGTAAACTCACTCTGGGATAGTTTTTGTTTGTCCAGACTTCAGAGTAGTAGCAGCTAGTTAGTTAAGATACTTTGCTTAGCTTTAGTGTGTAGGTCGCCTAAATTAACATTTATTCATGGCATTACGAGTAAAAACAAGCAGCTAATTCCAACATGGTAAATGAATTTGGCCAAAAACAATACTAAAAAGCTGGTACTTCAAGTGAAATCAAAAACGTACAGTGCGCCCTCTGCTGGGTAAATGCTGCAATTGTGTCAGGCAGGTGCCTGCTGTAACCAGGTAACCAAAGCCACTATTCGCAAACACTCTTGAATGGAAACGTGTGAAAATGTGCTTTTGTTATACGCATTTATTGTGCGCATTTTAGACAGATGCACATTTTCTCTGATGGAAACACAATTATTAACTCAAACTTATTCTGCTCAACTTTATCCGATTGTACATTACACTAAGTTGTGTATTTCGAATAGCTGATACCTACTGTTATTATAGGACTATTAATTTTAGCCATATCAAGCCAAGCATGTGTGAGCATCGTTATTTAAGTTCAACTTCTTATCCTTGTGAACTTTTACCATCGCACTGAAAGCACCTCTGTGTTTGAATGAAATGAAGCGATACACTGTAGCAGGGGTCTCCAGGTAAATTTCCCTGGGGCCCAAAACATAAATGGGGAGTGTATTTCTGGGTCCATAAACAAAAGCTCCAAAATAAAAATATGTTTTAATTGGAAAAATACTATTGAGGAAACTTTTTTTCAATAAATGAATAATAATGAGCCTGACAGGACTGTAGCCAATGTGTTGTTCATATCGTGATCTCTCATCATGTCAGTGCCCTCTGCTGGACACGTGTGAAATTCGTTATTTTTTATTTTATTTAAGCAGCCCACCTAGTGGCTGGAGTGAGCATTCTGTTAATTTCTTCAATCATAACTCCACACAGAATGGCCTAGAGACTACTTTTTTTTTTTTTTTTGACATACTCGGAAATGTATGCCCTACAAGCCGTGGGCCGGATTGAATCATCTCGCGAGCCGGATGTGGCCCGCGGGCCGTATTTTGCCCAGGTCTGTTCTAGGACATTAAAGCAGTTTACAGGTCTTGAAAATGAAAATTCAAAGTTGGAGGTATTTTCACTGGACTGGTAGAGACGGAAAGGAGAAAGGAGTGATGCTACAGCTAATGTTAGCTCTGATCAATTATGAGCACCAATAAAGTCACCAAGACCAACAGCTACACATAAAGAGGCCTTTAAAAGTGAACTGTGCTTGTTGAATTTATAGTTTATTATACAATAGGTTACGTTTATGTTCTATAATTCTATTTCAGTTGGAGCAGGTGCCAATACAGCTCTATGGGGAGAAAGAATTTGTGTCCAAGTGTTTTCCCTGGTCATTATTTGATAGTGATTGTGTTCACAAACTTGACACATTATTCTCATATATCTCAGTAGTAGTCTTTGTACGCGTCATATATCTTATAAAAACAATCTGTGGACATTGTCAAAACAAAGAGGACATAGGAGTTGATGACTGACTGCCTCTGAATTGCCTTTTTGAACTTCTGGTTACTGCCGTCAATAAATCTGGCTCTAGACCGGTTACTGCGACCTCTCTTGGTTTGATTTTGAACTTCTAAAGCTGTTGTTAAACATCATGGTGCTCAGTTATTATATTTCGGATTCATCAGCAACAAGATACAAATCTGCAAGAGGCAAAGAGGCATTTCTGTCAGAAAAACATGCTTAGTTTGAATCATTCTCTAAGAAACGTGGCACTTTATTTACATCAAACGCGCCTTAACCACTTAACCCCCACCTGAACTGAGCACATATTATCCAATTTGGCTTTGCCCAAATCTAAAAGCTTCTTGAAAAAAAGCGTCAAATAGCGACAAAAAGAAGATGCAAATGAGGATGAAAATGCAACAAAAGAGCGACACAAATGTGACAAAAAAGCGACAAAAATGTGACGAACAAATAACAAAAGAGCAACAAAAAAAGTAACAAAAGCGATGAAAGAATGACAAAAATGTGACACAAATGTGTGACAAAACGCAAGAAAAAAGCCAAAACAGAGCAACAGAAAAGTGGATTTGAGTAAAGCTGAACTGGAGAAAATGCACTCTGTTAAGGCGGGGGTTAAGAGGTTAATATAATGATAGGCGTTGAAATGATTATTCCGCGTCACAGGTCGCGGGACACTCGTTTGTTTCTAGCACTGAGAATAGTTTCCCATCTGTGCTGCACGTGGAGTTTGTTTCTAGCGACTGCAGCACATACAACATGATTCTCCTGCAGTGGCTTCTGATTGACCTCAAACCTCATTTTCCATGTGATAAAGGTTATGTTGTTACCTCCACATAAAACAATTACCCCCCCCCCCCCCCACCGCCGCTACTTTTTTCACCTGCTTTGAACCTTGCGGCTTATAGAACAGTGCAACTAATTTATCCAACTGACTATTATATATCGCTGTCTTCCTGCACATCTGTTCACCGCAGCGGAGGCAGCAGGATGCCCTCCCGCACTATAGCTAATGGCTTTAGGTTCTATTCTCTCACTGCTGAAGTATTATGGAGGGTCCAGCGAAGCGCGGGTATCAAAAGCCAGCCTCGAGCGGTCGCCACAAACCCGGTTCAGAGCAGCTTCGAACACCGGGAAACTCCCGAGGCTGTGTGCCAACAGGCCGAGGAGGGCGGCTCTAAACACTGTGGACAGCACTCTGGCTTCACTGAACACACGTGCGTTTAAAGAATAATATAATCGAAGTTCTTAACACACTTTAATAAAAGTAAATGTACCTGTAGGCCACCGTTCTCTTAGTGAATTTGGCCACACACAAAGAGAAAAGTCCAGTATTTCCATCGCTGACAGAAACTTATAAAGCGCTTGGAACAGCTGCGGCTGATAGACCAGTATGGCCTATATACACTCACCTAAAGGATTATTAGGAACGCCTGTTCAATTTCACATTAATGCAATTATCTAAACAACCAATCACATGGCAGTTGCTTCATGCATTTAGGGGTGTGGTCCTGGTCAAGACAATCTCCTGAACTCCAAACTGAATGTCAGAATGGGAAAGAAAGGTGATTTAAGCAATTTTGAGCGTGGCATGGTTGTTGGTGCCAGACGGGCCGGTCTGAGTATTTCACAATCTGCTCAGTTACTGGGATTTTCACGCACAACCATTTCTAGGGTTTACAAAGAATGGTGTGAAAAGGGAAAAACATCCAGTATGCGGCAGTCCTGTGGCGAAATGCCTTGTTGATGCTAGAGGTCAGAGGAGAATGGGCCGACTGATTCAAGCTGATAGAAGACAACTTTGACTGAAATAACCACTCGTTACAACCGAGGTATGGAGCAAAGCATTTGTGAAGCCACAACACGCACAACCTTGAGGCGGATGGGCTACAACAGCAGAAGACCCCACCGGGTACCACTCATCTCCACTACAAATAGGAAAAAGAGGCTACAATTTGCACGAGCTCACCAAAATTGGACAGTTGAAGACTGGAAAAATGTTGCCTGGTCTGATGAGTCTCGATTTCTGTTGAGACATTCAGATGGTGGAGTCAGAATTTGGCGTAAACAGAATGAGAACATGGATCCATCATGCCTTGTTACCACTGTGCAGGCTGGTGGTGGTGGTGTAATGGTGTGGGGGATGTTTTCTTGGCACACTTTAGGCCCCTTAGTGCCAATTGGGCATCGTTTAAATGCCACGGACTACCTGAGCATTGTTTCTGACCATGTCCATCCCTTTATGACCACCATGTACCCATCCTCTGATGGCTACTTCCAGCAGGATAATGCACCATGTCACAAGCTCGAATCATTTCAAATTGGTTTCTTGAACATGACAATGAGTTCACTGTACTACAATGGCCCCCACAGTCACCAGATCTCAACCCAATAGAGCATCTTTGGGATGTGGTGGAACGGGAGCTTCGTGCCCTGGATGTGCATCCCGCAAATCTCCATCAACTGCAAGATGCTATCCTATCAATATGGGCCAACATTTCTAAAGAATGCTTTCAGCACTTTGTTGAATCAATGCCACGTAGAATTAAGGCAGTTCTGAAGGCGGAAGGGGGTCAAACACAGTATTAGTATGGTGTTCCTAATAATCCTTTAGGTGAGTGTATGTAAAAAAAAATATATATACATTTTGTTGGTGCGGCTTATATTCAGGTGCGCTCAATAGTCCGGAACTTACGGTCATATGACTGACAAACACAACAGAGCTTGCACAAAGTATAAAGTTAAGACTAAATGTGAGGTTCATGGTTCTGTGATCATTTCCAGTGACCACCAGAGGGAGCTCACGCTGCTTCACATCGTTCTCTTTATCTCTTTCCCCCACAAACACAGAAGACGTCCATTCACACAGAATGTCACACAGAATACAGGGCCAGTTCACATATCACTGTAACAAAAGACTGATTTAAGGGGAGACACATCAGGCAAAACTTCTATATTTCCAATTTTGTCTGCTTTCTTTACATATAAACCTTCACCTGGAAATACATAAAAAGTCTTAATCTTCAACAACACTGATTCAACATTTCTCCAAAGGTCACTTTTGCTAAATACACACAATCGTCAAACATTCTTGTACGCAACAATATACTTATTAGGTTACTTGGAAGGATTATTCTGTATGTATTATCAATTTCATAATAAAACATCCCAAATCTGGTGTCTAATATGTCAACAAATTAAACCCAAAACTTTTAATCCAGCCGGCTCTACCCATTATCCAGATTTTTGGGCATTTTACCAACAGAATCCATATTCACTCACCAGGTTTTGCTCACACAGGCCCTGGAACTGATGGAACTTCTGTGACATGAGGAGCTGAGCGCTGCCCACCGCACTGCGCACCTTTCCCAGGACTGCACACAGACAAGAGAGAGAACAAACACATGAATAAATCAACACCCATGAGTCCCCGACCGTTTGAGTCTCCACCAAATGCAGATTATATCGTCTACCACCAAAATAACATCAGGCCCATCTCACAAACTCCTGCGTAAAAGCCTTCTAATCAAAATGCATTGTTCTTACTTTGTAGCGACAATAACGCTGCGTTCAAGGTAACTGGTAAATTTCCAACCTAGGACTTGGAAAAATTCATTGGAACACCACTCAAAGGGTTAATTATGTAAACTCGGAGATGTCCAGAGAGCTCCGAGTCCAGATACGAGATGAAGACAGCAATAGCGCCCCCCGGTGGAGAAGTGCAGCTAATGATAAAACTTTAACCTCTTACCCCCGCCTTAACCGAGCACATTTTCTCCAGTTCAGTTTTACCCAAATCTAAAAGCTTCTTGATCCGAGAGCTTACAGCCTATAGGCCAAGGTAACACCTCGTTTGAAAGCTAAGGCCTACAAAACTGATCTAAGCTTCTTCCTTGTTTTGGTTGTCAAGTTATGGTCATTTTTGTCACGTTCTAATTGCTTTTTGTGTGTAATGTAGCTGTGATGGAGCAACAAAAACGTGACGAAAAGGCAAAAAAAAGGACAAATCCCTACAAACCAACAAAAGTGAGGTAAGAGGTTAGGCATGACACTGGCCTATAGGCTGTAAACTCTCCAGTCGAGAAGCTTTTAGATTTGGGTAAAGCTGAACTGGGGAAAATGTGTTTGGTTAAGCGGGTTAAGAGGTTAACAAAACCACTGCACCAGTGAAGTGAATGTTACATTTGGTCACAGCCTTCAGTATGACGTTATGTAGCATTCATTATATCTAGATCTTATGACGTGGGGTTTGTAAAATCGTGAGCCTCTCGTCTCCACTGTGCGATGGTTCAAAGAGACAACCGTAGACACGAGTTTGGTCGTTGCAGTTTCAGCGCCACTTGCAGCGCCACATGCAAGTGGGGTTTATTTTTGCGGGAAAGTGCAGGGAAAGTCCTGTAAAATGCGGAGTCTGACCCGCTCATGCCAGGCCTCTGTTGCTTATGACTCTGGCGGTGTTCGCTGATGTTGTATTTTATTGACAAGACTCTTTACAGAGATCCTAGTTCCTGATGTCTGTCGCAGCTCGTCTTTGGTCATACGACGGTTCTATTTTAAATCTTTGTCCCTGTCTCACTGTACGACCAGTGCATAGGCGCCGATTTATGTTCTTCCCAGTGGGTGCCCAGTCACAAAAAAAAAGTCGAGATCGAACCAGCAGTCTCGTGGTTGGGACCCCGGCCATATGAGCCCTGCGCTCTACCTATGGAGCTAAACGAGCTAAACGAACAACCGCAAACGCACGTATATCAGTTTTATGAACA
Source organism: Neogobius melanostomus (assembly GCA_007210695.1). NCBI lineage: Eukaryota > Metazoa > Chordata > Actinopteri > Gobiiformes > Gobiidae > Neogobius > Neogobius melanostomus. The sequence continues at coordinate 843,008 of VHKM01000089.1, forward strand.
GCCCCGCGCTCGTGTATTTGGGGGAAACTGAGTAGCGGCTTTACAGGTTAGGCGTTATTTATTTAATCATTTTGTAATCAGGGCAAATTCGCCTGGGTGCTCAAAGATTTGAGTGTGTGCTCCAGCCCCGCAGCACCCACAGGATCGGCGCCTATGGACGAGTGATCGTTTGTCACAGACGGCCAAAATCTCCCAGTGTATACCCGGCTTAAGGTAACTGTTGTAGCATTAGCCGTTTTGTTTACAATGGAGTTTATTCAGCTGGATGCTCTGGGGTCGTAAGTCGTCATCTTCATAATGACAATTTACTCATAAGTAGCTCCTACAAACACTAGAAGTTTTGTCGTTCATATTTTAGAGTAAGTTAAAGCAGTACTAATTAATTCATGCCCATAAGTGCCACTGCAGGTGTCGTAGCATGTTACGTTTTTTTACTCATGAATTGTCCGTGAGAGTAAATACTACGCTGACAGAAAAGACAAAGGGACAGAGGGATATTGTTCATCCAGTTACACAATGGAGATCATTTTTTTCACTCAAACTTGGCTGTAAATACTGTTTAAAGTGGCGCTAGCCCGCAGTTAGCTTTGCCTGTTAGCTTCTTCTTCGTGATTCCATTAGTGTGTATTGGTGGCTCCGACCTGGTGGCAGTCAAGGGAGATGAAAGACCCCCCCAATCATCCCATTAACACTTGTATTACCCCCAGAGGGACTACGGACTACTAGGATTTATTAAGATAAACAAGTTACTTAGTACTGCTTTAACGCTTTAACTTGCAATCAGGGACGGCTGGTATCAATGGGCTAGGTGGGCTAAGCCCCTCCTGTCATTTTTTTGATGAGAAAAAGAAGAATGAATAAGTTGTATTTTTCATTTATTATAGTTAATTTGATATCCTAACTAATCGCCTAATGTCATTACTGTGTATAATCATTGTAGTTTTATACAGCTGACCACGATTTTTACCACAAGAACAAAAAAAAGGGCTAGTTCTCATTAGTCCGAGAATGCACATGAATATGACAGTGATTGACAGATGGCAGTGCTGCAGGTCCTGCCTAACAATACATTGTTAGGTAATCTGCTGTTTCGTAGTCTGCTGTTTAAATCACGTTTTGGAGCTGTTTGACTGCCGTCTATAGAGTAAACTTTTGCCTTGTTATTGGTCTGATGCTCTGAGAGTTTTTGTTTGTAATGCTTGTTCCGTGGGTATTTGCTGATAATGTGGTTACATGCTTCTTTTTAGTCTAACAAGTGGTGGTAAATGTGTTTAGTAGATCTGATAGTGAAAATAAAAAAGCACAAACACCTTGTGCAACAGCCCCTCCTAGAGTTGCTTGCAATTAATCATTATCAATAGATTAATTGCAAACAAAGGTATCCATTGTTTGGACCGAACACACTCCTGTATCTAGAGCAGGGGTCCCCAACCTTTTTACTGCTGCGGACCGGTACAGGACCAAAAAAAAGAGACTTCAGTCCAAATGACATTTTCAAATAGATTTATGAAATAGTTATTAGTTTGTGATTAGCATGCCAGTAATCTAGAGCAGAGGTTTTGAGAACAGTTGAGACATTATGGGAGTTATGTGGATTACACTCCCATATTTCAGACTTGGCTTTCATTTTTTCATTTCCTTCGAATTATTGAATATATGTGTGTTTGAAGATTGTGCTCATCATGTTCAGAACAAAAAGAAAATGGAGCTCATCAAGTATGTAGACACGTGGAAAGCCTTGGAGCCCGGAGGAAGCATGTTTACAAAGCATTAGTAAAAGACATAATCATTGTACGAAGAAGGACACGAGGAGCTGTGTTTTCCATAAATGTCGCGCGTGTCTTTACGGTAATCTGGGGCAGGCCCGTTCGGCTGATGTTGAGGATATAATTTTTAATCTGCTTTAAATCCGGAGCAGATTGGGAGTCTGTGTAATTCTGGATTACAGGAGCTTGTGTACAGTAACACAGCGTTAGGCTCATCCTCTGCGAGCGCCGTCTGAGCTCCTGACCACAGTCTCAAGTGTTCTGTCTCTCAAGCAAGACCCGCAACCCGCCACTGCAAAAAACAGACCTGGGGCTGTTTGTTTTCGCATGTTTGAGTGATCTATGAAGGCAAGGCATATTTATTTATACCGCACATTTCATACACAAGGCTACTTAATGCGCCTTCCCCAGAGCTGTATTCTCCATCTCTCGATAAGACTAATCCTTTCGTCGCAGGAGTATACGAAGGAAGGTGAAGGAAGGTTTTTGAATAAGCTATTTATACGTGAAAATAAATAAATAAATCTGTAAATGGAATGAAAACGTAATTTGGAGAAAACGGCCCAAATGTTTTGTAACGTCTGCACATGCGCCCTGTGTATATTTCTCTCGTCTTCAGACGCTGCCGTCTCCCATAGAGGAAATGACCATATTTGGATGTGTCAATATTTGTGAATGAACACGTGTGGCAAGACAAGGCAGTGTTGTAGTTACTTCCTGGAAATGTCTTGTCTATAATCCCGTGTATGTTGCTTCAAAAATTAAAACGTGTGAGTGCTGAACTGTGACAGCAGGGGGCGCTTTATATGATAGGGCTGATTTATTCAGGACATGAAAGATTGCAAAAACAGTAAGTCTCTTATGGTTCTGAAATTATAAGCAAAAGTCTGTAACATAAAATCTATAAAATACAATCTGAGGTGTACAAACGTGTGAATGCTTTTCATTGAGATGTTTCTCAGTTCCCCTGAGGAAGATATGGGAGGGCTCATTTTAAGGCTCTAACTGAGCTCTTTTCAGTGCAAAAAGTATCTAGTACGACCTTTTATTGGCCATTTAACTGAATTATGTCAGCTGATAGCCAATATTGTAAAATAAAAATGTTTTGGCCGTCTGTGACAAACGATCACTTGTTGTAGGGAAAATCTTAGGTCGTAGCTGAAAATCGCAGGTTGTAGGTCGTACAGTGAGACAGGGACAAACATTTCAAATAAAACCGTTGTTCGACCAAAGACGAGCTACGACCGACATCAGGCAGTGTCTGATATTTTGGAAGGCTAGTCGCAGAGTGAGAGATCCTCTCACTGTAACTATATGATCTCTGTCAGTGTCTCGTCAACACTGCACACTGCCAGAGTCATAAGCAACAGAAGAATGAGCAGGTCTGACTCTGCATTATACAGTGCCTTGCGAAAGTACTAATACACCTTGAACCTTTGCACATTTTGTCATGTTTACAACCCTAAATGTAAGATTTAATTGTGAATTTTTACTGAAAGTTCACACACAAGTAACAGACAACTGTGAAGTGAAAGCAAAATGATACATGATTCTGTTATTTTTCAAAAATAGAAAAGTGAAAGGTGGGGCCTGCATAAGTATTCATACAGCATGACTTAATCCTTTGTGGAACCCACTTTTGCTGCAATAACAGCTGCAAGTCTTCTGGGGTATGACTCTACAAGATTTGCACATCTAGAGACTGACATTTTAGCCCATTCCTCTTTACAAAACAACTCAAGCTCTGTCAAATTAGAAGGAGAGCGTTGTGAACAGCAGTTTTCAGGTCTTTCCACAGATTTTCAATAGGATTTAGGTCAGGACTTTGACTGGGCCATTCTAACACATTAATATGTTTGTTTTAAACCATTCCATTGTAGATTTAGCTTTGTGTTTAGGGTCATTGTCCTGCTGGAAGGTGAATCTCCGCCCCAGCCTCAATTCTCTTGCTGACTCCAGCAGGTTTTCCTCCAAAATGTCTCTGTATTTGGCTCCATCCATCTTCCCAACTATTCTTACAATCTTCCCAGTCCCCGCTGAGGAAAAGCAGCCCCATAGCATGATGCTCCCCACCATATTTGACACTGGGGATGGTGCACTCAGGACGATGAGCATGTTAGGTTTGTCCATACATAACGTTTTGCATTTGGGCCAAAAAGTTCAATTTTTGTCTCATCTGACCAAAGCACCTTCTTCCACATGGTAGCTGTGTCCTCCATATGACTTCTAGCAAACTTCAAACGGGATTTCTTATGGCCTCCTTTCAATAATGGCTTTCTTCTTGCCACTCGTCCATGAAGGCCAGATTTGTGTAGAGTACGACTTATAGTTGTCCCATGTACAGATTCCCCCAGCTCAGCGGCAGTACGTCGCAGCTCCTCCAGAGTTATCTTAGGGCACTTGGTTGCATTTCTGACCAGTGCTCTCCTTGTTCGGTCTGTTAGTTTAGGTGGACGGCCGTGTCTTGGTAAGTTCGCAGTGGTGCTATACTCTTTCCATTTCCGAATGATGGATAACAGTGCTCCATGAGATGTTCAAATCTTGGGAAATCTTTGTATAACTTAACGCTGCTTTAAACTTCTCCACAGCTTTATCCCTGACCTCTCTGGTGTGCTCCTTGGCCTTCATGATGTTGCTTAGTGACCAATACACTCTGACCATAGCTCTGAGGCCCTCACAGAACAGCTGGAATTATACTGAGAGTAGATCACACACAGGTGGCCTCTATTTAATGGTTAGGGCAAGGTGTGAACATTCTGCAGTCATTAGGAATGTTATAAAGGCAATTTAATGCACTCAGAAAATGCTGTATGAATACTTATGCACGCCCCACTTTTCACGTTTCTATTTTTGAAAAATAACAGAATCATGTATCATTTTGCTTTCACTTCACAGTTGTCTGTTACTTGTGTGTGAACTTTCAGTAAAAAATTCAAAATAAAATCTTTATGTTTAGGATTGTAAACATGACAAAATGTGCAAAAGTTCAAGGTGTATTAGTACTTTCGCAAGGCACTGTACATGACTTTCCCTGCACTTTTCCGCGAAAATAAACCCCACTAGCATTTGACCCTTGCTTCAGCTAAACACACGCCTCTGTAGCCTGAAACTGCTACGATACGATTGTCTCTTTGTACCATTGCACAATGGAGACGAGAGCAGCTTACAATTTTACCATCCTCACGTGGTGCAATGTGACATCTACTGTAATTATGTTATCTTGAGACAAAAAAAATTACACAGTGTACAGCAGCCATTAGATGAGTGCAGTGTAGGGCCCAACCGATATATCGGTATATATTTGGATGTTTTCAATATTGGCTATATTGAAAACATATATTGGCTATGAAAACATAGCCCCCCCCCCCTCATACAGCTCCCCCTGCTGTCACAGTTCAACACTGACACGTTTAAAAGCATCATACACAGGATTCTAGACAAAACATATTTAAAAATTTGGCCCAATATATAATTGGTGCATATCGGCATCTGCCTTAGAAAAACCCACATCGGTCGACCTCCATTAAATATATAGATACATTTCCGTATATTTCTATGATTGAAACCTTTACTAAAATAAAAATATGTTTAACCATATGCTCTTTGGAAGATTTAAAAAAACAAATGACATAAAATTAAATGACTTAAAATATCGGCCATCATATAGTTATTGGAGCCCAAACATTTGTGTATGTAATGTATGAAATGAACCCTCTCACCCTCGTCGGCCAGTTGGTGTTCTCTGGTCTCCTGCTCCATCTGCTCACACCAGCCCTCCATCCTCCCCCTCTCCGCCTCCAGGAGCTTTAGGAACCAGTGCCCGTCACGTCTGCACAGCGTCCCCCCCGCGGACCCCGTGCCCGCTCCTCCTCCGCCGCCCCCCGACACCCCACTCTCCAGCCAGGGGTCCGGCGGGGGCAGGCAGGAGGGGTCCAGCGCCGGGTCCAGCCCAGGATCTAAGCCCGCGTCCAGGCTCTCCGGGAAGGACTCAGTGCTGCTCCTGGTGGTCGACCTGTTCAGGATCTGCCGGGTGATGGGCGGGGGGTCCTCCTGCTCCAGAGAGTCCCGAGTCACTGACTGGCTGCCGCAGCTGACCATCACTTTCTTCTCTGAGGGTTTGGATGGGGGGGCAGGGCTTCCTGAGTGTCAGAGACGCTGTCCTGTTTGGAGGTCATGCTGGAGGAGCGGCTCGGTCTGGAATCACAGGAATCACAGTTAGGAATACAGTACATTCAAAACTCAAGATCCAATGTTTCTCTTGGAATCATTAGGTTCACGTTCTAGAATGTGATGATGTCATAATGTCTGATGGAGGGCAGGGACCAATACAACTCTAGGGGGGAGAAACTGTTTTTGAAAGAAAATCTTTGACAAATGTTGAAACTGATCATAATTGGTGATTGGATTCACAAACCTGACATTCATCATGGCTGAAAGTTCTTTCTACTGACCAACATCATTGTCACACCTTTCATAGAGTGTGTTTACATGCGCTCGAGTAACCTGGTTATTAGGCATATCCTGGTTATGACAGTATTCTGGATATTATGTTTACATGTGTCTAAGAAACCAGGACACTCATGTACCTGCTTACATGAGCAAATACAGTATGCTGGATATTTAGGCTCCAGAGAGGGGTGGAGCTAATGACAAATATGGCAAGGACCTAAGTAAGGAGCTAACAAGCATGGCTTCTCTGACAGCAACAGACGTGAGAATTAAAGAAATAAAATAAAAATTGTTTTGATCCGAGAGCAGCACTGACTTCCATCGGAGATACCACAGAGCAAAGAAGTAGTTGTTTTTTAAGGTTACTTCAGTGTTTTGTTGAAGATACGCCCAGGTACCAGATAAAATGGCTGCATTGCTCCTGCCATATCTGTTTCAAAAGTTTGCACATGCTCAGTATGTCAGCAATGGTGAAAAACCAGGATACTGTGTTTACATGGTACACTATCCTGGAAACTGTGGGAATATCCCAGTGAGAATATCCGGTTTTAATATCCTGATATCGCTTATCAGAAACTGAAACCAGGATTCTGTGTTTACATGAACCAGACAACACCAGGACACTTAAAATCCCCATTAATAACCTGGATACTTAAGTGCATGTAAACACACTCATAGATGATAATTGGATTGTCTTGTAATCACAGAGATATTAGTCAAATCTAAGACAAAAAATCTGTAGTTTGACAATTACCATAGTGACCACAATAGAATTCTCAGCTGCCCTCCAACTCAGTTAAACTGTTGTAGAATGCCGTGATGTCATGTGAACAAAAACTATTCCAGAGATGCTGTCTGTAATCTCTTTAGAAGGTTGTAATGTCACGTGAACTATTGGATTTTAATGTTCAGCTCTGATGACCTTATTGTGACTGAGAGTTCAGGATGGACTGCTATTGAAAACATATTTACTTATAACACGGGAAATAGTGTAAAAAATGTGTTATTGATTACTATTACTCAAACTTTCAGAGCCTTGCGTGGTCAGGCTCCCTCCTGTACTAGAATGACCATCATGTTTTGTGACTGTAACTGTATGTCTTTTGTCATTTTGTGAAACACTTTTATGACTCCTCTGTCTGTGACATGGGCTATATAAATAAACTTTACTTACTTAGTAATTAATTGGCTTTTAAAGACACCTTGAACCTCTTACCACCCACACAGCACATTTTCTCCAGTTCAGTTTTACCCAAGGCTTGGGTAAAACTAAAGGCTTCTAGACTGGACCTTGCAGACTATAGTTCAGCCTTATTTGTCATCACATTTTTCATCATATTGTTGCTGCTTTTTCATCACTTTCATCCTCATTTACGTTTCATTTTCTTAAGAAGCTTTTATATTTGGTTTAAAGTCAAACTGGAGAAAATGTGCTCGGTTAAGGCGGGGGGTAAGAGGATAACTAATCCATTTGCCGGCTGTCGAGAGGAGCTGAATGTATCAGTGCACGTACGCCCAGTATTATAACATTTGACTTGATTTAAGATATTTGATAATGAACATATTTAAATGGTAAATGCACAGTAACATCATTCAGCTCCTCTCGACAGTACACCGGCCCGGAATTGTTAGGCTCGATGCGCCACCGTCGAAACAGTGTTTGTCCCGCAGAAGCAGAGACGAGCTCCGCACACTCAAACACACCCCTCACCCGCCCCGCACACCATGTAAACACAGGAATATCAATGTATATTTCCACATGTACAGCAGCACACAAGCACAAGAGCACAGCAGCGATGAGCGGCGAATGGACACAGGGTGATGCCTCGGTGCGGTCGTCACGTTCATATGGAGGGAGGGAGGGACACGGCGAACACAGCTCTATAAACATGCAGTCCTCACGTGTGACAGAGAGAAGGGACTTACTGCCACCCGCCCTCCACCTGCACCCCGATGGACTGGAACCGCGTCAGGGGAGGAGGGGTCTGCTCACGGGGCGCAGACTCCTCCGGGATACAGTCCACCTGAGAGAGAGACAGAGAGACAGAGAGAGAGAGTCTTTTTTTTGGGATCCTGTGACCTTGTTTTACATAACAAAAATGACGGGGACCGACTTAGTATGCTTCAAAGACACGTGTGTAACTATGGGCCTTAGGCGGACAGACAAAGTAATGAGAATACTTCAACACAATTAAAGAAAATGGCCTTTACAACTCGATTGGCTCGAAGTTATTTTTGCCAAAGTGGAAGCTTTCCCACCCCCATCTCACGATCTTTGGGCGAAGAAAGTTCTCTTTAAAGAGTGGGTATTATGCTTTTTTCAATCACATAGCACCAGTCTATAGCATACTACAATGATAACGTACTGTAACCTTCTGTTGGTCTGTATATGCAGTAAATTAAAATAACTGCCTTGAATAAAATTGCTCTCTCAAAATGGCTGTACTGAACGTCTTGAAATAGGCCTCTGTCTCTTTAAGAAGCTTTCCGACACGCCCCTTCAGCACACTGCTGTGGCATCTAAACAACACTACTGTGCGGGGAGGGGGCTCTGCTGAGCTGAGGAGCAGTGGTTGGTGGCTTGGCTGGTGACAAAAGGTCCAGAGGCGTCTCCAGGAGGTGGGGGCGTTCCTAGGAGGACTGAGGCATAGCTACACCTAAAATGGCTGCTGTCTAAGTTTTTACTGATTACTCAAAAATATGTGAATGAGCCAAGGCAACACTCCAGGCATGTGTTTAATGAGGGAATGACATAATAACATGATATAAAGCTTGAAAAAGTCCATTTTACATAATACCCCCCCCCCCCCCCCCCCTTTAATGTAAGGCGAGACACTGCAGGTGAATGGGGGGAAAATGTTAATGTATAGATATCAAATTGAAACTTTTGTTGAACATTAGTGATTAGTCATTGTATGTTTTCATATAAAAAATGAGGCATTTTCTGCATGAAAATGGCTAAAATTGCCGATATTTTCTGCAACAAAATCTAAATAATGGATTGACCCAGATTTAAATGTATGGTTTGACAAAGATTCTTTGAGAGGGAATTTTGGATCTTGTTTAGTTTTTGAATAAGCTAATTCAAACTCAAATTTTGCCTTGTTTTTTTTGGTTCAAAGCTGGATAATTCAGGCTGGGAAATAGATATAAAAAAATCCCTCTGAAAAACCTTAAAAATCTTGTCAAGTCCAAGACTGTAAAGTTTGGAGTCTGTAGGAGCGACTAAAGTGGCTAACTTGTTGCATGAGTGGCACAAAAACCTCATTTAGAGAAAACCAGCCCTAAAGTTTTGTCACGTGCATGCTCGACACATTTCTCCGTTCTTCTGTAACCGGGCGTCTCGCAGAAGGAAAAATACCATATTTGGGTTATAGCATCGTCGCGTCAACTTACGGGGTAAGTTTAGTCATTTCTATACTCGGACTCTGACAGATGTTAATGGAGGAAACTAGCTAAAAATCTCCACTTCGACCATGAAAAATCAATACTTTCACCTGCAGCGTCTGGCCTTAAAGCTGGAAAAACTTAGATTTTCATTAAAAGGCTCCATCAATAAATTTAAGGAAAGTTTGTGATCTTTTATTTTACTGGTTGATGCAGTTGCTATGCATCCTGGGCTCAGAAGTGCATTAGGTTGTACTAAATCACTTGTGTTCGTGTTGCTGTCTTTATGTGCAGAGACTACAATTGTATGTATGTCATGTTGTTAAAAAATCAATAAAGAGAGTTGGTTTCCTCCTTACATTTTACTCCATTACTCAAATGTTTTGGAACAAATCCCAACAGAAGGAAAATGCCTCTAAAATGTGCCGCATCATTGACTATGGTAAATGGACTCAACTTATATAGCGCTTTTCTACCTTTATCAGGCCCAAAGCGCTTCACAGTAAGGAACCAGTCACCCATTCATACTCTCATTCATACACCAATGTACGCAGACGCTGGAGGCAAGGTGGGTGAAGTGTCTTGCCCAAGGACACAACGACAGTGTGCATTTGCGGGAGCTGGGATTCGAACCCGCGACCTTTCGAACACGAGACGACTGTGTTTACATGGCGTCAATAACCCTTTCATAACCGGAATATTAGTGATGGGTTTCCTCCTGGCTCCAGAAGTGTGGTGCTGTGCTGCGTCTGATTTGATTTTGCCCTCTTCCTATTAAAGCAGTACTAAGTAACGTGTTTACCTTAATAAATCCTTTCCGTAGTCCCTCTGGGGGTAATACAAGTGTTAATGGGATGATTGGGGGGTCTTTCATCTCCCCCTGGTGTCTCTGGACAGAAAACCACAATTGCAACGTGACTGCCACTGGACCGGAGCAACCAATACACACTAATGGAATCACGAAGAAGAAGCTAACAGGCTAAGGGGCAAAGCTAACCACTTTAAACAGTATTTACAGCCAAGTTTGAGTGAAAAAAATTATCTTCATTGTGTAATTGGATGTACAATATCCCTCTCTCCCTTTGTCTTTTCTGTCAGCGTAGTATTTACTCTCACGGACAATTAATAAGTTAAAAAATCGTAACTTGCTACGACACCTGCAGTTGCGCTTATGGCCTCTAGGGGCAAGAGTTACTTAGTACTGCTTTAAGTTCATTGGCAGGTGGCAACCAACAGCTTAGGTGCATAGGATGCTAGTTCTACATTTTGCCCATGATATTATATATGATTTTATGTTTAGCTCTTTTTTTGTGACATTTTATTGAACAAATGTGTAATTGCAGTAAGAATGAAAGTGCAACACAAATAAGTATAAACATGCTTCTTGTGTATTTCTGTAGAGGCTGCGCGCTAGAAGTAGTTCCTGTACCTCATAAGACCCAAGATTCCTTGCGGATAGAACATGCGCAGAACACAAATGAATGTTGCTTTCCATGGGGATATTCCAATTTACGTTTACATGACCAAATATTTGGGTTAAGAAATAAGTAACCCAGGGGTCATATTCGGGATTTTTAAAAAACGGAATATTATTATAATATAATATCCGGGTTTTTGATGGTGTTTTTACATGGCTTTGCGAAACCGGGTTATTGCTCATATTACGGTTATGAAAGGGTTATTGACTGCTCACGGGTTATTCCAAATGTTTCAGAAACCCGAATATTTACCGAAAGCTGAATATTGACGGCATGTAAACACTGTTGTGAATCTTTTTTTGTACGCAGATGATTTAGTCGTGTTTAGTCCAAGTACGGCTGGTCTACAGCAGCTCCTCAATATCTGCTCAACCTATGGTCTGGAACATGACATTCAGTACAATAGTTTGAAGAGTGTGGTTATGATTTGTAAAACCAAGGAAGATAAGAACTTGACATTTCCAAACTTTTGTCTGTGTAATGATGTTTTGCATGTTGTCACCAAAATCAAGTACCCTGGGCACATCATCACTGAGGACTTGTCTGATGATGATGACATTTATAGACAATGCAGAGTGTTAAGCTAATACCCTGGCACGGAAGTTTGGCTGTTGTACAGAGAGAGTGAAGTTGACTTTATTTAAAGCGTACTGTACTCCCTTGTACACGGCTCATCTCTGGACTCATTATAAGAAAGCCAGCATGCGTAGGCTCCAGGTGGCCTATAATGATGCTTTGCGTGTGCTTTTGAAGAAGCCGAGATGGTCAAGTGCCACAGAAATGTTTGTCAGTGCCAGAGTGAACACTTTACAGGCCGTGCTTCGAACTTTGATGTACAGCTTTATGTGTCGATTGAATATGTCTGAAAATTAAATAATAGTGTCCCTCACGAATATAAAATGGAGTGCGACACGTTATCAATCTGACTTGTGGAGACATTGTCATGATTTTCTTTTTAAAATGCCATCTTAATTGTTTGTCTCGTACTTTATTTTAATTTTCGTAGTCCGGAATAAAGTTGAATTGATTGTGCAGCCGGTGGTGTGTGCAAGTAGTCACAACTTGCTGAATGTCTCTCCTCGCTCTAGAAACGCTGGTGGGCTACTTGCAAAGGCTAAGAATGTTCTGGTATAGCCCCTGAGTTACTGGTTCAAATCCCGCTTTTCTACCTTTGTTAGGCACTCAACGCGCTTTTCCATCAAGGAACCACTCACTCATTCACACTCTCATTCATACATCAGTGTCAAACACCAGAGGCAAGGTGGGTGGAGTATCTTGGAGCAGCTAAAGGAGAGGGAGACAATGACGTACCGGACGCATGTGACAGCAAACACCTGGTAACCCCCTCTGCCCGCTCACCTGGATGCCGATAGAGGACAGCTTCCTCCGTGGCGCCGGCGCCTCCTGCGGCTCCTCGGCTGTTAGCCTAGCCTTAGCCGCTCCCGGTTTGGTGAAATCGCTGTGTGCGGTGGCGCCGCTCTCGCCGGTCTCCGTGGCTGCGTTGGCTTTGCTGGGGGCGACGGCTTCCCTGCTGTCCCGGGGTGGGATGGCTTCTCTCGCCTCTCTTAGGGTCAGCGGCTCCCTAAAGTACAGGTAAAAAAAATATAAGAAATTGTGCATAAAAACTAACCCAAAAACAGGGAATACATGTGAACTCCACACAAAAAAGGCCCGGGAAACAAACACGGGAAGTTCTTGCAGTGAGGTGAACCAGTAGCACAAACTTAGCCACCATATTTTGGTAATGCTAGAAAAAAAAATAGCGTCAAGTCAATAAAACTACCTAAAATGTCCATTAGCGATTTTTTTCTGATTGCGACTGCTAAGTAAGCATTATTTTTTTAAATTAAACCAGATTGCTTTCGGTAGGAGAACACAACTCTAGTCGTTCGGCTTGTTGCATGATATGGCTATGCTAGTGAGCACCAGCACTTCCTGTCCGTATTCATTTCCTATGGAGATTAGTTCAAACCCTCTCGAAAAAAGCTGGACAGTGAGTTTCTGGTAGAGGATCACTTACTGCGTGTTAGAAACGTGATGTAGGATGTAAATAGTTCAGTGGAGGAGACGCCTGTGTTTATAAAGGTCAGATAGTTTGTCTTGAAGCTAATCGCTAACATGGGTTATAACATTAAAACTATAGGCAAGAGTTTTGTTTTTATGCAGATTGGTAAACATTTGCGGCACTATTTCTATTTTTATAACGCATGAAATGAATGTTAGCCTTTAGCTTCAAGACAAACTCTCTCACAGTCTTGATAAACACAGGCATCTCCTCCACTGAAATATTTACATCCTACAGGAAGTTGTAAGTCATCTACCAGGAACTCACTGTCCACTACAGAATCATTAAAAAATAAGCTTATGCGAGCGGGTTATAAGCTAATCTTAACCTCTTGAACCCCGCCTTAACCAAGCACATTTTCTCCAGTTCGGCTTTACACAAATGAAAATCTTCTCGACTGGAGTAAACGCGCTTGGTTCAGGTGGGGGATAAGATGTTAATGGAAATTGCTATGGACAGGAAGTGCTAGCGCTCACAACTTCAGGTCAGAGGAACTAGCATAGCCCCAACATGCAACAAGCCAAATAATTGTCCTTTCACAGAAGCTCCGCCCCCTTAGCAACTGTTAGCTAGCTCCGTCATTGCATCTTAACGGGGGAGAAGTGTGTGTTAGTGAATCTTTTTGACACTAGAACTATTGAGGCAAAAGCACTAGTCTCTTGTGAAATCAGAAAAAAGAGAGAAGACACAGGTGAGGTAACTTAAGGCCTATTTCACACGTAAATAGATCCGTGTGTTCCAAGTTACTGTCACTGCATTTATGCTTCCACACGTTTGTAATGTCCAGCATGCGTTATCAAATGTTACCACCAGAGGGCGCTGGGAACTGTGCCCAAACAGGAGATGAAGTGTGAAGTTGTAATTACCTGTGCTCCCGGGTGGTTGCGGTGATCTGTGGCGGCCGTTTGGCGATGCCCCGGGCCAGGCTGTTGGCGCTGGTGCTGTCGAGGCTGTCGGACGAGTTGCTCTGTGCTTGGCTGGACTGGCTGGTCACCTCCGACCTCCTGCCCTCCTCGCGGTCCCGGTCCAGGTAGGTGTCCTGAGCCGACTCGGTGCTGCTCTGGACCGTCACGGAGATGTAGGGTTTGGAGGTGGTCCGCGGGGGCACCGGGGGAGGGGCCGTTCGCTTACAGGTGGAGATACACGTGGACACTGCGGAGGGAGCGAGAGGATAGGGGGTTAGCTTTCATTTGTCTGCCTACTTATAGTCACACTCATCACAGCGCCATCTGTTTGGAAAAGATAGCAACAGATTAAAATGCCTGATCTAGAACAGGGTACATATTAAACATTTCATTAAAAAAAACAAACAGCGTATTTCACAGTCATTTTTGTCAACTCTGTCAGACTCACAAAAAAGGCCTAGCATTTCAATTGTTCTTATACCTTTAATTCAAACGTCTACTCTATTATTTTTAATTAGCTTATTTACTCTTATATACAATTAATGTTCATGCCAGCACTTCAGTTGTGATTTTACACCATTCTGAAAAATATAAACACATTCCTTTCTCTTTTTAAGTGATAGTCTGTGAGATTGCAAAGTTGTGAGTGAGAGAGTGAGAGTGATATTTGAAAGCATACAGTGGGATGAAATTGTATGTGAACGCTTTGGAATTTCTCGCATTTCTGCCTAAATTGGTCACTAAATGTGGTCTGATCTTCATCAAAATCATAACAATGAATAAACAGTGTCTGCTTAAACTAATACCACCCAAACATTTACATTTGATCATATTTTTATTGGCCGTAACATGTAAACATTCACAGGACAGGGAGGAAAAAGTAAGTGAACCCAGGAATCTCGCTGAACTGCAGCAGTTTTGTATATAGGAATGGTCCAAGATGAATTACTGATCGTTTGAGCGTCTAATCTGCAACTACAGGAAAGCAGTTATTGCAACAAAAGAAGAGTCAGCCTGCTATTTAATACAAGGGTTCACTTACTTATTCTGTGCATGTTGTGAATGTCTTAGGTCTTTCTGCAAAATATCTTCATAAACTTGTGAATTATTTTTGCGAAAGAGCTCTTGGATGCTCCGCTGCACTACTGGATCAATATGCTGTGGACTGTTGGACCCAAAATTGAACAATTTAGTAGGAACACACAACATCATGTGTGGAGGACAAATGGAACAGCACACCAACATCAAAACATACGCTCATTTTGAAGTATAGAGCAGGGAAAATCATGGTGTGGGGCTGTTTTGTTGCCTCAGGGCCTGAACAACGTGCTATCATCAATAGAAAACATAATTCACAAATTTATCAAGATATTTTGCAGAAAAACCTGGGACATTCACAACATGCATGGAATAAATAAGTGAACCCTTGTATTAAATATCTGGCTGATCCTTCTTTTGTAGCAATAACTGCTTTCCTGTAGTTGCAGATTAGACGCTCACAATGATCAGGATGAATCTTGGACCATTCCTCTTTACAAAACTGCTGCAGTTCAGCGAGATTCCTGGGTTCACTTACTTTTTCCTCCCTGTCCTGTGAATGTTTACATGTTACGGCCTTTAAAAATATGATCAAATGTAATTGTTTGGGTGGTATTAGTTTAAGCAGACACTGTTTGTTCATTCTTATGATTTTGATGAAGATCAGACCACATTTTATGACCAATTTAGGCAGAAATGTGAGAAATTCCAAAGCGTTCACATACATTTTCATCCCACTGTACTATCAAGTTCTCCCTCCTGATTGGACCAGAAAGCTACTCTTAGTTTGCAAAATAAGGAAAGCGAGACCAAACTTTCTAAAAGTAAACGATCAAGCTCCTCCCCCACCCTCCTGATTGGACCTGACAGGCCTGGTTCACAGGACAGCTCGTCTCATTGGTCAAAGTGATAGCCTGGGGATTCTGAGGGAAAGACTCGAGAAAAAATAAAATAAAATAATAATATTACTTGCATTACGACAAATTTCAGAGCTGGGTGGTCAGTTGTACGCAATCTATTAGATTTGTAATACATTTAAACTTACAGACTATCACTTTAAGATGAAGCTGTAGATCTTATTGGCATTAATGACAACATAAACTGAAAGACAACAATTATTTCTGAAAATGGCTTTTCAAAATAAGGCTTTCTGGAACAGTCCATGTATTTAGCAAAATGTTGAGAAACGTCAGAAATATGCTCTTGTAAATAGCTTCAGTATGCAGATAGCCTTAAGATTCAACTTTGTATGTACTTCATTGATGACAGTTTTAACCCAGTTTGTTCCACTTCTCAAGAATTACCGATTTAATAAACATGGAGTGAGAACTTTCGCTGGTCAGGATTTTGTACCTGGCCTGGAGCGCCCTCTGCGACCTCTAGTGGGAATGATACGTGATAGAAAAGAGATTTGCAGCTTTTACTTTGAGCTAACCACATGCTAGTAAATCTTTTGCTGTGGGATGGTCACAATGCACGCTGCATATGCGGCTTAAAAACAGACTTAAAAACCCTAATGTGGTGCCACAGCATTGATGTGATACATGTCTCTGTAAAAAAAGAAATTGTAACACTGAAATACAGGTGCTAAAGCTGGTGAAGACTTTACCCGGGGCTCCTCCTGCTGCAGCTGTAGGGAATAACTAACCCATTTTGGTTTTACAGCGTAGTTTACAGTTTCAGCGCGCCGTGATAAGCACACTTAAAGCGCAGAACAGCACCGAACTGACATAATGTTGGATTATGGTCTTTAAAAATTAGGAGGACAGTTTCGGGTTGTAAAAAAGGTGCAATTGTATCCAGGAAGTACAGGAAGAAGAAGTGAAATATAACTTCAGGTATGTCTTTAATGAGGAACAACATGGCTGAAAGCTCATATAAGTCCACTTTAAAAATGTTTTTGTGTTCTGCATCAAATCTGAGAAAATACAACAGTAGATTAAGGAATGAATAGAGTGGGTATGTTTTTTCTCAAAGAAAGATGATTTTCTCTGTCACACTGTAGAATTTGATGATGTCAAGCTTTCACATGGAGATTGGGGGCCAATATACTCTACACAACAAAACTTTGTGACGTCAGTATGTAATGTACAGCCATGATCAGAGATGCTTGACAGGTCAGAATTTCCATGTACTCCTTGCGGCTACGTCGTGAAAGATAATAGATTCCTTTAGAGACGAGGCTCCAAGTAAATAATACAACAAATGAAGGCTTTGTGGTGAAATGCGATTTGAATCTGCTGTTTAGTACAATGGAGGATTCATGGTGGCATTCCACAGCAAGGAAAGACATTCTGCTACATCTGTCTCTGCCAAATGTTTGGACAAATACCAGCCCCGCTTGAAACCAGGATGATAGTGGCATATTCTACTTTTCTGTGTGCTAAATAGTCCAATGAATACATATATTTGAGAGCAGCTGCCAGGGAAAGGATCATGCCAACTCCGGTACAAAAAGGAGCAGAACAGTGACCTGTCAAAATAATGATGGGTTTAATCCAGGCAGCACTGAGCGAGCTGAGCACAAGGCAAGAGTGCTGTCAACGCTCTGACGTGAAGATCTCCGACAGGTCTTTGGGCCATTCTGACTGATTCTCTATTTTTTGTGCGGTTGTGTGCAGCGCTCACAAGACCACGAGTTCAAGGGGATTCCCGTTATAACTGTATTGAGAAATAGTTCAAAACAGCACATTTATCTGTAGTGGGACGGCGTAAGGCACCCCTAAAGGCAGCTTTGGTCCAGTTGTTGTGAAGTTGTTTTGAAGGAGAATACCATCAGCGACTCCAGGCTTTAAGGCCAGTTACTTTAATGCCCACAACTACCATATGATGCCATATGCACTACCTGTGTATATATTGTGCACTACTTCTAGGGCAGTGGTTCCCAAAGTGGGGGTCAGGACCCCCAGGGGGATTGCGAGACACTAAAGTGGGGGTCGCAAGATGATTTTGAAACATTTATTTTTTATTATTTTACATTTCTGACATTTAATTTTTAAGTAAGTAAGAGCTTTATTTGTCATTGTACAAGCATACCACAAATAGTGTTCAGGTGTTAGTCCTGAGCCGCTGCGACTGAGCCGCACCGCCACTGTGGGCCGACCTGACCAGCATGTTTTTGGAGGTCGGGGAAACCATAGTACTGCCTTTAGTGCTCCTCTGAAACAGAGCACCGCCTCCTGGGTTTGTCCCTGTTTCAGAGCGTGGTGTCCTGCACTGGTCAGCTCTTTCTCCTGCGCAGCTCCCTCCGCTCCACAACAGTCTTTCACCATCTTCTCCAGTGAACGTCCATTAGCCAGAACAATAGTAGGGATAGAAGGCATGTGAGGCTTAGCTGTGTGTCTCGCCTGGATACCTCCTCATTTGTCCCTTCCTTGTTTCCTGGAGTTGCTCTTGTGACGCCTCCACTGTGCTGCAGGTGTGAGGGGCTTTTGGTGCCTCCTCAGTGTCTCAGAAGAAGAAACGTGTAGGTCTCAAATGTCTTTAGCTGATAAAGCTAGCTGTTTGTTTACTTTTAAAAAGCTGCTTTCTTCAGGACTAATATGGACTTTCTGCAATAAAAAAATCCACCGATCTCCACAAAAATCACACAAAACATCACAGAAAAAGGCACAAAAAAACGCAACTGTACCAAGAGAGAGAGAGAGAGAGAGAGAGAGAGAGAGGTTTCTGCTTGTTACACAAAATACACAAAGTATTTTTTTTAATTGAAAACAGCATATGTTAGGGAAATGATGACAAATATATGACAATATCCAAACTAACATCATTCTGATGTAACCAGAGTTTATATGTTTTGCACCTTAAAATATTATTAGTGCTGATTCCATTTGACAGAAGGGGGTCCCGAGTTGTTTGTTGAGTGATTTTGGGGGTCACGGCCTGAAGTTTGGAACCCCTGCTCTTGGGTGCATGAGCTAATGTCACTGCTGCTGTGTGCTGGGTCCAGTCACGTGATGTTGTCCCTGGTAGGTTTCCGCTGTCCACACTTGCTTATGAGAGGCAATGCATAGGAACTCATATCTGCTTCAGTCTGTATGGGCACTGTAGGACACTGCATCAGCATGCAGACCACTTATGGTGTATCTGCACGGCTTAACTGATTTTAACTTAATAGAGAAGAAAAATAGTAAACTATTTTTGATAAAAACATGCCTCTGTCTAGTCAGTTTAACGGACTCGTGTTGCCTTATGCTGTGGGGTTAAAGATAAAATGAGTACATCAACGGTGCTGCTGGTAGTAAAAAGCGAAATAACTAGTTATTGTTGGACAAATTTCCCCACTGGGAACTAGGGCTGGGTAACGTTAAACCATACCATTATGGTACTGAATTTTATTTTAGGCATTACTGATATACTCTACACTAGCTTTTCGCCAGTACTGATACTGCGATACTGTGTAAAACAGTGTTGGTCCAGGGACAGCATTAAGCAATTGACTTGGTTGTTTCAGCTCAAATAAAGGATACAAATTTAAAAGAAATAGTCTTTTATAGAATAAAATAAGATAATTTTTCTGTTTACTGGTTCTAGATGACAAATATTTTAGTATAGGTATCGAAAAGGTATAGGTGTCGTGAACCAAGTAGAATAAGAAGAAGATTATCTTTATTTATATAGTGCCTTTCACAGACATGCTCATGGTCTTTTAGATGAGAGCATTTTAGAAGTATCGTTTAAGTACTGGTATTGAATAACATGAAATAGTACTCAGCCCTTCTGGAGACATTAAAGTTGATCACTCAATCAATCCATCTGGTCGCTCCTGCCACATGTACATGAACTCACCATTAACTCCCAGGAGTCCAGCTAACCCACTGCCTACATGCTCTTTTCTCATCAATTCATAAGCTCCAAATACATTGCTCAAAGGTCCACCGTGTGGGTCTATTAAAAAGGATTTTGAACCAGTTTAGCACCTACATAAAAAAATAAAAAATGTTTATCAAGAAAGCAAAAAACAAAATGTAAATGTTTTCTACCAAATGAATGCGTACAGTAAATGAGCAAACAAAGTGATGGCAGATGGCTGTGGGAATTGTGAGAGAAGAGTTGTTTTCTAGTTACTCACCAAAAAGAAAAGGCAGTGACCTTGCGTTTGTGGCGGAGCTGTAGCCAGACCGACGGACTGAGCCTGGTCTGAGGGATCATGTGATGTGTGCGAGGAGGGAGTGTCCCGGGGAGGAGGGAGGGATTACCGTAATGTCTGGACAAGATTTAAGGTCCTATTTGTCTAAAGTTGTGGTCAATGTTGAATATTCACCCAAATCTAAAAGCTTCTTGAAAAAAAAAAGCATATAAAATTATACAACAGCAAAGAGACAAAAAAGCAAAACTAAAAAGTGATGAAAAATCCAGAGTTACAGAGCTACAAAAACGCATCAAAAGAAGAAAAAAAAAAAGCGACAAAAACGTAACAAAGAAGCAACAAAAGAGGCCAGTGAGGATGACAAAAAAGCAGCAAGACACGAGACGAAAACGCTTCAAAAAACAAAACAGGTTTGATCAGTTTTGTAGGTCTTAGCTTTCAAGTGCCTTTAACTTCTAACCCCACTTTAACCGAGCACATTATCATCAGTTCGGCTTTACCCAAATCTAAAAAGCTAAGACCTACAAAACTGAGCTCGGACTTTTCCTTGTGCTGGTGGCACATAGTCACTTTTTTGTCACATTTTTATCGCTTTTTTTGTTGTGTTTTATGCTTGTTGCCAAACTGGAGAAAATTCTCCTCAGTTAAGGTGGGGGTTAAAC
Source organism: Neogobius melanostomus (assembly GCA_007210695.1). Taxonomy (NCBI): domain Eukaryota; kingdom Metazoa; phylum Chordata; class Actinopteri; order Gobiiformes; family Gobiidae; genus Neogobius; species Neogobius melanostomus. Next base: position 863,847 of record VHKM01000089.1, read on the forward strand.
CCTTAACGCCAGGTGTCGCATACCTAGGAACCTTTTGCAAGCACTAATTTCTCGTAGGACCGGTTAGAGAAGGAACCGGGTCATGTTAGCTACTTAGCGGAAATAGCATTTCTGCAAATCGAGGCAGCAACTTCGATGAAATCTTCAAATGTAAGTTGAGTTGTGATAAAATAAAATTATGTATCTGCTCATCGTTTCCTTCTTTAGATTATTTATAGGAATGATTTATGTACGTCGTGAATTTGTGACGTCAGGCCATAATGGAACACTGCAATAGCTCCATCTGGTGGCATACGTCCACAGTGACCGCATTTTAGTATTTAGATCTATTACAGTGCTAAAACGTTTTTTAGAACATGCCATTCTAGTGAATTTCTATAATCATTGTAACAATAACATACAAGGATATATATAAAAAATATCCCTTATTTTACACAGAACAAAATGAAACCGTTCATGTTGTATGCAAATATTAGACCACAAACAAGAGTTCCACCGTCTGAAAATAATGTGCAATTATAATATAATTTGCAAATAAGTAATGGTAAATGGAGGTATCTTATGTACAATATAATAAAACCTCAGAAAAGGGAGTAAAATATGATCATTAGTAATAAAAATGGTGACATGTCTATGTTATGTAGATAAATCGTCTGCACCTTTATAAAGTGTTTTTTTTCCCCTACATCAGGTGATGAAAGCAGCAGCAGCAGCAGCACTGAGCTGCTGTATTTATGCCTATTGTTGCTAATTAGCTAATAAAACACCAAGAGGTTCCTCCAGATCTGCCAGAAACGCCTAATATCCAAATCCAAAATGAAAACTGTTCTATTTAATGCGCAAACCTTTGATTTCATTTGGTAATCCTGCTTTTATGTGCCTCCTAAGCACGTTCCTCTCCCGTTACCTGTCCTCTTGTTGTTCGGGCCCCGGACACAGGGCCGCTGCGAGTCCAGCCGGTGCAGTAAAATGGCCAGCTGTTTCTCTTTGGGGGCCTTGTCCAAACCAGTGGCCCTCAGGTAGGAGCCGAACTGCAGCTTCCACTGGCTCCACTGGGCCGAGAGCTCGCCTGGGAGAGGGCAGGGTGTGTATGTGCGTGTTTTAGGGCGGGGAAAAAAAGGTTCAAACAAAGGTAGAAGTGGGAATAAAAGAAACCAAAATCAAATCATAGAAGAAATCAAGCTTTAAAAAGGGGTTGGGAAATGAAAATGAGTATTCCGTGTTCTCAACGCTGGACCAAATGAAAAGTATCTGCAGTCGGTCATTTGGAAGGCAAAAAGTCCCTTGATTTTTAGCGTTATGGTAATTCCGCAAACTCCGAGGTCCTCAGGGGGTGATTCTAGTCCTGTGCGAATCGACATGTCAGCAACATCGATTCACCTCTTTTTAATTATTGATGACCACATTTAAGATATATTAATAACATCATGCAAGAATAACAGACAAAAACGACTATGTTATGGCAGGTGTACACTGCACAATTTATTTTTTTGTCTTATAAGACTTTTAGATGTCATACTGCACGACGTGGGGATGGTAAAATCATGAGCTGCTCTCGTCTCCACTGCGAGTGTTTAAAGAGTCAATCGTAGCTATGATCAAAGTTTTGTCGTAGCAGTTTCTGGCGTCAGAAGGCGTGTTTAGCTGATGCGAGCGCCACATGCTAGTGTGATGGTGCGCCCACTAGGGGCGCAACGTAAAATGTATAAAAGGTCACGCTTATCTTTGCTCTGCCTCTGGTCTTTGTTCTTCCGGGTGGTCAGGCCGGCGTCCGCCTGTGTTTGGAGCAACAGGCTTAACAGGAAGAGCGAAGTTTTAACTCTTTACAAAACTAACTAAATTGGTTTGGCCCTAACAAGCACTGCTTTATAGCGCCGAGGGGCACAACTATCCGGGGGGAGCGCTTCAGCGCAATGCGCATAGGAACCACTGTGTATCGGGTGCGGAGGTCCCGAAGGTCCGGTGGACGTAGCATTTGTATCTCAATGCCGGGTGATACTGCGCCTCGGAGAGCGGCATGTTTTGGTTTTGGTCGTAGCTAAAGTGCGGCGGGTTATGAGTTACGTGTAACCATCTATTTTATATTTTAGATCCGGCTCCAAGCACTGGCGGGCCAGTGCAGGACTCTGCCGTCTTGTTTTGGTTATGTTTTGTTTACATCTTCAACTACGCTTTGTAAGCCCACTGTTGGGGGCGCGTGGGTCTGCGGACTAACCCTTGAATAGTCATGATCTAATTATGGACTTCTGTTTTAAACATGGAACTAAGAAAAAGAGAAACTTAAGAAAAATAACTTGAACAAATAAAACACTGATTATTGTTATGATTATTATGATTAAGGATGGAACCTGCCTCTGTCAATATTACTTACCTGTGTGCCTTTGGGTTAATAGCTAAGGTTAAAACTGCTAATTACTGCTAGTTATTTTTACCCCTCTACTCCACCCCCGGTTACACTAGCAGGTTTTATTTCCATGGAAAAGTCCAGAGAAAGTCCTGTTAAAATGCGTAGTCGGACCCACTCATGCCTGGCCTCTGTTGCTGTCACCCTGGCGGCGTGCGGTGTGAGCTGATGTGTTGATGGGTCACTGACAGAGATCCTCTCTGCAGAAAGGAGGCTCACTTTATAACTAGTGTTTCAAAATATCAGACAGTGCCTGATGTCGGTCGTAGCTCGTCTTTGGTCGTACGACGGTTCTGTTTTAAATATTTGTCTTTGTCTCACTGTACGACCTAAGACCTGCAATTTTCAGCTACGATCTAAGATTTTTCTCACGACTAGTGATCGTGATCAGGTGTGAACCGGAAGCACAGCCCTGTTGTCATGGCAACGCTAGACAGACCAACATGGAGATGCTGAGGGAAAGTTTGGATGCATTTGGAGGAGCATCAGAGCGAACGGATGAAAAGAGAAAAGAAACTGCTGCTTTATGCGAAGAGAAAAATCCGTGACGCAGACGCTTTTCTCATTAAACCACAACTCATAAGCAAACCTGGTGGTCAGAGCTCGCAACACGAATGAATAAAAGGCTTGTTGTCATCATTCAGTGTCATCTTTGGAAAAAGAAAAGCCTGTAAAGGTGAATTACAGACAATGCTTATCCCAGGAGAATGCTCATAAATATGACCGATGTCTTGGGGTCATTTCAGTTTTACCAACGTCCCCAGGTCATTCTTAATCCCATTTGAGTAGGGCAATAGGTGTCCCTCGGCAGTCCTGACCCCTGTTAAATAGGCTTCTACCACACTATTGTATTGATTTATCAGCACAGAAAGATATTTGTCATTATTGATTGAGACATGAACCAAGTTACTCCACTGACGTAATGAAAGAACAGTGCTTTCAGTAACCAACTTTGTGCTTTGCAAACATAACTCCATGAACCAAATGGTACCATTGCGCCAACATGCAGGAAATAAAACGCTGATATTTGTGCGTATTTGAGCACCATTATGGCGGCTTTTAGGGCACCCCAGGGTCAATTAATCTTAGGGCTTCTGCTCGGTTCTCTGGATGCAATGTGTGCGTAACCATGGAGAAGGTTCCATCAGCTGAAAACCTACCAGAAACCCCAAAAACGACTGATCCTAGAGCGTCCTAGAAGCCACCAGGATGGAAAGCAAAGATGGTAAGCTAACCAACCCATACAGCCACTGGGTCACTGAGAGGACAAATACGCACGAATGTCAACGTTTTTCAAAACACTTCCTGGATGGAATGTATGCGTAACCACGGATACGGTTCAATCAGCAGTGAAAACTTACCAGAAACCCTACAAAACAATTGATCCTGAAGCGTTGTAGAGGCCACTGGGATAGAAAAAAAGGGAGCCATGCAATATGTACTTTAAATGTATTTGTTTGTATTTCTTTTATGTTATCCAAACCATGCTAACATTTAGCTCCAGTCATCACCACTGGCCTTGATCAAATGTGGCCTCTAAATCATGCACGGAAAAGCACCAGTCTAGACGCATATTTAAGAGGTAAGTGACAGCTCCAGTAGTTTAAGCCATGTTTTAAAGTAGCCTATTAGTAGATTACCCTGATGAGAGAGGAGGGGGATCGAACCGAACACCGATGCGTGTTTAGTCTCACCTGTACTGGTGCTGTACGTCCGCACGCTGCTCTCCGTGGGCGGGGGCGAGGTGGACTCCAGCGAGAGGCAGTCGTCGTCCTGGGAGCAGCCCGCCTGGATGGCCCTCAGGTAGCTGTGGGATCGGGAGCGGAAGCAGGAGGGCCTGGGCAGGTCGGGAGGCAGGTCCGGGGGCGAGTCCTGGGACTGGGAGCGAGAGTCCCTGAAAGTGGACTCGGAGCTCTGGTCCTCGTACGGCCCGCTGTCCCGCGTGTCCCGCATGTCCCGCAGCTGTGGACAGAGGGACAGGGTCAGAGTTATGTATTGCAGTTGTAATTTGATCTGGGATTTATGTAGAGGTCGACCGATATATCTATATCGGACTATCGGCCGATTTATTGCCGACATCTCAGTTCAACACTGACACATTTTACAGGTTTAGAAGCATCATACACAGGATTATTATTAGACGAGACATTTGGAAAAATTGGCCAAACATATTGGTCAATAATATCGGCCGTGCATTTTGGCATTGGCATCTCTAGCTTTAAGTCATGTTTTATTTGAGAACAATCCGACTCATATGTTCGGTTTTATGGTTAGACAGAGTTACGCTGGGTTTGTGGAGTGAAAAGTAAACGATGCATCACACGCGCGGGGCGGCGATACGTCGTCTTTTTGGCCTTTTCCTCATGTGTATGAGCTCATTAAAACAGCAACAAAAGCAGTACAAGAGAAGTCCTGCTAAAGTTTGGACTTCAGTGATGTCTGGAGTCTGTATCCCTCTCTCAGTGTGAGGCTGCAGGAGCTGCAAGAGCAGGAACAGGGGCGGAGCTACAGGCAGCTGAGGGACTGGGAGAAACACTAGGATTTTAACAGTAAATAAAAAAGTACGTGTGTGAAACTAATACCACCAGCTTTAAAAGTGTGGACACAGATTAATATAAGCCAAATAATGGCAATGAAAAAAAAATCTAATGTTCCTTTGCATTTCTTTCTTGATTATAGTTGTTGTTTTGTGCAGGGAGTACTCAAAAGGCTCATTTAACGAGCCATGAATGAACATTTCTGCTAATTTTGTCTGAAATGTAAAGTGTATATGTTGCCATTTGGGAGCCAAAAGAGCCGGCTCTTTTTAGTAAGCCGATCCAAATGATCTGGTTCACCAAAAAGAGCCGAAAATCCCATCACTACGAATACGATAGAGAGAAAAAAATATTTAAATACAGTCGGACTCGGCGCGCAAGGGACAGCGGCGCCTCATAGGCCATTTCCTCATAGGCCCCCCCCCTGCATACCCCCCAGAAAGTGGGTAGTTGCGCCCCTGCCTCGACACCACTGGATGATCCGTAGGGAGCAGTGGGCGGGGGCAGTGCTTCACCCGGGGACCCATCATGTGGAGCACGGCTGATGGTCAGAATTACCTGGCTGCACATGTACATGTTTTTTAGTGGTAGCTACGCAGACACAGGGAGAACATGCAAACTCCACAAAGAAAGGCCCTGTCCAGGTGAGAATCTAGTTGTGAAACACGAGCGCTAACCGCTGCGCTACCGTGCAAAGCTCCATCAATCAGGCTGGGATATTAATTTGAATTCTGGTAACACTTCATACTAACTACACCTTATTTAGCCTTAATAAATGATTAGTTAACACTTAACTAATTAAGTGCGGCTAACACTTAATAACTACTTAAGTACTACATTAATCCCCAACTCATTAGTCAATAGTCCTTCACATACTTCACTTATTCGTTGTTAAGTAGTTATTAAGTGTTAGTCACACTCAACTAATTAAGTGTTCATGGTGAACTAAGTGTTAACTCATCATTTATTAAGGCTAAATAAGGTGTAGTTATTATGAAGTGTTACCGGCATCGTATCATAGAAGGGGGCGTGGCTTTGCCGAGGGGGAAAACAGTATCTTTTGGGAAACATAATTTTTCACTCTTTTTAGCCGTTTTCTGGTGAAATACAAACTTATTTATCACATACAAATAAGGTCAACTCTAAATCGAGTCCATATGGATATTTTCTCACAGCAGATTGTTCAGTAGAAGCAAAAAAACTTTTAGTGCACAAGTCGCGACGCAATGTGACGTCTATGGAGAAATGGCTCAGTGTAACAACTGAACACCTTATTAGGTCCTGGGTTCAATCTGAAAAGTGAAAAACTTAATTTAAATTTTTCCTTAAACCAAAATGGATGACCTGGATGAGCTTTTCTGCTATAGCGCCATCTAGCGGTAACAACATTTGGTGGACATTTGTAAATCTATAGTGAAATCAACGTTCGCACAGTGCTAGTGGCCATATTGCGTGGCATGTCAAACCTTTCGGACTGACCTAATTACCAATATTTTGGGTTTTGTCGGTGGGATTTCTCCCATTTTGATTCCTAGCCTGATTCATTGACAATAACCCCCCCCCCAAAAAGGGCAACATTTAAATTTGGCAGATGTATTCACTATTACTAGCGTATTCAAAAATCTCAAATCCCCTCTGAAAAAAACCTTTGTCACTAATGTACCAACAAAACTGGACCATGAATGTAAATCTGGATTCATGCATTAATTAGATTTCGTCTACAAAAAATTTCATAAATATTGGCATAAAAAGCGTTATTTTATACATATAATTAAGGCAGTGTCGTGCCTTAATTATTTGTTAAAATATGCAAATAAGTTACACTGTCTTACCCCACAATTAAAATCTGACATCATATTTGAATCATTGACATTTTTTCTTCGTGAAAGCACATTTTGAGAAAGATATTTGCTAAAATGGGAAAGTTCGAGAGCAAAGAAGCTGAAAATTGTACCACTTTTTGTGATAAATCGGTCCAGACTGTATCCTATTGCTTTAATGGGGATTTCACCAAAAGTGGCCGAAAATGAAAACTGAAATGACTTTTGAAGTACTTGATGTATTTTAAAAATTCAAAAAGCCTCGTCACTCTCTTGCAGACCTCTACCGCCCTATGCTCTGATAAATATCTGCAGTATTTCAAACTTATACTTAAACTTATAGTATATTGTCACATTGTTACCCCAGAATAGTGTAATTGTCTGAGTCATTTTTAAGGTTTTCAGGAAAGAAACAAAACAAAGCACTTTGGCTGACAATTTATCAAAATGAATAAAAATAATAATAATTTAAAAAAAAATCCTTGAGGCACATCATAGTGTCCATGGCAACCGCTGCAATAACAAAGGGCACTCTATAATCCTGGTGTCGGCGTTTCCTGTTGTGTCAGTGAGTGTGGAGTTCTCCAAAGGCATTTCAGGAGATGATGATGATGATGCGAGGCCTTTTGTTATCCTGTGCTCCATTATACGTATCAGTGTGAGGATTATGTCTGCTGTCAAATCCCGTGATTCATCTGTGGTTTAATCATTCAGCGAGTCCAACAGCCGCAGTGAATCATGCTTTAGCACCTGTTCTGACTCACGAAGGCCACCAGAGGGCAGCGCTTTACAGGCAACGAGACAACCGGGAGCATCTCAGACTGGAATATGAAGTGACACACTATTATCAGTTTGTAGATGTCTTAACTACAGGACTGGCAGCTTTTAAACAGAATAAAACCCCATAGAGACAAGTTAGGAGCAATTAAACTGTTTTGTTAACTTAATAATGGATTTCTTATGATAAACACCGACCGATTTAAGCTCTTAAAACCCACCTTTACTGAGCCCATTTGCTCCAGTTCGGCTTCACCCAAATCTAAGCTTCTCGACTGCAGTTTACAGCCTACAGGCCAGTGTAACGCCTCATTTGAAAGCTAAGACCTACTAAACTGATCATAACTATTTTTGTTGCATTTTCGTCCCTTTTTGTGGCTTTTTCCATCTCTTTTTAGTTGTGTTTTATTGTTGTTGTCTTTTATTGTGTTATTGTGCTAAGACCTTGTACTTCCTGAAAATATGTGTAAGATCTGTGTGAGTTACATGTGGTAACTGGTTAAGGAGACAGTTGAATATTTATGGATGAATATTAGTCAGATCACTATCCATCGTTTTACAGCTCCAGATTGATTCATTCATTTATTCCTTATTTTACTAGGTGAGTCAATCGAGAACCACAATGACGACCTGTGGCCAAGATGCTTTACAGAGCAGTACAATCAGAGGATAAAATCACATTTTACAAAAACACCATCCATCCATTCATTTTCTTCCACTTGTCCGTTGCCGGGTCGTAATCACATTGCACCAGCCCCTATGGCTCCTCCTGCAGGTGGTGGGTCCACAGAAGGACGGCCTCATGGTTCTAACCGGGCCTGTTGGTCTCTCATAAGGGGCTTCTGAACCGCTCTTTGTCTGACCCGTCACCTAGGACCTGTTTGCCATGGGAGACCCTACCAGGGGCACCAAGCCCCCGACAACAGAGCTCCAGGATCATTCAGGCTCAAACCCTCCACCACGTTAAGGTGGCGGTTCCAGGAGGGGGACAAACACTCTGATAAATAAAATATCAATTAAAACCATTAAAAACACGTGCACTGATCTAAGACTGTTGCAGACAGATCAGCAGCCGACTTTTCACCAGAACAATTTATATCTAATTATTATACGGCCCTTCACAATGCAAGTAGAACGCTCCATTGATTTGAATGTGATTTCTCAACGTTCTACCGGTCATTATTTTCTGATAGAAAACCTCTGAAAAAATAATGACCGCTGCCAATGGCAATGCAGTTTGTGCTTGTAATACAGGTCTTTCATATCACTCCGCAGTTGTAGTAGCGGACAGGCGGACACTATCTCTGTCCCCGTCCTTGCGTGAGAAGTTGAGGGAATCACTCGTGAAGTTAACGGGAGTCCGAATTTCAACTTACCCAGAGATTCACCACCATTCCTCCTCTCTAACTGCAGCTTCAACTAAGTAGCTAGGCTAGCAATAAGTAGCTAGCTGTGCTGCTACTAGCCTAGCTACACTGCCTGGAATCAACAAACGTCGCCAAGCAACGCGCAAACTTTTGGGAACAATTTGCCGCGGAAATCATTAAATAAACCTTTCTGCCTTCATAAAAGTGTATAAAGTTTATTTGTGTGTGTACAGTTGGCAAACAGCCGTATAATAATAAGCGGGATAATGTATAGAACGCCGGTCATTATCGGGAAAATAAGTACCGACAGGGCGAACTGGACTTGTCTTGTTTCGTCCTATACATTATCCCTTACGTGGTTGTTTTCAACCACTTGCACTATAGGGCTGACGTAGGCAACGTCAAGCCCGGGGGCCAAAACCGGCCCTCCATCACAGAACCTCTGGCCCTCAAGATGATTCTGAGGAATGTCATTACACAAATCACAGATCAAATGCCAAATAAAGTGCTGTTACTGTTATTTCCTTTCAAATGTCTAGGCAGAACACCCATTTAGGCCATATACATGTATGATGTACAGCACTGGCATTTGTAGAAAGTGAAATACACAAATATTGTAATAGCGATTCAATTCTTATATTTGATGCATTTAAATGCATAAACTGCTAAAATTGATGAGTGAAGTCATGTTACCATAACCCCTTACCTGCCGTCCCCCGTGCTAGGGTTAGGGTAAGGGTTAGGTAACCCTAAGAGGGATATGATTAGGGTTAGGAACGGCAAATGTGTGTTTCATGCACACAGATCTCACACATATTTTAAAAACTAGAAGGTCTGGGCTTTCAAATGAAGTATCACACTGGCATATAAGCTAATGTAATTTCTCAGTCATCCAGGTAATTAATTAACTCAAAAAAGAGGGGATAAATCAACACAACTGGACTTACTTTTAAAAAGAGCTGACAGTTTCGCTGTCCATCCAGACAGCTTCCTCAAAGCTGTTGTCCGTGGTGACCACACCCACCAGATATAGATGTGGTGGGCGTGGATGGTGAATACCCAGTGACGGCTAATGACGTCACTGGCGGGGCCCCAGACATGGCCCCCGCCATGTCTATCTATTGATAGACAGCTCTATTTGCGGCTGTACCCTACATCTTCAACACCGGCCACCTTCTATGGACTCCCCAAGATCCATAAGGAGGATACCCCCCTCCGTCCTATTACCTGCAGCATTGGATCTGTCACGTATAACATTGCAAAACATCTTGTCTCCCTGTTGTCGCCACTGAGGGGCAACTCAAAACACAACGTGAGAAACAGTCAGGATTTTGTCAAAAAGATCCGACACATTAGACTTGGTAAAGGTGAAACCATTACATCCTATGATGTCACGTCATTATTTACTTCCATTCCACCTGATGGGGCTGTGACAGCGGTCAGGAGGAGCTTAGAGAAGGAGCCCAACCTACAGGACCAGACTAGACTCACCATTGATCAGATCTGCGAACTGTTGAGTCTTTGCCTTAGAACCACCTATTTTGTCTTTAGAGGCAAATATTATAGGCAAAAACACGGTTGCGCGATGGGTTCTCCTGTCTCCCCTGTAGTAGTTGATCTCTATATGGAGATGTTTGAACAGCAGGCCCTCAGCTCCTTCCAGGGAAACCCCCCCTCACACTGGTACAGATATGTGGACGACACATGGGTTGTGCTGCAGAAGGATATGGCGCTGGAATTTTTTCATCATATTAATTCAGTGGACCCCTTTATCAAGTTTACTCAGGAGGGCATGAATAACAACCGTCTTCCCTTCCTGGACTGCCTGGTGAAAGTGGACGATACAGGTGGGCTGAGCGTCTCTGTCTACCGTAAAAAGACTCACACGGACCAGTACCTGCATTTCTCCTCACACCACCCACTAGTCCACACGTTAGGGGTAGTCAGCACTTTGTTGTACAGAGCGGATTCCATCACGACCTCAGAGGTGGACCGAGTGGCTGAATACCATCATGTGCGTGAGACTTTGCAGAAATGTGGGTATGCAGATTGGACTTTCGCTCGGGTATCAAACAGAAGTCAAGGCATGAAGCCCAAAAGCAGAACATTGAATAAACACAAGGCTCAGATCACCCTCCCGTATGTGGCTAACTTGTCAGAACAACACAAACGCATTTTCTCCAAACACGGCGTCCGTACATCACTTAAACCCTTCAACACCTTACGCTCCCGGTTGGTACACCCTAAGGACAAGATCCCCAAGGGTAGGACAGCAGGGGTGGTTTATGGTATCACGTGCGGCACAGAGGGGTGTAACCAGATGTACATCGGGGAAACAGCTCAGCCCTTGGAGAAGCGCCTCTCTCAGCACCGGAGGAAAACATCGTCTGGCCCAACTTCTGCCGTGTTCCTACACATGGAGGAGACGGGCCACTCCTTTGAGGACAGAGACACACGTCTGTTGGACAAGGAGCAGCGGTGGTTTGAGAGAGGAGTCAAGGAAGCCATATACGAGAGAGCCATGCGCCCGGCCATCAACAGACAAGGGGGACTTAGGTTCCAGCTGTCCAACACCTGGGACCGAGCCATCCGGAGGATGCCCCAGACACGGCTTGGACCCGGGCCATGTCTGGGGCCCCCGCCAGTGACGTCATTAGCCGTCACTGGGTATTCACCATCCACGCCCACCACATCTATATCTGGTGGGTGTGGTCACCACGGACAACAGCTTTGAGGAAGCTGTCTGGATGGACAGCGAAACTGTCAGCTCTTTTTAAAAGTAAGTCCAGTTGTGTTGATTTATCCCCTCTTTTTTGAGTGGCATATAAACTGTAAGCTCTCCAGTCAACATGCTTTGACATTTGGATATGCATAATTGGCAGGTAACAGATTAAGACTGTCAAACAACATATTCTTGCTCAAATTGTCCCACATTAGAACAACACACAATAATTTACTTTCAAAAATATTTGCTTTGATGTGGACAGCGCTCTCTTCTGGAGGAGTTTCCCGACATTCAGAGTACCTCTGGGGGACAGCCATGTGACTAAAAATATGTCCAGAATGGAATCACAAAGGGTCTATCTAAAAAACATAAAACATCTATCACTCAAATGCCATGGGAGAACACACATGAAATCAAAGACTAATGAGGCTATTCACCTGCACACTGCATCAGACTGGGTGAAGCTGAATTAGCCGCTGTTCAAACAGAGTCTTACACCTGGCCTCGCGTCTCGTTACTCAACATGCCAATTAATGCAAATAACGTCTCCAGCTCAAATGCCATAGGTGTGCTCCCAATCCAAAACAAGCTATTATCTCCTCCACTGAGTCACAGGTCCGGGGCACTCTGCATATTCATAAACCCTTTTCAACGTGTCGCTGGAAGCTAAAAAGCGCCTCAGAATTACAAATATCACGGCCGTCCTTCTGACTCCGGGCAAAAGCTCAAACACCGTACGATTGGGAAATGTATAATGACAGCAGCAGGACCTTTCTGTAATGCAGCAGTCGAAAGTCGTATACAGCACCTATCCATCGATCAGATTTTTGTCTAGTTTTCTCTTTTGACGTCTTAGTTTTAATGTGAAATAGAACAGAACAAACTCTCCTTTACGATCTTTGATTTATGACTCTTTGGCACAGTCGTATTTGACCGAGATGGTCCCTGGAGTGGGTGGAGTGGCAGTAGGGAGTGTCTAGGTCAACTCCTCCCTGACACGTTCCGCTGTGTCCCTGGCTGTGTCCATTTCCAAAAACATGTGTGGTGTTCAGTGTTGGGAACGTTACTTTAAAAAAGTAATTAGTTATAGTTACTCACTACTTGTTCCAAAAAGTAACTGAGTTAGTAACTGAATTACTCTATAATGAAAGTAACTCGTTACCAGTGAAAGTAACTATTTGCGTTACTGTTAAATAAAAAACTTGCTAAATATCAAAGATTTTTTTTTGTGTGTGTGTGTTTTTTGTTGCAGTTTTCAAAAGTCGGTGTGAATGTAGAACAGACAGGTGTTTGGATTGATGTACTATCAAGTCAAAGATATTCGTAGTAACTGAATGGGGGGTAGAGTCGGGGGTGGGGGGGGGGCCTCTGTGACTGAATGGTATTGACCAGTGTTTGCGCCGCTGTTTAATTAATGTAAGAATACGGTCGTATTCAAAGAGAATGGGGAGGAACAGGAGTAAAAGAAACATGTGCCAAGGATCAGGGCAGACTTTACGCACAGACAGTGCAAGTCTCTCCGTTCATTCATCAGGCAAAACGGAAAACAATGTCTCTGGAGCGGAGAGCGGGGAGAGAGGAAGAAGAAAAGGCGCTGAGAGAGACACAGGGAGGGAAAAGACGCGTCTCCACCGATTCTGCGTCTTTGGGTTAAAAAATACACTCACCTAAAGGATTATTAGGAACACCATACTAATACTGTGTTTGACCCCCTTTCGCCTTCAGAACTGCCTTAATTCTACGTGGCATTGATTCAACAAGGTGCTGAAAGCATTCTTTAGAAATGTTGGCCCATATTGATAGGATAGCATCTTGCAGTTGATGGAGATTTGTGGGATGCACATCCAGGGCACGAAGCTCCCGTTCCACCACATCCCAAAGATGCTCTATTGGGTTGAGATCTGGTGACTGTGGGGGCCATTGTAGTACAGTGAACTCATTGTCATGTTCAAGAAACCAATTTGAAATGATTGGAGCTTTGTGACATGGTGCATTATCCTGCTGGAAGTAGCCATCAGAGGATGGGTACATGGTGGTCATAAAGGGATGGACATGGTCAGAAACAATGCTCAGGTAGTCCGTGGCATTTAAACGATGCCCAATTGGCACTAAGGGGCCTAAAGTGTGCCAAGAAAACATCCCCCACACCATTACACCACCACCACCAGCCTGCACAGTGGTAACAAGGCATGATGGATCCATGTTCTCATTCTGTTTACGCCAAATTCTGACTCTACTATCTGAATGTCTCAACAGAAATCGAGACTCATCAGACCAGGCAACATTTTTCCAGTCTTCAACTGTCCAATTTTGGTGAGCTCGTGCAAATTGTAGCCTCTTTGTCCTATTTGTAGTGGAGATGAGTGGTACCCGGTGGGGTCTTCTGCTGTTGTAGCCCATCCGCCTCAAGGTTGTGCGTGTTGTGGCTTCACAAATGCTTTGCTCCATACCTCGGTTGTAACGAGTGGTTATTTCAGTCAAAGTTGCTCTTCTATCAGCTTGAATCAGTCAGCCCATTCTCCTCTGACCTCTAGCATCAACAAGGCATTTTCGCCCACAGGACTGCCGCATACTGGATGTTTTTCACTTTTCACACCATTCTTTGTAAACCCTAGAAATGGTTGTGCGTGAAAATCCCAGTAACTGAGCAGATTGTGAAATTCTCAGACCAGCCCGTCTGGCACCAACAACCATGCCACGCTCAAAATGGCTTAAATCACCTTTCTTTCACATTCTGACATTCAGTTTGGAGTTCAGGAGATTGTCTAGACCAGGACCACACCCCTAAATGCATTGACGCAACTGCCATGTGATTGGTTGTTTAGATAATTGCATTAATGGGACATTGAACAGGCGTTCCTAATAATCCTTTAGGTGAGTGTAAGTTCCAACACTACAGATCAATGAATCATTGACAATAATCACCAACTCGATTCTCCCCCGCGGCCACACCGCGCTGTGGGGGTGACGAGAGCAGAGATGCAACAGTACTCCGTGAGACTCCGCCCACCCTCTCCACTGCTCCTGCTCTGCTGCGTGAGCCGACACCGCGGCGCTCATTCAGTCCAATTGTAACGTGCCACTTTGTTTACCCAGTAACGATAACGGCGTTGTACCGACGGGGAGAGTAATTAATTAGATTACTCCGTTACTGAAAAGTAACGCCGTTACCTAACGCCGTTATTTTAAACGGCGTTATTCCAAACCCTGGTGGTGTTCGTGTAAAGCTCTCAGCTTCCTGCGTGACTGTCATCTACGTTGTGGAAAATTCCAATCGCAAAAGTCCATGTATCTCAAACTTTAGATCCTGTTTTTTTTTCTCAATTTGAGATTTTCATTACACTCTTGCAACATCCCTTTAGTAGCTCTTACAAAGTCAACATTGAAGTCTATGGAACCGTTCTTGTTTCTCAAAACGCAGACTATAGCGTAACATTTTGCACTTATTAGGAGCGCACTTTGTGATCTTGCCACTCCAGACTTAGTGCATTTAAGTGGGAAGAATGTAGGGTACGTAGGGTTTACGCCAAGCGGGCCGCCACAGTGGAGGCTGTAGCTTTTTCTCTCTCGAGACATGAACATTGTTCAGCTCACGATGGGGTTAATAAAGTTTTCAGTTTGACCTGTGAGAGCCCATCATGCTTAAAGGAACAGGCCACCGTTTTTACATACTGAGATATGTTCTTACCTTACCTTAGACGAGTTCATCTGTACCTGTCTGGTCTTCACGTGTGCCTTCAGTAACGTAAACACAGCACAGTGCGTTAGCATTTAGCCTCTCTCTTCTCCTCTATAGCTCCAAATGAGGTGAAGATAGAAGCTACCAAACTCTTCCACGTTTTCCCTATTTTAATATGGTTACGTGAAGTGTTACACTATAAAGTATAATTACACAAAATTAAACAATGTGGATTTTCTAAGCGGATAAAAAGGGGAACTATATTGTAAGGTGTAATAATCCCAGGAATACTTAGGCATCCGCACAGTAAAGTGAAGATATCACTGCGCGGATGCCGAATTACTCCTGTAACCACGTAACCATATTTAAATAGGGAAAATGTGGAAGAGTTTGGTAGCTTCTATCTTCACCTCGTTTGGAGCTATAGAGGAGAAGAGAGAGGCTAAATGCTAACGCCGTCTGTGCTGTGTTTACGTTACAGAAGGCACACGTGGAGACCAGACAGGTACAAATGAACTCGTCTAAGCTAAGGTAAGAACATATCTCAGTATGTAAAAACGGTGGCCTATTCCTTTAAGGAAGAACACAAGGCAGCGCGATGTAAACAAGGAAATGAATATCAGTGGTGTTCCATCAGAGCAGTCACCTCCTCTAGCTACGCCCACTCACAAGTGGCGATGGCGCAGAGCACATAGCGCCGCCACTCGGAAAATCTACATTTGTTAGAAGCCACCCCATGCGCCAGGCACAAGATCTGCTCAAAATGTTTTACAGATTTTATAAAATGTGCAAAATCCACCACCTGGTCTTGCATTTTGATGTGAAGTAATAATATCGGTCATTTAAAAAGGTTAGCACGTTAGCAACTTTTTACACTAATGATTTATATTCAAGTGGTTTATTCATGACAAATACGCAACACACGATTGAAACAGCTGATTTCAGACTTGTCTGACTTGTCGCTGTCGGCCATTCTCCTCCGACTCTAGCAATGCATTGTGGTCTATATTGACCCGTCTCGCTGCACACTACTTTTCAGAATGTATTGGGGGAAATTTTGCACTACTTTTTTCTCAAAATGGCGTATCCACTATTTAATGCACTATGGTGATTGTCGGAAAATCTGAATATCATGAAAAAGTTCATTTATTTCTGTAATTCAACTTAAAATGTGAAACTAATAGACTCATTGCATGCAAAGTGACATATGTCAAGCCTTTGTTATAATTGTGATGATTTTGGCTCACAGCTTGTAAAAACCCCAAATTCAAAATCTCAGAAGACTATATTGTGAAAAGGGACTATTATTGTAGCTCAAAGTGTCACCTGTCGTTAGCTAATGAATCCAAAACACCTGCAAAGGGTCCCTGAGACTTGGTCTCTCAGTGGTTCTGTAGAATTCACCATCATGGGGAAGACTGCTGACCTGACAGTTGTGCAGAAAACCATCATTGACACACTCCATAAGGAGGGAAAGGCTCAAAAGGTCATAGCAAAAGAAGTTGGATGTTCTCAAAGTGCTGTATCAAAGCACATTCATAGAAAGTTAAGTGGAAGGAAAAAGTGTGGAAGAAAAAGGTGCACAAGCCGCAGGGTTGAGCGCAGTCTAGAGAGGACTGTCAGGAAAAGGCAATTCAAAAGTGTTGGGGACCTTCACAAGGAGTGGACTGAGGCTGGAGTCAGTGCATCAAGAGCCACCACACACAGACGGATCCTGGACATGGGCTTCAGATGTCGTATTCCTCTTGTTAAGCCGCTCCTGAACTACAAACAACGTCAGAAGTGTTTTGTGTGGGCTAAAGAATGAACGACCTGGTCTGTTGCTCAGTGGTCAAGTTCTCTTTTCTGATGCAAATTATTTTGAATCTCATTTGGAAACCAACATTCCAGAGTCTGGAGGACGAAAGGAGAAGCACACAATCCAAGATGCTTGAAGGCCATTGTGAAGTTTCCACAGTCTGTGATGATTTGGGGAGCCATGTCTTCTGCTGGTGTTTTATTAAGCATTACAGAGTCAATGCAACCGTCTACCAGGAGATTTTAGAGCACCTCATGCTTCCTTCAGCAGACAAGCTTTATGAAGACGCTGACTTCATTTTCCAGCAGGACTTGGCATCTGCCCACACTGCAAAAAGTACCAAAACCTTGTTCAGTGAACATCAGATTACTGTGCTTGATGGGTCCTGACCTGAACTCCATAGAAAAACTATGGGGCATTGCCAAAAGAAAGATGAGAGACATGAGACTGAACAATACAGGAGAGCTGAAGGAGCTATTGAAGCATCCTGGTCTTCCATAACACCTCAGCAGTGCCACAGGCTGATAGCATCCATGCCATGCAACCGCATTAAGGCAGTCATTCAAGTGAAAGTGGCCCAAACCAAGTACTAAGTACATATGCATGATTATAGTTTTCAGAGGGCCCACATTTCTCTGTTTAAAATCATTTTTTAAATTGATTTCATGTAATATTCTAATCTTCTGAGATTTTGAATTTGGGTTTTTTACAAGCTGTAAGCCATAATCATAAAATTAAAACAAACAAAGGCTTGACATATGTCCCTTAGCATGTCATCTATATTATATATATTAGTTTTACATTTTAAGTTGTATTACAGAAATAAAATGGCTGCTCCTGGCTGCTCTGCTTTATGATCGCAACACTGGAGGCCGCCATTGCTCCGCCATTGCTGTAGTACCTCCATATCGCCGCTAGGCCCCCATTGAAAAGCATTTGACTTTAGACACATTAAAAACAACTTTAACGCCTGGTTTCTATTTTTTAAACACTTTCTTCGGCTACATATTCCTCCTGAGATAACGCTCGGTTACTCACAAAAAAGAAACCAGGCTGGTTTTCGAAATATTATTTTTTTTAAATCTCCTACTTAACGGAGGTCGGACTGTTAGCATTGGAGCTGCACGAGCTACACGTCACACAAGGGCCGGGTCTACAGTGAAGATCCCGCCCTTATGCCCTTATTAGGAACATGCTTCGTCAGAGCTGGGGAGGAGGAGTCTGTAAATCCTCCATGATTTCCCCCTCGAGCGTGGTGATTATGGTAAATGGGGAGGAGAGAGTATTAACGGTCTATTAATAATATGTCTATGGTTTCACCTGTGTAGAGAACAGTGAGGACATTCAGACACAGCTTAAGAAGGGCTTTCTGGTTAAAGAGGGGAGGAATTTGATTGTAAGTTTGCAAAGTGAGAAGCAAAAGAGGGAAATATGAAAGTAAACAGACTATCACTTTAAAGGGAGGCGAGGTGATGACTTCACAAGAGAAACAACTGTCCCTCCCATTCCTCTGCTAGAACAATCTATTACCCTCTAAATATTCATATGCAGCTCTGGAAGCGCAACACCTCCTTGGTTCCGCTCATGTGTATTACCTGTCAGTCGACGGTCGGTTGGAAGTTTTTTGCTTTTTAAATGTTTGTGTTTATTGCATGTACAAGTCTGCTCTTATTTTCTATTGATTGCACTAATGCTGTTTTTATCCGTCTGTTTTACATGTCAGCTGCATCTGCACTATGTGCCCAGGACAAATTTCCCCAAGAGGGACAATAAAGTTTAATTTATTCATCATTCATTCATTCATTCAAACTGGGAACAGAAGGCCTGCTGTGGCTCTCATAGAAATTATTAGCATTTTATTCATATACATTAAATAAAATAGATCTATGATAGGCCAATGAAATACATTTGAAATAAAACTAGTCATGTTGTGAATATTTCTGCGAGGAATTAAAATGTTGTCGATTGGCTCTTTATCAATTTTCGGTCCTAATTAAATTATTCAATGAAATAATGTCAGTAATCTCTATCTTTCAAATTGATATCTTAAAATGTGTTGTTTCCCAATTCACCTGCAGCGTCTCACCTTGTAGCTAAACCAGACTGTAAATGATTGTGTTTGGCTCAAGGTTTGCACTCCCATTCTGCTTGTACCTGTCCCATGCGACTGCGCCTGTCTAAGGAGTCGCAGGCCGCTCTCAGGTCATCGTCGTCCCATCCCGAGGACACCGTCCCCCCAGGGAATCCAGCCGCGCTCCCACCAGCGGGTCCATCTCATCCAGGGTACGATGAGAGGCGATCTCCTGGAGGGATGGAAGACAACTGTGGAGGAAAGAAAAGAGGCATTAGGAAAGACACACAAAACAAGAATGTGTTCCAATGTGTTCTCTTGTCATTGTTCTAGAATGATTACTTTCCCATCAGCAACAGACGATCTTTTATCATAAGGCTGAATATATGCCCATCTAATAGGGAGGTGTTTACTTGTGGCTTGTTTCCACCAGCCCTACCCTATTCTACTCCACTTCGTTTAGCCCGACTCTACTTGGCTTAGTTGTTTTTCCATTACTTTGTAGAATCTGATACTGTAACCGTTTAATAATGCTGTATACATGTTTTGGTCATTATTTTGACATTCAAGTGTATAAATCTTAATTTTGAGCCTAAAACCATCTATGTGGCGCCCTCTGGTAAAAAAAATAACTACCATGTTTTAATTGTGAATCATTGGCTCTGCAGTGACGTCAGCCTCATGCTGAGACACCCAACACCACCCCGCCCCCGCATGTCCCCAGATCCTCCGGGAAACGCTTCCTTAGGTGCATTTTTCAGATATAGAATGTGGGTGGAGTAAAGCTCTAGTACGGGTGTTAGTTGTTCTTTAATTACTAGTAAACTACAGTTAATGCCCAACTCATTATAAATAGTTCTTCACAATGACGACCTGGAGTCTGTTATCATGGACTTCATGGACTGGTGTGAGCGCAACCACCTGTGCAATCTCCTCAGAAGGGGGCTGCACAGGTGGTTGCGCACAGGCCTCTGCTCAGGACTTTTTATGACTCTGTGGTAGCCTCTGCTCTCCACTACGCTGCCGTGTGCTGGGAACAGACTGAACAAGCTGGTCAGGAGGGCCAGCTCCGTCCTGCCCCCTGGACTCTGTGGAGGAGGTGAGGGACAGGAGGGTATTAGCCAAGCTCACCTCCATCATGGACAACACCTCCCACCCACTGCACGGGACTGTAGAGGAGCTGAGCAGCTCTTTCAGTGGAAGACTGAGGCACCCTCAGTGCAAGAAGGAGCAGGTCCTTCATCCTGACTGCTGTCAGTCTGTACAACACTACTGTAAAGTAACATGTGTAATAATCACTATGCAAAACTACGTGCATTGATCTCTGTATCTGCGTCACTTTATCAACCACCTGCACAAGGACTGTACACTTTGCACTGCCAATGCTGACATTTGGATATTCTACATTTTATAGTCTGTTCTAATTTTATTTTTCATTATTCATACTTTTTGTCCCTTAAAGCGTTGTTACTGTATACAAGATACTTCTATTTACTATTTGTTTACACATTTACTTACTATTTTGCACACCCTAAGTGTCTCTTGAGAGCTGATGTAACAAGTGTATTTCTCCATTGTGAGATCAATAAAGACTTATGTTATCTTGTCTTATCTTATCAAACTTACGTGAATGAAGCATGCGGTGTATGTACATGATATTGTGATGACTGTGCTTAAACCACTTACCTTTATCTGAAGACCTTAAGACTTATACTTTGCCCATCAATACTGATAACTCTGTGATGAGAAAAGGCAGCGTATCCTAATGATGCTTACGTCAATGCTTTAAATGAATCTACAAACAGCGGGCACATGGGATGAGGTTGGCTCTTACTGAACTAACTTACACACTACTTGGACACCTCACTGACCTGCTCATAGACCTGCCCAGCAGATGCAGGGGCACACTGTGGTGGTGCACCGGAGACCACAGCACGTCCAGGTCATTCCCGTGTAAGAACCCAAAGTCCACCGTACGACTGCGCATGACCGGGGCGGCGGGGGGGGGGAGAGTCAAACCGATTTTACAAAACAAAACTGAAATCTGAAAATTCGAGCTGGCTCAAGAGGGGGACTGCATGGTTCATGAACGGTTCATGTACCGTTCTCCAGGAAAATGGACCAAAAAGTGCACATTTTGGTCCATTTTACTGGAGAACGGGGGAGACAGAGCCACTGCAGCCTCTCTAACCCCCACAGCAGGAGCAGACACCAGGCTGGACATAATTTTAATCAATACTGGACTAACATAAGAAGAGATCAACATACCAAGAGCATGACTAGTCCACACAACTGTGCCATTGCATTTAAGACAGCTCCAGTGAGTTTTTCCGATTTCCTAAGGCACACTGGTGCTTTAGCCTCGATAGTTATAGTTTCCCCCCTTGCATATTCTAAATACATTCCTCCACTGCACATTGCAACACATTTTGCCTCGATCTGGAGGATATTGCACTGGTATTGCATTAAAAAAAAAGAGTTAATAACATGCACTTCTTCCCCCGTTTTGACATGTGCTAAACGTCTAGATGGAGCTAGCTAACATTGGCTGAGGGGGCGCGGCTTTTGCGAAAGGTTAATTGGCAACATTAAGATCATTCACCGTAAGCCTTCAGGGCGACACTGAATTTGTGAACAGAACCTTTGAAGAATAGCCCTTTCCTACGAACTTGGATATCGGAGGTTGCTGGTGTTCTGTCCCTTTTCAAATAAATAAAGTATATAAATACAAATACAGTATCAGTAGCACTTTCTTCCTCTGAGGTAGTGGTGGTGACAAATATATTCAGGTGACACTTGGGGCCGATGTCAGAGTCGTCGCTGTTAGCCGCAGTAGTACTAGCAGTAGTAGTGTAGTACTCACTTCCTCTGGGCAGCTGGTCGCTCAGGCTCTGTTGCGTGGCCCGCAGGTAGCTCTGTCTCCGCGCTGCAGACTTTGGCGAGGGTTTGGGGCTGGCGTCCGAGTCGTCGCTGTCGGCCAGGTCGCCCATAGCTTTGACGTAGCTGCCGCTCCTCATGCGCCGACAGGGGATCTCCTTGGTGCCCCCGCGGCCCAGGCTGCTGCTCCAGTCGTGCTGCGGGACGGAACAGGGTTCAAACCTGGACCTCACTGTTCCTGTCGCAGCCTGCCACTTTACAGCATCGTAAGTGTTTTGCATGTAATCTGTGTTTTTCATAGTCTAGCTTATGCTTTTCCTCTATGTAGCTACTCAACACGTTTCTGCGAATACCAATGTGTTTTGGCGAACTATCAGCCGTTCCATTGCCTTTTACGGATGCCAAATGCCTTATTGTGGACTGTTGCTGTAGTTTGTCAGTATTAAAACACCACTAAAGCTCTGAGAAGCTGATTTATGGCGCAATTATTTTTGGCATTTAGTGATTTCAAGCTGTTGTTTGAACGGTTCAGCTTCTAAAGCTCCTTTCGTTAAATGGAGCTTTCAGCAGACCTGGAGAAGTATTTCACTACATTCACACAATTAGAGTAATCCTCAGGTTGGTCCTGTTTAATTTAACTGCTTCTTCTCCAGCTCTAGCGCCTGTATTTCATTGTTACTATTAAATTCTTACAGACACATCATTTCAAGAAACATCAATGCCGAGATAGAAATTATGTTTACAAGTCTGTTTTTAAGCTCCATATGCGTGTCCACAGAAAATAAAAACAGAGATAAGGCTGTGTATCCATTATCAGACTGACCCTGTTGACTAATACTAACATCTTTACCAGAGAGCTCAAACAGTGGCTCAAATTGGGCCAGAGCTATTCCCATGTGTAAAATGTGCCTTGTCTTGTCTGTATCTATTGTAACCCTAAAGCCCCCTAGCACATGTGCTATAACACTTTAAACAATGCATCTGGATCGTCCAATGTAATTGCTATGTCCATATTAAATAAATAAATAAATGAATGAAAAATAAATGAAATGCATAAGGAAGGAGTCTCTAACACGTTACTTTAATAATAAAGTAGAGCCGTAACAAGGAAACGTACCTAGTTACTTATAAATGGAAAATGGAATTAAAATGGAAAAAAAACAGTCTTGCCTGCAGTAAAGAACAATAAATCAACAGCAGTAATAGAAGTGTTATATGGTGGGTATAATATATTGTTTTAGTCATTGTGCTGTTACTCACCCTCCTCCCGACCTGCAGGTAGTTGGAACTCAGCTCTTGTTGACAGGACTTAGACTTGAGCATGGAGCGATCCAGCGTGTGCGCCCCCTGGTGGAGTAACTGACGAGGTGGTTGTCCCATGGTTAAAGCCGACCAGGATCCTCCTTTAACGTATTCCGGTTCACTGACGCCCAGGCTCCCCAAACCTCCTAGACCCCCCAGCGGCCCGGTCAGAGGCACCTCTCCTCTCCCTGAGACAGAGAACTTCATATCCCCACTGCTCTTAGATGCGCTGATGGTGTTGTATCCGCTGTGGATGTATCTCTGGTTAGGACTGGAACAAAAGACAAAGGTAAAAAAATAAAATCAAAAAGAAGTCTATACCAAACTATAGCCAATATTACGCATAATTACATTTTTTTTTTTCAGCTGTATTGATGTTGCTGTCAATGATTCTGGCCATGAGCTCCTCCCCTTCTAAATTGAAAATGTATGTATGTATAGATGTATATGTATATATAATATGTATATTATGATCTCTACCAGTGTTCTCTATGCTGTTTATTTATTTTATGTATTAATTTCTTAATTTTTCGCTTGTTTTGAATTTTCTTCTAATTTTTGAATTTATTTATTTATTTATTTGTTATTATTATTGTTACTATTATATATATATATGTTTTTACTTTCTTTTTTTCTTTCTTTCTTTTTTTATTTATTTTTTTTTTTAATTATCTGTCATGTTACGTAGTTGTTGTTTATTTGGTAGGGACAGTGCAAGTTAATGAACAAGCCACACCGGATTGTAGCCTTGGGCTAATTTCCAGCCGTCTTCCCCCGTGCTCTAACACACTCTTATTCATCCTGGCCTATTGTACATGTTTTTAGTGGTAGGGGAAACCAGAGTACCCAGAGGAAACCTACGCAGACACGGGGAGAACATGCAAACTCCACACAGAAAGGCCCCGGCCTTGGTGGGAATCGAACCAGGTACCTTCTAGCTGTGAAGCACGAGCGCTAACCGCTGTACTACCGTAGTACCGTACACTAACAATGGACACACATACCTTACCTTTCACTCATACTCATACTCATACCTTTCAATCATACACACACACACACAAATTCAACACAATAACACAAATTAATCATCGCCATTCAACTTGTGTATTCAATGTTGCCCATCCCCCCCCCCCCCTTTTTTTTTTCTTTCTTTCTCCCCCTAACCTAACCATCTTTCACAATCCCTACCAAGAAGAATTTGTTATTACTGTACATATTGTTGAAAAAAACAATGTTATTTATGTTTACTTTTTTCTTTTTTCTTCTCCTTGTCACTGTATCCTTCTTACTGGGTGTTAAATAAAGTAAAAAAAAAAAAAAAAGAGATTAAAAATACACTATTGCAATGGAATATGTCTGGAGAAACAACAGTAGCCTATTTGTTGAGTTCATATGATTTTGTGACATTTGAAACGTAGTCAGTGGAGATTGTAGCCTACAGTCTTTGAGGTTTACAAAGTGCTTATTATTTATCATGAATATACACATGCTGTTGAAAATCTAAACCAAACCAGTGGCCGTGTAGGAGGAGAGGAGCGCTTTATGTTGTCCGCTGTGTCAGGTGTGTGGGTGTTCTAGGTCTTATTAAACAGCTGTTGGTGACATAACCTCCCCCCGTTCCTCAGCGAATCCGTCAGTGTCAGAGCTCTCACCTCTGCAGGGCATCGTGAGTCCCCAGCCTCCCCATGGTGTTGTGGTAGCTGCTCATGTCGCTGCTGTCCAGATCATCGGAGCTCCAGTAGCCGGACATATTGGACCTGGGTCTGCGTTTGGGCTCTTTGGTCACCCTGTCTTTGCTCTTGGCCCTCCTGTGGTGCTTCCCTCCCTCCTCCGTGCTCGACGACCCCCCTCCGCTCCCGGAACCCGACCTCCCGTTCACGGCCCCCTTCATCTGCTGCCCTCAATCGACTGCGACTTGGCGAAGAGCTTCTGCACCGAGTTCAGCATGTAGCGGATCTTCCCTGGGCTGTCCGTGCGCTGCTTGGAATGGGCGAGCGCGGCCGAGCGGTGGAACTGCAAAGTGCTGAACCCGTCTCTGGCCCCTGGAAGGCTTTTATCGAACTCCAGCAAACTCTGGGGCATCTGGCTTTTGCTCACGTGGTGCGAAATGGTCGCCGATCCGCTCGTGATCATGGGAGTCCGTAAACCCGACATGCCCATTCCGGGGGGCATCCCAAGGGACATGGAGGTCCCCAAGGCGCCCATACCCCGGAGGCTTTCCGGAGGGGAGAAGTCTTGCGGGTCGTAGGAGTTGTAGTGTATCCCCGGAAAGGTGCTGCTGTTCGGGATCTGATTGTTGAGCGGTAGCATGCAATCCGGAGGCAGAGACCCAGGACCGGGACCGGCGGCGGTGTAGTGGTGGGAGTCCATGGTGCCGTAGTGGTCCACCGTCTGCGGCGCGAGAAGGTAGGGACTGCGCGGGAGGGTGCTACTGATGTTAGGGGTCTTCGGCGGGTACAACGCCTCCTTGCGGTGGGAGGCGGGGTCGCAGGATTCGGAGAGGTGGCGGTTGCGGTTCACCCCGAGCCCCTTCATCGCGACCCGTTTTCAGAGGAGAGAAGGGTGGCGACTGAAAAGAGACATCCTGCAAGAAAAAACGAAAAGGAAGGAATAATGAGTTGCATGCACATTTTCGTCGCTGCAAAGGCGGACAGAGACGGTCAAAGCTTGTAATTCAGGGGTAAATGCTGGTGAATCGTAAAGCTCTGATAAGGCACAATGGACAAAAACATGTACCTTCATTTATTCGGGACATTGATAGATTTACGGAAGATCAACGGTTCTGTGCATATAATCACCTTCTTACGCTGACCCCTTGTGGTTGGAGTTAGAATCCCTCTCAACACCTTGCAATACTGATGACTTTCTTTTACCTTTTCCCCCCAAATGGCTTAAAACTGCCTCCAAAATTGTACAACATGCGGAACTTGCTCATAGACTATAACAAATAGGTTGAAACCACAGAAAAAACATTCCCTGGACTGTAGTACAGTCGTGAAAGGCTTGTAATGTGAAGATGGCATGTGTTTCTGGAGCAGTGGTCATAGAGTGACCGTGTGTGCCTCCCACTGGGAACATCTGCAGCCGCTATGAGGAGGAGGAGGAAGAGAGAGGGGCATTTGTCGCGGAGAAACAAAACAATAGTGTCCATTCAAATGACATTTCGGAGAACACTGGCAAGGCTGTGCACAGCTGCTTTTTAACGTTTTGACCCAACAGCCTGCTAACTGGCCTCTCTGAAGAACGCTGCTGCTTTAAACATAACGAAAACCGGGAAATACGACCATATTAGTCTCTGGTCTTTCCGCTGTATTTCTGTCAATAAGAGAACATCCATCAATTTATCAGTGTTTTACCCAGAGGGAGACCACGGGGACACACAGGGAGAGCATGGGACACACAGGAAACCATGGGATACACAGGGAGACCATAGGGACCCTCAGGGAGAGCATGGGGACACACAGGGAGACCATAGGGACCCTCAGGGAGAGCATGGGGACACACAGGAAGACCATGGGGACACACAGGGAGAGCATGGGGACACATAAGGAGAGCATGGGGACCCTCAGGGAGAGCATGGGGAGCCTCAGGGAGAGCATGGGGACACACAGGGAGAGTGTCTCCATGCTCTCCCCATGCCCTAAGGGAGAGCATGGGGATCCTCAGGGAGACCATCGGGACACTTAGGGGGACCATGTGGAGTGGACCCTCAGGGAGACCATGGGGACACATAGGTAGACCATAGGGACCACAGGGAGACCATGGGACCTCAGGGAGACATGTGGATCCTCAGGGAGACCAGGGGACACACAGGAAGACCATGGGGACAAACAGGGAGAGCATGGGGACCCACAGGGAGAGCATGGGACACACAGGAAGACCATGGGATACACAGGGAGACCATAGGGACCCTCAGGGAGACCATGGGGACACACAGGGAGACCATAGGGACCCTCAGGGAGAGCATGGGGACACACAGGAAGACCATGGGGACACACAGGGAGAGCATGGGACCACAGGGAGAGCATGGAGACACACAGGGAGAGCATGGGGACACACAGGGAGAGCATGGGGACACACAGGGAGAGCATGGGGACACACAGGAAGACCATGGGACCCACAGGGAGACCATAGGGACCCTCAGGGAGAGCATGGGGACACACAGGAAGACCATGGGGACACACAGGGAGACCATAGGGACCCTCAGGGAGAGCATGGGGACACACAGGAAGACCATGGGGACACACAGGGAGAGCATGGAGACACACAGGGAGAGCATGGGGACACACAGGAAGACCATGGGACACACAGGGAGACCATAGGGACCCTCAGGGAGAGCATGGGGACCCACAGGGAGAGCATGGAGACACACAGGGAGAGCATGGGGACACACAGGAGAGCATGGGGACACACAGGAGACATGGGACACAGGAAGCATGGGGACACACAGGAAGACCATGGGGACACACAGGGAGAGCATGGGGACACACAGGGAGACCATAGGGACCCTCAGGGAGAGCATGGGGACACACAGGGAAAGCATGGGGACTCACAAGGAGAGCATGGAGAAACACAGGAAAGCCATGGGGACACACAGGGAGAGCATGGGGACACACAGGGCGAGCATGGGGACCCACAAGGAGAGCATGGAGAAACACAGGAAGACCATGGGGACACACAGGGAGAGCATGGGGACACACAGGGAGAGCATGGAGACCCACAGGAAAGCCATGGGGACACACAGGGAGAGCATGGGGACCCACAAGAAAGCCATGGAGACACACAGGGAGAGCATGGAGACCCACAGGAAAGCCATGGGGACACACAGGGAGAGCATGGAGACCCACAGGAAAGCCATGGAGACACACAGGGAGAGCATGGAGACACACAGGGAAAGCATGGGGACCCACAGGGAGACCAAAAGTTAAATATGATTAGTTGCACGTATACCAAAAACTTTGATCGTCAGCGTGCTTTTAAGAATATGAAAAGCAGCTCTGTTTGTGGACGAGTCCCTCAGTGGTACACTGTACAGTACATCTCTGACATTAAGAGCCATATATGAACAGTTACAGTTACAGTTACATGCCACATTAGGGTCTAATCATAAAACCGAAAATATGAGGCAGATTGTTGTCAACTAAAAAGTGTATAAAAGCTAGAGAACTTGTGGATTAGCGTCTGTGTGTAGAGTTTAGTTTAGTTTATTTATTTGTTTGGGCAGTTAACCTGCTCAAAGGGAGTGGGCTGAAGCCAAAGGCTTATAAGCGCCCACCCCAAAATAAAAATAGTAACATTACATTTAATATTTACAAGGTAGCAAATCATAAACAAAGGAACATAGGGCAAAGTAACAATAAATGATGAAGAATAAGACAAAAACAACAGCAAATAAAGAACAAAAGAATGTGCTACTTTTATGTTATAAAGGTGCATTCATACATATTATACTCTGAGATCTTGCTACTTCCCAGTTGTCATTACCATCCTCAATATAATTTAATTTGGGTTTAATTATCATTAATTATCATTATTAAAGGTGCATTAATACATATTATATTCTGAGATCTTGCTACTTCCCAGTTGTCAATACCATCCTTAATATAATTTAATTCGGGTTTATTTATCATTATTATTATATTTGTTTAATTGAGTTATATGTGAAGTGTGATGTAAGCCCTGCATAATGAGGTGCATTAAAAAGCCAGGGTGTAGAACGGGCCAGTTGAAGAGGGCAGTAACTCCCCCTCAACAAACCCCACCCAGCTGCCCTAACAGCTGATTTTGTAGATGATGTTCCTATGCTGAGTGGTGCATTAAAAGACAAGGTTTTGAGCCCGTTGGGAGGGTCCCTCTCAACAGATTCATAACTTGCCTACCCTAATTCTCAATTTGTAAATTTGAGCAATGGAATGACAACCGTTCCAAGCAGCAACACTCTTCCTTGATTATAGAGGAAACACACATAATTGATCCTACTGCGCCTCCTAGTGGCAACACATTTCTTGTTCTCTGTATATTTCAAAAGTCTTTTGTTTGTATTTATATTTGAACAGGTTGATATTTGGACTTCGTTTCAACTCCATTTCCAGTTTATTCCACAATTGTACACCATTAACTGTTGGGCTAAAACTTTTCAAAGTTGAGCTATGTTTCTGAGTCCTAAAGTTTAATTCGTCACGTAATTCATAACAACCAGTACGTTCTTGGAACCTTCTTTGTATTTGGCCCGGTAACAGTTTGTATCTTGCTTTGTATAACATCTGTACAGTTTGGAACTCAACAATGTCACAGAACTTCATGATCTTTGATTTTAAAAATAATGAGTTTGTGTGGTCCAAAAACCCAACTTTATGAATTACTCGGATAGCTCTTTTTTGCAACAATACTATTGGTTTTAATGTGTTTTTATAAGTACTACCCCAAACCACAGTACAATAATATAAATATGGCAAAATCAGAGAACAGTATAAGATATGTAGAGCTTTGATGTTTAAAATGTGCTTTGCTTTTGCTATTACTGAAATGCTTCTAGAAATTTTCGTAGATATATATTTAATATGAGCTTTCCAAGTAATTCTGTCATCTATAATAACACCAAGGAATTTGATTTCATGCACTCGCTCTATGACAACACCCTCTATCTGAATTGCTTCCTGAGCATTGGAATTACAGTTGCCAAATATCATCATTTTGCTTTTACTCAGATTTAGAGATAATTTATTTTGTTTGAACCACTTATTGACACTTTTGAGTTCCAAGTTAACAATCCGACATAGTTGCTGTAAGTCGTCACCTGATGCAAAAATATTTGTATCGTCAGCAAACAAGATAAATTTAAGTACTTGAGACGTTTTACAAATGTCGTTGATGTACATATTAAACAATTTTGGGCCAGAATGGAACCTTGAGGTAAACCACACACAATTTGTCGACAACTCGACTGATAATCACCTATTTTCACACATTGTTTTCTATTTTTTAAATAACTGGTAACCCACTGTAGAGCTACCCCCCTAATCCCATAATGTTCTAGTTTATTAATTAGTAAATCATAGTTTATTGTATCAAACGCTTTACTCAGGTCAATAAATAACCCTATGGCATATTTCTTGTTATCTACAGCATTAGTTATTTCTTCAATTATATCAAAGAGAGCGTGTGAAGTTGAGTGATTATTCCTAAAACCAAATTGATTGTCCGAGAGTAAATTACACCTTTCAATAAAGCTGTCAAGTCTAGAGTTATAAACCTTCTCTAAGATTTTTGAGAATTGCGGTAAAAGGGAAACCGGCCTGTAGTTTGTGAAGAGATGTTTATCTCCTGCCTTGAACAGAGGAATCACTTTTGCTACTTTCATACCATCAGGAAATTGTCCAGTTTGCAGCGATAGGTTACAGATGTATGTTAACGGCTTAGAGATACTTTCAATAACAGTTTTTAAAGTTTTCATATCCATGTCATGGTAATCTGTCGAGGTTTTATTTTTACACCCTTTAACAATGTCCAGTATCTCCTTTTCCTCCACAGGTTTGAGGAACATGGACAGAGGATTTGTGTCTATCAGTTCACAATTAAAGTTCTCAACATTTGTAATTTTTGCAGCAAGATTCGGTCCAACATCTACAAAGAATTTATTAAATGTATCGACTACTTCATTCATATTATTTAAAGTGTTATCCTCATCTTTGAAATATTTTGGATAATTAATCGATCTTGGTTTATTTCTAATTATACTATTTAAGATATTCCATAAACCTTTAATATTATTCTTATTGCTATCTAACAACTTATTATAATAATCCTGTTTACATTTTCTAATGATACCTGTCAGTTTATTTTATATTTCTTATATTTATCCTCAGCTTCTTTTGTTCTATCATTTATACAGTTTTTGTAGAGTGAATTTTTTTTCTTGCATGCATTTAGTAATCCCTTAGACATCCATGGGTTTTCTTTACACTTTCTGTTTTTACAATGTTTTTTCATTGGGCAATTTTTGTCATATACTTTATGAAATATTTGCGTAAACTCATCATATGCCTTATTAGTATCATTCTCTCTATATACAATACTCCAGTCTTGAGCTAATAGTTCCTTTTTAAATGCATCCATAGTTTTTTCTGTTTTTACCCTTCTAAACCAATAAATTTTTTCATCATCAATATTTAAATATCCATGTTTGTACAATACAAAAACTGGCAGGTGATCACTAATATCATTTATCATTAATCCACTGACTGTATCACTATCTATTTCATTTGAGAAAATGTTATCAATCAAAGTCGCACTGTGGGTTGTGATTCTACTCGGTTTAGTTATTAGAGGAAACAGACCTATACTAAATAAAGTATTTATAAATTCGTCCGTCTTTTTATGTTTATATGGGTTTAACAGATCGATGTTAAGGTCTCCCCCCACAAACATGACTTTATGATTTAAACCTGAAAAGTGCTCCTCCATCCAATTAGAAAAAACCTCTATATCAGAGCCAGGTGTTCTATAAATACAACTTACAATAATGTTTTTCTTTTTTGCCTTGTAATTTCTACAGTAAGGCATTCAAGTGCATCATCCACTACCATAGTCTTATTTTCCATTACTTTATAACTATAGTTGGAGTCTACAAACATAGCTACACCCCCACCATGCTTGTTTCTTCTGTTCATACTTATAAATTCATAACCATCAATAGAAAACTCAATTTCTCTGTCATTATTAATCCATGTTTCTGTGATTAAAATTACACTAAATGGTTTAGAAAACTGTTTTAAGAAGCTTTTGATGTGGTTAAAGTTTGCATAGAGGCTACGACTATTGAAGTGGATTACAGTGAATGCCTTAATGTTCTTAAGTTTACTATTGTAAAGATCCTCTGTATAATATTGACAGTCATTAGTAGCTCTAGTAAAGAAGTTATTTTCAGGGTCGATGTCGATCTCAGTGTTCTGTAAGTCATATTGTGATAATGTAAAATCCTGGTTATTTGCTTCAGCAATTCTCCTTAATGAAAGGTCCAAGTCGATGCTTCCTATAGAACTATATGTATTACAGGACATGTGAAGTTATGTGCTTTTACATACCAAAATCCATACGCTTTTCCTGTGTTTATACTTGATTTGGTGTACTGGTGCGCGGACGTACAATGAGTTTATCATAGCGCAAGTAGGCAATCTCCCCCCTTTCCCTGGCAGCTCTCAGCTCCGGCATCAGTTCTTTTCGCTTCCTTTGGATGGATTCCGTGTAGTCCTCGTTTATGAAGATTTTGGTCCCTTTGAGGTGTTTAGCGCGCTGCAGGATTGCTTCGCGATCCTTCCAACGCAGCAGTCTGGCGATGATGGGTCTCGGCCGGTCTCTCCCGCCGTCGGGTTTCCCTACGCGGTGGGCCCTCTCCACCTCCACCGGGTGTTGTAGTTGTAGCTTCTCCCTCAGTAGTGTTTTAACTTTCTCCTCTGCGTCGGCCCAGGTCTCCCCAGGCGTCTCCAACACTCCCTCAAAGACCAGGTTGTTTCTGCGGCTCTGTCCCTCCAGATACTCCAGTTTGTCCGTGATAATATGCAAATTGTCACATACTTTATAAAAATCGTTTTGTATTGTGTTTGTGCGCTCAGTGAGTTTCAATGTTCCTTCTTTCAGAGTGTCCACCTCACCTTGCGTGAACTGTAGGCTTGTTTTTAGCTCTTGAATGTCCTTTATCTGTGAATCCATTCGGGTGTTTGTTGCTTCCATGATTATTTTAATGAATCCCTTGAAGTTCTCCTGTTGTTGTTGTATTATTTCCCTGAACATGTCCCTTTGCTGCTCCATGAGTTCCGTGACTCGACTGAGGCTCACGTAATCCTCATCCGCCGCCATTTCTGGCAGTTGCTTCGTCTCTGTTTTTGTCGGTTTAGGCATTTTGCTCTCTCTCAACCGGACTCCGCAAAAATGTTAGCTGCTAGAGTTCTTGATTTCTTTGATGAATGTGTTTTTTCCCCCTTACATATGCACTCCCCCCCTCCTTTATCTCTCTGAGGCAGCAATAATTAAAACTCATGGGTGAGACTCTCATCGTTCACTTAAACTCATTCTCGACCGACCCATCATGAGTAAAAAGAGGAAAAACGGCGCCAAGACCAGCCAAAGGTTCCTGCGGTGCGAAAACACCTAATGTTCTAATCTGGGCTGAAAACGATTGCGCTTATGACGACTGAACTGTGACGAAAAATGGTCTAGTACTGCTTTAATTGACCCATTACAAACCATCCCACTGTAGCCCTAGCACACTGGCACGGGCGCAGAGGCAGTTTTCACTGTATGCCGCCCAGTCCCATCTGCTCAGGCGTCTCACTGCACTGGTCCAACCTTGACCCTCTCCCCTCTCCCTGCTCATGCGGTGCGCAGATTGTCGTAGTAAAACCCAGTATGAGGTGAGCACGCTCTTCCAAATGTTTCCCCTCTGCCAAATGTCCAGCCCCACATGTGAGAAACACTGACAAGTGTATCAAAGCAAGGGCCACAAAATTAGGTACGCGCCGGGTCCAATAAAGGGGCTCGGAATGAAAATAGATAAGTAACAGTTCTCGGATGTTTGGAAGCTCCTGGGTGATATGTCGGACCAGGTGGGACCCGTCTGTTTGTAGTTGGTATGTTCGCCCCATGTTTCCCCTTCCTCTAAAAACATGTAAAAAAAAAGAAAAAAAAAAGGGGTCCTCTCTGGGGACTAGGACTTGTAGAAAAAAAGATTGAAAGTCTGCTCAAGAATTTATATAATAAAGAACAAAACTAACTATTACTACTACTGCTTCTACTGCCACCACTACTACTGCTTAAGTAAGTAAGTAAACTTTATTTGTATAGCGCTTTTCACGGCCACAAAGTCACAAAGTGCTTCACAGTAAAAACAGATAAAAAAACATCTTAAAACACAACAAATGCCAACAATCATTGGCAGCGTGAGTCGATTGGACTAGAATGCTTTTGTAAACAAATGTGTTTTTAGGCGCTTTTTAACCCTCCTGTTATGTTACAGGTCAAATTGACCTGTTTTAAAGTTTGAAGATCTAGGAAAAATAGTTAAAAGTATTTTCTTAGTATGAAACTTCTTCTGCTTGCCTTATTTAGTGTAATCAACATATAATATGAAAATGGTTCATCTCACATATTTGTAACCACCCCCTGCATGTTTATATCACATAGATAGTGTTCAGTCAAACTGGAGGTAAAAGGGTGTCTAAAATGTCAGTGTATTTCTTTCTTTGCAACTGTGAGACATATTTCACCCCAATCAAAACACATCCCCAAATGTGTGTCAGACATAAACATAATAAAGAGAGTGCCAGGGCCCACCAGGATGCAGGCCAGGGTCTACAGGGGTGCAAAAGTTTTAGTGGCATCACAATATATTTTAATGTCATAAATCTGTATGATAAATCTGTAGTTGCACCTTTTTGGAACTCTAATACACCCCCAGTTAGTTTCTTGTGGAGCCGACGCTGCTAGGATGGCAGTGAGTCGTGTGACTGACATCATGTCAGCTTTTAAGCTGGTCATGTTAGATTTAATAATAATTGATCAAATAATTAGTAATGGAGTTAGTAATGAAATATTCATATTCTTGTTAGGATTTTTTTTGGTTTCAGACATCTTTTGGACAATTAAACATGTACGGGTCAAATTGACCCAGAAACACCATTGATGTTCCTGACAAATGAACATAACAGGAGGGTTAAAGATGTCCACGGAGTCTAGAGAGCGCAGGTCGAGTGGGAGTTCATTCCAAAGTCGGGGCGCGGCAGCTTTGAATGAGCGATCTCCCCGAGTTTTAAAACAGGTACGTGGAACCATCAATAGGTTCTGCCCAGACGACCTCAAGCTCCAGGTCGGGCTGTAGGGCTTTATGAGGTCAACAATGTAAGAAGGAGCTCGACCATGTAGGGCTCAAAACGTTAGTGCCAAGATTTTAAATTGAACACGAAATTCTACTACTGGTACAACTATTACTGTTATCACTACTATATCTTAACTACTCTCGCTTCCACTACAACTACTACTTGATTACTGCTGCTGCTATTGGGCTGTGCTCTAAATATCACATTGTATCGTATATTTTACATGGGCCTTGTAATGTGATTAACAAATGATTATTGAAAATCTAATGCATATGCTTGTTTGACCCCGGCTTTATACAGAATGTATGTATCACAACTGACATTTTTGTCATTTTTCTTCATTTTTCACAATATGAATTATGAATATAATCGGGTTGTTTGTAATGCCCAGCTCTATGCTACTACTACCATTTTTACTGCCAACTGTTGCAACTACACTAGGCTACTGCTACTACTACTATTACTACTTCAACTACTATTTCTGCTACAACTGTAACAAAACCTACTTGTTAAATAGGTTTGGTTCACATGACATCACAACATTCTACAGAGCCTATAACAGGCCTATTCAATTGGCGGCCCGGGGGCCATATCTGGCCCACCAAACAATCTGGATGGGCCCGATGGCAATTTCCCATAACAAATAAACAATAGCCTATGGGATTATGATGATGTCATCACTCCACTTCAATGATCCTATTCACTATAATGGGATTTAACTGATTTAACCTGCTATAGAGCGGACTACAAGGCTTCTTTACACACAGAAATATTACATTTACTCTGGATTTTCTTTAGTGATGCTCTTCTAATTATTACATTATTTTTTTCCCATACACAGTTAAGGCTTATTTAAGATATAAAAATGTCTTCATTATTCCTGAAGAAATGGTGACATATACATATGATTCTAATTAGATATAAAACAGTTATTGGCCTTTTAACTGCTGTTATTTCAGCAGATTCAGATAACTTGGGTTGTTGCTGTGTTTGTCGATGGAACTCTCAATACTTTGGACCCTGCTTATTGTGTGTGATGTCACACTTAACAGCCCTATTAGGGTTATTGTGATGCATCTTCCAATGCCAATGCATGTACAGCGGCTATCGCTACAGCAGCTTATACTGTCAATGAGGAGGCTCTGTACCTGCAAAAGACATGATTATTTTAGAGAATTCTCATTACATTTACAATGCTTCCATTAATAATCAGAATTCTGGTAGAATCGAGTTCAACAGCTGCTGTGGCGGGAGCTAAAGTATGTCCTCATGTCAACATGCATTAAGTAGCCATGTGCTTCTGGTGTGTGCTCAGGCATTCAGAATAATAAAATAGACCTGGAAAGGCCTTTAGACACCAACAGAACTGAAATAACAAGTGTCAGTCACTGTATCTGCTGCTGTAATTGATCGAGCAACTGTCAAAATGCAGATTTATTTATGTTTTCACTCGGTTTAGGGCTAATATTTGTTTTACTGGGACAATCCAAATACACATACAATGAAAATAGTCTTCTGTCTCTGTCATTAGCTTGCTCATAAAGATTTTCAAAGGCGGCGATAGCAACAACATGTGTCTGTGTCAATCAGAAGGAGGACCTCAGTGATTTGCAATGTATTGTGGCGAACTGTATAGCCATCATGTTTCATCCTCTCCACACAACAGCCACATCTCCTCCTCCTCCTGCTCCTGCTCATATACTCTGCGCGTGATTGAGAGCCAGCCTGAGCGTCTGGTCTTCCCCCTCACGCAGAGCCTCCGTCTGCTGCTCACGGGAGGACAGACTGGTTTGGCATGACCTCTCTCCGTACTGTACCACACGTCTGACACACACACAGGGGCCAGGAGAGGGCGCTGCTCACCGGAACACTGGAGCCGCCGCTGCTGACTCATGGTTCCAGTCAGTGCTGAGGGAGAGGAGGGGATCTGCTCAGGTTTACTGTGGGGAATGTAATAACGGATTGACTTTTTTTTTATGAAAGACAATAAACGTTGGAGTAATTAATGGTCCTGTTTGGAAGCGAGGAGGGAGAGAGGGAAGGTGTGAGTTCAGACAAAGTGAAAATGAAAGCAATCTACAGCAGAGAAACTGTGAAAGCAATCAGACGTGTAAAGACGAGACAAGAGGCTCCAAGGACAAGAGACGGAGGAGGGGGAGGGCTGACAGCATGGTAATCGCAAGGAAGAGCAGTAACATGCTATCTGCACTTTCCACCAACTGATAAGAAACACAGCACGCGTCTCTCCAAAGTTTAGAGTGGGCTTGTGTTCGCTGCTGTCTTTGTTAGGGTTCTGATTCTGACTCGACAGTACGGTCGCTGCAGTAAAGTGATCTGAAGCACTTGCTGTAATACATTTTGCACACTGGCAGCACAGGATTGTTAGGCTCCTGCTGATCTTGCCCACGTTGCGTCAGAATTGCTTGCAAATTAAAAAAAAAAAAACTTGAATAAAAATAGTCTTGGAAACGTGGGGGACAGGTACGCAATGCGAAATGGATCTCCGAAATATAAAAGATCCATCTTGAAAGGTCTTAAATGTAAGCAAAACGTTCCAAATGCATACCTTAAAGGAATGTATTGTAAACCAGAGTTATCCGTGATGTGTCCAGGGTGATGTGGTGGAGGAGCACATGTGGGTCAGGGCAGTGGTTTCCTGTGAACGTTCACACTCATTTACAGCTTCACACATCGCCACTATCAGCAGCACATGCTCCAGACTGCAGCGCGGCTAAAGTCAAAGACCGGACAAAACGGTTCCCATGACTCCTCCACACGGGCTGCTCTTTGTTTGGCATCTTCCCTCGTGTCCCGGGCTCGTCTGCGGATTTCTGTCACACCGAAAACATGCTTAGGCGCATTGAGTTGCCTTGTGTAGGCAGCCGACCAAGCTCCAGGTGGCTGGAATCCAAAAGATGATTTTCAGAAAAAGCCGAGAGACTATGCTTAACCCTGGATCTGCCGGAGGTGCATGTTCTTTACCGTGAAACAACAGAGTATGAGATGTTCTGACCTCGTCCCAGTTTCTCTAAATAGACTGAGATAAATGACCCGCCCAGAGAAACCCAGTCTCAAGGACCCGAAGAGGACGACACGGAGAGACAGTGGTTCTGATTAAGAAGGTTGAAAGCAGTTAGATATGGACTAAGGTAAGTTATATATACGTTTTTTAGCATCAGTTGTAGGAGCCCCCGAAGCAAACGTCACTATAGTCGCCACCAAAACACAACATTAACTACGGTCCGGGTTCGGTCCGGGTTCGGTCCTAATCCGGTCCGGGTTTGCCCCAAACTACCACTCACAGTGAGTCCGGTTGATACTGTGAACCGAGAACAAAAGTGCACGTGAGTTTCGCTCTTGGTGCGAGTTCACGTGATAAGTAGCCCCATATATAGGTAGATTTTGTAAACAAAAGCCGTATTGTCACTGGTAATGGAGAAATGTTTACATTTCTGACGTTACACGTGTGTACAGGCGGTAAACGAGACCAAATAAGTAGTGAGCGGACAGATTTGATTTGGAAATACACCGGATCTTTTTTTCTCACAAGACCTGACTTCCTGTTCTGGCTCGTGTTTTTCCGTCAGCTTGATCCGTTGGGGCTCCGGCAAAAATAGACTTCTTGCGGATTCTCACCGTTGCCACCGGAAGGCCGCCGGATGGCCTCGGTAGCCGGACCCAGACTTCGCGGAGCAGTGTGAGTGTGCAACATTGGTTTTAATGACTTTCTAAGTTTGCGGACGCCGTACCGGACCTTAACCGGATTTAATGTGAGCCGGGGGTAAAGCACTGCCATGATTCTGACAAAAACGCGAGCATGAGGAGAGTTTTGTAGCAATCGACACGTAACGTTAGTATCACAAACCGTTGATGGCTTTGAGGAAGCAGCAGCATCTTATATGTTGGGACTGCACCAGGTATGACACACGGGTGTATACCTATGTTCCCCGGGTCCTATGTTCCCCGGGTGTGATTTTTTTTTCCGGAGGTGAGTTGGTACTTCAACCAGTCACAAGTCATGAGAGTGAAATGTCACACATCTATCAATCAGCTTAACCCTGACCCTGCCCTAGCCACTAACCTTAAGGACAGTGGGCAGGTGCCTAATCTTAATCAATAGAAGTGGGGGAACATAGGTACCGGGGAACATAGGGCTGACCCCATGACACACACTGCGTATTTCTCCACTGTCCATTAAGTCCTTGTTTACGAAGCATTCATCGGTAATATGCCGTGTACAAATATGACAGGGTTTACAGGCAGAAGCAAGTCAAACTTAATGCTTTTTAATGCCATTTTAATTTCCAGATACTATATTTCAATGCTACAAATGTGACCCGCCATGGTTTCCAGGGACACAAGTCGGCAGACACACTTTCTCGCAAATGGAGAAACAAGCAAATTTTTTGAAAATTGGTGATTTTCGCTTTTTTGCAGAATCGTTCAGTTGAAGCCACGAAGAAGCCTCTACATGTTTAAGCTAGCAGTATTGGTATATTTAAAAGCGTAAACTTTTAGGTTCAAACCGGCTTGATTTGGGAGATTTCGGAGCGTGCAGTAGGGGCGTGGCTTTGTCTGTTTCTTTTACATACTGGGTAAACACCGCGGAGGACGAGGCACCGCTGCGTTTTTCTGCGTGAAACCAGTGAACTTTTCCAGGCTGACTTTTCCGTGCAATTGATGATGCCCTGGCTGTAAGCATGCACAGCGCCCTGCTGACCATTACGTTTCCCAAGCCAACTCCTTGCCTTCAGAGCGTGATTTTAGACAGAAAGATGTAGCGCGGATTTGACAAACTCACATTGAAAAAAAACTTAGCGACGAAAATGGATTTACCTCGAGTTTGCTGAGCAGAAGGCACGCAAAGGTTACTTCAGACCGGGTGAGTGAAATGTTCTTTCTTTGTCGCTTGTGGCCGCTGTGCTATTGTGTCTGTTTGCTTTTTGATGAGGCCATTGTTGTGCTGTAAGCTAACGTGGTGTGTTCAGTTGATTGGATTTGTTTGCGTTTTGTTTTTGGTCGTAATCAAGATCTCTACAAACTTAAACTAATCCATAAATGTAGTCAGCGCATCCCTAGCTTTCAGCCACTCTTATTTGAAAGAGATCCGCTTCATATTTTGGTTTTATGGTTAGATAAGGTTATGCGGGGTGTGTGGAGTGAAACGTAAACATGCGATCACGCCGAATCACAATGTCGGCCTTTTCCTCTTATGTGTATGAGAATGTATGTGCATTACTAAAGTAGTACAGGAGTCTTTTCTAAAGTTATAACTTCAGTTATGTCTGGAGTCTGTAACTCTCTCAGCGTGAGGCTCCAGCAGCTCACGGAGGCGGAGCTGACACAGGCAGCAGAGGGACTGGGGAGAAGCTATGGGAGAAGCACGCAGGATTTTGACTGTAAAGTAAATAAAAGAGTAGGCTACACTATGTCCATTATCTACATCACTATGGCCCAACATACACATATGGGGTATGGCTTATCTAAATGAGATGTAAATGAGCCCTATTGTTATTCTCAACAGCAGAGAGAGGTGAGAACTGCCCAAAACTTCAGAGGGTTTTTCACCCTTTGGCCTTTTTGGATTGTTAACTTCAAATCGCCGCTACGTCTCATATGATCAGATTTCCATGTGTTACACATTGTTGGAAAGCTTGGAGACTACACTTTAACAATCTGTGAAAAGCTCAAAATGCCCCAGAACCGACTTGTGTCCCTGGTTTTAGTGACTGGTCCCAAATGCAGAAAAACATATGCATATTTAATTTCTTAACATTTCATCAAACAGAGGAAAGGTAACTGGACAAAAATTTAGATTAAATACCAGTTTGAATCCAATTTAGTGCTTTTTACAGGTCCTATATCATGCAAAATTGACTTTTTGGAGTCCCATAACCCGATGATGGGGAGGCCAGACTGAGCGGTGAGTCAATCAAAACGCGTGATAGCATGTGTGTTAGCCATTTATGAAACTGTGTTGCACATGTCAACTCCGCATTGTGTGAAGTAACTTCACTTTTTGCAGCGATATTTATATTTCTAAGACTGCAAATGTTGTATGAGCGGAGAGAGGGGCGGAGTTAACTGAATTGAAGCGTCTTGTCTTCCGGGTTTGGAAAATACCCCCAGAAAATACTTAATTAGATAGAACTATTTGAGTGATTGTTACATTATTTCTCTCAAAAATGAGTACTCCATAGTGATGAGGTACAATATGTCATATAAATGCCTATAGTTTACTTTGGAGTGGCTAAAATAGCAGATACAGATCCTTTAAGACATGGAGAGGATCAATGTGGTTCAACAGCCAAACAGATGATGCAAAACAGGACTCTAACATCAGCTTCATGCTACATATGCTAACACTAGCTTAAGTGCTGTTTTTTTCTTCTTTTGTTCGCTTCTACTGGACAATCTGCTGTGAAAAAACATCTTTATTGAGTTTGACTTGACTTTATTGATGTGTGATAAATATGTTTATAGTCAATCAGAGAATGGCCAAAAAGATTGAAAACTGTTTAGCAATGTCGTAATTTTCCAAGAAATTTTGATTCATTGCTAGTTTGAATCCAATTTAATGTTTAATGTTTTTTAATGACAATTAAGAGCCTGATTTTGGCACAATTCATTTAATGACTGCCCCGTGGAAACCCTGTAAGAGCATTTTGGTCCAAAGGACGGTTACCTCAGATAAACTCTGACTGATCTCGCCTTGGGCCGTCACTTGGAAACTTGAAAATGGGCTTTCTCCGCACTGCCCCTGCAGAAAAAACAAACACACCCCCTGAGCGTCCGAACAGAAGTTATTTTTGCCCTGAAGCTGTGAAGAAGTGGCTCCTTTCTAACCTACTCTGGACACCACCTGTTCATTTTCCTTACAACGATAATGTCTCGGCGAAAATGCGCGTTTGGCTGCGAGTGGTACAGGACTTTATTCACCTTCCTAAAGAAGAGTCCACTCGCCAGAAGTTGAGAGGAGAGGCCAGAGGAGTCAATCAAAACGTGTGTTAGCGTGTGTGTTAGCCATTTATGAAGCTGTGTTTCATATGTCAATCCTTATAACTGCATTATGTGAAGTAACTTCACTATTTATATTTCTACTACATGAGCAGCATCAACTCGGAGAGAGGGGCGGAGTTAACTGAAGCCAAGTGCCTTGTCTTCCAGGTTGTAAATATACCCCCCTAAAAATAAATATTTCTCACAAAAATTAGTACTCCATAGTGGTAGAGGTACAATATATTCGAATGGCTAAAATAGCATGATATAGATCCTTTAATAATACTATGGGGAACACGCCATTCCTTATTTGAAAGCTATGGACCTCCAGAGTATACTGTAGGCCCCCAAAAAAGTACTGCTTAGGTACTGCTATGCCATCAGAAGCCAAGTACTGTGAAATAATGGAAAGGACTCCAGCTCTAGTGGCGTCTGACGTGTTTCGTAACTTCTCTTCAGAGTTACGACGAGGAAACTTTGCTTTTTGAATAAATTCTCAGCTCTAAATGAAAATGCCACACCGGATCTCACATAATCACAGGCTAAAACAGGACTGAAACAAGTGTTCGGCACACTCAAAGGGACTGAGGAGAGAGAGAGAGAGAGAGAGAGCTGTTAATGAGACTGTTTATCAGGACAAGACGGAGGGAGATTGCCGTGGTTTTACAATAGAGAAGAGGAGGAAGAGAGAGGCAGACAGAGAGGGGAGTGTGTGCAGCTGTGGCCTTGTCTCAGCTCAATTCAGCGCAATTCTAACGTGAGTGACAGGACCAGCTCGAACTGACCAACACACACACACACAAGCAGCAGTGAACATATCCTGCAAAATCCACGTTTTCGAGCTTTAAACTACGCTATAACATACAACTGCATCATTGTTCAAACCCAAAGCTGTCCTCCACATTTTTAGAGCCTGTAATCCAACATTAGATCGATTCTGAGTTGTTCTGCTCAAAGTGTGTTCATCAGGCCATGCTGATGCTGTAATCCGGGGCGTAAATCTGTTTGCGAAGGCTCTCATTTGTCCAGGAAGTATTATTGTCATAAAGATTAAATCATTAACTGGACTGCGTTTGGTTGAGTGCAGAATGTTTCGCTTCTATTGTAGA
Source organism: Neogobius melanostomus (assembly GCA_007210695.1). Classification (NCBI taxonomy): domain Eukaryota; kingdom Metazoa; phylum Chordata; class Actinopteri; order Gobiiformes; family Gobiidae; genus Neogobius; species Neogobius melanostomus. The sequence continues at coordinate 907,182 of VHKM01000089.1, forward strand.
AGCAAAAACTCAACCAAACCCAGTCCAGTCAACGATTTAAGCTTCATGACCACGCAGTAAATCAAAACTGAATTTGACGAAAACAACACTGACAGGGCCGTCACAGGACAACTATAGTATTCGTGACACAACTGCTTGAGATCGCTTAGACCTCTCAGAGATCATGTGGAGACTGACTCCGCTGAAATCAAACCTGTTCGTTTTCATGGAGACTAGCTGGAGACTCGCCTTTTCTTCAGGAGACGTCTCCGTGACCAGTGCCAACTCGAGTCTCCAACTAGTCTCCAGGCCCTTTAACAAACATACTGGACCAGTCAGCCACTCCTAGTTTGCAAAAGGAGATAGCATACATTAAAATAATCTATTAAAATAATTCCGATAAAGCGAAATGAAGATTGAAGAGTGCAGATAAAGTTCTTTCAGTTGAATAAACCATCATTAAAGTAGTAGCCTCTCATCCTCGGGGCGTCCTCGACTAACTGGGTCATCTCTCGCTCTTTGACCCTCGGGTGATACGAGCAAAGTGGACAGTGATGCTCTCTATCTCTGCGGCGACGAGAGGGAGGAGGGGTTGCCACGGCAACAGATGGGAAAACAGCATGACGTGGACCGGTCCGAGGGTCTATAAGTGGGTCTAGACCCCGCTGAGGTCTGACATTTCAGGAAGAGGACAGGGCTGCTCCCAGTGGGCCAAGGAAAACGGACGGCCACATAGAGCTGGGCTTTGGCTCCACACCAGGATTAACAAGGAATAAACCAAGACTAAACCTGGACTATACCAGGACTAAACCAAGAGTATACCAGGACTAAAACAAGAATAAACCAGGACTAAACCAATAATACACCAGGACTAAACCAGGATTAAACTGGGACTGAACCTGGATTAAACCAGAACAAAACTGGTATTAAACCAGGACTAAACCGTGACTAAACCAGTTTTGCAGCCGGATATCGTCATGATTTCAGTTCAGCCTTCATCACCATAATCCGCAGACATTCACACACAAACCGGTCCACATGAGGCTCAACTCGTCACTGTGCAACTGACTGCTGGACTCTCTCACGAGAGAACACAGGAGGTACGTATCGGCAGCAACACATCCGAAACCATCGAGCTGAACCCCACAAGGTTGTGTGCTGAGTCCCCTCTTGTTTACTCTGCTGACCCTTGCCTGATGACTGCACAGCTCAAACCTCGTCATCAGGTGACCAGAAAGGGCCAAGCACCAAGTTCATGGGTGTTCACATCACAGGGAACCTATCAAGAGAGGACATCAGCATCTCATCAAACAGTCTCTTAAGTGTATGTGATGTCTTCAGGGAGGAGACTGCGGAGCCTACGGGCCTGGTCTAGCTGACTGCAGAACAACTTCATCCACCAGGCTGTTAGGAAGCTGAACCCTCTCCCCTAACCCCTTCCGTCACCCACACCTTCACTACGCATCAAGGGATTGAGACTATTGGCTATTTTTTCCTTTATATTGACAATTTGTTATGTCTTACATTTTGTCCTGGTTTAGATCTGGTGTGATGCAAGATTACTAACCGCTTTACTGAACTTAGACATTCAGACATTCCCACTGGGGTAAAAGTATTTGTCTTGTTTTGACACAGTTTGATATGAAGACAATACAGTGTTGATATAGTTTTAATGTAAAGAAGTTTGGTGTTCTCTTTACAGTCCCAGTGTTTCGTTTTAAATCATGTAAAGTCTGCACTGGATGACGTTGTTTTGACCCTGTTCCGCTTTAGGCTGGTGTTCTAAATATACCCCCTTCTCCCAGTGGGTCTGTCCCTCTGAGAACACCCCATCCCACTCTCTCTCCTCCCCAAATGACAGTCCTTGTTACAGTGAGCAGCCATCAGGGTCAGAGAAGGGGACAGTCGCGTGTTTATATTGTGGTAAACGATCTGACTGCATCTATGACTGATGTTTCATTTAGGCTTCTAGCGGTACTCAGAGAAGTAGTAGTAGTAGTAGTAGTAGTAGTAGTAGTAGTAGCATCAAGCTTCTGAGATGTGGACAAGTCTTCGGACCAAGTGAGGCGTTTTACTTTCAGGGGCACAAAGCGACTGAGAGCGATGTCTATCCCTGTGTTTTTCTAATGAATTAGATTATTTTTTTTAATCAAAGATAAATACATGCTCTAAAAGTATGCAATTCAAAGAGCCTACATTATCAATTGTATGAATATTATAAAGCTATTTGATACGTTGGATAAATGAGAAAAATCATAGGCTTCAGGAACATACAATTACAGCTGGAGCATAAGCTTCTCTTATACAAATTTTAAAGATATTCAAGTCTTAACATTAAAGACATAAATTACTGTTTGTGGATTTTGTGAAAGAAAAGAGACCATGTCATGATGTAAATCGATTGAACACTGGAGCAGCAACACCACCCCGTGTACCCACTCCTCCCTTCACGCAAAATCAAAACTTCCGCCGCTACATCTGCGTCTTGGGCGTCTGGGCTAAAAATAAGTTTAGCTACTGACCAGTGATCAGTGGCGTGCGGTGGGGTTTCCGTCTGTGCCTTCTGTAACAGCCTGGGCGCACTCACTCAAAAGCGTATAAACAAAAACACGTTAGAAAGGCTTAAATAAAACAGCTTTTTTTTACGTGGCATTTGTACGCCAAACCAAGGCAGCGGTACCTCCGCCCTCAAACCAAACCTTTGGAAACACTCCTCGCAGAGACACGTCATAACATGGAAACCTGCTGTTCTTACGAGATGTTTTGTTGACAACCAGAGTTCAACTCAAACGCAAAATCTAAAGTAATAAAGAGATACTAGACTTACAGTTTGATGCTATGATGATACTTTTAATGCTTGTGGTCCTGTACCTGTTTTTCCCTTGTCAAGTGCAGCTGATGTGGGGGAAACAGGGGGCAAACCCTTCTCCTGTCCGGATTGTGATTAATAAATCCACTTACTGTAATTGTGCCTCGTTCAGACATTTTACAAGAGAAGTAAAGTTTAGCGCCTCTGATTTGCTGAAAGATCTGCCCATGCACGGTTTTCCCAGGCCATGAAAACACAGAAGGCCTGAGGGATGCTCGATCACTGCCATTTCCTACTTTGTACACCTCAACAATACCAATATAAGCAACTCAGCAGTACATGACACAAGTAAATGACAAACTGAATAAACAATTTAGACCATATACAGTATTAGAGCAATCCGAGTACCAATCTCAGAACCAATCGTACGCTGTACATGCACACACTCACCCCAATACATACAAAACACATACATGCCCATTCAAATCTTCATCATTCTTAACCACAATTATCCCTTATGTCCAAGAGTCTAGAATGTCATGCTACAGTCCGCTCTGCGTGGACCAGGAATTGAGCGCGGGACTTCCTTTGCCGTGAGCCTCGAGCGCTAACTAACGACTCAAGTGCCCCTCTCAAACACAGACTGTGTTGCTCAGCAGCAGACCTGCCCTTTGTTTGATCAAGTGCGCTCAATGATCTGACAGCTGCATCAGTCCGCCTCGCTTTGACAGAAGAGCACATTCATCGTCGCGTCACGCCGTCTGAGAACAGATTGCTATATTCACCGCATGGATTTATGCTGCGCCGTAAAAACATGTCAAGTGTCTCAGAGAAGTTCACAGCGGGCCATTATTCCCGTCTGCCTCGGTCACACCCCTGGTAGTGAGTTACGATTGAAGCATGGCTGCCCAACCAAAACCAAACTCAAGCGATGCAACAGTGGCCTGCTAGCGTTTCTCGCATACAGGCTAAGAGAAAAAACTAAAAATTATACATTTTAGCGCCCTGTGGCAGACTGACCATTTACCACGTGGCTGTAATGTGTTGTTTATATCCTGATCTCTTATTACGTCGGTGCCCTCTAGTGGACGCCGGCTGGATCTGGGCCTTGTGTTGGGTCTAGTAGAGGCTTTAATCTCTTACCCTCTGCCTTAACTGAGTGCATTTTCTCCAGTTCAGCTTTTCCTAAATCTAAAAAGTTAGAGCTATATAGGCCAGTGCAACGCCTCATCTGAAAGCTGACCTACAAAACTCATGTCACTTTTAGATATGGGTAAAGCAAAACCGGAGAGAATGTGCTTGGTTCAGGTGGGGGTTAAGACATTAATTGCACAGATGTTTTTTTTGTTTGCTCATGTAAATCTATCAAATAATGACAATGATGTAAAGAAAAAGAAAAAAAAAACTTGTTTTTTCGGGCTCAACGCTCAATAAATCCGTAAAGGTGTAAGTCTTGTCTTTTTTTTTTACTGACATTGAAACTAAGATGTTAAAGGAGAAAACAGACTAAAAATCTCAACATTGACCACTGCGCGAAAAGTCAGTGTTTTCACCTGTTAGAGCTCAGTACCCGAGTTCTAAAAAGTGAAAATATTTGCCCTATATCAGCATAAATGTTACACTGTGAGTCTGCTCAATGCATCGGCCTGAAACAAATATTGTAGCAATATTTAGGACAGTAATTGAACGTCAGCATTTTTCACTCATATCGTGTATCCCTTATATCTAGTATCTGTACTTTCAAGGGCACAGCAAAAGTGTTGAATTTGTGAGGGGGTCAGTTTGTCTCATAATCAAAAGCAATAGTCAACTTGCACCTGTAAATGGCCTTCTTCAAAGGTCAAGGCTAACCTCTTAACCCCCACCTGAAGCGAGCACATTTTCTCTAGTTTAGCTTTACCCAAATCAAAAAGCTTCTTAAAAAAAAAAAAAAAACCAAAAAGTCAAATAGTGGTGAAAACGAGACATAAACAAGGATGAAAAAAGTCACAGACGCAACAAAAAGGGGGACAAAACATGATGAAAAAGCAACAAAAATACAACAAAAAGGTCACAACAATATGGCAACACAAGGAATAATCTTAGCTCGTTTGTAGGTCTTAGCTTTCAAATGAGGGGTTAAGCTTCCAGGTTTGGGTAAAGCCGAACTGAAGAAAATGTGCTTGCTTAAAGTGGGAGTTAAGAGGTTAAAATGTATTTTATGTAGCACATTATATGCATGACATATGAGGCAAAATGGACTCTTGTGAGCTTTAGGGCTAGTTATGGTTACCCTGCGTAGTTAGGACTTGGAGTGGTTATATGTTGTACCAGGAAGAGCACAGACCTGCTCTAGAAAGCATGCACGCTCTGAGGTGCTGCCGCTGACTTTTCCCCGCTGCAGTTGTACAAACGTTTACCAGCTCATTTTCATTCCGGGGTTATTAAAATGTCTCCACGAACATGAACATGAACATGAACATGAACATGCTTCTTTGGATGTCGAGGGGAAGCACCATTTTCAAGTTTCCAAGCGATAGCACACTTGAGGCGAGATCAGTCAGTTTGTCTGTGGGGACCATCCATTGGACCAAAATACTCTTATTTGTGCACGGCATTTTACCAACGAATGCTTTGTAAAGAAGGACTTATCGTACCGCGGAAAAATACGCAGTTTGAAGACACTGCTGCTCCAGAGCCTACGGCGAGATGGTTCCATTTTGGGTAATGTAAAGTGCATTGAGAGACAGAAGCTCCAGTAACTACTTCTCATAATATGAATATGCTAAATCTATGTGACGCTATATTTTGGTCGGGACAGTGCAGGTTAATGGACATGCATGGATACATCATAAACAACACATAATAAAAACTCTCCACATGTCGGCGTTTTGTCAGAAACAGGGAAGTGCTTTATTCACCATCATATGTTTTCTTCATGTTTTACAGACACAGCAACTGGTTGTGCATTTGTTTTTTTTGTTGGTTTGGGAAAGACATTTTACCGTTTTGGTGACGACTATAGTGACGTTTGCTTAAAGTGCATATAACACATTTTTGCAAAACAGAGTTAACTCAATTATATTTAAGATTAAACAAAAAATATATACCCTTTAACTTTCTTTAGTTTGACCATGTTTGTGATGTTTATAATTTGACTGACAGGAAGTGACATGGATAGAGGCAAACGATTTTAAACCGTTGCCGTGCCGACCATGTTATGTCAATGGGAAATGAGTGAGTCGAACTGCGGTAGAACTTCCCCTCTATCTATTGCACATAAACGCTCGCTCAACTGGGGCAAACGACTGGGGAATTCTGGTCAAAACGAGCTTCTCAACTTCCGCACCTGACTGTGGAAATCAGCAGATTTGTTCTTTTATCATCTAATGTCATCTTTTAGTTAAACTCTGCTACTTTAGTTGAGTGTGAGCTGTCGTTGTCCTCGGAGCAACACAGTTGTGAGAGAAAGGCCCAACATTAATGCTGGCAAAAGGACATTTATGTGATATTTTATCAAATTAACAAACCAAAGTTCAGCTTTTGAGATCCTCTTGCAATGTTTTAAGTGTCATTAATATTGTATGTGTGTAACAGGCGATGACAAAATGGCAGAAAAAGCATACTACGTCTCCTTTAAGTTGTGCACACTGTCCCAGGCTGGTTTTAACAGGCACACAGTACGCTACAATGAACAGCTTGTGACAGAGTTATCTCCTCCACGCAGCAGCCCATACCCGTTCTTATCCTATACAAATGGGACTATCGGAGTGTCCTGACACGTGGTAATGCGGAGCAGGGCGCGGGTCTGAGCGGAGGTGCGGGTATCTCCACAGGTCAGTGATAGGGGGATTAGTATCATGTTCATAGAGAGAGGGTGCGTGCGAGGATGAGATAAGAGGAGAGCGGTACAGTACAGGAATCTCAATTTGTTAGTGTAAGAAGGTTACACACATGGAGAGGTTAGGATGATACCGAAACGTCACTCCCTCTGGAGGAGCAGGGCGCATCCAAAGGCGCATCCGGGTGCCAAACACAGCCAGTGCAACCATTTCTATTTAAAACTGCAAGTTTATCTTATCAATGCTGTACTTTGGGGGTATTCCATAAAATCACCAACATTATGACAACAATTATACAAATAAAAATATGCTGCTAATAATTCATAAGAGATATATTAGTTACAAAGATTTTCTCAGAGGGGATTTTGGATCTTGTTTATAATATGAATATGCCATTCATTAGTGCAAACCTCTGCAAACATTCAGATTTCGCCTTGTTTTCTGGGTACAAAGCTCAATAAGTCAAGCAGGGAATCCGATATTAAAAATCCTTCTAAAAAACGTATTGTCAAGTCCAAGACTGTAAAGTTTGGAGTCTGTAGGAGCTCCTAAAAGAGATGAACTGTGGAGGGAAGTACCTGCTGCAGAGATCTGAACTAATGCTGAGACCAAGTAAAAGCTAATTAATTATAAATTTATGAACTACCGGAATAATTATTTTCCTCCTTGGAGGAGGTTGAAGCAGCTGGACTGCTTATCTCTCCTACGCAATCAACATTCCCCATTCAAGGCCAAGTCACGGAGCTAAACCTGATACGGACTGAGGCTGTGCGACTATATTTATAAACACATTCATTTCAAGGACTATGCAAATGACTGCACACACAACCCCTCCCTAACCACACCCCAATCCTTCTGCGGCTGCGTTCATGACCTTTTCTCAACTCCCCCGCCCTCCCGTTGACAAGGCCCCTCCCCTACCCAAGAAAAAATTCCAACACGTGATCTTGTGTACTGTGTATTTCCCATGTCTTGATGTTTTTATGTACAGTATGTGCTTTGCCTTAACTTTAACCTAATGGTAATTTCCCATATCTTCTTTTGTAAGGCGCATCGGGTTGCCAAGTGTATGAAATGCGCGGTATAAATACAGTTGCCTTGCCTTGCCAAAAGTGAAGATGTTGTTGCAAGAGTGGATCGAAAACCTAATTTGGAGAAATGCACGTCTGCACATGCGTGTGTATATTTTTCTCGTCTCTCAGAAAGGAAATGACCAATAACAGTGTCATCTCGGTCGCCTTACACGTGGGTACAAAATATGTCATTATTTGTGAACCCGCGGCGCAATGTTGTTGTTACTTCCTGGAAATCTCCGGCTCTCTAGCGACAAAACCTCATAAAATAAGCATCGCAAAGGGTAGGTTTAATCTTTTATATAATCTGACATTAAAACTGAAAGATGTTAAGGGAGAACACATTGACCACTGCGTGAAAAATTCGCTGTTTAAAAGCTGTTGTGTCCAATTTGCCTTGACATAGCCATTTTTTCCATCATTCTTCTGTTTACCCGAATAGATACAAAGGGTTAGATATTATAAATGGATGTGTTTATTAAAAACGTACTATATTTGATTTGCTACTGCCTGTATAAACCCTGACGCATACACCCAGGCCATCCTTTTCGAAACACGTGTTTGTACGAGCCAGCGCGTTTCATGTGAAGGCGGTCTAAATGCAAATGCAAAATCTGCTGAAACTTCCTGCTCCTCATGCATTATAGATCGCGCTCGAAGCTTCCCACTGCAGACGACAAGCAACTCACTCCAGCAGAAAATAAACCGAGCAGCCAGTCCGGTTCAGGATTACCACCGGCACTGAGCAGTCTCCGAGATTGCAGGCGGCTCGATTCATATTTCATGAAGGAAGTAAAGCCAGGACTTACATTTGCGGCTCATTTCTCCAAATCCGCGAGCGCACGGGGGTCAAGGCTCTGAAAGAGACAACAAACAAAATACTGTGAGATTTCTGCGCTAACATTCTGCCTTGCAAGGAAAACCGAAGAACGAAACAGAGCTGCAAACATCAGATGTAAAAGCAGTGTAAAGAAGAGAGAGACGGAGCTGACCAGGATCTTGAATCGGCCGCGGGTGCCCTCTGGAGAGAGTCGTGGGAATGGCACGTCACAGAACAGTGAAAAGAAGCTTTCACTTTTAGCTTTTGAACAGGCCTGATGGCGGATTATGCGCTCTATGAATGTGGGAAACAAATCTATCGATTACAAAATTTGGGAAATACATATCAGAGCGCTTCATCAGTAGAAGAAGAACCTACCAATGTGAACAGGATTACTCAAAACTGCGTGAATGAAAACAAAATACGACTCCAGGTTTTTGATGAGGGAACGTTATAACATGGTGTAAAGCGAGACGCTGCAGATGAATAGGGAAAAAATAATAATTTGGAGTTATAACGTTTATTTCATTGTGTGTTCCACCCAAATCCAAACTTTGGGTTCATCAGTCCACAGTATATTTTCCAGTAGTGCTGTGGAGCATCCAAGTTCTCTTTCGCAAACCAAAGTTGAATAGTTTGGGAGGAACACACAACCTCATGTGTGGAGGAAAAATGGAACGGCACACCAACATCAAACCCTATCCCCACTGTGAAGTATAGAGCAGGGAAAATCATGGTGTGGGGCTGTTTTATTGCCTGGACAACGTGCCATCATCAATGGAAAAATTAGTAGTTTGTCGAGATATTTTGCAGAAAGACCAGAGACATTCACAACAGTGTGGAATAAGTAAGTGAACCCTTGTATTTAATAGCTGGCTGAATCTCACTGAACTGCTGCAGTTCAGTGAGATTCAGGCGGTGTACTTACTTATTCCACTCTCTCCTGTGAATGTTTACATGTTATGGCCAATAAAAATATGATCAAATGTAAATGTTTGAGTGATATTAGTTAATGAATTTGTATGATTTTAATAAAGATCAGACCACATTTTATGACCAATTTAGGCCGAAATGTGAGAAATTCCAAACAGTTTACTGTTTTACAATTACTTTTTACTCCAACTGTAAGTTACAAAGAATTTTCTCAGAGGGGATTTTGGATCTTGTTTAGTTTCTGAATGAGCTATTTGTAAGTGAAAACATCTATACAAATTTAAATTTGTAAAGTACAAATTAGATATTCAATTATCTCTCTGAAAAAAACCTTCAAAAGAAGCCTGGAAAGTTTGAAGGCTATTAAAGTTGAGATGTAGCTAGAGATGCAGTGACAACATCATTTTGAGAAAACCGGCCCTAAAGTTTTGTAGCGTCTCCCGTCTTTAGCCACTGCTGTCTCCCACAAAGGAAATGACCATGTTTGGATCATCTCGTCATCTCGTCGGCTTTCGCAGTACACGTGGATACAAGATATGTCAACATTTGTGAATGAATAAGCGTGCGGACAAAGGACCGCCTTAACTGAGATGTTAAGTGAAAAAAACAGCAAAAAAAAACTCAACATTGACCACTGTTGGAAACCTGATGTTCGGTTTCTGTAATTGAGGTGTTAGTCATAGAGAACATCAGTTGTAAAATGTCTCGCAGCATTCATGGGGTAGGCCGAGGGGATAATCTGGTTACAGTAATCAGTTTATAGGGCCAGGGCGTCGGTGGAATGAGTGGATATTCACTTCCCGTATCGAAACCTGAAGATTGACAAAGGGAGGATGTGATTTTAACACGTCTCCGTCAGACTCACTCCCACTCAGTTTACACACACAGACCCGACAGCTGTGAGCGAGCACACACAAACACGCAAAACCGGGACTCCAGCAGCTTCTCCACGCACAAAACAGTCAGGTGGAAATAGAGTACTGCTATGACTGACTGCTGCTTCTAGGGAAGGGGAAGGGAAGCCTACTTGTAGCACTTCATAAATGAAATTAGCTAACACTTAAGGTAAGGTTAACCTCTCACGTGGACACACCAATCACATTTTTGGGGTAACCCTAACCATAACTTCATCATCCTTTGAGGTTGTATTGAATGAAGAATGGATTCAATCACAAACTCAACAGCAATAAAACAGAACTCCTCTTCACCGGCCCCAAATCACTCCTCCCCTCTGTCCAGAACTTTACCCTCCTCCTCATCATCTCGTCACAGTTTCACCCCCTCCCCCTCTGTACGCAACCTCGGCATCATAATGGACTCCACCCTCTCATACCAAACACACGTTAACCACATCACTAAAACATCCTTCTTCCACCTCCACAACATTGCCCGCCTCCGCCCCTCCCTTACCCAGTCAACAGCTGAAATCCTCATCCACGCGTTCATCACTTCCCGACTCGACTACTGCAATAGCCTCCTCTATGGACTTCCCACCACTCATCTCCAAAAACTGCAATACATCCAGAACTCTGCTGCCCGCCTCCTCACCCACACCCGGTCCAGAGAACACATCACCCCCGTCCTCCAACAGCTCCACTGGCTCCCCGTTCAATATCGGATTCAGTACAAGCTCCTCCTCCTCACCTACAAGTCCCTCCATAACCTGGCCCCGCCCTACCTCACCGAGCTCCTGCAACAACACCAGCCCAGGCACCAACCGCCTCACCCCTATCACCCGCACTAACCGCCGGACCTTGGGGGACCGAGCCTTTGTCATCGCCGACCCCACCCTCTGGAACTCACTCCCACAGCCCATTAGAAACTCTGACTCACTACCAAACTTCAAATCAGTACTCAAAACCCACCTGTTCAAACTAGCTTTTCCTTAAACCCCTTTTTTGTTTTGTTTATTCCCCATGTAAAGCGTCTTTGAGTGTCCAAAAAAGCGCTATACAAGTTTGATTTATTATTGTTATTATTGTTATTATTATTATATTATTATTATTCAATCCGTCAAACCATCAATCAATCTGTCAATCAATCAATCTGTCAATCCATCAATCCGTCCATCCATCAATCAATCAATCAATCAATCAATCAATCAATCAATCAATCAATCAATCAATCAATCAATCAATCAATCAATCAATCAATCAATCGTTTTGTATAGCCCAATATCCACTCCCATGGACAGACAGGCTATAGATACACATAGGCCAATGGGAGTCCCTCAGCATACGGGCCAAGAGCGCGGAAGAACGTCTTAAGATCTAATTCATTTCCAACTAATTGTCAAGGAAGACGTAACACCACCAATAAAAAAGCTGAAATACAAAAAGCAAATGGCTTCTACAAATGAGTAATGATCGTAACCACAGCTCAAAGTTGCGGTCTGAAGGTTTGGCCATGGCCTTCAGTCTCCTGACCCAAACAGCATGAACGCCCCCACCTCCTGGAGACCTTTCATCACCAGCCAAGGCACCGACCACTGCTCCTCAGCTCCGCAGAGCCCCCTCCCACGCATGTTGAGCGCAGATGTAAACAGTCAGTCATCATGGAGGATTAGCTTCATGTGTTGTAAACTGGAGCTACAGCAGCTCTGAGACAAAGACACACATCAGTCTTTCTGTTACCTCAACACCCAGGATTAAAACCGGTGACAAGAAAACGTATTTCCATGGCGGGATCTGCGCTGGGAATGCGTTTGGGCCTTGATGATGCCCTGATAGCATTCCCTCCAGAGAAAGCTAATATTACAAGCTAAAGGTCCAGTCATGACGTGAAAACGAGAAATGTGCACGAATAAAGTCAATAAAACCACCATCTACACAATGAACCCTTTAACAATGATCACACACCTTTGAAGTTTATTGCTCACATTTAATCTACAGTGGGTCGTAGCCGAGTGGTTTTCTCCTGGAGCTAACAAGCTCTTAGCAGTTAGCCGCTAACAGCTAGCTCAGAACGATTTATTGAAAACAAGCAGCATATTATGCACTAACAACGTCAATAAAGCAGGCAACTACTTGAAGCAGCATTATGATGATCACACAATGAGTAAGGCTTTACACATTTGTGATTTATTGCAGAATTTTCATCAACAATGAGCTGAAGGCGATTGTTACATGCTAACAGGGGTAATCTCGAATAATTGTCCAGCTGCACAGATAATGTCCCTGGGGAGATCCTGGTGTAGACCATGGGGGTATAGTTAAAGATCCATAGGGCATGGCAGTAGCAAAGAGTGACTAGACAACAGGTATTTTTCAGGCAAGAGCTCCTTCGGTGTGGACACAGAGCCTATGAACTCTCAAAGGTTTGTCTCCAAAGTCACTTTCCGAGTCAGAAGCAGGATCAAATCATATCCTGTGTGGCCATTGTTCACAAAGTGATAAAGTGTAGCTCCTTTCCAACATTAAAATTAAAACGCAGCGAAAATTGATCGTAGTTTCAACATGTGAAGGTATGTAGCAGTGTTTAGTTGTGATGATAACACAATACAGCAGTGGTCGGCAAGGTCCGGCCCGGGGGACAACTTTGGCCCGTTGCCAATATTTTTTGTCCCGCCACAGGATTTAAAAAAAAAAAGAAGCCTAACAGAGACTTAATTGTTCTTTATCCGCAAATGTTTTGCCTCTGATCTTTGCTTGTGTTTGGCACAACACCATTCCACTGTTGCATTTTAACTCTAAGCAGCCTAACTTCTAGGTTAAATTGTGGTTTCTTCCGATCCTCATACTTTACCTCATCCTGGCGCTACAGCACTGCTCACACAACTGTGGCGTGCCGGTGTTACACCGAAAACTGCATGACCGCCTAAAATGCACCCCCTCTTAAGGGCTGCCAACTCTCACGCTTTCACCGTGACACACACGCATTTGAGGGCTTTCACACACGCCACACTCCTCATATAATTGTTACAGTAAGAGACAGTCCTAGAAACCTTCCTGTAGTTGTTTCATCTGTGCGCGGTAAGAGGGGGTGCATTTTAAGGCGGTCATGCAGTTTTCGTAACAGTGATGTCGCCGAATATTGTACTCTTTGCAAACGGAGATGACCTCGTTGCAGATGAGGCACAGAGGTTTGGCATTCACATATCCAGGTAGGATGAAACCATATGTTTGTCGCCATTCCTCCCTGTTTTCACTATCCACTTTTCTTTTTTGTCCTTTGGAAAGCGACATGTTTGTGATGCTAACTTTATTTTTTGCTAGTGCTGTGTAACCCGCAAAAATCCGACAGACTCGGGGATAGTATTGTTTCAAACAATATTTTAGTTTTACATAAAAAATATGTATAGTTTGGGGTTATCTAGTATTGAATATCCATGCATGAATAAATCTATTTTTTAACAATGGACCGGCTGGCCCGCCACCTATCGGCATAAAAAAATATTGGCCCGAAGCCAAGCCAACTTGCCGACCCCTGCAATACAGCATGCTGAAGGTGGGCGTGTCGGAAAGGGTCAGGGCTTCTTAAAGAGACAGAGGCCTATTTCAAGACGTTCGCTACAGCCATTTTGCGAGAGCAAATTTATTCAAGGCAGTTATTTTAATTTACTGCATTTACAGACACACATACGTTTGGATCATCATTGTAGTGTGCTATAGACTGGTACTATGTGACTGAAAAAAGCATAATACCCCCTCTTTAAAGCTGTGATAATTGCCATATTTGGGGTCTACGAGGCATTAACTCTGTAGGGCACAAACATTTGCTCTGGCCCTTTTACAATAATGTTATTTTGGGAAATGCCTCATCTACATCCTCATGCCTTTGGGAGATCATTTCATCTTCGCAGCGCTTCATTATTCACATTATTATAATTTTTTTATTTAAGCGAAATTGCCAATTAAATATGTCCGTAAGTAACAGACTCAGCCGAAACCCTCAGCCTGAGTTTTTCTTAAATTTGCTCCACCATTTGGATATTTCCATTGAAAACACCCTATAAACAGCTTAATACTGCATTTATCAGTACGCAGTAACAGTTGTCCTGTTTTTCAACTGTAAAAGGCCCAAACATCTGTCGTATCTAAACGCAGAATAAACTGCTACGTGTGGGAGTGGAGTTCTGCCTCGTCAGTTGTTTTCAGCTCCAACCGAGAATTAAATGCCGACATAAATCAGCCGTTTGTTTACAGCGCTGGAGTTTGAGCGATTTGTTTTTGTTGTGCCTAAAAATAACCCGATCTGACTGTGAATGCGCTGAGGATGTGGGCCGGACTCCTGTCAATGCTGCGTTCACTTCAGTCACATATCATGCATAATTGTGGCCTGATAAAGCTGCTTGGCTCAGCATTGGTATTTCACATTTGATCATTTAAGTCAGGGGCAATCTACCTTTTCAGGCTCGCTATCTACAGCCCAGTGATCCACCTATAGATTTCTATAATGAGCCAAAGAAGTGTTGTTTATTTGTGTAAAAATAAAGTCACATTCAAATGAAATGTATGCAATAACTTACTAACTTAAACCCTCACCCTTCTCTTAAACCTAACCTTAACCTTCACCCTTCTCCTAAACCTAACCTTAACCTTAACCTTCACCCTTCTCCTAAACCTAACCTTAACCTTCACCCTTCTCCTAAACCTAACCTTAACCTTCACCCTTCTCCTAAACCTAACCTTAACCTTCACCCTTCTCCTAAACCTAACCTTAACCCTCGCCCTTCTCCTAAACCTAACCTTAACCTTCACCCTTCTCCTAAACCTAACCTTAACCTTAACCTTCACCCTTCTCCTAAACCTAACCTTAACCCTCGCCACAACTTTTAGCTAACTGCATGCTAACAATACAATGGTGCCATGGTAGACACCATTTGAGGCCAGAACTTCTCAGTCCAGTGATGTAGTTTAAGAAGAAACAGGCGGAAGTGAAGCTACTCCAGATATGTTTCTGACCAGGAAACTAAGTTATAACAATGCCAAAGCTTCTGTAAGTCCCCTTTAGTTGCATTGGTTTTCAGGCTGAGACCGTCTCGAGTTCTCCGATAGTGAGATACTTCTGTACCACAGCTGCCTTAATTCACAAAGCATGATGCCTGTCTCAGGCCCAAAGTAGTCATAATGAGGAGGGCGTGTCCAGCACCGTTTCTTTCAATTGGATAGGATACAATACTTTGGCCCAAGAACCTGTCCAACCACTGTGCTAGGTATTTGTGTCAAATATGTCCCGTTAGCAGCCAATGCAGACCGCTTCTTCAGAATATACCTATTTCGCTGTCTAAAAGAGTCAGGAGCAACAGACAGATTAGAGGAAAGTGCAGTGACCTTTTTGGAATAAATTAAATAAAAGTGAGAATGATCCGTGTTCAGAGAAAGAGAGAGTGAGGCAGACAGCATAAATGTAATGATCTGATATGCAAATTGAAAATATCTCCCTTTTTGTTTCCCGCTGGACCCTTCTCCAGTTCTGATCCAGGGTCATGCTGACATGAACAGAGAAAACGGACCATTAATTGTATGTCACGTTCATAAATCTCAAAATGACAATCATCATTTCAATATTGCCAACATGCCGGCATTGTACAATCGTCAGATTTGGCCGACTGGAGACGGGACGTATGGGATGCATGCAATATCAATCGTGTGTGTCGACAGGTTACCGCCACGACTTGGAATCGCAATGTGGATTCTTACAGCAATTATCAAGAACTTATAAATATGTTTTGTTTAAAATCACTAACTCAACACAATTGTTCCCATCAAATATTGCACAAAATCAGATAACTCGATAATCACATCTGATGATTCAAACTCTAGGTTTCCATCTGTCACCAACTGTTGTACCAAACTCCCTCCCCAACACTGGTTCCCAGCAGTGTTGTTTTTGGCAGCCCTTTTAGTCTTAGTCTTCACACAGACTCTCAGGTCGACCTAAAGTGGCACTTTTGGGTCAATGTGAAGCCAACACAGCACTTTAAACAGCCGCTCTGAGTCCGGCTGAAACAGGTGGGCTCAACGGCCGACCTCGGGCTGAAATGCTCTTGCTTCCACACCTCTTTTTGCGCAAAGAAAGAATGAATATGCACGGCATGAGGACGTTTGAATTATTATCCATCCATCCATCCATCCATCCATCCATCCATCCATCCATCCATCCATCCATCCATCCATTTTCTTCTGCTTTATCCGGGGCCGGGTCGCTGGGGCAGCAGTCTCAGCAGAGATGCCCAGACTTCGCGATCCACGCACATCTGTTCTGGGGGACCCCGAGGCGACACCGAGGCGACACCAGGCCAGCTCAGAGACATAGTCCCACCAGCGTGTCCTGGGCCTTCCACGAGGCCTCCTCCCAATAGGACATGCCTGGAGCACCTCCCGAGGGAGGCGACCAGGAGGCATCCGGAACAGATGCCCGAGCCACCTCAGCTGGCTCCTTGAATTACTATGACAAGGCAAAATGGATCAACTTTATATCAACAAGGTAGACTATGTGTCTCTTCTGCCTGTCTTTTTCCTTCCTGAAGAGCTTTCCTCTTCATCAGCCGATGAAGGTAATTTCTCTTCGGTTCGCATATCAGCCTCACTGTATTTAATCACGAGAGAGAAGAGTGACCATGGCGTAACATCCGGGAAGTGCACACTTGAGTGTGTGTTGGAGCATTGACAGATTGATGCTCGTTGTCGTGGGAATAAGTTCAGCGAACAGCTGTTAATCAGCACATGAAGAGGAAAGCTTTACTGCAGCAGGAAGGGAAAGACGGGCAGAAGAGAAGCGTACCTTGATGATTTAGAGTGGATCCATTTTGCCTCGTCAGAGCATTAATCCAAACATCCTCATGCAGCACGTAGTCATTCTTTCTTCGCGCAAAAAAGAGGCATCAAAACGAGAGCAGTTCGGCCTTAGGTCGGCCGCATTCACACCACACCCGCTCCAACCCAGAGAGCGATTAAAGCCGCTCCGAGAGACACCTGTTTCAGCCGGACTCGGAGCGGCTGTTTAGACCGACGTAAAGTGCTGAACATGACTTTTCCAGACATAGGCTGCTCTCCTCGTCCTCTGATCATCACTTCAAGTTTTTTTTATCAACAGCGCCATCTGCACAGTCGTTCATCAACATGCTTTCTGTGTTCATACGCGACAGTATTTAAAACTGTCCTGAGAAAAGATAAAGTCCCTGAGACATAACTGTCAGACGCGCTCAGACCATAGAGCTGTCGGCGTAGATTGTAGTGGGCAAGTAAGCCCTCGTGTTGCCATGCCATTAGTCCGACGTCTCATTAGTCCGAAAATGTGCCATTGAGCAGAGGTGCCATTAGTCCGACATCTCTAACCCAGTTGTGGATTAGAGAGACATACACAACCACTGGCCCTAACCTTAAGGTCTGTGGACTCTTGCCTGAACCTCATTTTATTTTTCAACCCCTACTCAATGGGACATTTTCGGACTAATGAGACGTCGGACTAATGGGCCGACCCCGCCCTGGTGAGCAGATGGCGCTGCCCTGTGTTACGTTTACCGGGTGTGTTCTCCCACTCCGTGCACAAGTACTGGTTGCGAACGGTTTGACGAACAACTTGCTCCCATTTTCGTCTCGTCTCATTAACATAACCTCATAAACATCATATTTTAGTCCCCAAAGAGCTAATTTTAGCTTGTCATCGTTTCGGTATCATCTTAAACAACACTGTAACCCAGCCTCAAGTCTGGAGTGTTGTGTTCAAGCTGCAATCCAAAATAAAAACTGTGAACTTTTCTTTGAAAATATTATTGAAACACTGTTCAGTTTGACCCCTCCTGGAACCGCCACCTTAACGTGGTGGAGGGGTTTGAGCACCCGTATGATCCTGGAGCTCTGTTGTTGGGGCCTTGGTGCCCCTGGTAGGGTCTCCCATGACAAACAGGTCCTAGGTGACGGGTCAGACAAAGAGCGTTCAGAAGCCCCTTATGAGAGACCAACAGGCCCGGTTAGAACCATGAGGCCGTCCTTCTGTGGACCCACCACCTGCAGGAGGAGCCATAGGGGCTGGTGCAGCTCCAACAGCTGCCCCCACGACCCGGCAATGGACAAGTGGAAGAAAATGGATGGATGGATGGATGTTCAGTTTGACCTTTTGTAATCTTGCTTCCAGACCAAATCATTAACACATTTTGGATTGGTTTAATGGCTGTGTAACTTCCAGAGGCGATTTAGACTCTCAGTTTAATCACATCTAATAAAACATATCAAACTGCAAAGTGTTTACATGATTTTCATAATCTGAC
Organism: Neogobius melanostomus; assembly: GCA_007210695.1. Lineage (NCBI taxonomy): Eukaryota > Metazoa > Chordata > Actinopteri > Gobiiformes > Gobiidae > Neogobius > Neogobius melanostomus. The sequence goes on from VHKM01000089.1 coordinate 925,828, forward strand.
AACTCCAGGCATTAGATTCCTGGTGCAAATTATTGTTCGTGCCCGAACTATAGCACAAACACCACTCTCTGAAGTGTTTCTTCAAAGCCAGTCTGCACTCTCCTCAGAGCTTTGGCTGACAGCGGCTCAGGGCTCCTCGGTGTTTGAGGATTCTGAAGTGGGTGTGAGCAAAGAGACGGCAGTCTGGACACTACACAGGACTATTAACCGCAGGTGGAGGAGGTAATAAGTTCAAACTAGCCGAGAGAGATGGAAAAACAAAGATGGCGTCCGCAGTTTGACTTTATTATTTTGAGCTTCCTTCCCCAACGTTCAATAAAAGCGCACTCCCGGTTTTATGAAAGGCATACTGTACATTATTAAGAGACTGCTGGACACCTGAGTGCTTGGAGAGTTCAGGATCCACCGGAAAAAATATAAGCAAAGGCCGCCGTGTTTGCATTTATCAAAAGAATATTATAAAGTAAAGCGGCATGGACAACTTTTAAAAGAATCGTAGACAAAAGTGATGTGTGTCTCCTATCATGTTACATTTAAAAGGCCTGGCTTTGTTGTGCTTTAGTCCTGATTCAGTCAATAGTTTTGACACCGAGGATAAAGATTTCAATGGATTTAGTAATTTGGAGTGAGATGGAGAGTTTGGTATGTTCTTTATGCTATAGTTATCTGAACTGTTTATGTGACTTAACATACCAGACACCTGTTTAGTTCATTGTTTATGCTTCATGTAGCTAACCATCAATGTGTTACGCTAGCATACCGTACGCCTATTCAGCCGGTTGTTTTTCTTCATTAGGCATTTTCTGGCTGGTGCGTCTTATACTCCGGAGCGACTTAGAGTCCGGAAAATACGGTACTGATTTTGAGTAGATGATACTGGTATTTAGTAGGACTATCATTTTCTATAATTTAGCCATATCAAGCCTAGGATTAAACCACATGTAAACCAGGAGTCAAGACTAAAACTAATTCATTATCTGCGACTCATCCTCATCCCATCTGAAACAGATGATGGTTGTGACCACCTGCAGCGTGTGGACCGTCATGATCATTTACTGTATCCATTGTTGCTCATGTGTTGGTGCATGTGTTCATTTCATTCCACGTCGCTGTGCTGCAGTTTACCCTCATTTAGCATGGATTTTAATTTCATTCTGAAGCTTACTTTTGCTCAATGTGCCGATCAAACCCTTGTTAGATTGTTGCGTTGGCTGTAAATACAAATGAGGCCATTTAGGAGCATGGTGCAGTTTTGAAACGAGCGGTTTCATATGCGCACCATGGGCTTTATGCTCAGTGAACAGACGACACAAAAACAGATTCTCTGAGAATTGGGCTGCGGCAGAAGCTCCTCCCGAAGCGCGACGTGTGAATGAAACAACTCAAGCGAGAGATGGCAACATGTTCAAGATGCGTGTGCAGTTTGTCACTGTAATGGCTGTAGGAAGCACTCTTACACTCGGTTACAAAAGGCTCTACAACTACAATTACTGTAGGTCCATCACCTTGAGCTGTAGATGAGACACAAGTGACAGAAAGAGAGTACCTTTAACCTCATTTTTAGGCTGATTTAGCAATAGGACTTGGCAACATTAGGAGTGGGGTTCATTCTGCTTTCTGATTGGTTTATTGCCCTGAGAAACCAAAAGAGACCTAAACCTAAACAACAAATGTTTTTGTGATTGTGAATAAATCAAGGTTGATGGTACTTCATTGTCAGTCCCTCCAGGATTTCGTGGGCATTTTTTGTGATTGCTGTGGTCTAAAATGTCTGATTTTGCATAAAGTTGCGATGAAAAGTTGCGATTTTGTTCTGCTTAAAACAATACATTTACATCGAAATCAAACCTTTCTTTGCATTTCACATCAGTTTTAACGAAAGAGCCCTAGGGGAAGAAGAAGACGTAAAATAGGCATTGTTTTAAAACGTTTCAACAGAGCACATCACATGAAGCAAAAGCACATTGATTTTTTTAAAGTGAAAAAACGGAATAATTTCATCCTCCATGGAACACAGGAGAGCAGCTGGGCCGTTATCTTCCCTGTGCAATGTCAACATCCCACACCAAGGCCAAGCCACGGGTGAAAGGACTGACAGGACTGACGGCGGGCTCATACACCAACATAAACATTTCAAGGATTTCTGCGGAGAAGCCTCAAACTGCACAACACTCCACATCATACCGCCCTCCCTCTGAGTCCGCCTCCCTACTGTCCCCCACCACCCCTTTCTTTTGTACTGAAGAAAAAATTCCAGCGTGTTTTCCGCACGTAATGTGTATTATCCAACTGTGTATATTTGTGTATGTATGTACTTGCTTTATTGCTTCTTGTAACTTCTAATTTCAGCAAATAAGGGGCGCCATTTAACGGCTGCCCTGGCATGTTTGGCGCGTCTGCACAAACATGCCGAGTAAAATTCCTAGCTGTGAACTTGTTCATAACAATGGCAATAAAACCTATTCTGATTCTGATTCTGAAACAGGCACCTGTCGCTGTGAGCCACACAACTGAGAAAACATAGCTGTCACAAAGCAAGGCACTGAGGAACAGAGCAGATGACGAGTGTCTGTCTGTTTATTCCACTCATTAACAGTGGCTACGTTTACATGGAGACCAAAAATCTGATCATAGTCTAAATTCGGGAGTTCCCAGATTATTGAAGAGATATGTGAACAGCATAATCTGATATACACTATCTGATATTCATATAATTTGATTTCTTCCTGATCTTGATACATGTGCATAAACTAAGCAGGAAAATACAGCAAAAAGGCCAAAATCTGGTTAAAAAAAAAGACAAAGTTTAAAAGATATGAAAAAAATTATGAAAAAAAAGAAAAATAAATAACCAGAAAAGTTATCCATGAAATAAATCTCAATTTAGCTTGTTTAGTTTATTAGTTTATTTGAGCAGTTAAAATTCTGCTCAAAAGGAGTGGGCTGAAGCAAAGCTTATAAGCGCCCACCCCCGACATCATTGAAATAAAAACAATTGATCAAATCACACAAGTACAGGGAGCATGTTACAAGGTACAAGACACAAGTCTTGAGCAGGAACACAGCACACACACACACACAACGTACCCCTCCCTGACCCAACTTTACCTTTTATATATACATTATCAATCCTACATTAAGCAACATCATATTTTGTTTTTTTTTGTTTTGTTTTTTAATTTGCCCCACCGGCAAAGAGAACCTACAACCCACCAGAGCGGCCATTTCAACCCGGCCCACACCCACAAAGCACCTCTAGAATTGTTTGTACAAATATAAATTAACAGAGTTTAACGGAACGGAAAGGAAAAGAAACACAACTGAAAGGAAAGGAAACACAACCACAACAACTGTCTCATTTCATGTACGCTATGACTAATACAAAGCAAGTGAAAAAGGCGATCATTAAGTTATTTATACACATACATGCACACACACACACCTACATACATACATATACACATATATATATAGTATATACATACATACACATATCCCTTTTTTTTTTTTTTTTTTTTTTTTTTTTACAGAGAAGGTTCACAGTTAACAACTTCCAAAAGGCACTAGTTCTGAGTTCAAAAGGCACATTAATATACATATTATATCATCCATGATCTTGCAACTTCCCAGTTGTCATTTCCATCATAGATTTTTTTTTTTTTTTGTATTCAATGGATTATGTAATATGTAAGCCCTACATACTGTAGTGCATTAAGAAGCCAGGGTGTAGAGCGGGTCCATTGAAAGGGTAGTAACTCCCCATCAACAAACCCCCACCCAGCTGCCCTAACTGGCTGTATTTGTAGATGATGTTCCTATGCTTAGTGGTGCGTTAAAAGACGAGGTTTATGAGCCCGCTGGGAGGATCCCTCTCAACAGATCCATAACTCGCTTATCCTAATTCTCAATTTGTAATTCAGAGCAACAGAATGACAACCGTTCAGAGCAACAACACTGTTTTAGTTAATAGAATGCAAATGCAATTTAATTCTACAACTCCCCTTGTGGCAACGTGAATCTTCTTCTCTGTACTTTTCAAAAGTCTTTTGTTTGTATTTATATTTGAACAGGTTGATATTTGGACTTGGGGGCGACAGTGGCGCAGATGGTAGAGCGGGTCGTCTCATGATCGGAAGGTCGTGGGTTCGAATCCCGCCTCCGGAAGGTGCACATTGTCGTTGTGTCCTTGGGCAAGGCACTTCACCCACATTGCCTCCAGTGTCTGCCTACACTGGTAGCCCCCTAGGAGAGACCAACAGGCCCGGTTTGAACCGAGAGGCCGTCCTTCCGTGGACCCACCACCTGCAGAAGGAGCCATGGGGGCTGGTGCTATGTGACTTGGGCAGCTCGGCGGCTGCCCCCACGACCCGGCAACGGACAAGTGGAAGAAAATGGATGGATGGATGGATATTTGGACTTCGTTTCAACTCCATTTCCAGTTTATTCCACAATTGTACACCATTAACTGTCGGGCTAAAACTTTTCAAAGTTGAGCTATGTTTCTGAGTCCTAAAGTTTAATTCGTCACGTAATTCATAATGACCAGTACGTTCTTGGAACCTTCTTTGTATTTGGCCCGGTAACAGTTTGTACCTTGCTTTGTATAACATCTGTACAGTTTGGAACTCAACAATGTCACAAAACTTCATAATCTTGATTTTAAAAATAATGAGTTTGTGTGGTCCAAGAACCCAACTTTATGAATTACTCGGATAGCTCTTTTTTGCAACAATACTATTGGTTTAATGTGTTTTTATAAGTACTACCCCAAACCACAGTGCAGTAATTTAAATAGGGCAAATCAGAGAACAGTATAAGATATGTAGAGCTTTGATGTTTAAAATGTGCTTTGCTTTTGCTATTACTGAAATGCTTCTAGAAATTTTCGTAGATATATATTTAATATGAGCTTTCCAAGTAATTCTGTCATCTATAATAACACCAAGGAATTTGATTTCATGCACCCGCTCTATAACAACACCCTCTATCTGAATTGCTTCCTGAGCATTGGAATTACGATTGCCGAATATCATCATTTTGCTTTTACTCAGATTTAGAGATAATTTATTTGTTTGAACCACTTATTGACATTTTTGAGTTCCAAGTTAACAATCCGACACAGTTGCTGTAAGTTGTCACCTGATGCAAAAATATTTGTATCATCTGCAAACAAGATGAATTTAAGTATTTGAGAAGTTTTACAAATGTCGTTAATGTACATATTAAACAATTTTGGGCCCAGAATGGAACCTTGAGGTAAACCACACACAATTTCTTGACAACGCGACTGATAATCACCTATTTTCACACATTGTTTTCTATTTTTTAAATAACTGGTAACCCACTGTAGAGCTACCCCCCTAATCCCATAATGTTCTAGTTTATTAATTAATATGTCATAGTTTATTGTATCAAACGCTTTACTCAGGTCAATAAATAACCCTATTGCATATTTCTTCTTGTCTACAGAATTTGTTACTTCATCGATTATATCAAAGAGCGCATGTAAAGTTGAGTGATTATTCCTAAAACCAAACTGATTTTCAGAGAGTAATTTATTACTTTCAATAAAGCTGTCAAGTCTAGAGTTATAAACCTTCTCTAAGATTTTTGAGAATTGCGGTAAAAGGGAAACAGGCCTGTAGTTTGTAAAGAGATGTTTATCTCCTGCCTTGAACAGAGGAATCACTTTAGCTACTTTCATACTTTCAGGAAATTGTCCAGTTTGCAGCGATAGGTTACAGATGTATGTTAACGGCTTAGAGATACTTTCAATAACACTTTTTAAAGTTTTCATATCCAGGTCATAATAATCTGTCGAGGTTTTATTTTTACACCCTTTAACAATGTCCAGTATTTCCTTTTCCTCCACAGGTTTGAGGAACATGGACAGAGGATGTGTGTCTATCAGTTCACAATTATAGTTCTCAATGTTTGTAATTTTTGCAGCAAGATTGGGTCCAACATCTACAAAGAATTTATTAAATGTTTCGACTACTTCATTCATATTATTTAAAGTATTATCCTCATCTTTGAAATATTGTGGATAATTAATCGTTCTTGGTTATTTCTAATTAAACTATTTAAGATATTCCATAAACCTTTAATATTATTCTTATTGCTATCTAACAACTTATTATAATAATCCTGTTTACATTTTCTAATGATACCTGTCAGTTTATTTTTATATTCTTATATTTATCCTCCGCTTCTTTTGTTCTATTATTTATAAATTTTTGTAAAGTGAATTTTTTTCTTGCATGCATTAGTAATCCCTTAGACATCCATGTTTTATCTTTACACTTTCTGTTATTACTGTATTTTTTCGTTGGACAATTTTTATCATAAACCTTTTGGAATACTTGCACAAACTCATCATAAGCTTTATTAGTGTCAATCTCTCTGTATATATTACTCCAATCTTGCATCAATAGTTCCTTATTAAGTGCATCGATAGTTTTCTCTGTTTTTACCCTTCTAAACCAGTGCATGGTTTCCTCTTTATTTTTTTGATCTTCATTTTTGTATGTTACAAAAACTGGCAGGTGGTCACTGATGTCATTAATCATTAATCCGCTGATTATATCAGCTTCTATTTCATTTGAAAAAATGTTGTCAATTAGAGTCGCACTATGGGTTGTAAATCTGCTTGGTTTGGTTATTAGAGGATACAAACCTATGCTGAATAAGGTATTTATAAATTCGTCCGTCTTTTTGTGTTTATTTGGGTTTAACAGGTCGATATTAAAATCTCCCCCCACAAACATGACTTTCTGATTTGAGCTTGAAAAGTGCTCCTCCATCCAATTAGAAAACAACTCTATGTCGGAGCCAGGAGTCCTATAAATACAACTTACAATAATATTTTTCTTTTTTTCCCTTGCAATTTCTACAGTAAGGCATTCAAGTACATCATCCACTGCCATAGACTTATTTTCGATTACTTTATAACTATAGTTTGAGTCTACAAACATAGCTACGCCCCCACCATGCTTGTTTCGTCTGTTCATACTTGTAAACTCATAACCTTCGATACTAAAGTCCATTTCTCTGTTATTATGAATCCATGTTTCTGTTATTAAAATTACATTAAATGGCTTTGAAAACTGTTTTAGATAGCTCTTGATGTGGTCAATGTTAGCATATAAGCTTCGACTGTTGAAGTGGATTACAGAAAAAGCATTAACGTTCTTGAATTTGCAATTATAAAGGTCCTCTGTGTAATACTGACAGTCATTGACAGATGTTGTAAGAAGTTATGTTCAGGGTCGATGTCGCTCTCGGTGTTCTGTAAATCATATTGAGCAAATTTAAAATCCAGGTCGATTGTTTCCGTAATTGTCCTTCTTGAGAGATCTAAATCTAAGTTTCCAATAGTACTGTGTGTGTCAGAATGAAAATGAGATTTACTTGTCTCTGATGACGTCATCTCTATGTGACAGTGATTACCTGGTGGGAAGTGCCTTAAGGTTTGGGATGTGAGGTCGCTCTGATGACGTCCTCAGTTGCGACCGTGTTACTTCAGTCAGTGCAGCAGCATGTTCGGCGCCTCCTCCGGTAAGCTGGTGCTGCTTTTGGGAGTGGATGATGTAGGCACAGTATTCCACTTGCATCTCTTCGCTCCCTCGGAGGATGTGACACCAAACGATCATACACGAGATATGCAATATTCCTTTTTCCCGGGCTTCTTTCAATTTAGGCCACAACTCCCTCCTTTTCGCCTAACCGCCTCAGAAAAATCCTCCTGAATAAACACTCCTGGTGCAGTTTTTTTGAGCTCCTTGCGATTCTCCAAACCAGCTCTCTATCCTTGAATTTAGAGAACTTGGCAATGATGGGACGGGGGCGACTCCTGCCTTCCCCATCATTCATCTTTCCCAAACGATGAGCACGTTCAATGTTGATAGATCCTGCATCCAGTTTTAGTTTATCTGATATAACTTTTTGATTTGAATCTCTGTGTCCTCCCATTTCTCAGGGTAGTTTCACAAATCCCATCAAAAATGATAGTCTTCTAGACTGATTCTCCAAATACTCAGCTTTAGATTCCAGAGAGACGAGGCCATCACAGATTGTGCGCATCCCTGTCTCCAAGATGTTAAAATCAGTAGTGGTCTTTGAGGTTTTGGATTTAATTTCATCCACATCTCGTTGGGTGTATTGGATACACCCAACGAGCTTGTAGAGTAAGTGTGCTGCTGACAGAGTGGTTAAGGCGCTGCACATATGCAGAACATCTCCATAATGAGTTCGAGTCCCAGCTCTGATTATTTCCTAAATTGTGACCAGTTGCTAGCCTGGCTAACGCCAGACTGCTGTGTGCGCTCGAATCTTTTCGAACTTCACAACAGCCTGGGACCATGGCCGACATTTTCCATGGATTTGGGTACCAATCACAGAACGAGGAGGGACGGTAAGACGATGACGCGCTATTTGACATACGGAAGCTTGTAGTTGTTTAGGGATAAAAAAATTTTTTTTTTTTATTTACGGATCCAACATGACAGCAGCAGACGCGATGCCATCTTCGATCAAGCTTTAGAACGTGTTCTAAATAGTTTAGCTCAAAGTTTACATCAGGTACGTCATACGTCATCTGATACCATGATACGATTGGCTATGACTACGTGCAGACGCATGAGAGACATTCGTAGCGCCCAATAAACGGCTATGGACAATCGTAAACCACACCTCTCCTACGAGAAAATGAATTGGTGGTCCCCAGACTAAATATCACTTGTGATTTTAGTCTGGCGTTAGCCAGGCTAACCAGTTGCAAGAACGAGGGACACAAGTCAGCTGACTCATTTTCTCCCAAATGGACAAATAAGGGTATTTTTTGAAAATTGGTGTTTTTCGCTTTTTTGCAGATTCTGTTAGTTGTGATCACGAAGAAGCCTCTCTATGTTTGAGAACCCAGTTTTGGCATATTTAAAAGCGTACAATTTTAGGTATAAATCTCCTTGTTTTTCCTTCAGATTCTGGGGGCGGTGTGTATTTGCATACCGTAAGTGGCTCCAGAGCCCTGCGTGGCTACTTGTTATGCATGCTCTATCTGAACGAGGCCGCCTTAAAACCTCACAAAGAAGAAAGAAGTGGATTTATTAATCACGGATATTTGGCGCCGCTTCCTCATGAAGAGCCCTGATAACAAAGCAGCGACAGCGGGATAGAGACGCTTTGCTCCCCAGACAGGAGAACACTTTCCTGGCCGCAGCTTCAGTGCTAAAAAAGCATCCCGCTAAGCACCAAACTGTAGGTTTAGTATCTTTTTATCATGGGGAATTTTGCGTTTGAGTTTATCTCTGATGTCTCGCTCTGTCAACAAAACATCTTCCACGTTAGAATACGCTCGTCTCCTGTTTCCTTTCGTTGGTTGAGGAGGCACCACTGCTTTGGTTTGCGTTGTTGACACATCCTTTAGCGAACAAATGCCACGTAAAAAAAATCAGTTTATATGAGTGAGTGAACTCAAGGCCTGAGGACTGAAACCCCACACACATGACATGACAGGGGGAGCTTTACAGCGGTATGGCTTTTCTAAATGAGATGTAAATGAGCCCTATGACATATTTTGGGTTCCTACATTCAAATTGCCACATTGTCTCCAAATATGATCAGATTTCCATGTGTTACACATTGTTGGAAACCTTGGAGCCAACACTTTCATAATCTATGTCCAATTCAAATTGCACCAAAACCGAGTTGTGTCCCCCATTCTCATGATCGGTCACAATTGTCTCCCCATTCCCCTCACCCACACATTTTTATTAGAAGTTAAAGCACAGTTTGTGTTTTAATTCATTTTATTACTTCAGAAAACAAACAGTGAACCAGATTTGAACCCTAGACCTTTGAGCCACTAAACTGTATCCACTACAAAGCAGTTTGGACTCCAAGTCCAAATATGGAGGTCAGTCATTCTCCACCTGGATCTGCAGCTGGGCCTGACTGAAGAGAGGGGCGGAGACAATTCATGTGCTCTGAAAATCCAAATCTGCAACTGGCACATGTAGAACCCGGAGTTTTGGATTCTCCCGTTTCTGAAGAGAATGTAAACGCGTCAGAACCGATTAGTGGGTTATCTGATTTCTCCAGTCATCAGACTTTTAGACCACGTAAACATTGCGACTTCTACAGTTTTCTGCATCTTAAAAGCAACCTAACATGAACGCAGCGTTTATCTGTCAGATTAAAGCGTATCGCCAAATAAGGATCCAGTAACAGAGAAATGAGACTGAAACAGAGGGTGAGCACATCACTGCAAAGTCAGACCGAGGCAAGTGAGAGGAGGACGGGGAGCAGATGCAACCGTCCTTGAATCAGTCTGAATGACTTATGCGCAAAGTGAAATGGATTTCTACTGATTAGAAACTCACTTTATGTGCCGGGAAGTTGTGGAGTTAAGGAATAGGTATTGTAAACGTAGGTTGTCAGTATTGTAATCGTAAAGAGAAAACTGTAAATGTAACTCTAAACTCCACAAACGAAAAAAGTATCATAAATAGAAGAAAACATTATAAACATAAAACTTTCATTTACGCTTCTTCTTTTCATTCTTCATTTCACAAGTTAGGTTTGCAATTCACAAGCTACGGTTACGATACATTTTTTTCGGACCCTTTTTTAATGGGGGCGGGCTCAACGCTCATTGGCTGGAATAACAGGATGTGATGTCATCACTATAAACTGAAATCAAACACACACTAGACTCTCTCCGACAAAAAGGCAATAATCCCGGGAGTTTTGTTCATTCATGTGAAATCCATCTTTATAGTTATAGTAAAAGTACTTCTATATTATCCCCAAATATTAGCGAATTTACAGTAGAAATACTTCTACCTTACTCACTAAAATTCAGGAATAATGTATTTCTGCGATAAAGACCGACTAAACTCAAAGGACAGTGGAACATTTATGGATAAATATGACTCAAATACATTTTATGAAACATGGATTTCACATGAATGAACAAAACTCCCGGGATTATTGCCTTTTGTCTGAGAGAGTATGTAGTGTGCGTTTGATTTCAGTTTATAGTGATGACATCACATCCTGTCCCTCCAGCCAATGAGCGTTGAGCCCGCCCCCATTAAAAAAAGGGTCAGAAAAAAATGTATCGTAACCGTAGCTTGTGAAATGAAGCATGAAAAGAAGAAGCGTAAATGAAAGTTTTACGTTTACAATTTTGTCTTCTATTTATGATACTTTTTCGTTTATGGAGTTTAGAGTTACATTTACAGTTTTCTCTTTACGATTAAAATACTGACAACATACATTTGCAATACCTCTTTTATGTTTACGTTAAAGCAGACCCTAATTTGACGCCATACAATCGCGAAATCCTGGAGGGTCTGATCCGTCATTCTAACATGTCAAAAACACGAGAGAACAACATTTTGTTCTGTTGTGTTTGTGACCTACTTGGAATCCTCATGACAATCAGTAAAACCAATAGTTGATTTGAAGCTCATGTGGAAACCGACCTCATAGACCCGACCTATGTGTTCATACGTCGGTTCGACCCGTCTCCGTGTCCATGCAGCCTCCTCTTCCCTAAATTGGGGCTTTAAAGGGGGGGTATTATGTAAAATGGACTTTTTCAAGCTTTATATCATGTTATTATGTCATTCCCTCATTAAACACATGCCTGGAGTGTTGCCTTGGCTCATTCACATATTTTGAGTAATCAGTAAAAACTTAGACGGCAGCCATTTAGGTGTAGCTATGCCTCAGGCCTCCTAGGAACGCCTCCACCTCCTGGAGACGCCTCTGGACCTTTCGTCACCAGCCAAGCCACCAACCACTGCTCCTCAGCTCAGCAGAGCCCCCTCCCCGCACAGTGTTGTTGTTTAGATGCCACAGCAGTGTGCTGAAGGGGGCGTGTCGGAAAGCTTCTTAAAGAGACAGAGGCCTATTTCAAGACGTTCAGTACAGCCATTTTGAGAGAGCAATTTATTCAAGGCAGTTATTTTAATTTACTGCATATACAGACCAACAGAAGGTTACGTCATCATTGTAGTATGCTATAGACTGGTGCTATGTGATTGAAAAAAGCATAATACCCCTCTTTAAACATCTAGCCCGACCCATCCCAGATCTAACAATTACCGGGACGTGTGGCACCACCCCCGACTGGACCCGCACCCTCTCGCTCTTGATCTGGGGGTGTGATTGACAGAATCAGCACAACCTAGAGCTTAATGTGTTACATGTAGGTCGTACCGGACGGGCACCGAGAGTCTCCTAATCTCGTCGTCCTTTTAACAACTCCTCTATCAACTTTCATTCAGCACGTACAACCTTTCTACGCTCCAAACGTCTGCTTTTAGCCCGCCGTCAGTTAAGCCCTGTCCTGAACAAGAGAGAACATCTCCATTTGTAATGAAATAATAGCCCTCCTTTTTAACACTACAGTTTAGCCAGCTTTGATACCAAACCCTGATTGGTACCATTGTGCTACTCCCAGGCTTTCTTTTGTCATTTTGAAGTGTCATTTTGTCTCGTACTCCTCTCTCGGCTGGTTACATCACTGATCTCTTCATTATAATAACGGTGTGAATATTACTCCAGCGCTTCACTTTAACAACACTTTAACGTTCACAGCTCGTCGTTTCTTCTGAAAATGTCCCGCAGAAGCTCACAAATATCACGGGGGAGTCTGGAGTGTGAGCCGCAGGGATTCGATTGTGATAACTACAGTGTGGCGAGTCAGAAAAGACAGGGAACACGGCACGGACTAAAAGAAACAAAAAAGTGCCATAGAAGGAGAAGTCGCTTCTGCTAAATTGCGAGTATTACTTAGAAACAGAACATGCAGTTTGGCGAGGACTTAACTACACGTGCCAAAAGCAACTTAAAAGCCGAGCTCCAAAGACTTGTATTGTTTCTAATAATACAGAGAAGAGTGACATCTTTTTAACCACACTGGTTTTTGTTTGACACTTATTTATTGAAGAGGAAGAGTTTGGACACAACTATCAGTTTTAATGTTTGCTGCTTCTTTCATTGTTGTAAACCAAAAACAAAATCAGGTATTGGGCCTTTTAAGTTTAAACCTCTAAAGTCAAAACTTAAAACTCAACTAAACACCAGTGCCCTGTCTCACTCCGCCCACAAGAACATTTAGAACATTGTGTCTAGAAGGGGCGTTGCTCGGCGGATCAGGGGACGGGCAGGGGGCTTTGAGTCTCGGATGCTAACTGATCGGCCATGGCCAGTTGTAGATGAAATGTGAGCAATAAACTACTGAATCAAGCCCAGCCCAGCCTGCTTCATGTAGGTGCCAGCTTTATTGATGTTATTAGTGCATAATACTCCTTTCAAAGGATCGATCCGAGCTAAGGCTAGCAGCTTGGTTGGCTGCTAGCGGATGCTAACCATGCTACGATCGGCTATGGCCAATTGTCTGAAACGTCTGCAATAAACAACAAAATCAACAAGCCCAGCTCAATGTGTGATCATTTTAAACACTTACTTTATGTAGATGGTGGTTTTATTGTCTTTATTCATGCATATTTCTCGTTTTCACAGGATCGATCGAACTTTAGCTCGTAGCATTAGCTTTCTCCGAATGGGAATGCTCCTTGCATCATCAAGGCTAGAACACATCCAACTCCGTACGGAGGCTTGTGTGAGACTTGGCTGCTTTTATAGCCCACAACGGCAGAGCGACTGACGTCACATGTGTGACGACACACAGCACACGCCAGAGCAAACGGAAAGGACAGGCACGAATGTAGAGACATCTATTTATGCAGTTTATAAGCTATAAAAAAGTTGATTTGGTGTTTAGTTTTCCTTTAAAGGTCCTATATCATGCAAAATCCACTTTTTGAGCTTTTAGCCATGTTGTTATGCTATTTCCTTATCAAAAACACCCCCAGAGCGGTTTTTGGCTTCATTCACGCAGTTCTAAGTAATCCTCCTGAATCCTGCTCTCTGAGCAGCTGTTCTGCCCTCTACTGGTAAACGACTGAGCTGTTCAGTTGTGTCGTCACAAAGGAACGGAAGTGCTCTACGTCTGTAATGTAATGCCTTACGGCCTGATTTTTATGTATAAAACAGCTTTTTTATTTTTATATTTTTTTTTGAAAAAAACAAAAACAAAAACAAACAAAAAAACAGCAACTCTCCGACGCATCTGTGCTGTCCCACGACGCTAATCAAGCGCACCCACGGCTGGAGGAGCCATGGATCCGAGCAGAAGTGTTGTTTTTGAAGACTGAGCTCTTTCTAACCTACTCTGGACACCGCCTGTTCTTTTTTCTTACCGACCGATAATGCCACGGATGCGCGTTTGGCTACGAGAGGAACAGGACTATTCAACCTTCCTAAAGAAGAGTGCACTCGCCAGAAGTTGGAATTTCTTTCCGGGATTAAGCTAGCTACTATACCAACCAACCTGATGGATGCTTGGTGAACCTTGGCCAGAATCAAAGTGGATTCACTTTTATAACCAACGCGATCTCATGGGAGTCCAGACTGAGCGGTGAGTCAATCAAAACGCGTGTTAGCGTGTGTGTTAGCGTGTGTGTTAGCCATTTATGAAACTGTGTTGCACATGTCAACTCCTTATAACTGCATTATGTGAAGTAACTTAACTTTTTGCAGCGATATTTATATTTATAATACTGCAAATGTGGAATGAGCGGAGAGAGGGGCGGAGTTAACTGAATCGAAGCGTCTTGTCTTCCCGGGTAGGGAAAATACCCCCCAAAAATACTTATATTTCTCTCAAAAATGAGTACTCCATAGTGACAGAGGTACAATATATCATATATATGCCTATACTTTACTTTGGAATGGCTAAAATAGCATGATACAGGTCCTTTAAAAAAAAGAAAATAATAAATAAATTGTTTGATAAAAATACTCATCCTGTGATCTTTTTAGTCCATGTATTCAAAGGCCAAAAAATGGCTTTATGAACCATCGTACATAAGTTCTGAACAAAAGTTAAATGGCTCTTCAACAGTGTTGGGAATAACAGGGTTTATAAATAACGGAGTTAGATCTCCCAGTAACGAGTAATCAAATCATTTACTGTTTCCTCCGCGAGAAGGGCGTTCCCGTTCTGTCTAAAGCTGGGACAGACGTGAGGTGCAGAAGCTGCAGCGTGTTTGTGGAGTTTATAGAAGTCTGCAGCGATGTCAGAGCTTTGAGCGCAGAGATGTTTATTTTTGCACTTCATCTAGTTTACACAGGCAACTGTGGCGCTGACATTAGCCTGGATATGTTCTGATATCATTGTATGTTTAGTAAATGTGTTGTTTGCCCATCGTCTGCTGCTTAAAGATGTCAGATCAGTGCGTTCTTGTAGCTGTAACTGTTGCCTCTGAGTTCGCCGTTGTGTTGGTGGCTGAGTCTGGATCAGAGACTGAAAACTGTAAAAGTAAACGCTGGTTCTGAAGCTTTGCTGATTATGTGGCTGAAACAGGCTTATGTTTGTTTGTTTGTTTGTTTGTTTGTTTGTATACTTGCTCTAACATGCCGAATGAGGCAAGGTATGGCACAAGCACAAGACAACCTAATGCGCCTCACAGTAACACCAAACACACAATCACAATAAAAATACAATAAAAAGCATTCAAAACAAATCAATCGATACAATTACATAAAAAAATATATGTATGCATATTTAGATGAGTTAAAATACAATTACTTACCATAGGCAGCAGTAAATAAGCATGTTTTCAGCCTGGACTTAACATAGACAGAGTTGAAGCCTGTCTCACATGCTCACGGAGGCTGTTCCAAACCTTTGCTGCGTGAAATTGAAACACAGCCTCACTGTGTTTAGTGGTGACTCTAGGAACCACCAGGAGACCCTCCCTGAGGATCTCAGAGCCCGAGGTGGAATGAGCGCTTTTTCTTGCAGGATTTTTTGTAGCTTTGTAATTACTTTGTCCAGTGATGAGTTCCTTTTACCAAACTGTTTTACAGTTTAGTGGAGAAGTAACTGATAACAACTGACTTTTTAAAAGTAATCTCCCCAACACTGCTCGTCAAGGACCTGTCTGGGACTGGCACTACCTGCATACAATGTCGGGGTTACAGTCTTTTACTTGTTTTTGAACGCATTAAAAATAACAATACTTTGTGTCTCTGCGATGACAGAAAGGTCCAAAAGAGGCTGAGCGTGCGTCTTTTTAAGGAAGGCCTGAGGGTTAAAGCCAGATTTACGCCGCGCTGACGTGGCCAAGGCGCCTCACCAGCTGATGCATGGGCCACAGGCAGAAGGACCACCAGCCCGTGCTGCAGTGAGTCACGACTCACGCAAAGGGCTTAGCACAAAATATAATGAATGAGGTTACTGGTGCTGGAACATTTAGCAGACTATGTTCAAATGAGAGGACACCATTGGCCTTATGAATCTGCATGTTTTTCCAGGTCAGGATGAAGCGCTGCCTTCAGGGTCCTCGGCGTGTGGGGATTAGAGTATAACAGCGAGAGGCGAGGGGGATAATTACCTGTCAGTGCGGGGCTCGTCACTTTGAAAATGAAATATACTTAATTGGAATATAATAAGTGGATTCATGAGTGAAAAGGATCGAGCGTGCAGGCAGGAATTAGATATTGAAAAATCCTTCCGAAAACGTAGGAGCCACTAAAGTGGAGATGTTGTTGTAAAAGAGGAATGTAAACCTCATGTGGAGAAAACAGGCATAACATTTTCTGCTTCCTGCGTATATATCTCCCGTCTTTAGCGGCGACTGTCTCCCAGAAAGGAAATGACCATATTTGGATTACAGCTTCATCTCGGTCACCCTACAAATGCTTACTAAATATGTCAGTATTTGTGAATGAATAAGAGAGGGGGAAAAGGCAGTTGCGATGTTGTTGTTACTTCCTAGATATCTCCGGCTCGCTACCGACAAAACGTCATTAAAAGACGAAACTTACCCTTTAAGATTCTTGTTTGCATCTTAAAGGGTAAGTTTTGTCTTTAATTACTACTATGACATTAAAACTAAGATGTTAAAGGAGAAAACTAGCTAAAAATCTCAACATTGACCCTGAGAGGAACTCCAAACCAACAAGTCCCATCAATTGGTGCATTTTGTTGATTAATTTTAGCCGAATGTTGCCAAATCTCCACTTAAGGCCCATCGCAAATGTTTATTTTCGCTGTTTTTCAGGGTTTCCGCGGCTAAACAAAAGTGCATTTTTATTGCGACACAAAGAGATGGTTCTGCGGTTATAAAAGCTCTTCTGAACTGGCACAAAACCAAGATCTGACTTCTCTGCGGTATAAACCGTCTTTATTTGGGCCCGTAACATCTCAAGGTTAATGCTCATGTTATACATATTTATGCTCAATACATCACTGTGGGGCGGATGTTAATGTTCACAGTTAACAATGGACTTGTTTGTGTGCATTGTGGACTCTAAAAACTGTAATAATCAAGAGAAAGTATTTATGTGAGGCATCTGACTTGCAGCAACCCGGATCGGAAAGGCAGAAATGGACTCAGAACAGTTCTTGGTATCAGTGATCATCATTGTATGTATATATACCACTCACCTAAAGGATTATTAGGAACACCATACTAATACTGTGTTTGACCCCCTTTCGCCTTCAGAACTGCCTTAATTCTACGTGGCATTGATTCAACAAGGTGCTGAAAGCATTCTTTAGAAATGTTGGCCCATATTGATAGGATAGCATCTTGCAGTTGATGGAGATTTGTGGGATGCACATCCAGGGCACGAAGCTCCCGTTCCACCACATCCCAAAGATGCTCTATTGGGTTGAGATCTGGTGACTGTGGGGGCCATTGTAGTACAGTGAACTCATTGTCATGTTCAAGAAACCAATTTGAAATGATTGGAGCTTTGTGACATGGTGCATTATCCTGCTGGAAGTAGCCATCAGAGGATGGGTACATGGTGGTCATAAAGGGATGGACATGGTCAGAAACAATGCTCAGGTAGTCCGTGGCATTTAAACGATGCCCAATTGGCACTAAGGGGCCTAAAGTGTGCCAAGAAAACATCCCCCACACCATTACACCACCACCACCAGCCTGCACAGTGGTAACAAGGCATGATGGATCCATGTTCTCATTCTGTTCTGACTCCCACCATCTGAATGTCTCAACAGAAATCGAGACTCATCAGACAGGCAACATTTTTCCAGTCTTCAACTGTCCAATTTTGGTGAGCTCGTGCAAATTGTAGCCTCTTTTTCCTATTTGTAGTGGAGATGAGTGGTACCCGGTGGGGTCTTCTGCTGTTGTAGCCCATCCGCCTCAAGGTTGTGCGTGTTGTGGCTTCACAAATGCTTTGCTCCATACCTCGGTTGTAACGAGTGGTTATTTCAGTCAAAGTTGCTCTTCTATCAGCTTGAATCAGTCGGCCCATTCTCCTCTGACCTCTAGCATCAACAAGGCATTTTCCCCCACAGGACTGCCGCATACTGGATGTTTTTCCCTTTTCACACCATTCTTTGTAAACCCTAGAAATGGTTGTGCGTGAAAATCCCAGTAACTGAGCAGATTGTGAAATACTCAGACCGGCCCGTCTGGCACCAACAACCATGCCACGCTCAAAATTGCTTAAATCACCTTTCTTTCCCATTCTGACATTCAGTTTGGAGTTCAGGAGATTGTCTTGACCAGGACCACACCCCTAAATGCATTGAAGCAACTGCCATGTGATTGGTTGTTTAGATAATTGCATTAATGTGAAATTGAACAGGCGTTCCTAATAATCCTTTAGGTGAGTGTATATATACCATACACGTACTGAAACATAAAATCTACGGCAGTGGAGATGGTTGTGACAAAGGTGAAGTAGCAGGACCACAGAATACCAATTAACTTGCATATTTGTGACTATTGACTATCGCAAAGACTGGCATTGGTGATTGTCTTCCTGTAGCACATTGCAGAAACAAGACTGATAGAGTTGTGCTGTTTTTTCTTTGTTCAGTTTATGATCAAGTCTGATATATAATCTGTAAATTTCTCCAGTTTGGACTCTGTATAAATAAGTTTGGTTTGATGTCTATTTAATGATAAACTCAAAGAAGATTCATTGTAGTAATCCATAGGTAAATGTTGTTGCTTGATGCTGTTTTCACACTTTTCTTCGGATGGAAAATGTAACTATTATTTTTATTCACGCAAGAGTACAGTAGAAATGTTAAAGTACTGTATGGATAAAATACTCTAAAAAGTACAATTACTAAAAGTTACTTAAGTTCATGTACTTGAGTAAATGTAATTGAGTACTATCCGCCTCTGGAATTGAGTTTTTTTTTTGTTTTGTTTTGTCTTTTCTGAATTATTATTTTGGATACAGACGGATTGTGCAGTATCACCGGGAAATGTAAATGTTTATTATATTGATTACGGAGTAGGCGTATATATATAAGCTTCTGGCTTCAGGCTACTCCTTTTTTTCAGCTCCTGTATAGAATAATGTGAATGTGAATGTCTTTATCAATTCTCTTATCGATTCCAAATAAATCCATCCATCCATCCATCTTCTTCCACTTGTCCGTTGCCGGGTCGTGGGGGCAGCTGTTGGAGCTGCACCAGCCCCTATGGCTCCTCCTGCAGGTGGTGGGTCCACAGAAGGACGGCCTCATGGTTCTAACCGGGCCTGTTGGTCTCTCATAAGGGGCTTCTGAACCGCTCTTTGTCTGACCCGTCACCTAGGACCTGTTTGCCATGGGAGACCCTACCAGGGGCACGAAGCCCCCGACAACAGAGCTCCAGGATCATTCAGGCTCAAACCCCTCCACCACGTTAAGGTGGCGGTTCAAGGAGGAGTCCACATAAATGAAAATAGGCTATATAAAATGCACATGCTTATGGCCAATTTATTATCAACTTCCAAACAAAGCATTTTAAAAAGCTAACATAAAATAGTTATTTACTGAACGTGATTTAAAGCTGAAATGTTGATTCCAGAGGGGAAGAAGACACTTGTTTCTCTAAAATATAACTTTGACTAATTCAACTTGCGACAGCCGTGGGGTAAATGGCGCACAGACGAGGAGCTACATCGAGCACCTAAACAGGTGATTAGTTATTTTCTTACCTAACTCTCACCCTTCCTCTATTTTTTCAAAGGACATCCTTGTCATCTCCTCTGCGTTTCTGCTGCACGTTTGTAAGCATATAGAGAGGTCAGATTCAGACGGACTCGTCGTGCAGCGAGGATCCTAAAACAGCGCAGACATTCATTTGTGATGAAGTGAAAGTGGTCCGTGGATCTGCAGCGGCTTCGGCCTGTAGGTTTATAATATTAAGAGCAAAGCGGGTTCGATAAGAGGCATTGTCCCCCTGATCAGGGCGCTAGGGTTAGGTTTAAGGTCAGGGGTTAGAACAGAGGTCTCCAACTGGCGGACCTGGGTCCAGATCCTCAATATACTTAATTTCTAAGGCTGAACTAAAAATGATCTAAACAATTTGAATAACATTGAAATAAGATTAAAGATTGAAAGTTCAAACATTTCAACTGGACATTTTTCATTGATGCCCAACGTTTCAAGAGTCATCCAACTTTCTTCTTCAGGGGCCAATTCCCATAGATGTTAAGAAAAAAATGTCCAGTTGAAATGAACTTTCAACCTTTTATCTACCTGGAGGATTGAGGACAATCTGATTGATTCAATCAGAGTTTGGCAAGTTCTGCCTGGTGACTGTGCAATCTACAACACCTGTTTCACTGGAGGATGTCACCACCCAATCTAACACCAATCTAACATCTAAGGGAATTAGCCTCGAAGAAGAGAGTTGGATGACTCTATGAAAAATGTACAGCTGAAATGTCTTGAACGAAGGACAAAGGCAAGACAACACAAGCGTGCGGCGGCAGCACGTGAGGGGTAATTGGCAGCTTGGGCCGACGGGCCACGGGTACGGGCACTAACCATGGAGACACGGACCACGGTGTGATACAAGGCCTGTTTATTGTTTACTGGGCGGCCAGGAGTCGAGCGCCGCCCAGACACAGTGAGTATCACACCTGGGGAGGGCGCGCAGAGCCTATCCATTCCCTCCCCCCACTGGCAGCTGTGTTGTGTCGCTAGGGCCGGGTCCATGCGGCAGCGGAACGGGAGCCAAGAGGGAACTGCCCAGGGTTAAAGGCGGAATACTGAACATCCCTCCTTTTGTCTTCGCCCCTATTTTAGACTTTTTAGCACTAGGCCTGTTTTTAGCTTATTCCAAGTGTCATTGTTTTAATCATCTTTTCTGTAATTAATTCAAGTACAATTTTTATCTCTTGGTTTCACTGCTCACCCCTGTGGTACGAACCTGTGGCCTTGTAATCGGGCTCTAAACTAGGTGGCGTTGTCGGCTTTGAAAACTAATTGAACATAGTACACCCACTGGCTACATGATTACAAAAAGTTGATTTATTTTACTAATTCCATTCAAAGAGTGAAACTTTTATATTCCACTTCTACATTCCACACAGACTGATATATTTCAAGTGTTTATTGATTTTCATTTTTATGTTTATAACTGGAAACTAATGAAAACCCCAAATCAGTATCTCAGGAAATCAGAATATTGTAAAAAGGTTCAATATTGAAGACACCTGGTGCCACACTCAGATCAGATAATTGACTCAAAACACCCCAAAGGCCTTTAAACGCTCTCTCAATAGTTCTGTAGGCTACACAATCATGGGGAAGACTGGCTGACTTGACAGTTGTCCAAAAGACGACCATTGACATCTTGCACAAGGAGGGCATGACACAAAAGGCCATTGCTAAAGAGGCTGGCTGTTCACAGAGCCCTGTCTCCAAGCACATTAATAAAGAGGCCAAGTGAAGTAGAAAAAAGTGTACCAGCAAAAGGGATAACCGCACCCTGGAGAGGATTGTGAAACAAAAGCCATTCAAAAATGTGGCAGAGATTCACAAAGAGTGGACTGCAGCTGGAGTCAGAGCTTCAATAACCACCAGCACAGACGTATGAAGACATGGGTTTCAGCTGTGGCATTCTTTGTGTCAAGCCACTCTTGAACAAGAGACAGCGTCAGAAGCGTCCAAAGTGGTCCAAAGTTATGTTCTCTGATGAAACTCAATTGTGCATTTCCTTTGGAAATCAAGGTCCCAGAGTCTGGAGGAAGAGAGGAGAGGCACAGAATCCACGTTGCCTGAAGTCCAGTGTAAAGTTTCCACAGTCAGTGATGGTTTGGGGGGCCATGTCATCTACTGGTGTTGGTCCACTGTGTTTTCTGAGATCCAGGGTCAACGCAGCCGTCTACCAGGAAGTGTTAGAGCGCTTCATGCTTCCTGCTGCTGAACAACTTTATGGAGATGCAAATTTCATATTCCAACAGGACTTGGCACCTGCACACAGTTTCAAAGCTACCAGTACCTGGTTTAAGGACCATGGTATCCCTGTTCTTGATTGGCCAGCAAACTCGCCTACCTTAACCCCATAGTAAACCTATGGGGTATTGTGAAGAGGAAGATGCGATACGCCAGACCCAACAATGCAGAAGAGCTGAAGGCCACTATCAGAGCAACCTCTCATAACACATGAGCAGTGCCACAGACTCCATGCCACGCCACATTTCTGCAGTCATTCAGGCAAAAGGAGCCCCAACTAAGTATTGAGTGCTGTACATGCTCATACTTTTCATGTTCATACTATTCAGTTGGCCAACATAAAAAAAAAAAAAAAATACTTTGTTTGTATTGGTCTCAAGTAATATTCTAATTTTCTGAGATACTGAATTTGAAATTTTCATTAGTTTTCAGCTATAAACATCAAAATAAAAGAAATAAACACTTGAAACATATCAGTCTCTGTGTAATGAATATGGATATAAAATACAAGTTTCACTTTATGAATGGAATTACTGAAGTTAAATCAACTTTTTCATGATATTCTAATTATATGACGAGCACCTGTAGTTCCCATGCTGTATGTTTCCATCCTATGACCATGTTACTAGTGCTGTGAAGTTAAGTACTACCCCCAGTTTGTTTTAATGCTGGTGTCTATAGCACAGTACAGCCAAATCCCTTTGGGTTTTTGCAACGTGAGCTCTGCTTTACAACTCCCCCATCAAAGGGCCGCCCCTTCAAAAAGGCATCAGGCCCTGTTTAAAAATGCAAAGTGGAGCCGAATATGTCACCAGCCACATTAGAGCGATTTAGTGTAAGCCACTTTCTGCTTTGAAGAGTTAAGCTCCATCCACACTGAGAAGTACAGGAGACTGCCCAGCGGCGGAGCCAACAGTGAATCCATGTGACCGTAGAAGTCATCGCTACAAATGCGGACACGTGGGAGTTCACTGTTCAGCCATTTGCGTCGCCCAAAGGTCTTCACTTAAACTGAATGGAGCCAGGCCCATTAGAAAAGTATGGCCCGTTGATTTCAGGACATTAACTGTGGTTTTATCATTTTGGGGGCCCAGAGCACTTTGACATCCGCACAGTAATATCGTCAAAGTACAGCAGGTGTTATTATGCCTCACAGTATAGTGCCCCTTTTTATCCGCTTAGAAAATCGACATGTTTAATTTTGTTTGACTATACTTGGATCGTGTAACTTTTCACGTAACTGTATTTAAATAGGGAGAACGTGGAAGAGCCTGGTAGCTTCTAACTTCACCCCAGTTTGGCACTATACCTTTGCTGGGAGAGGCTAAATGCTAACAACTTTTGCATGACTGAGCGCACGCACAAAGACCAGACAGGTACGCATCAACTCGTCTAAGGTCAGAACATATCTCAGTATGTAAAAACGGTGGCCTATTCCTTTAAATGAGTGTAGCGGGACAGTAGGGACACAAGCGGAGATGCAGTTGCACCTTGGGGTGACAGGGGGAGGCGGGAAAGTCTCTCCTGCACATCCACTTCAGCAGACTGCTCCATTTTGCTGTTACATGTGGCAAATTAGGCGGAGAGTGAGTGAGAGCTGTCAAACAGACAGCAATGCATTGATTAACAAGCGAAACAACACCATAATTTGACTGAAATATGGGACCCTTGCGGTTGCTGGGGCCCTACGCACCTTGTGTAGTCTGCGTATAGGAAGCCTGGACTCACCCCAACCCGTCCTGTAATCGCATGAGAATTTTGTAACCCACAGTGCACAACTAGCTAACTACACCCAAAAACCTTTGATGCTAATGCTAACGGCTATAGGGAAAATACAGTGAGCAGGCTAAATGTACATGCACAGTAGAATGGAAACCTGCCTCCACTGCTCCACCTGACCGCCTTCTCTGCAGTACTACTTACAGTACGCGGTGTCTTGAATATAAAGTTCACACAGAGCTGAGGGCAGTCTTATGTAAAGCCAGTCTCGTACACGGAGCTCATGTGGGACTTATCAGAATAAAGATGAGCCGGAACAAAAGGTTATCATCATGCCTTTAGCGCCTGCAGGAAATACAGTATCTGCGGCATTTAAGATGTACTCTTATATGAAAATGTGATCATAGTTAGTAGCAGCAGCAGCAGTATTCGTAGTAATTGTACCTGTAGTAGTAGTAGTAGTAGTAGCAGCATTCCGTTTTGGGGTATGGTCGGATGCTGCGGGTGTGTAGGGTCTATTTTGTTTTATTTTGTTTTGCTGTTCTCTCCTTGTTGCTATTTTGTTCCTTTGTTGTTCAACTATGTTCTTGTGAAATTATGATTTTCATTGTATTGATTTTGGGGGTGGAGCTTATAAGCTCTTGCTTCGGCCCACTCCTTTTGAGCAGAGTGTTTGCTGCTCAAATAAACAAATAAACTAAACTAATTCCCATAGGCAGTATCCACATGGAAATAAAAGTAGCACTTCCATGGAACCTAGCGTGCTTTTCAGAAACACGGATCATTAAGAAAGACAGCAAGATGAAGCTGGAGCTCCAAAATTACGTGACATGGGAAGAATTAAGGAAGAAATGCAACTGCCCCAAAAACCCGAGTGCTAGAGTATTGGAGAAGGATTGGTCAGTCGTCGGATTTCTGGGTTCTGAAGGCTACTTGGATGGAAAAACAAAACAGAAAGAAACTGGAAGGTGGATGGAACGCAAGCAATGGATGAAGCAAACCGCGGAACACGCCAAAGGCCAAACAGTGTCACCCAAACAGTGTCACCCAAACATCTGCAAAACGTGACAAAAGGAGGCGTTCCTTGAAGCACTGCAGGCATATCCCTGTCGGCCCATAACAAGGAGCTTCCTCTCCATAAGGGGTGGTTGTAGTTATAGTAGCATCAGTAACCGACATACTGTAACTGAAGTATTAGTTGTAATAGAACTAGTTGAGACAGGTGCAGTAGTAGTGGTTTCTCAAAGGTAAAGGTTGAAAAGGTTGTAAAAAGACAACGACTACTGGACTAGTTAAGATAATCCTAAACTGGGACCGCATGGACACTCAAAGTTCTGGATTCTCCGGTTTCTGAAGGGAATGTAAACTCTTTGGCGGCCATAGTTGACAGATATATACGTTATTGAAATGCCAACCGTTGCCTGCCATATCCGTCATTTAGACTTTTGAATATTAAAGAGTAACAAGTGGATGTGGAGCACCGTGGCAATAGCAGGGCGCCGACAAAAACACACCTACACACCTACCGCATGGAGGACCTCGCTCTACGCCGACCCCGCTCTACCCCCGCTCAATGCCGAACGGGAAACAGTGCCGCTTCCCCGAACTAATTCCCAGAATAATGCCTCTCATCAAAACACACATGACCAGGCTAGCCCCAGAGGAGACTCGATGAGACGGGATCACAAGGAAGCGGCGGAGGACGACACGGACGACAATCCAGGAGACACCGGGTAAGTTTCAAAAAGGAGCCGCCTAAAGGGACACGCTTCAACTTCAGATGTTTTCATTTATGAAGAACAGTTTTACAAAAGTGTGATTGTCAAAGGAGGACTGTTTTTGTTCATTTGCCTATTAAAAAGTAACCGTTGATTCTTTAATGAAATACTTCTTTTTAATGTAAGTAGAGATCTTTGTTCTCAGCAGTAGGAGTAACATCATTTTGAAATAATAAGTAAATAATAGTTACCAAAATAATTGCACAAGTGAAACCCTCTAAACAAAAATAGAAGAACTCTTTCCACTGAAAGCCGATTCGTCCCAGATTACAGCATGTAAACAGAGGGCACATGAGCCCTCAGCTGATTTCATTGTGCGAATGGCTCAAGTGTTTAACATGCACAGCGGTGTCAAACCATCAAGGGACCCCGAGATCCAGGCTGAGTATGAAAGAAGGCTGGCCGCTGCCCTTCTGGGGGGGGTTGCACCTGGAGGAGTACAGGAGAGTGTGTGCCGCATATGTGAGGGAACACGAGGACCCAAAAGTGGAGGAGATCAAGCGCCACGCCAAGCATGCATACAAAACAATGGTGGATAAAAGGGAAAAAGATGACCTTAAATCAAAGAAAGACATGCAGAACGCAACGCTCCTCTTGTTTAAAGCAGCAGGACGTAACCCTGAGTTTTTCAACAAAGGAAACTCCCAGGAGAAAAACGGCAAGAAAAACAAGAAACCACGGGCCGTAGCCCCAATCATCAACAGGCCCTGAAAGATGGTGCGTGCTTCAAAGGTGGGAGTCTGGCTCACTGGGCTAGTGATTGCCCTGTGGCGGCAGATGCTGACGAGAACAATACCTGTGGCCCAGAGAATAGAGCTACCTATAGAGCTAATAGGCCCCCTGCTCGGAAAAGTAATGACAATAACAACACTAGCAATTCCAGAGGTGGGTCGAGGAGAGGGAACTCTGAGGATGATGATTGACTGGGCGTGGAGGACAGATCGGGGGAAGCGCACACTTCGGACGGCCTGACACCCATTTCATCGGAGGACGGTAATGTATGCCCTCCTCTTTTACACACGGCGCCCACTCACCTTGTTTTGAGTACTGTGAGTACTGTGTAACTAACTGAGCGTAAAAGTCTGATTTATTTTCAATGACGCCATAAATTGTGTGAAACAAAACAAAAATAAAATCATGTGGAAATCGTGACATTCACAAAGATGTCAAGAAAATTGCATGAAAATACGGAAAAACAAAAAAATTCGAAAGAACAAGGTGCACGAGGTGAACTACATCTCCTTTATAGATCAAAATGAAGCATTAAATATTTACTCACTGAGGAAAAAGTAAGAGTACAGATACTTCATTATAATTTTACTCAAAAAGAAGTAAAATGTACTGTATGATGAAACTACTCTAAGAAGTACAATTTCTTCAAACTTGACTCAAGTGCATGTACTTGAGTAAATGTACTATCTGCCTCTGTTTATCAGAGTAGTACAACATTTTCTGTGAGACAACGAAGATTGTTGAAAATGAGCAAAAATCCTGGCAGGCTGGGTGTGGCTGAGGAAAGAACTGGCTGGCAAAGAGTTCAGTACCTGCTACTCATTTTGCATATGAGTGAATGACCCCCAGAGTGTGTTCATCAATCAATCAATTTTCTAACATGCCTTTGGCTCAAAGTGAAAACTTGTGTTCACTGTTGTACAATATGGCATTCTCACTGCTGTGTACGAAACTCGCCCTAGGCCATAGCGTGTATTTCACACCAATCCCAGGGATCTAAAAGAATGTTTTCAGTTGTTATGCATGTTCTCCCCAACTTTAAATACCAGATTTATTCTGACGGGTTACAGAATACTGGCTCTTCCTTTCATCTGGGAGAGTTACATCAGCACACACTGACTGAGAACTATCAATCAAAAGACCCACAGTGTTTGACTTTCTCCGATGCTATATACGTACCTTACATATCATTGCATCAGCTTCAAACTTTCCACTGTTGCCTTTCTCATCATCAGTGCACTCATTTGAATGGAACAGGAGGCAGTCACAGACACAGTGGGACGTCGACCACAGACTCGCAAAAATCAAGGTCAGTCTGATTTGTACTGACATAAGAGCGCAGATCAAAGGGGCTTTTAATGGAGGCCTTTAAAGGAGCTATATCATGCAAAATCGACTTTTTGGAGCTTTTAACCATGTTGTTATGCTATTTCCTTATCAAAAACACCCCCAGAGTGTGTTTTTGCTTCATTCTGCAGGATTCTAAGTAATCCTCCTGAATCCTGCTCTCTGAGCAGCTGCTCCGCCCTCTCCTGGTAAAAGACTGAGTTGTTCTGTTGTGTCGTCACAAAGGAACGGAAGTGCTCTACGTCTGTAAAGTATTGCCTTACGGCCTGATTTTAATTTATAAAACATTGTTTTCAT
The DNA here is from genome assembly GCA_007210695.1 of Neogobius melanostomus. NCBI lineage: Eukaryota > Metazoa > Chordata > Actinopteri > Gobiiformes > Gobiidae > Neogobius > Neogobius melanostomus. The sequence goes on from VHKM01000089.1 coordinate 954,001, forward strand.
TATTTTTGTTGTAAGAGAGAAAAAAAAAAAAAAAAAAGAAAAAAAAAAGGAAGTCTCCGACGCGTCTGTGCTGTCCCGGGAGAGTAAACAAACGCACCCCCGGAGGATCCGATCAGAAGTCATGTTTGTGAAGACGGAGCTCTTTCCCTACTCTGGACACGCCTCTTCTTTTTTCTCGCCCAACGATAATGTCACAGATGCGCGTTTGGTGATATTAGATCCATGGTTTGGCTAGAGAGGACTACCTTCCTAAAGAAGAGTGCACTCGCCAGAAGTTTGAATTTCTTTCTGGGATTCAGCGACTATATCAACCAACCTGATGGATGCTTGGTGAACCTTGGCCAGAATCAAAGTGGATTAACTTTTATAACCAACACGAGGGCCATAACGTGAACACCCGATGATGGGGAGGCCAGGCTGAGCGGTGAGTCAATCAAAACGTGTGTTAGCGTGTGTGTTAGCCATTTATGAAACTGTGTTGCACATGTCCACTTCACTTTTTGCAGCGATATTTATATTTATAATACTGTAAATGTGGAATGAGTGGAGAGAGGGGGCGGAGTTAACTGAATCGAAGCGTCTTGTCTTCCGGGTTTGAAAAATACCCCCAGAAAATACTTATATTTCTAGTGATAGAGGTACAATATATCATATAAATGCCTATACTTTCCTTTGGAATGGCTAAAATAGCATGATACAGATCCTTTAATGGTGGTGTAAGTGCCATATCTCTTTTACACATAGTAGTTTAGCCTTAAACTAACCACCACTACTCTTTGTATATCCCCACGTACATCCCATGTGTTCACTAAGCAAAGTATATAGTACTTTGTCTAATCAGAGTACTGTATTCTGAATACTTTGAATACTTTTTAGAGTACTCTTATTGTCCTTATATCTATGTATAAATATGGAGCGTATAATTAGTTAGTTAGTTATTTATTTAAAAGGACAACGGACAGGTACATTAAAATAATTACAAAAATGAAGACTACGATTGTTGGAACATCTGTTATAAACTCACTTACCATTAATGAGGAACTCTTTAACTCTGTTGGCCAATGGAGCAGCAGATACAGCATCATGTGACACATGTGTTTTGTATGAACTGTGGCAAAAGGCGTTTTAAATTTTTCTTTTATTTTTGGGGGAGAAACAGGTCAATTAAAAGTTCTTTCTTAATAATGTTGTGCAATATGGAGCTAAGATTTAATGATTGATATTGGGATGTATTCCCTTGATATTTGGAAAGTAACTGTATTCTAAATACTCTCAAATGAAAGTCTAACTTTACCAGAATCGATTACTCAAAATGAGTATTCTAAATGTATTTAGAATGTATTTAGTTACTCCCCAACACTCCTCCATCCAGATCACATGCTTACCAGCACAAGTGAAAGAGGCTACTAGACAACATTGTTTCAATAGCAAAAGAGGGAAAACACAAAAGCACTGCAACATGGGCGCAATATATTAATCGAAAATGACTTGGAAGAGGCTGAAGGTGTTTGTTGTCTGTTTCCTTGTGTTGAGTTTGGATCAGCCAATCACAGACGCTTGACCAGGTGACTTTGGAGTAGGTGCAGTAGGTGACCTTGCAAGAACCACCTCAAAAAGGCGGCACGGTGGAACAGCGGCTTGTTTGTAATATACGTTCTCCCCGTGTCTGCACTAGGTTCCCTTTACTACTAAAAACATATACAATGGGTGAATCCTCCAGCCAGGTGATTCTGACCATTAGCTCCACACCTGGAGATGGGTCCCCGGGTGCCTGACCACTGCTCCGACAGGTCGCCCCAGCGGTGTGAAAGGATGGATCAAATGCAGTGAACCTTAAACCTTAAAGGAACAGGCCACCGTTTTTCCATACTGAGATATGTTCCTGAGCTTAGACAAGTTGATACGTACCTGTCTGGTCTTTGTGTGTGCCCGTAGAAGAGTGTGGTCGCTTCTAACTTCACCCCATTTGGAGCCATAGGAATATGCTGGGAGAGGCCAAATGCTAACAACATATTTGGTCTTTTGGACTGAGTGCACGCACAAAGCCCAGACAGGTACGTAGCAACTCGTCTAAGCTCAGGTAAGAACATATCACAGTATGGAAAAACGGTGGCCTGTTCCTTTAACCTTAAATCAGGACTGAAAGGGTCCACAAAGACAAGGAGATCATGAACCTATAGATCTGGGTGAAAACCATGTGTAAACCAGAATAAACACATAGTAACAAACACATATTCTCTCCAATTTAAATTGATAAAGTCTAACATTGCAGATGGCCATTAGCACCACCTGAGGACATAGACCACAGTTTGAGAACCTCTGACTGAGGTTATCTGTCGCAGAATATATGACGTTAAAGCTGTGACAGTAAGGACTAACACATTATTGTCATTTTCATGAACAGGACGCCTGGACAAAGAAAAGTAGTAGTAGTAGTAGTAGTAGTAGCAGCAGTATTAGTAGTAGTAACAGTATAGTAGTAGGTCTAACCACCATTTGAGAAGCTTGCCCAGCCTGAAGCAGATCCCTCCTCTGGGCCCGGCCTCCTCACACTCCGCAGAGAGAGAGATGACAGAGGCTAAGATGTGCGAGATGGCTGACAGTCCGGATGAGCGGGGACCCCTGGAGGTGACTCATTTCGCACGACTCCGCAGACGAATGAAACGGCTCTAAAATCCTCGCAGCACAGGAGGTAAATTTATCGCCATGACTCACCGCTTTCACAGCTCAGACTGCGACGGGCTGACAGGAAGTGGTATTAGAGTTCTGAAACGGAGACGCACTGATCCAGCTCTTTCGCCTCCGATAGTTTGGAGTATCTAATATCCGATACTATCCGATACCGAGAGACTTGCTTAAGAGTGACTGTTGTGAGTGAAAAAGCGAATGGTCCACTTTCTTAATTTATGAGATCAATAAAGTCTTGTCTTATCTTGCATATGAGATGTCACATATCAAGGTTGTTGTTTTTTTTATACATTGTAATGGAAAAATGTTTGTACACTACTAAATATGCTTGGATACAGGCTATAAGGCAGTGGCTCTTAACCTTTTCAGCTCCGGGGCACCTCACCTCACCTACACCTCCCCGAGTATGTGACACCCCTACATATCTGCAGTTTAACCCTAATCTCTAATGTGATAATATGTCTTACATCAAAAGAGCTGAGCTTTAACTTGAGATAAATTACAAGCATTAAAATGCTGTTATGGCCTGCTTCCGCTGGTCATTACAAATAAAACAGAATTGGAGCAGGCGAGATGTGGACCTGTTATAGGGCTCCCCTCTCAACGGGCTCATACATCTTGTCTTTTTAAAGCACCACTCAGTATAGGATTATAAAGCGGTTCACAACATTAACTAGTTAGGGCAGCAGGGTGGGGGCTCACTGGTGGGGGGCTACCGCCCTCTACCAGCTTGAAACATAATACCCTGGCTTTTTAACGCACCTCACAAATAGGGAAAACAATCAAAAACCACTGACAGAACAATCTTAACCAACATTATTACAGTGGAAGCAGGTATGATAGAAATGAGAAACATGATACATTTGAAGATGATATTTTGAGAATGCTATTATTGTCACTGTTATTATTGTGATGATAATATATGTATAATAAATATGTGCGCTAGTAGTGTGTGTTTATGTATATATATATATATATATATATATATATATATATTATATATATATATATATATATATATATATATATATATGTATATGTAAAACACTATGACTACTTAATAAGTAAATCAATAGAATGGTGACCAGAATGGTAATATAAGCAATGATAAAAATAAGAGAAGACTATAAAACTAAGTAAATACAATCACAAACTTTTCTATTTTCGCTCTATGTTTTTCATACCTGTAAGTCTCATCAGATTTTTTTTGTACATGCAAAAGCTTCGAATTATCAATGCTGCTAAGCAATAATTGTATTTTGAATGTGAGGTAGGCACTTATAAGCTTTCTTGCTTCGGCCTACTCCTTTTGAGTTATTATTTGTTTTTATTTTTATTGGTTTTGTGTGATAATGTAAATGTAATTATGTAAATATTGTAAATAATAGCTCATTGTAAATAATAGCTCAAATAAATAAATACTGATTCAGGAACATTGATAGGATGATGTAGGTTATGTTGGCCACAAGAACCTTGAAAAAAAATAAAAATAAATAAACGTCCTTAACTTTTTAACCCCCCACCTAACCGACCACACATTTTCTCTAGTTTGGCATTAAGCACATCTAAAAGCTTCCCGGGAAAAAAGAACGTCATGTAAAAACACCACCTCATGACATCAGCAGGTGGAGCTGAGCAGAAATACAACCTCGACTCCAGGACGGTTTTTCATCCGGTTCTATGTCAGCAGTTTGGCTGGTCCATACGGTCAGCATCATGCCAATACGAGGGAAATACTCCATAGACCACATGAGGATATATTTTCATGTTGTCACAGGGTTTGTTCATACACGCTACTGACTAAACTTGTGTTACTAATCATTTTCTTACTGTACAACACAAATGATCATCATGTCGCAGCCTCCCACGCGGCGAGACAGTCACAGGAGGCCAAACAGGCCCATTTTTGTTGCGAATTCATAGCCGAAACACAAACCCATAGATGTACTGTTACGTATTCAAAAAGGAGTGAGTAAAAGTACACTGTTTATCTGTGAAATCTCATATTCCGCATAAAGCATTCTCTCATGACGCTGCATATCAGAAACAAAGATCAGGTTACAGGCTATAATGAACCAAAAGACAGCACTGAAACCATCATTCTTCACTTTATCTTCCCTGTTCCACTTCATAACCATCTTAAACTCTTTTTAAACTGCAGAATGTAATGTTATGGAGACTATTAGCAGAACCGCTCCACTAAATGAGTACATAGTTTTGAGAGTAGTTGGAGCAAAACGCCGCTTCATATTCTGTTCCTGCCTTAAAGGGATAATTCAGGATTTTTGACGTAGGGCCTTATTTCCTAGTTATCCAGAGTGTTGTTGATGTCTGGAGATATATTTTTTTTAAATTCATGCAGTCCTTATATTTGAAGAGTTTCGTGGTGCTAGGCTAGTGCTAAGCTAGCGCATTTCTACAGTAACAGCCAGCCTGCATTAAAAACAGTCTGACCCACTCCACAGTGCACCTGAGGTAAATCACTTATAACACCAGACTAACCATATAAATGTCTGTGTCGATAGAATAATTTTTGAAATATAACTGACCTTGTATTACATGAATTACTGCATTTTGAGGGACTATTTTCTAACAGATCACTCCGCCACTGCGTTAGCTTACAATCACGAAGCTGATGCTGCTCAAATATAAGTTATTTTAAATGCAAAATGGTTAAAATGACTATCAACACAGACATTTATATGGTTAGTCTGGTGTTATAAGTGATTTGCCTCAGGTGCACTGTGGAGTGGGTCAGACTGTTTTTAATGCAGGCTAACTGATACCGTAGAAATGCGCTAGCCTTGCCCTAGCCTAACGCCACGAAACTCTTCAAATTTAAGAACTGCATGAATAAAAAAAATATATATATCTCCAGACATCAACAACACTCTGGATAACCAGGAAAACCTATGTAAAACATCCTGAAATATTCATTTAAGGAGTAACCCCCTTCTCTATGAGGAAAGTGTTCTTATGAGTGCACATGTGTGTTCATTAACATGCACTGTTCCGACCGAATAAACAAATAAGTAAATACAATAATAAGTAAATCCTGGCTGGTCTTATGACCAGACTCATCCAGCCCTAACAGCAGAGGTCCCTCTCTTCCCTCCTCACCAAAAGGAGTTATAACGCAAGTGCATAATAACTAAAGAAGAACTAAAGAACAGTGCGCTCCCAGGCTCAGACTCCACTTTTCCAATACTTATTCCCAATACTCATCGACCTAAATTCATTTGTTGACATACTAATACTTTTGTTTTTCTTTTTATGAAACTGGACTAAAACCTTTGTGAGTTTTAGCAATATAGCAATACTATTACATGTGAAGGAACGTAATGTGACTAAGACTAAGAAGCATTTTTGTCCTAAAGACTAGGGCTGCTCGATATTCAAGTGACTTGCGATATGCGAAACCGCTGTGCAATATCGTGATAACAATAATATTGCGATATTTCACTAAACCACAGCAAATTGTGTCAAAACAAGACTTTAAAAAAACACTACAGCAGGACCAAAACAAGACTAAAACTTAACGGTAACACTTTATTATACACTAGCCTTGATCCATTGTACCTGCCAAATGTAGTACAATGTAATGTGCTGTAACAGTGTGTAATAACTCGTACCTATGTGTTTCAGTGGAATAATATGTATGTGGAGGAACATAATGTGACAAGACATAGGACCCTAACTCTAACCCTAACCTTACCCTCTTACCCCCCTCCTAAACCGAGCGCATTGTCTCCAGTGCGGCTTTACCCAAATCTAAAAGCTTCTCGACTGGAGAGCAACAGTGTAACGCCTCATTTGAAAGAAAACTGATTGTATTTGTTGCACTGTTGGTGCGGTTTTGTCACATTTTTTAAGCGTTTATTGACGTGTTTTCGTACTTTTTTTTGTTGCCTTTTTGTTGTGTTATTGTTGCTTTTCTGGCCCGTTTTTGTCACTCTTTAGTTCCTGCTTTGCTTTTTTTTGTCACTTTTTTGTTGCATTTTAGTCATGTTTTTGTCGCTCTTTGTCACATTTTGCATTCGTTTGCATTCTCGTTTTCTTCTCGTTTTTGTTGCTATTTTGATTTGATTTTAGATTTGGGTAATGCCAAAATGGAGAACCTGTCCTCAGTTGAGGTGGGGGTTGAGAGATTAAGCTAACCCTCAGCGTCTTATGTCTTATTACATTATGGGCCTCCAAAATACTAATACACATTATTCCATTGTGTATGTACTACATAGGTACAAGTTATTACAGACTGTTACAAAGTAAATTACATTGTAATGAATTTAGTTTGGTACAATGTATCAAGGTAGTGTCAGATAAACTATAACCAATGTAATTAAGTTAGGAAATATTTAACTAAACTTTAACTACAACTTTTATACATTTTTAAATTCAGTGCAAAAAACAAACCCAATCTCAGTCCGATAAAGACTTTAGTGAAGTTGCGATATATTGTGGCTTCTCGTGATACGGTATTGCATCAGCAAATATCACGATACGATATTATTTTGCGATATATTGTGCAGCCCTACTAAAGACTAAACAAAACAAAAACAACGCTGGTTTTGTCTTTGCTTATTGTTTGTATTAAAGTGACAGTCTGTAAGCTTAAATACAAACTGAATAGATTGTGTATAATTGACGTAACTTGAGTAATATTAAAATCCCTCCGTTTCTTGATTTCAGCAACGAATCAGAATCCAACTGACCAATGAGACGAGCTTTCCTGTTTCCGGACTTGCCCCGGGACAAGTGGACGACGGTTAATGTCGAGCCCTGAACTTGATTGTTTACTTTCACATTCCACTCTCTCCTCACTTCACACTCTTATAGACCCTTCTCAGTCTCTCACATTTAGGTTGGCAAATCAGCTGTTTGGAACTCCGCCCACCACCACAGAGTTGTTATTATTTGATTTGTCCATTCATTTGAGGTTCCATTTGAATTTGTGTAAATCACTTTAATGACATGGAAATACTACTCATTCATATTGGATCGTGTGACGGCTGAACCCTGATTGACTAGTAAGGCACACTCTACCTCACCCCCTCCCTTGATTCGTCAGCCTGCACTCTGGGACGTTGCTTTGAGGGGATGTTGCGTGTGAGGTCCCTCCCTCTCCCTGTATTAGACGGCGTTAGCGAGGGCTGTTGCGTGTCAGGCGTGTGGTCCCATCTGGCCGTGCAGCGGGAAAAGGCAGCGGCAGATTCCACATCTGTCCATCCTCTGGGCTGTTTTCGCTTGATCTGATCTGATGCACTCTAAAGCCCCCCCAACGCAACTGTTGAGCTCATAACATCACAAAAACAGAAGCGGGCTTTTGTTTCAATCTGCCTCAAAAGCGCTCTGTCGCACCAGCTTGTTTTGTTATGTTGAATATCAAGGCAGAGATAGATTTTTTTTAAACCTCTTTTATGTGCCCATTTAGCGCCGAAGAGCACATTTCTAAGCACCGTCACTTTAGTACGATGCATATCGTCAGATTTTTGCACCGTGGCACAGTGCATTGTTACACACCTAGTAATCTGTGTTTCCGTGTTTATGGACCCCCTTAAAAACGAGATGGAACACCTCGAGGGGCACTCCATTATAAACTAAACTAAACTAGATCATGATATTAATTCTAGGCCATATCGCCCTGCCCTAGTGATATGCTTTTGTTGTGACGAGTATCGTTGAAAACTCATATTCTACGTTTTTTCCCTTAAAGATTAACTCACATTGGCATGAGTTACAATTTTTATGCTTCAATTTTTTATTGTATGTTATTTTTGTGCTCAAGTAAGCCCTCCTGGAACCGCCACCTTAACGTGGTGGAGGGGTTTGAGCCTGAATGATCCTGGAGCTCTGTTGTTGGGGGCTTCGTGCCCCTGGTAGGGTCTCCCATGGCAAACAGGTCCTAGGTGACGGGTCAGACAAAGAGCGGTTCAGAAGCCCCTTATGAGAGACTAACAGGCCCGGTTAGAACCATGAGGCCGTCCTTCTGTGGACCCACCACCTGCAGGAGGAGCCATAGGGGCTGGTGCAGCTCCAACAGCTGCCCCCACGACCCGGCAATGGACAAGTGGAAGAAAATGGATGGATGGATGGATGGATGGATGCTCAAGTAAGAGTACAGATACTTGATTCTGATTTATTTCAAGTAGAAGTAAAAAGTACAGTATGAAAACACTACTACGTACAGTTACTTCAAATTCAACTGAGTACTACCCACCTCTGCTTGTGGTAGACAGGTAAAGACAGCTTAAGAACTGGAACTTTGTCTCTCGCAACTGTCAAATGGAACAACAGGAATCACTACGACCACTGGGCGTCTGCTGCCCAAAAGACTTAAACAACTTAAAACATGGCAATGGCCACGGGTGAAACAGTAGCCAGGAGATTTTCTGCACCTCGGGAACGCGAACACGTTTACTGCAGAGTTGAAAAATGGCCTGTCGTTTCCCAAATCTGCAGAGGACACTTTTGAAGTCACGTATCAGGAAACACAGAGCAGATACAGATTCATTACTCCCCGAGCAGCTGTGGCCCTCATCATTAAACAAACAGCGTCGGTGAGTGTCCAGGGGGAGGGGGGGGGACTCAAGTGCCTCTAACGCAGGCCACAAACAGCACTTCAGTCTGTGCCAGAGGTCAACAAACAGACTCATTTTGTATTCTTCCTCATGGCAGGGGCAGCAGGTGAGGGGGGGGGGGGCTGGATTCCTGGTGTTGCCGTAGCAGAGTGGCAGAGTGGTTGTCTCTGTAATCCCGTGCGTTATTGGCCTCCTGACCTGGACAGTGCAGTCTCTAAATGAGCAGCTTACATCTGTCTGTGTCCGGGCTCTAATCTCATCAAACGGATTCGAGATGGAGGGAGAAACACACTCACACACACACACACACACGCACGTATACGGCACCGAGTGAGGACAGACCAGCCGACCAGCGTCTGTCTGGTAATACTGGGCAGATTTTGCGTGTGTCATCACATCGCCGTGGGTTACGGGAAAAGCAACTGCGCGGCAAAACAGTACTGCTACTAGCTTGTGTGTACCTGTCTGACCCGGCTACAGCAGTCAGAGGAAGCTTCTGAAGATGGAAGCAAAAACATCTACTCAGTCCAGCCTGGGATATTGATATTTGAAAATAGGCACTACAGTGAAAAATTCAGGATGACCGAGAGAACTGAAAACTTCATGGTAATTAACCTCTTACCCCTGGCCCTAACGGAGCACATCTTCCCCAGTTCAGCTTTACCCAAATCTAAAAAGCCTTTATTCCTCTCGTTGTTGCTGTGTTCTCCTCACTTTTTGGACCAATTTTGTCACTTTTTTGTCATGTTTTTTAATATGCTTTTTGACTCTTATTTAAAACTTTTGATATTTGTTGACCCTTGTTTTTAACTCTTTTTTGACCATTTTTAGACTTTTTTAACCTTTGTTTTTACTCTTTGTAATCATTTTTGACCCTTTTTTGACCTTTTTATTGCTTTTTTGTCACGTTTCTGTAGCTCTTTTGTGTCTTTTTATTATTGTGTTTTCGTCTCATTTTTGCTGCTATTTTGACGCTTTTTTCAAGAAGCTTTTAGATTGGGATAATGGAGACATTAACCCTAACCCTAACACATGTTTGTAATTCTATCTTAGTGAGGACACTCATAGACATAATGTATTGCCCAGACCCTAACCCTGAACCTAAACCCCTAACCCTAATCCTAATCCTAACCCTAACCCTAACCCTAATCTAAACCCAATTCTAACCCTAACCCTAAAACCACATCTTGACCCTCAAACAGTTCTTCAAATAAGTGAGGACCACCCAAAATGTCCTCACTTTCCAAAAATGTCCTCATTCTGTTGGTTAAAAACTCAAACTGGTCCTCACAATGTCATAATTACAAGAACACACATACACACACACACACACACACACACACACACACCACACACACACACACACACACACACAGTACTGGCTTATGATTATTCCATGTTTCTGAAAGTGGAAAGTGCTTTGTCTGGTCACACTCGCAGACCCTGAACTCTGTCTCTGTCACATTAACTAGGCCTCTCCCTGAGATGTGAGCATGAGGAAGTTATTAAAATAGGCTGAGAGATATTAATAGGCACTTTGAGCCTGATATTAATTTAGCAGCTGGGTCCTCCAGGAGAGAGAGGTATGTGTAGAAATAGACTTTATACCAGAGATGGGCGAAAAAATCTCCTCCTGAAGCAGATTGCTTTGAAGCACTGCGTCGCTGGTCAGCTGCTCATGTGGCGAAAGTGTCAAATGTCTGGAAAAGCGCTAAACCACAGATGTTTTGTGGTCCATCCTTTGGCGATGTACACCATAAGTAATGTGCTGCATTTCCCCGTTTCCCATTTAACCGTGTTCATATGGGGGTAATATGGTGGTTTCTGCGCCTGGCTGTGGAAAACATAAGGAGCGCGATCTACCGCAAATAGTTAGTTCTGACTGCATGAAATAAAAACGATCGCACATTGATGTCCTGCCCTGTTAATATGACACATCTATGGTCCTGTTTTGGAGCAGCAGACCGGCAGGTGACTGAGTCGGTCAGAACATTACAAAATGATGTGCTCTTGTTTATCGGCCTATGATTGATCTGATCATTCGAACGTCAGTATCAGATTGTTTGTGCAAATGACCAAAGCGCCACACGCCTTTGACACTTCTATTGCTCACATCCAGTGCTTAACTTGATCCCCGTTTGGGGAACGCATTCCCCAATTCTCAGTTTTTCAGGGTAAAGGATCGGGAATTATCTAGGAGGATCCGCAAAGATTTTATCGGACATAATGGTGTTTAATGAGAGTGTTCCGGCAAATGTTTTGGCCTGTTCCCCGAATCCATAACATCAGACCAAAAGTGTTCCTGAAAATACAAATTTACAAATTAAGCACTGCTCACATCCATTTGATTGTGCTGTGGTGCTTCAATCATGTTTATGAGAAGTCGCAGTAACAAAGTTTATCCACTGGAGGTCAGTGTTCAGATAGAATGAAGCAGCTCTGAAGCTTCAAATATTTACAAGACTCTTTGCCAGAAAATATTTGTTTTGTCTTCATCTGTCCTCTGCATCTTCTGCTTCATACCTTCATGTCCTCTTTCACTGCTTCCATAAACATATGTAAAAACTGTGAATATTTAAAGAGTTGGACATGAACATTGAACAGTTATCTATTGTCTTATTCTTCAGTTTCCGAAGCAGCTGCTTCTACCCACATCGACTGTCCCTCCTCTGCACATTTCTAAACCATCTCCTGTCCGGCATGTTTTAAAGGCTTTGGGGGATTTATTTGATAAGCTTTTCTCTGGATTAAGCCGTGCTAATGCTAATGCTATGCAAAGGGCACACATTGCTAGCTTTCTGCTACATGTGTTTTGTTGGAGGGACATTGATGATTCACTTTCAACCCTGACCCAAAGCATCCATAGCTACCTGCCATTTGAGAGACAATACGCTCCTTACAGAGAGGCAGGATAACCACTCCGCCACATGGATATAACGCCGGAATATTGATGAGTACACATCTCAATAAGGGGTCATTTACCAAGCTCATGTGCAAAACGAGTCATTTATGCATTTTTTACGCAACCAGCATTGTCTTATTTACGTATCAGATTTGTGGCCCACCTTTGCTCTGCCCGATCCCGTCATGTTTCAGCTTCATGCCTTGATAAATGACCTCCTAAGTTTTCATTTAGGCTCAGTCCCCACAGCACAGACCAATCTAACCAACCGCCTGTGAATAACATAACACACACATGAAACTTAATCCTCCAGTCAATGCTTAAAATAGGCTACCCCATGCACACTATGGTTTCTATTTGTGTTTACATGTCTAATTTGGAACCAGGTCGAATATAGCAATACAAATTAAAAGCACCAGATCAGTAAGGAGCATCAATGAGAGTACTAGTATAAAGGTAAATCCTATCTCTCATTTTGACCAAAGAACTAGGCTGTTTTACTCAAGTGCGACTGCTTTTTTTGTGATTCAAAGCCTATTGGCTTAATCGTGGTGTGTAACTCTGCCTTTGGGCACTTCCACATTGAAAATGATATGTTTTATGTAACATATTGAACTCATTTCTGTGGATGGAAAGGTCCTTTAGGGCTGTGTCTTGTATTTCCGTCTCACGGTTTGGTAGGAGCAGTCTCTGGAGCAGCAATAGGAGACATGCAGGTTTAAACAATTAAAAACAATGTACAAGCCTCAATATTTTGATTCCAGTGAAAATTCAGAGGCCACTTCCAGGTTCTTTCTATTATCATAGCAACCTCCCTCTCTCTTGGTACAGCTGAGTTTTTTTTGCATTTTTCTGTGAACTGCATTTGTGGTTTCTGTGCTCCACACTGTTTTACTGCATACTTGTGTACGTTTTTGTGTGGTTTGGCGGATTATCTTCACTGGAGAGAGTCCTTAATGGTCCTGAAGAAAGCAGCTTTTTAAAAGTAAACAGACAGCTAGCTTATGAGACCTTTTCTTCTTCTGAAACACTGAGGAGGCACCAAGAGCCCACCCTGCAGCACACTGGAGACGTCACAAGAGGAGCTACAGGAAACAAGAAAGAGACAAAGGAGAAGGTATCCGGCAAGAGTCACAGCTAAGCCACACAATCATCAATCAATCAATTAATCAATCAATGGTTTTGTATAGCCCGATATCATTAAGGCAATAAAACAGAACAGTAAATAAGGCAATGTAAAGTTCAGGCGAATTAAGTAAATAAGCCGCTATCCCTACTATTGTTCTGGCTAATGGACGTTCACTGGAGAATAAAACGGATTAACTGCTAAGATCTTCCCAGAAGTTGGTGAAAGACTGTTGTGGAGCGGAGGGAGCTGCGCAGGAGGAAGAGGAAGGAGGTGGTGGAGCTGACCAGTGCAGGACACCACGCTCTGAAACAGGGACAAACCCAGGAGGCGCTGCACCGTTTCATGCAAACATGACTCCAGGAATGTCATTTATACGTTATACAACTTCATAGCATGGTATAAGTCCAACAAAGTCATATTTTGAATGTCCCGTTCAAAACCAAATAATAAGCTTGTATTTAAATGATCGGTGTCTTTTGTTTCTTTTGTTTCTGTGCCGTGTCGGGCGGACATTGATCGGGTCGATGGCTGCCGAGGTCAGCGTTCCAGCTCTTTACAAAGTGCACGCTTACAAAAGTGTGATTTTGAAACTTGAGGTTTACTGAGACGAAGGGGCATCCTGCTGCGGTCCAGTGGGGGGTCGAGCTGAGAACACCTCTCAGTATGAAAATATGGATTTATTATTTTCAAATAACACGGACATGTAAAGCATTGTTTTGGAGCGCCACAGTCGGTGTCGAGGAGTGTCTGGATGGATAATAGACGGAGACTGCTCACTGACTTCTTGGTGCTGTATCGAAAGGCCCAGTGTGAAGTCAAACTTGTATGTATAGCCTTCTCTTGGCCCTTATCATTGGTTCTGTATCACTCAAGAAGATCTGGCTACAGCGGATGGGGAGTCACATGGGTAATGTAGCTCCACTAACTTCATTGAATCGGTATCTGTGAATCTGCTCATGCCAGTCTGTTTGAAAGCGAACCAAAAGTGGTTTGGGCTAAATGGATAAAAAATAAATATTTACCGTGGGCTGTTCGGTACCAGGCCGCCGACCCACCAGTTATGTCCAAATCATTACCAGGACGCATGAGTCTGACCTGAAATGACCCACTTTTTACATTTTGATCTGGAGTGATGAACAGTCTGGCTTTCACCGGACTGACGCCAGCAAGAGTTCCTGCTCCAAGGATTCATAAACCTCTAGATAGGAGATGAATATACGTTTATTAAGTACTGATGTTTAGTAAGTCTTTTCAGCAAGAGATTCAGGCTGTATCCACACGATGACAAAATGGTTATAGTTTCAGAAACTTTCTCTCCAAGCACGAAGCCAGCTTAGAAATGTGTGCGTCCACATGGGTCGACTCAGGTCTGTAAAAAGGCGCGATTCATCTGTCAGGCCTGTGTGTGGCGCTGTGACGCTAACACAGATAATAGAACAGGATGTAGAAGGCGCATGCGCAGTAAACCTTTGTGGAATGTAAACAGTGAAGATGAAACGGATTCAAGGATTTGTAGTCTACAGAAGAGATGACTTTATTCTTCAGACAAAACGGAGTGAATGGAGGCTAACTCTGCCCTGTTTTTCTACTCGACACCTGTGGCTTGCAGACTGCGGTGGAGCAAAGAGGAGCGGAGTAGAACTCATTATAAGGTCAGTAGATGATGGATAACAGACACCACTGTGATGTCATCGTCCACGTAAATGGCGTGTGAGATCTTTCCACTCTGGGACCTAGTTTGGATAATGTTTACAGATCTTTGCGTTTAGTTCTCAGCTTGACTTCGTGTGGACAGGTAAAGTTGCATTTTTTGCTGGGTTTGTTATTGTGTGTAATGTCACACTTATCAAACGTACTGTATAGTAATACATTGGAACTAATGCCAATTTAGGCGGTCATATTGTGATTGGCTTTTCGAACCTAGAGCAATGTAAACCAATTGGAAACACCACTAATGTTTCTGTGGCCACAGTACTGAAAGAAGAAAGAGGCAGAATTTGATCAATATTTAGCTAGTGAGACAGTGAATACACTAACCTTAGAGTGAATGGTGCAAAATAGTGCTAAGACTACGAAAGAACAGTCCTTTAAAGATATACAAAAAAAGTAAATCTGTCTTACCTGAGATTCCAAGACTTATCAGCGATACAACAAATCAAAAAACTGTATCTCAAATTCATTTTTATATGACTTGCTATTAGCATTAGCCTCACCGGCCAATCACAAGATGGCTGGAACGTTTGCCACGTCAACGAGTGTCACGTCCTATATAGATTTGTATTAAAGATCTTCGGCCTGCTCCTTTCCCTTGACATTCCCCCTCAGCTCGCGCCCATCACAAGCAGCCTCACAACTTTTATCTGCATTTTCACCCTTTTACGCACACTCACAGGAACCAAACCGCTATTAATACCACTGTAAATGAAACAGTCCTGAGAGAAGAGAGACTATACTCATAGTCCCGCTGCAGCTCGCCGTTATCATGGAGCTGCTCTCCATGCTTCACAAACATATCCCATTCCCTAATTAAGCACATTTCTCTCCCCAATTCCCTTCTCCCTCGCTCGCTGGGCCTCGGGTAACAGTTGGGAAACAGGTTCAGGAGAAGATTTAAGAAATACGATACGATTTAAAGGAATAGGCCACAGTTTTTAAATACTGAGATATGTTCTTACCCTCGCTTAGACGAGTTGATGCGTAGCTGTCTGGTCTTTGTGCGTACGCTCAGTCACGTAAACAGAGGAAAGATGGCGTTAGCATATAGCCTCTCCTCCTCTCCTCTATGTGGCCAAACGGAGGTGAAGTTATATAATATAGTATTATTAGTATAGGCCTTGCAATATAGTTTCCCTTTTTATCCGCTTAGAAATCGACATGTTTCATTTTGTGTGACTAAACTTGGATCATGTAAAGGCTCATGTAAGCATATTTAAATAGTGAAAACATGGAAGAGCTTCACCTCCGTTTGGCCACATAGAGGAGAGGAGGAGAGGCTAAATGCTAACGCCATCTGTGCTCTGTTTACGTGACTGAGGGCACACGTCAAGACCAGACGGCTACATATCAACTCGTCTAAGCTCAGGTAAGAACATTTCTCAGATGAACTTGAGTTTCAATGAATAGAACTTAATTTGACAGATTAACTGGTGGTAGAAAGAGTTTCCTCATGTTTTCCAGTTCTGTCACTGTATAAAATGTGTACTCAAAAAAGTGCAGTTTCTTTAACATGGTTCAAAGTTCTAAAAGTTGATTTTGCATAGCAGAGGAATAAAGCCTACAGGCCAAAAAATCATTATATAAAAAAACAAACACACACCAACATTTCTGTGCAGTAAAGGCAACGCAGACTATCCCCGCAGCCGTTAGCAACGTCAACAAATTCCTGGGAGAAAACTTCAGCGAGTTTTTACCTTGGTGCGGGCGGGAGTCTGAAGGAGAAAGAGGAGCTCTTGGAGGACGACAAATCCTGAAAAACATGGAAAAAATACAATCTTTTACTATCTCTGCAAATGTAAGCACCATCATATATCACAATGCTCATCTGAACCGCCGCTAACGCTGACAATGGGGACATAGGCGCTTCTGATTAGGACTCTCCGTCATCTCCCCAATCGAGAGACGTCTTTTGCGTTGGAATAGCACTTGCCTGCAAGCAAGATATTTCGATAAAATGTTTAATTAAAATCACAGATAAGGCGAGAAAATAAGCTTTACAATGTCACAAATGCAGAGGAGAGCGATGCACCGCTCACCGAGGCTGCAGGAATGTTTTGTGACCGCAATTTGAATGATCGCAGCAGGTTAATCACAAGTGCTGCAGTTATTTAGGTAATATATAAAGTCCTCTGTAGAGAACTAAACATCTCTGTTTTCCATGGGGTCTCATTATGTCTCAAAGCTGCTCAGATGCAGAGACTCCCATCAGCCCTGGATCTATCTATAACCCTTCCTCAGCCATATCTGCAGAAAGACTCCCATCAGCCCCGGTCTGTCTATAGCCCTCTTCAGCCAATCTGCAGGACCCATAGGGTCTGTCTAGCTCGCCATATCTGCAGAAAGACTCCATCAGCCCCGGGTCTGTCTATAGCCCCTTCTTCAGCCTATCTGCAGAAAGACTCCCATCAGTCCCGGTCTGTCTATAACCCCTTCCTCAGCCATATCTGCAGAAAGACTCCCATCAGCCCCGGGTCTGTCTATAGCCCTCTTCAGCCCTATCTGCAGAGAGACTCCATCAGCCCTGGGTCTGTCTATAGCCCCTTCTTCAGCCCTATCTGCAGAAAGACTCCCATCAGCCCCGGGTCTGTCTATAGCCCTTCTTCAGCCCTATCTGCAGAGAGACTCCCGTCAGCCCTGGGTCTGTCTATAGCCCCTTCTTCAGCCCTATCTGCAGAGAGACTCCCATCAGCCCCGTGTCTGTCTATAGCCTGTCTTCAGCCCTATCTGCAGAAAGACTCCCATCAGCCCTGGGTCTGTCTATAGCCCCTTCTTCAGCCCTATCTGCAGAGAGACTCCCATCAGCTCTGTGTCTGTCTATAGCCCCTTCTTCAGCCCTATCTGCAGAGAGACTCCCATCAGCTCTGTGTCTGTCTGTAGCCCCTTCTTCAGCCCTATCTGCAGAGAGACTCCCATCAGCCCTGTGTCTGTCTATAGCCCCTTCTTCAGCCCTATCTGCAGAGAGACTCCCATCAGCCCTGGGTCTGTCTATAGCCCCTTCTTCAGCCCTATCTGCAGAGAGACTCCCATCAGCTCTGTGTCTGTCTATAGCCCCTTCTTCAGCCCTATCTGCAGAGAGACTCCCATCAGCCCTGGGTCTGTCTATAGCCCTTCTTCAGCCCTATCTGCAGAAGACTCCCATCAGCCCTGTGTCTGTCTATAGCCCCTTCTTCAGCCCTATCTGCAGAGAGACTCCCATCAGCCCTGGTCTGTCTATAGCCTGTCTTCAGCCCTATCTGCAGACAGACTCCCATCAGCTCTGTCTGTCTATAGCCCCTTCTTCAGCCCTATCTGCAGAGAGACTCCATCAGCCTGGTCTGTCTATAGCCCCTTCTTCAGCCCTATCTGCAGAGAGACTCCCATCAGCCCTGGGTCTGTCTATAGCCCCTTCTTCAGCCCTATCTGCAGAGAGACTCCCATCAGCCTGGGTCTGTCTATAGCCCTTCTTCAGCCCTATCTGCAGAGAGACTCCCATCAGCTCTGTGTCTGTCTGTAGCCTTCTTCAGCCCTATCTGCAGAGAGACTCCCATCAGCTCTGGTCTGTCTATAGCCTTCTTCAGCCCTATCTGCAGAGAGACTCCCATCAGCCCTGGGTCTGTCTAGTCTAGCCATAGCTGTCTTCTATGCTTCTTCAGCCCTATCTGCAGACAGACTCCCATCAGCTCTGTCTGTCTATAGCCCCTTCTTCAGCCCTATCTGCAGAGAGACTCCCATCAGCCCTGTGTCTGTCTATAGCCTGTCTTCAGCCCTATCTGCAGAAAGACTCCCATCAGCCCTGGGTCTGTCTATAGGCCCCTTCTTCAGCCTATCTGCAGAGAGACTGCCATCAGCTTGTGTCCTGTCTATAGCCCTATCTTCAGCCCCTATCCTGGCAAGGAGACTTCCCATCAGCTCTGTGGTCTGTCTGGTAGCCCTTCTTCAGCCCTATCTGCAGAGAGACTTCACATCAGCCTGTGTCCTGTCTATAGCCTTCTTCAGCCTATCTGCAGAGAGACTCCCATCAGCCCTGGGTCCCTGTCCTATAGCCTGTCTTCAGCCTATCTGCAGACAGACTCCATCAGCCCTGGTCTGTCTATAGCCCTTCCTTCAGCCTTCTGCAGAGAGACTGCGGCGCTCACACCCGGGTCTGTCTATAGCCCTTCTTCAGCCCTATCTGCAGAGAGACTCCCATGCAGCTCTTGTCTGTCTGTAGCCCATTCTTCAGCCTAACTGCAGAGAGACTCCCATCCAGCTCTGTGTCTGTCTATCAGCCTGTCTTTCCAAGCCCTTATTGCAGAGAGACTCCCATCAGCCCTGGTCTGTCTATAGCCCCTTCTTCAGCCCTATCTGCAGAAGACTCCCATCAGCTCTGTGTCTGTCTATAGCCCCTTCTTCAGCCCTATCTGCAGAAGACTCCCATCAGCCCTGGTCTGTCTATAGCCCCTTCTTCAGCCCTATCTGCAGAAAGACTCCCATCAGCCCTGTGTCTGTCTATAGCCTGTCTTCAGCCCTATCTGCAGACAGACTCCCATCAGCTCTGTCTGTCTATAGCCCCTTCTTCAGCCCTATCTGCAGAGAGACTCCCATCAGCTCTGTGTCTGTCTATAGCCCCTTCTTCAGCCCTATCTGCAGAGAGACTCCCATCAGCCCTGGGTCTGTCTATAGCCCCTTCTTCAGCCCTATCTGCAGAGAGACTCCCATCAGCCCCGGGTCTGTCTATAGCCCCTTCTTCAGCCCTATCTGCAGAGAGACTCCCATCAGCCCTGTGTCTGTCTATAGCCCCTTCTTCAGCCCTATCTGCAGAGAGACTCCCATCAGCCCTGGGTCTGTCTATAGCCTGTCTTCAGCCCTATCTGCAGACAGACTCCCACCCTGTAGTTGTATGTCTCTGAAGTGCCTTCTTTTAGCAGCCTTCATTGCTTGGCATGCAAATATCATCGTCACCACCCCGATTTTCTCCAGATCACCTTTACCCAAATCTAAAAGGTTCTCGACTGGAGCTAGGCCAGTTGATAGCTTAGACCTACAAAACTGCTCTAAAATTTTGTTGTGTTGTTGCCACGTTTTTTGTCGTGTTTTCATAATTCTTTTTTTACGTGTCTTTGACGTTTTTCTTCTTGGTTTTTGGTCGCGTTTTCATCTTTTTTCATCTCTTTTTTGTCACTTTTTATATCTCTTTTCGTCTTTTTCATCTCTTTTTTGTCGTTTTTCCTTGCTTTTTTTTTACCCTTTTTGTTGTGTTATTGCTTTTCGATTCGGGTAATTCCCAACTGGGGAAACTGTGCTCAGTTCCGGCCGGTGGGAGTTAAAAGATTAAGCTAACCCGGACGACATAAAACCTTGCATAAGTCGGTTCAGCTCAACACAGCATTTCCTTAACCAACAAAATGTCCTTTTAAAGAGGTCAAACGAGTGAGCTGAGGTGCTGGGGCTTGTGTTGCATGTCAAGGTCCGGTAATCTGGAATGAAATGCACCGCTCTATCACAGAACCCCAGTCTTTAAATATTGAATTGATATAAGAGAACAGTCATTGGTTAGAACTTCACAAAGTATTACACACCGAGGCAAAAACACAGCACAAGTCATGTGTCCGTATGTTAGATGGATTACTAAAGTATTGCCCAATGCAGAGAGAGAGTTTTATTTCTAATGTTTATTTTTGTCGCTGTTGAGCAGCCCTGGTCGAAGCGGAACGCTGCGGTGCTTTTTAACCTCGCCATTTCTCTCTTCTCAGCTCCAAGTGAGACAGATTTAGAGATTTGAAAACACATTGATTCAGCTGTGGATCGGCCTCTCTTTGAGACAAGGCCAGCTTTTCAGTCCACTAAAGCAAAGGTTTTCTTTTTTCTAAAGCATTGCAACAAAAAAAAGATACGTTTGTGAAAGCGTCGTTACAAAACAGATGACTTACCATGGAAATACTGTGGAATTTTAAAGAAGCGCCATGCATTGATACTTTTCTGGCATTAAAAGTATTTATGCATTGAAATGGTATTAAAAGCGTACAATTTACACTGCATTCCGAATTATTATGCAACTCAAAATCTACTGTTCCAAACTCATTGTTTCAATATATTTTAAAGGTTGTAATTAAAGCTAGGGTACCTGATTTTTCCCACACAAATGTTGACATTTTTTTATTTGGTCCAAACTCGTTTCTAGCACTCATAATCCCTCCTGCATGTCCAAATTGTTCAAGCAAATTGTTTATATGCACGTTTCACACCCGTGTACAACTTTGAGCAGTGGGAAAGTGGGGTGACCACCCCTAAATAAATAACACTCATTTAGAGTGCTATTTCTATCTTCTATCACTCAATAAATAATTAGGTGAAGACAATTTAACAAGATCTGTTTTTGCTCAGAATCAGAATCAGAATAGGTTTTATTGCCATTGTTATGAACAAGTTCAAAACTAGGAATTTTACTCGGCATATTTGCGTAGACGCGCCAAACATGCCAGGGCGGCCGTTAAATGGCGCCCCTTATTTACTGAAATTAGAAGTTACAAGAAGCAATAAAGCAAGTACATACATACACAAATATACACAGTTGGATAATACACATTACGTGCGGAAAACACGCTGGAATCTTTTCTTCGGTACAAAAGAAAGGGTGGTGGGGGCCAGTAGTGAGGCGGACTCAGAGGAGGGCGGTATGATGTGGAGTGTTGTGCAGTTTGAGGCTTCTCCGCAGAAAATCCTTGAAATGTTTATGTTGGTGTATGAGCCCGCCGTCAGTCCTGTCAGTCCTTTCACCCGTGGCTTGGCCTTGGTGTGGGATGTTGACATTGCACAGGGAAGATAACGGCCCAGCTGCTCTCCTGTGTTCCATGGAGGATGAAATTATTCCGTTTTTTAACTTTAGAGAATCAATGTGCTTTTCATTGGTCTTCAACATTATTCAGACATCCGCAGCAGGCAGTGGCCTTCTCAGTCCATCCAACTTTCTGTAAAGCCCTGAGATCTGTCCCAAGACCTCCCGAGACATCTCCCCTGACTTTGCCAAGATGTAATCCATCTTCCGTAATACTTCCTCGTAACGAGAAGAAAGGTCCTTAATCAGTTTCTCACTTTTCTTTGAAACGTTCCCCCTTTCTCAAGAAGTCTCCCCCACAGCTCCATTTCTTTGTGAAAAATCTTGTCAATTGTGTTGAAAGACCAAGTGATCAATTCCATGGTTAGCCGGTTTAGGAGCACAGCAAGCAGGGAGTCCAGAGATTCACCATAAGGTGGTACAAACAAATTTACTTTTCAACAACAAAAAGTCAGGTACCCCAGCTTTAATTGAAAATGGTCATTTGTTGAATTTGTAGCATTAGGAGGTCATATTTACTGAAATCAAAGGTATTTCAATCAAAAACATCTTAACAGATCAAGTTATATTTTAACATAGGACCCTTCAAAATTCTTGCATCCATTAAACTTTGAGTTTTTGGAGAGTTTCTGCTTGGATTTCTTTGCAGGATGTCAGAATAGCCTCCCAGAGCTGCTGTTTGGATGTGAACTGCCTCCCACCCTCATAGATGTTTTGCTTGAGGCACCGAAGGCTCTCAATAGGGTTGAGGTCAGGGGAGGACAGGGTCCACATCATGAGTTTCTCTCCTTTTATGCCCATAGCAGCCAATGATGCAGAGGTATTCTTTACAGCAGGGGTCACAAATTAAATTTCACCAAGGTCCGAAATGAAAAAAAAAAAAAGGTCAAGCAAAGGTCCGGAACATACGGGGTTAATTCACGGTTATATCAGGATTTTTTAAGCCTAAATCTATTTCTGTGATTTGAAAATAATGCAATCAATTGAATCCTGTTATTGTTTTTTTTCTCTAAAAATAAGTTTTGGCTCCTAAATAGCAGAGTGGCTACTGTAGCCTATTATACACAATGTGCACATAATATATGACAGTGATGTGTTTCTTTGCTCAGTTCAACACACTGAGCCCTGTTTAGTCCTGGCTTAGTCCTGGCTTAGTCCAGGTTTAGTCCTGGTTCAGACCTGCTCGGGAAACAATCGCGCTATTTGCGCATTACGATTTAATTAGGGCGTCCTCCGCTTTTGTTTTTAGCAAGCCATATTTCAGTCATTCCGAAACCGTTTCTAAAATTTTAAAAGTATCATGAAGCTAAGATGTAGGACTTTCTCTTTCTGTTCGTCTGGGCTGTAGTTTATCGCTCTGCTGCAGACAGAGAGGGAGAGGAGGGAGGAGGGAGGGAGAGAGAGTGAGAGAGAGCGCAGACGGAGCTGCTCGTCTGAGGGAATTCACGGTTGGGTCCAAAGTTCGTATCCAAGGTTCGGGTCCGGAATGGCTGGCACATGGGTCCGGATCCGGACCGAGGTCCGCCGTTTAGTGACCTCTGCTTTACAGCATGACATGGTGCGTTGTCGTGCATGAAGATGATTTTGTACCATGGAAGAAAGTGGTCAGTCAGAAACTCCACATATTTTCAGAAGTCATTTTCACACCTTCAGGGAGCCTAAAGGGGCCGACCAGCTCTCTCCACATGATTCCAGGCCAAAACATGACTCCGCCCCCTCCTTACTGACGTCATAGCCTTGTTGGGACATGGTGGCCATTCACCAAACATCCACTACTCCATCCATCTGACCATCGAGGGTTACACGGCACTCATCAGTGAACAAGGCTGTTTGAAAATGAGTCTTCATGTATTTCTGAGCCACTGCAGCCGTTTCTGCTCATCAGCTTCAATGAACAGTTTAGGGGAGGCCGGATAGAAGGTTTATGCACAACTGCAAGTTGATGTTCGGGAGACTCCAGAGGCACCAGCAGCTTCAAATACCTGTTTCCTGCTTTGTAGCAGCTGTTCTCTTAATCTAATGTATTTGTCTGGCAGAAACCGTCCACATTGTGCCTTTATCTGCACAAACCCATGTGTGCTCTGAATCAGCCACAAATCTCTTAACAGTACGATGATCTTTCATGAAAGGTTTTCATACCTAGTCCAAGGCATTCAACTATTTCACACTTTTCATCAGCAGAGAGATTCTTTTTCTTTTCCGTATCTCTTGAAAATGGTGGTCTGCTTAATAATGGTGAACGTCCTTTTTCAGTAGTTTTTCCCTAAACTGGACTTATCTGACAACTAATCATCCCAGGCATCTGAGACTGATGTCAGTGATTCAAAGAGCCCTGAGACACAATACCATCCATGACTTTCATTGATTTTTTTTTTTTTACCTTTATGACACTGAAATACAATTTGCATAATAATTTGGAACGCAGTGTATTTGCTGATACCTGTACACACCCTGTAGGAAAGGTCGCAGGGGTTGTTCATTTTTGACTAACAACATGCTAACAAATCAATGATCCTGTAATAAACAGCTTGAGTGCAGCACTGCTCAGAATCTTGGTTATGGGCATTACAAGTATGGAGGACACTTCTGCGTTCTATCTTTTATGCAGCAAAATCCAGGTTATACAAATTGAGCGCTTCAACGGTATAAGAGGAAACTACCAAAGAGAGTTTACTCCAATGAGTGAATGAAGCAAAATAAATAAAACATAAAATCAAATAAGAATACAGTTATAATACAGTTCAAGATCAAATTTTGATTTGTGTTTTTTGATTTTACACTCTCTGGTGATCTTAAACTTCCTAGCCACAGATGCCTTGGGGCTGACTGACAAGTATGGCTGCTAATCTGCACCTATATGGCCTCTCTAACAAACTCTGATTACGTAATTACACATTCATGCAATGGTGAAGCGCTTTGCCCAACGATGCAACAAAAGAACCCCTGGGTTTGAAGAGTTAAAGGGAATAGCTGCTTTTTTTTGCTGCTAACTGCGACAAAGACATGTAGAAGGTCTGACCGGAGAAGAGGGCAGGGCCAGACACAGACAAAAGTGGACCGGATTTGGGCAGCATGTGATTAGCAGCATGTGTTTAACAAGCTTTCATTAACAGCAGTCTAGTAGAAAAGTGTAGAGGAAATACTGCCTTTTGATGAAAAAGCAGCTTAAAGACAATAATTGTCTTTAAGGTAAGCTAACATGGCAACTGGTGTGCCCTGTCTAAAACCAAAAAATCAGGTTAGAAATCTAGGAGTAATCATGGACTCAGACCTGAACTTAAACAGCCACATCAAAGCAATAACATCATCAGCTTTTTACCATCTGCAAAACATTGCTAAGATCAGAGGAATAGTGTCAAAACCAGACTTAGAGAGACTCATCCATGCATTTGTCTCCAGCAGGTTAGACTACTGTAACGGCTGCTCACTGTTAGAGCTGCAGTACATCCAGAACGCTGCTGCTCGAGTCCTGACAAGAACCAGGAAATACGACCACATTAGTCCAGTGCTCCGGTCTCTGCACTGGCTTCCTGTCACTCAGAGAATAGAATTTAAAACAGCTCTGCTTGTTACAAGTCTTTTCATGGTTTAGCACCAAAGTACATCTTTGACATGTTAGAGCCGTATGAACCATCTCGGGCCCTGAGAACTTCAGGGAGGGGTCTCCTGGTGGTTCCCAGAGTCAATAATAAACACGGTGAGGCTAAAGCTAAACTCTGGAACAGTCTTCATGAGCAGTGTTAATTTCGTTGACGTTAAAATATTTAGTCATCATTTTAGTCAAAGTAATATTTTTGCTGACTAAAATTGGACTACAACTAATTTAAAGGTTAGGAGACTAAAACTATGACTAAAATGTCCAGATATTTCCGTTGACTAAAAAAGACTAAATAAAATGAACAGAAAAGACTAAAATCATCCAAACTTCCAATGTCAGTTTGAAAGAGCCTCATGTCATTTAAAAGGAACAGCTCTGTGCTTTATTCATGTGGGAGAAGCGCCATGAAGCAGAGGACCTTGATTAAATATGATTATAATACATTTCAACCTGGATAGACTCAAACAGACGAAAGCAGTGATTAGAAAGATTTATTGATATGTATATTAGTTTTAGGGGCGGCACGGTAATACAGCAGTTAGTGCTCGTGCTTCACAGCTAGAAGGTCCTGGTTCGATTCCCACCAAGGCCGGGGTCTTTCTGTGTGGAGTTTGCATGTTCTCCCGTGTCTGCGTAGGTTTCCTCCGGGTACTCCGGGTTCCCCTACCACTAAAAAACATGTACAATAGGCCAGGATGAATGAGAGTGTGTTTGAGAGTGTGCGTGGGGGACGACGGATGGAAATTAGCCCAAGGCTACAATCCGGTGAGGCTTGTTCATTAACTTGCACTGTCCCGACCAAAATAAAACCAATAGACCCCGGTGGTAGACATCGATGTATAAGTCAGTGTAGGTAAACAGCTTTGAGTTAGGGATGTCTTCCCCCGGAGCCTGGACACTGGTGGTGGTATGGGTGGAGACCGCGAGATGCGCAGGTAGAAGCCATGACAGAATAGGCGGAGATGGGGTGGAGGCGGGTCGCAGTGCAGCTGGGAGCGTGCGGATCATGATTGCTGGTGCTTAAAAGCGGGCGATGATTGGCCGCTAAGCAGGTGCGGCTCTTGCGCTGATGGCTGAGGTGGAGGTGTGGCCCTCTCGGGAGTGATCATTGGCTGGAGGTTGGTGATGCTGAAATTAGTCTACCAGGTTGAATTAACGCCTAGGATTCATATTATAAATGTGAAGTCAACTAAATTCGTCCTAAATTTAGTCGACTAAATTTACATGCCATTTCAGTCGACTAAAACTGGACTAAGATTGAACAGAATTATTTGACTAAATCTCGACTCAAATTAAATGATGTTTTTGTCAAAAGACTAAGACTAAAACTAAATTAAAATATGTGGTCAAAATGAACACTGTTCATGAGGATGTGAGACAGGCCTCAACTCTGACAATGTTCAAATCCAGGCTGAAAACAGCTCTTTTTACCCGTGCATATGAAAACTGAAAGTATTTTATCTGCACTCTTGCCTTTTACTGTCATTGATTAACTTTATGTTGATGTTTTATTGATTTGATCTGCTTTCTGCTAATATTATGCAACTGTGAAGCACTTTGAATTGCCTTGTGTATGAATTGTGCTCTACAAATAAACTTGCCTTGCCTACTACTATCAATCGCCAAATGATATTTTACAACCGTGGTATGACATCAAATATAAAATCCCATAGAGTGTGATACGACTTCTTTTCTCTCCTCTGGCAGTCTGTTTGCTGTCAGCTTTGCCCCAGGAGGAAGACCGTCCCTTGATGCGCATTGGTCAGGCAACAAAAGTTGAAAGGCAACATAACAGGGGTAAACGGGCATCGAACTGCACGGGTTGTACCGGTGGAAATGAGGCCTAAAACTAAATCAGATCTGAGCCAGGTCTAAACAAGGTCTACACCGCCAGGTCTGCACGAGACAACACAGCAGCTGTGCCAAGTAAAGTGTCCAGCCAGTGGCTAAAATACCAACAAAAAAGAAGAAGAAAAAAATCACTCAGGCTTGTGCCGTTAGGGTCTGGTAATGCTCGGTGGGCTCCTCTGCTCTGACTGGACTTGACCCTGGGCTGGGGCTGGACTGTGGGCTTCCACTTTCACTGCGGATCATGTTTTATACTGATGATGACACACGAGAGAGAGGGGGGGAGAGCGAGAGAGGGCACAGCTAAAAGCATTACTCCGTGACACACTTCCCCAGTCAGAGCAGCAGACGAAGACAGGAAAGAGGCTGTTTGTGTTTGTAAAATCCAGTTCCAGCTTATGTCAGCAACTATAATGTCAGGGAGAATATCTCAAGAAGTGAAGTCCCCTACCAAGAGCGACAAAAATAGGCACACAAGTCAAAACTGCATATGTGCTTAGGAGGAATCGCTGACCTGACATCATTTAGTCATGTTTCAGTCCTGTTTTATTCCTTGTTATGCCAGGGTCCAGTCCTGACTTATTCATGTTTTTGTCCTGGGTTAGTCCATTTTTTGTCAGTTTGGTTTTAGTCATATGAATAGGGGAAAATGCTGTGGACTCTAAATAATTAAGAGAGCCGGGTTTAAATGTCTGGTTTTAGTTACAAAGATTTTTTTTTCAGAGGGGATTTGGATGGTGTTTACTTTTTGAATAAGTTATGTATAAGTGATTGTTTTTTGGGTTCAAAGCTTAGTAAATCAGGTAGGTATTTTCCAAAAAATCGTCCAAAACTGGAAGGTTTGGAGTCAGTAGCAGCTGCTAAATTGGAGATGTTGTTGTAAAAGTGGAAAGAAAACCTCATATGGAGAAAACAAATCCAAAGTTTTGTAACATCTGCACATGTGCCCTGTGTACATTTCTCCCGTCTTTAGCCGCTGCCGTCTCCCACTAAGGAAATAACCATATTTGGATTACAGCGTCATCTCAGTTCTCTTTCATGTTACACACAGGTACAAAATGTATTAATATTTGTGAATGAATAAGCATCTGACATTCAAACTAAGATATTCAAATGTGAGGCTTTGCTGGAAAATACAGTATGTACCGTCATTTCTGGATTATAAGCCGCGGCCTGTACAACGATGCGGATAATTGACACAGTTTACACAATAAGAGTTTAGATTTAAGCATGAGCCCAACCAGAAGATTTCTGCCGAGAGGGTCATTCTGCCAAATCGGTGCCTTTTCAGCTTTCAAACCCCCCAAAAGAAAGTTTTTTGAAAAGGATTTTTCGTGATATTTTTTAAATTGGCATATGTTTAGGTGTACAAAAATGTATAGGGGCCATTTCAGTCTCTCTTTTTTATTTTTTGAATGGATTTTTTCTCCTCATAATGATAACAGGAATGAGAAACTTTGACCAATTTGACCAGTTTTCAGGCTAATGCTACCTAGCACAGAAGCACACGCTCTACCCACTGAAACTACATAAATAAGTGTGAACAGAAACATACTTGGACTTACACATTAAAAATTGGTAACAGGAATGAGGTGACATAAAACATTTTTAAAAAGTCATTATCCAGGGTCTGACACCGTGTCATTGTAAACTCTCCGGGAAAATGACAGCCATATCCAACGCGAACAATAAGCAAAGTCGTAATCTCGTAGTGCTTCCGGTCAAAGGTCAATCGGGATAAATGCGCTGTCTCCCAGTAATCCCACTGTAAAATATGTATGAATAAAGATTGTTTTACAGGCATCAAAACTGTGGTACATTAACAGATCATCAAAAATATATCGAGGGTAAAAAACTAAACATATATTAGTTTTAATTTCCAATAGCAGGTGGCACAAGCTAAATTAAATGTGGACTTTTGGGTGGGGAGATTCTTTCCTGAAAATGACACACTATATATAAATTCTACTATAGAAAAGCATAAAGTAAGTCTTTACTTTTATACTACACAATGCTTTGGCCTACATGAACATGTTTTCTCTCAGCATTGTAGGGGAGGAGGGATTACGAAGATTGTGTATGAAGAAAGGCTAAATGGCATATGCCTAGAAGAATAAAGTCATGCGGCACAGGAAACAATAAACATACCCTGCAAAACATGTGCAATAGCACCTTATATGCGTCCTGTTCAATGATCACATGCTTTATATGTATTTGTTGAATCTTTTCTGATAACAAGACTGATAACAAGAAACTGTACTTGGTACTTGGCACTGAAGTAAAACATTTCCCTCACCATCCAGATGTGTAGAAACTGAAAGCTTTTCCTTGTTAATAATCCGACAGAATTAGAATCATAATTGGTTTTATTGACATTGAACAGGTTCACAAACTAAGAATTTTCTTCAGAGCAATCGTGCAACATGAAACATAAAACGTAAATAATAAACTATAAAAACTTTAAAACTTAAAAGGGCATAAGGTAGATCAAAAATAAATGTGATAAACAATAACAAGTGTGTCTCCTCAAGCCTCAGTCATGGACTGCAGTAAAGTGGCCCTACACTTCCAGACCCACGATGGTAAAGTCTGTCGAGGACATGATGCTATTTTCACCGATGTCACAGCACAAGCACATCGTAGATCAGCAGCAAACTCCATCTATCTCCACGACCCGTTTCACTGAAGGAATTTTCAAGGATCTGCAAGAGTTTCTCCGTCTTGTGTCTGCCACCAACAAGTCCTCTAGCCACTTAGCGATAGGCCGTGTTTCCACACAAATAACTTCAAATTAGTAATTGTCCATCGTCTAAAACATCAAGACTTACAGTATCTCTGTATCCTCCACCTGAACCTCTTGAGATTACGATGTTGCTTATTTTGCCACACATCTGCACTATTCAATTATAACTGACATATAGCCTTTATAAGTAATGAGTGCTAAGATCACATTTGATCACTTTTGGTGAACCAGTCATAGTTTCTGTCCTTGATTAGCTAACGTTAGCAATAGCATGCTGCTGCTGTGGGTTTTTGCGCAGTGATCTAAAGCACGTTTGCGGAGGTTAAACCTACATGTAACTCAGGGATTCACTTCTCCAGGAGTTCTACATTCCCATATTCACATGGATTTAGTTGGTGAATGCTGAGAGCCAACGGTGCCATGCCATTGGTCCGACAACCCATTAGTCCGACGTCGCATTATTCCATTGGACGGAACCGCCTGAACCTAATTTTAATTTTCAACCCATACTCAATGGGACATTTTCGGAATAATGAGACGTCGGACTAATGGGTTGTCGGACAAACAGGCCGACTCTGAGCCAAAATGGGTCTCGGTACAGTAGCGATCGGATATTGGGAATGGATCCCCGATACCGTATTTTTTCCAGTAGCGGCTCCAAATATCCGGTACCAGGTTTAAGGTCTCTCTCTGTGACCGTCATTTTTACCGGAGCTTAGCACAAAAACAGGAAGGAAACAGTTATTTGTCCATAACATCTGACTGTATCTCCCTCTCTATCTACAGAATAAAAATGGTCTGAAATGAGTTTGTCCAATAGACTGAAGGGTATGGTGTCATTTTAAAACGAGTCCATATTCCTATTTGGAAGCAGTGTCAAATTCAAGATGAGGTCCTAATATATTCTAACCCAGATCACTGTCAGATGGATGACGTTAGGGCCTTCTCTCTCCATGATCCTGATGGACATCTCTTTGAGCTCATCTCTTCACGTCCACAGCGTGCTTGTGTTTTTTTCTTGGACGTTGACAGTTCATCAGACAGAGGGCTCCTCTCAGCCTTAAATCTCTCCAACTCTAATCCTACAGTCTATGCACATACGTCATTTTCATCCTAAACAGAACCCTCACTGAGAGTCAGATCAAGTAATAATGTTCACTAGTCATTTGGCACTCCTCACTCAGTCTTAGGGAAGGGCAAGATCTATCCTCGTAAATAAGTCTAATATATATTGAACCATACTTCATAATTGGGCTGCACAAACTTGCCATATGCGATACGGCTGTGTAATATTGCGATAACGGTAGTATTGCAGTATTTCACTAATCCATTTCATGTTCCATTCAAATGAAACACAAATCGTACATGACTAGTTTTAGCTAATTGTGTCAAAACAAGACTTTAAAAACACTACATCAGCACCACAACAAGACTAAAAGTGAACTAAATTTGGACATGTTTAACAGAAATTTTACAAATGTATTATTTTTTGGGCTGAGTTAACCATAACATTTTTTCGATCTTAGTCAGATGAAGACTTTAGTGATGTGGCAATATATTGTGGCTTTTTGGAATACGGATATTGCGTCACCTAATATCGAGATACAATATTTTTTGCGATATATTGTGCAGCCCTACTTCATAAATATTCCTTCGTCCAAGGCTCTGGTGGGCAACACAAATGTATGAAATAGATAATAGTTGTATGGTGGGTCGAAACAATGTTCACAAACAGAGCATTACTTCTGTAATAAACAAATAAACAACAACATTGATCCTCCCCACGCATGCCTTTCAGTCATGTGACTATACAAATAAAGTTTCCTTTCCTTTCCTGGCTGATGTATATCATATCAAACTCTGCATATCCACTGACAGAAGTCAAGATGCTACATCCAAAAATAGCAGCTCATGCAGATGAGCTGAGCTGATACTGAAAGAACACTGAAAACTTTGGATGTGATCCTTATAAACTTCCTGGAGAATTAATGAAACCACTTAAAAGTAGCAAAGTCCAAGACTTGAACGTTTGTAGTCTGTAGGAGCTATTGAAGTGGAGATGTTGTGAAATAAAAACATTTTGAGAAAATGGCACTTAAGTTTTGTAATGCCTGCACATGCTCCCTGTATATTTCTCCAGTCTCGACTGTCTCCCACAAAGAAAATGACCATATTTGGATTACAAATCCATCTCAC
Organism: Neogobius melanostomus; assembly: GCA_007210695.1. Lineage (NCBI taxonomy): Eukaryota > Metazoa > Chordata > Actinopteri > Gobiiformes > Gobiidae > Neogobius > Neogobius melanostomus. Next base: position 986,192 of record VHKM01000089.1, read on the forward strand.
TGCGTGACAAAGCAATGTTTCACTTGTGGTGTAGCGCGAACCGGCCGCGCATGCCACAATCTATGTGCACGTATCGACACTAGTAAGTAAGTAAGTAAGTAAAGTTTATTTATAAAGCGCTTTTCACAGATAAAATCACAAAGTGCTGTACAGGATAAAAAGAAAATAGTAATAATATTAATAATAAAAATGTGGGGACATATGTAAAATCAAAGTGACACTAGTGAAAACCCATCAATCAAAAGCTTGTTTGAATAAACATGTCTTCAGGTCCTTTTTAAAAGAGTCCACAGAGCCGGCCAGACGCAGAGACAGGGGCAAGGCGTTCCACAGTCTGGGAGCAGCAGACTGAAAAGACAGATCCCCTCGGGTTTTATAACGAGTCTTAGGGACAACAAGCAGGTTCTGAAAAGAGGACCGAAGAGTGCGGCCAGAGGAATATGGGCACAAAAGGTCCAGGATGTACTGTGGGGCCTGACCGTTTAAGGCTCTAAAAGTCAGCACTAGAATCTTAAAATCAATCCTGAATTTTACAGGGAGCCAATGGAGAGCAGACAAGACTGGGGTGATATGAGACCTTCGAGAGAAACCTGTTAAAAGTCTAGCAGCAGAATTTTGAACAATTTGCAGTTTGTTCAGAGCAGACTTATTCAGACAGGTAAAAACAGAGTTACAATAATCAAGTCTTGTTGATATGAAAGCATGAATAATAATTTCCAGATCCTTCCTTGCCAATATTTTGCAAATTTTAGAGATGGTCCTAAGGTGATAAAAACAATTTCGGACGAGCTGTTTTGAGTGTGTTTCCAAAGACATGGCCTGGTCAAACACAACCCCCAGGTTTCTGAGGCTGGGTTTGACAGAGGAGCCAAGACCGAGGAGCCACTACCCCGCAGACCTTTCTGTTTCCACCACACACACACATGCATTTGTTGTAGGCGGAGCAGCACGCTGTACAGATCGTCATTAAAAGTTTTTAGAGCCGCGATGAGAACAAATGTGGACAAATGCTGTCATCTGGTGGGAGTTAGGGAATCATTCAGAGGAGACATGCTTATTAAAACAGAAAAGAAACCACTAAATACAACTATGAAGGTAAGCTACATGCAGCTAACACCAGCTAAAGCTACGCTAACAGCGGCTAAATGCTATTATCAGCAAAATCCCCTTTTAGCACAGCGGTATGATGTTGTGAAATATTTAATCTGTATGACCTGCGTGTCAATAGTGAGGGCTGTCCACTCTCTCGTTGCATCAGAGGCCAGAGTCTGTTCACGTCACATCAGTCACGGGTCAGCGCTTTGGCCACAGCCAGAGGTCGGTCCCAAAACCTATAGCTGGTCAGACCGGTTTGGCCCTGACCTTTGTTATGGAAAAGCTCGACAAAGCGGGTGAAAGAGCCTTAAATGAGTAGCATACCGATATTAACAGTGCAGTCACTATTTATGAATTCAAGCTGAAATCCACTGGGGCTGTGCTAAAGATCTACCAGTCCCGTACATCACCATCTACCGGCTGGTGATCACCGCTGTGTGCCATTCAAAAGCTATAAACTGTTCAATGGGCTATAGGCTGTGCTTAGTCCTAGTCCTGCGATCTGGTCCGGTCCGTCCCTGGTAGATCCCTCTGGACTGTGAGGACCGTTTTAGATCCGAGTCCTAGTTCTGTGCTCCAGTTCTTGCCCTGGATTCGTTCCCTGAAGTCTCTGACACACTTTTGGTCCTTCACCACTTTAAAGACACTTTCAATCCGACCGTGGTAATGCGGGCTTTGATACTTTCATTATGATGTTTACAACTGTCGGGACCACACTGAAAGAAATACTACAAAGGCTCTTACCACTACTAGTACTGCCGCTCCGACTACTACTACTTCTACAACTTAATAACTCCTAATAATAATGCACTTGATATTCCATTATACAAGATTAGGCGTGGGAACTTCCTTTTTTGTAAATGAAATAACAAAAAAAACTTTACACGATTTGAAACTCTTTATTCTTATGTGTTGCCTGTCACACAACATTGGAGATTTAACTTTAGATGTTTGGATGTTATTATGTAGGTCTTCCAGGGTTTGTAGATGATCGTTAAAATCCAGGGATTGAAGATAACCCACAGGAAATAATCACAGGCTAAATCAGGCAATCAGTTTAGGTCCCCATCAGGGAGATCAGTCGCCCAGGGGAAGGCGTCTCTTATCAAATCCATTGAAATCATTTGTATGGGTAAAGATGAAGTTCACTGTGACGAATTGGATGAAGAGATGCCCTTTTTACAAGCAGAACGCTTGGGACAGACGTTTCAGGTGTTGTAATGGTCCCCGACATTTCTTTCTTTCTTTTGAACACATTCCCCATTTCCCCGAAGGCATCCACCCACAATGAAATGGATTTGCGATCAGGAACATGGCCTTGAAGGGGAGTTTAGAACTAATGATGAAAGGAGCGTTGCACAAGGTGGCCTCTTCACCAAAAGCACCGTGCTTTATCAACCACCCATGTTTGCGACGGAAACAGGCGCCCCACTGTGACCTTCCTTAATATCACTACACGCTTTTCAAAAAAGTTCCCACGCCCCAATCTGTATACTGTATATAAGCCATACCCCCGTAAAGCTCCCCACTGTCATGTCATGTTATGTGTATGTTGTTGCTATATGTGTATGTTGGGCCATAGTGATGTAGATAATGGACATAGTGTAGCCTACTCTTTACTTTACAGTCAAAATCCTGCGCGCTTCTCCCATAGCTTCTCCCCAGTCCCTCTGCTGCCTGTGTCAGCTCCGCCTCCGTGAGCTGCTGGAGCCTCACGCTGAGAGAGTTACAGACTCCAGACATAACTGAAGTTATAACTTTAGAAAAGACTCCTGTACTACTTTTGCAATGCACATACACTCTCATACACATGAGAGAAATAGGCCGGTGTTTTAGATCGTCTGGTGTTAATTTATCTGGTGACGCAGCTGGATCGTCAGCTGTGTTGACAATTTAGGCTACCAGGTCACCTAACTACACTCAACAAAGCTTATATTTGGTCTCAAACAACATATCCGATTGTCTCCTCAGTGCTCACCACTCCAATGCACCATTACCTTGACATCGATTCAGCAAAATGGACGCTGACGCTCACAGAGAAGCCATGTGTTTGGTTGAAAGTAGACGAGCATGTCCCATTCAGCCGAACTCTCTCAGCTGCAAATTAGGAGCAAAACAGCTGTTTGTGGGCGTGTCCTTCTGGGTTACCATGATGTAACCAGTCAATGAAACTAACATTTCTGATGTGATCTGTCTGATAATTCTTCCTCATTATGCTTAGTTAGGACTGTAGCTGGTGGTGGCTGCTTCCTTTAGAACAGTGCAATTTCAATTATCATTTGCAAAGACAAGCAATATGACGTGGAGAATTAATGTAATTGACAAATATTGGTTTTGGACATGCCATTTCTGTTGTCAGTTGGTGCGACAGCTAAGGTCATGGACTTTGATGCTGAAGATCGCTGGTTCAAACTCAGGAGAGGGACTATGTAGTAAAACATGTAAAAAAGTTCATACAGATTTATTGATTGCAGATACAGTTATTCGACAAATGGTTCATTCTTGAATTGCAAGGATTTGTCTTTACTTATCCCCAAGAGCACCCCCCACCCCCACCCCCACAGACGCCAGAGTGGAGGCCAGGCAGCACTGCCACAGGTGCCCTGCTGTGGATGTTTGTAGAGCTATGAAAGAGATCGGTCAAGCCACTTTGTGTGATATTCCTCTTTGTGTTAATATAAATGTGCATTTCCCCCTTATGTATAAGACAAAAAAGAGGCAGAAGCAGTCCGGGCAAGAAGCTTCAGCGTTTGTTGCCTGTCAGTGCTCTGTGGTGGAGAAATAAGACTGTTGCAAGAGATTGTAAGGTTAGGAAAGCACTCCCTGGTGACGTATTGATTGGTGAACTTTTACCTCTCAACCAAGTAGCCTCGGGAGTGACTAATGATCTTTTTATAGAAAATAAGTTAGTAATAGGTATGCCATGGGTTGATTGGAGCAGAAAAGAAAGAAACCATCCCAGACATTGGTAGAAAATGCACTGATATTCCCACATGGTCTCCCATCCTGGTCCTAACCAGGCAGATCCCTGCATCGCTCTGGGACCAGACCACATGATGAGTGTTATAGAGTACAACTACTATTACTACAGACACTGCGACAACTGCGACCACTACCAAACACGAGGCAGGGGTTCAGTGATTACAGCATTCTGTTTGAGTCCTTTCTCCACACTGCATGCTGTGGTTGTGTCCGGTGGCGGGACGCGTCACTGAATGTGTGTGTCACCGATTTGAAAGCTTCAGGTCAACACAGCGGCTAATAAGTACACCTACATTTCAGCGACTGTGACCCAACCACACTTACCATTGCTACCACACAGCATGACTCGATTGGGCCTGGCTATTTCGGTGACTCTTGCCATTCCTTTTTAGGCGCTGAAGTCATGTGATGTGAAAGTCATGTGACGCACAGAACACTCTGTACCCAAACTACTGTATCCCCCTGTCCCGCCTACATCCCGCCTGACATCTCCTTGTCTCCTTTCCTGCCTCCTCACTGTATGCCTGCACCTTCTCTCTCTCTCTCTCTCTCTCATGAAATATTTATGTGCCCTCTTGGTGGCCCCCTGTGGGCACAGCTGGCGGCCCACAGTGCCACTAAAGACCGAGAGACGGGATCATTTCCAGGTGAATTCGAAACGAGCTCCATCCAAGCGAGGTATTTTTGGGACTGCGCCACCTCATGACATCAGCGGGTGGCACGGCCCGTTTGGAGAAGGAGACAGAGCAGATATGCAGGATTACTCCGTCTGGTTTTCAAGCGGAACAACAGCAGTCAAGTTTGTGGTTAGATGAAAAGCCGTGATTAAATTGATGCCGACATTTTCTCGTAATCTGCCCCAGCTACGGCACCATGATTCTGCTGGATTCTGAATCATGACAACATTCCCTTTAATCATTGGTGTTGCAGGCACTACTTAGACGGTTAGTGTTTGTTTGTGCGTGCTCTGCAGTGGCGACAAAAGTATTTCCTTACAGCACGACATGACCAAAGACATCCGCGTTATGTATCTGGGATTTTCCTCTTTACATAAAACAGCGTTTCCTTTTAATCCATTCGCTCTGGTGCAGCCTCCTTGATAGAAACTTTGCACCAAATGCGTCCAAACTTTCCCCCTGTTTCTTGGTCTGTATATGGTCTGCAATACCATAGTTTGTTTTCTCTTTTTTTTACTTTAAAATTGGATTTTAAAAAAAGGTTGTAAATGGATTAAAAGACATTTTGAATTGCCCTCATCAAACTCCAACATGTCGAGTCACACAGGATGAGAATCACCTGAGCACCTGTGAATTTGCTAAATTACCCTCAAGGTATAAATCAGAGTTTTTACCTTCCAAATGTCCATGTCAGGGACATGTTTTTTTTTTTGGTCATAGGTAAGTCTAATCCCGTGCAAAGAGGGTTTGAGTTTCACTTTGACCTGACCTGCCCTGTTTGATGTTGTTTACACTAAGCCAATTTTCCCCTCATCAGTTCTGCTCTTAGTTCTTAGCAGGAGATTTGACAAGCAGTACCATGTAATTGACCTTTTGCTAAAGCCGCCCCCTTACGAAATTTAAGCTGGCTCCGGGATGAAGTGGAGTTCATCATATAACGGGGGGAGTGCTAGTGACTCTTTTTGGAACAAAACCAGAGTGATACCCTTCAGATGGAGACAGAAAATGGGTTGTAATGTGCGGTAGAGGAATGTATTTCAGATATGCACTGAAGTAGGGCTGGGCGATATGGCCAAAAAATAAAATCTCGATTTTTTTTTTTACTCAGTTTGGACGATTACGATTTTAATCGATTTTATTGGAAATAAACTTAAAAAGGTCTCCTGATCTTTCATATGAAGAAAACTGCTCAGAGTCCTGCTCATTAATATTTCATAATATAGCCTACAGTTAGGCCCATTAAGATAAGATAAGCCTTTATTTAAAAATGGTTATTTCTTAAAGAGGGGGTATTATGTAAAATCGACTTGTTCAAGCTTTATATCATGTTATTATGTCATTCCCTCATTAAACACATGCCTGGAGTGTTGCCTTGGCTCATTCACATATTTTTGAGTAATCAGTAAAAACTTAGACGGCAGCCATTTTAGGTGTAGCTATGCCTCAGTCCTCCTAGGAACGCCCCCACCTCCTGGAGACGCCTCTGGACCTTTCGTCACCAGCCAAGCCACCAACCACTGCTCCTCAGCTCAGCAGAGCCCCCTCCCCGCACAGTAGTGTTGTTTAGATGCCACAGCAGTGTGCTGAAGGGGGCGTGTCGGAAAGTTTCTTAAAGAGACAGAGGCCTATTTCAAGACGTTCAGTACAGCCATTTTGAGAGAGCAATTTTATTCAAGGCAGTTATTTTAATTTACTGCATATACAGACCAACAGAAGGTTACGTCATCATTGTAGTATGCTATAGACTGGTGCTATGTGATTGAAAAAAAGCATAATACCCCCCCTTTAAATGTTCCTTGTCTGCTCTCAAAAGTAAAACTTCTTAATAAGCCATGGAGTTTTCAAAAGTGTTTTAGTTTTATCCTCATGCCTCTGCTGTGATTGACAACCGTCTCCATGGAGACTTAAGAGGAAAAGGGCAGAGTTAAGTTTTCTCACTCCGCTCAGAGCAGAGTGAGAGAAAGGCACAGGAGCAGATCGAGGGAAAGTCTGTTTTAGCGGAGGAAAACTCCACCGCGCACTCTTAAAACACAACATGCGGCCTTTGAGAAGCAGCAGAGATCGCCAGAAAGGCTTCTCCGCTGGTGTCATTTCGCTACGGAGCGTCTAAAACACGGCTAAATTGGCCGCACGCCGCACGTGAGGCGGACATGGAGCAGCGGCCACGATTTTACGATTTAGCCATTTTCCACATCGTCTGTTTTTAAATGCATGAATTAATTGAATTAATTGGATTTATCGCCCAGCCCTACACTGAAGGGGACACTACAGCTATCAGGGTTAAAGAAGCATTCTCTGCTGAAATCAGAAAATATCCTTAGTCATGCTCTTGCACTATCAGGCAAGTTCTCTTCTTATGTTTAAGTCTAGTATCGATAGAATACGAGCGTTATTGTTAAGTTGGCTGCTTGCTAAACGTCTGACTATACGCTAAGTCTGAAAGTTACGACAGAAAGTAAACGCGCCAGATATTCCAGCGGCAGAAACAGCTTTTTTGTGTCGATGTCCAGCAACGACGGCTCATGAAACTCTTGGCGAACGACAAAGCGGCCGGTAAACGAGTATTAGCTTGGCTCCAGTTAGCTGCCGGTGTTTCGTTTAGCTCCTTTATGGGCTTTGGACGACGCGAAACAGGCCCCAGTCCATTCGTTTCTTTGGGAATGTCTCATAGCAACAGTTGCTATGAGGTATGACAATGGCTATTTCTTGGGGCAGGGTTTAGCGAGAGGTCAATTGGAATTCGCAATACTTGTATCACAAAATCACGACACAAACTAAAGCCTTTACATTCCCTCAAATCCTTACTGTATGACTCACACACTGTTTATTTAAACTTTTTTGCTGGAGCGCGAGGGACAGATGGAGATCGGGTGGAGCCTCCTCTAAAGGCTAAACATGTGAAGTGTTTAGAGAAAGCAGTGCAGTGCTCAAATAACTTGCACCACCACTTAGCCGTGAGAGACTAGCACAGACGGGTGCGAGGTCTGTTTAGCTTTTTAATCAGCAGAGATTTAAATGAGTTGGGAGCGGTGGTTAACTCACACCTGAGAATATATAACACAAGATTTTGGTGCATAAAGGTAATCTTTAACTGCTGTTGTTTCTCCATGTGTCATCAAGTCTTCAGTTATTCCAGTCAGCTTGTCAGTTATAGTTTGAAAACGCTTGCCAATACCTGGACTAGCGCCCTCTGCAGACATTTTGACTCACGACTTTCCCAAACCAGCAAGTCCCAGACGTATTTATGCACGTGCGTTGTCTTGCTTTAATACTGAAAGCGAAAAAAGGATGGTTTCCCAAACATTGTGAGAGCATTGTGCAGGAGCTTTCATGTAAAATATGCAAATAAAAGTGGAGCGTGTGCTGCTATTTTCTTGTTATTTGACTGCCCCTCCCCCCATGTGTCACTGCAGCTCTGTTTTTCCCCTCTCTATCTTCTTCTGCCTCTCCCTCGCTCTCTCCCTATAAGCATCGGTATCAGGAAGCAGTCCCTATAGCACATAGCGATGATCTACTCAAGGTGACCTTCAGCTTGACACACAAAGTCAAGCTGAGCATTAAATTCACTGTGGGCTCCTCTCGGGTGAATTAAAGAGGGAGAACAAGAGAGAGAGAGGTGGGCATTTCCCGTCAGTCCGCAGTAGATTACTATAATACAGCTCGTCGCTGCAATTGCTGGTTGTCTGAACTCAAGGCCAAAGTCAAAATGGACCAATGCCGAGATCCCGTGCGTTTCTTATGGACAGATTTGTGATATGTGTTGACCAGGGTGTCCCCCATTAACCCAAAACTTATATAATAGGCTAATCCTCCAGTTAGATAATCCTACGTGATTTTTTCAGTCTGGGCTAGAAGGTTCGTTTCCCACCTGGACGGGGCCTTTCTGTGTGGAGTTTGCATGTTCTCCCCGTGTCTGCGTAGGTTTCCTCCGGGCACTCCGGTTTCCCCTACCACTAAAAACATGTATAATAGGTGAATCCTCCTGCCAGGTGATTCAGCCTGGCTCCACATTGTTTGAGTTGGGTCCCCGGGCACGGCACTGCTGTCGCCCACTGCTCCTTACGGGTTGCCACAGCGGCATCGAAGGATGGGTCAAATGAGGACAAATTTCCCTACGGGGACAATAAAGTTTACAAACAAACAAACAAACAAACAATAACTCAGCGATGCGTCTCTGTCCTCTCTCCTGCTTCATTTCTCTCTTTAGGGGAGAAAAACCTGTCTCCAGATCAGCAAAGATATGCAAACGTGGAAAACATGTGCGTGTCCGGATTGGTTCACATTGTCATGTGATCACTGTCGACACAACACAGTTCAGCGGCGCAGGTTCAAGTCTTCCTGAACTTGTTTATAGTTCTGTCAAATGGAATTTAAAAGTCGACGACATGATCTATATGTATCTCTCTATCTATCTGTCTAGATATTGGAACAGTCGTTGACCCTCCGCACTACGAGACATGATTCTCTGCTACTGCCATCAAATAGAAAATTATAGCAAAATTGACCCCAAAAAATGTGTGTACTCAGCTTGACCAAAACGTGCTCAAGATCGGGATCTGGATCCCCAGGCGCCGCACTGCGGTCTTTCTACTGCTTCTACAGAACGTGCACTGAGTTATAACACTTGTACTAGATTGTTCAGGTATGTGTACTTTACTAAACGTGTTGATTTCGGAGTACATACACATAAAGAGCAAAGAGGACCAGAGGAGGCCAAGTGGAGGTGACAGAGGAGACGGGCATGAGCGCACATGTACTCGTGTTACTACACGCAGCAGCGGTGCAGGTACAAGCAGCATTTAAACATAATATTGACCTGCTCTAATGTTAGGTGTGAAATCACTGCTGCTTCCATCCAAACAGTTCTAAAGTGAAACAGCAGTAACAGGGGCTTAATAATTATATCCTTGGCATGCCCGGTAAATATGATTTAAAGGCTGTTTCACATAGGCCATTGAAAGATAACAAGTCTTAGTTTTACAGCCAGTGGTCTCGCTCGGGATCATTACCAGTCATAAAAAATCCTTCATGAGCTGTTTTCATCAGTCATGAATTAAACTCTCAGTATAAGCATTTCTTTTAAAGACATGTATATGTATAGGCTAAACTGTTATTTATATTAGAAAAAAATCTGAGATGATTTCTGGAACACACATTTTCAATAAAACTGTACGTGCGTAATAACACCTGGAGTACTTTGACATCCGCGCAGTGTTACGTCGAAGTACTCCAGGTGTTATTACGCCTCACAGTATAGTACCTATTTTTATCCGCTTAGAAAATCCACATGTTTGTTTTTGTGTGACTAGACTTGGATCATGTAAAGGCTCACGTAACTGTATTTAAACAGGGAACACGTGGAACAGCTTCTAACCTCACCCCAGTTTGGAGCTATACCTTTGCTGGGAGAGGCTAAACGCTAACAACATTTGTGTGACTGAGCGCACGCACAAAGACCAGACAGGTACGTATCAACTCGTCTAAGGTAAGAACATATCCCAGTATGGAAAAACGCTGGCCTGTTCCTTTAAAACACATGCGTAAAAGTCTCAAGAGGACTTATTCAGAGCATCAGCTGCTCGTCAATATCAAGGCTCATATTTCACTATTGGAAATGCAAATTGGAGCTTCCTATTTGCTTTTTCTCGATGTTCACTAAAAGTAAGAACCAGTGGGCGACCGGGACAATATTTAGCGGTTCACATCGTGCGTCTTTGAAGCGCCCGCCCTGCCTGATCCGTCTGCTCTTACTCCAACACAACACACCTCTCCTCTCTCTCCTCTCTCGGTCGTCTGTGAGACCCACCGCAGCACCAAAAAGCTGTTTAGTTGCCGTGCGAGATGCAAAGCGAAACCACGCGGTGTTCCATAGCCGCTTCAGAGAGAGCCCAGAGACAGAGCAGCGCTGCGTCTTGATTTTAATTAATGCTTGATTTTCAATCTGTCAAAATGACGGACGGCCTTCAACACTTTCCGTCACAGCTAAAAATATTCCGGAAATGATGGAGACATTTCGGTTAATGTCACCTCTGCTTACGACACTCACAAATGGTCGCTGACGAGAAACTCTTCTGGCTCGGAGAGGGGCTTATCAGGCCCACTATCCTCTCGTGTGTCCCCAGCTTTAAACATTTTACTCAGCTGTCTCTGAATTTCATGGTTTGAAACTGGGACGATTCAGCAGTACAAATAAACAATACAAATAACAATACAAATAACAATACAAAATAAAGTATAGCATAAGTATAATCTAGCCCCCTAGGAGAGACCAACAGGCCCGGTTTGAATCGTGAGGCCGTCCTTCCGTGGACCCACCACCTGCAGAAGGAGCCATGGGGGCTGGTGCTATGCGATCTGGGCAGCTCCAACGGCTGCCCCCACGACCCGGCAACGGACAAGTGGAAGAAAATGAATGAATGAATGATGAATGAATGAATAAGTATAATTCTTAAATTATATGAAGAGTGACATGTGTGAAGTTTAAGTGTAGTCATTTCTTATCTGTGAAGTCTAGTTTAGACAAAGCATACGAGTAAAACATGACAATAAGGCTTCAGTTAAATATTGGGAGGAGAAAATGTTCCACTTGAGTCACTTGTGTTGAAAAAGCAGCCTCAGAGCCCAGACCTGAGAGAGGAGTGTGGCCTAATTCTGACGGACAGCTCCAACACACTGAGGCCCGGGGGACAGTGACGGGGCCAGAGCCTGGTTTTTGTTCTGTTTCTGTTTACGCACTGGGTTTAACGGCCACATATTTATTTACACCATCTTCTAATAATAATAATAATAATAATGCCTTACACTTAGTCTTTGCCATCGGCCCCTCCCACCACAACCACTCACTCACTGTATTCATTCTGGCCTATTGTACAGGTTTTTAGTGGTAGAGGAAACCTACGCAGACACGGGAGAACATGCAAACTCCACACACAAAGGCCCCGCCCAGGTGGGAATCGAACCTGCAACCTTCTTGCTGTGAAGCACAAATGCTAACCGCTGTGCTACCAGGCCGCCCGAATCTAACGTTGTTGCTCATGGAAAAAAAAACAACAGACACGGTAAGGTGAAGCGTTTTTGTTCAAATAGTTCATTTCAGATACAATGGGTAAATACAACATAGTTTCAAAGAACAACACTATATTGGCCAAAACAAATGTAACAACGCTAACGCTAAGGGCTAAAATAACACTGACAGCTTTGTACAACATATCAAAAGCTAACTTCAGCTTTCCTCACCTTGTCGGCACTTTTTGGACATTTTTTCCCATCACTTTTTTGTTGGGTTTTTTATCACATTTTTGCTTCATTTTCATCGCTTTAGAAATATTAAATAATTTAAGAAATAAACATCTCCAGACATCAACAACACTCTGGATAACTAGGAAACGAGGCCTATGTAAAAATCCAGAAATATCCCTTTAATGTCCTTTGCACAGTGTTACAGAAATAACAAAAGTGCTCGAGAGGATTGATGAAGAATAGGCAGCAGTCCGGATGTCTTATGCAGGAGAAGTTTATTTGCCATCGTTACGGCACCCGGAGACATGAACTCGAGACATTGCGCTAGTCCTGCCATTCAAGTCTGTCTATGCTTCCACAGAAGAGGGATAAATACCGTCTAAGAGCATCATACTGACACGCAAGCAAAACATTCAGTGGCTGGTAGTGGGCGCCTGAGCACCACAATCAGGGCTATGACAGAGATAGTACGACTGTACAGCTTGACCCAGTATGATAAATAGCTATTTAATGTTATCTTCTAACACCCAGTACTCCGTAAAACAATTCCAAGACGACAACAACAGGATTGGCAGGATTCAAAGGTAAAAAAGGGTGGCAGCCTTTTCACACACACACACAGAATGCCGTTGACATGCTCATTCTCGGTAATTCATTCATAATGGGCCACATTGATTTCCCGGTCCACACACAGTGGCATGATTAATATGCAGGTGTTGACCGCTGAACCCCGACGAGTGCCCGATTGAGAGGCAGCACAACACAAAGGGACAGACGCTAATTCAGGCTTGTTCTGCAGAATCGAAAGTGGTGCCTCAGATTTGAATATAAATACTTCCTTTACAGGCAAAGGACAGAGGAGCTCTACCCACACTCATTGAAAACACCGTTAAGTCTCCACTGAAAACATCCTTAACTTGTACCTCTAAGATATGGCTCATGCTTTCAATATTGTGTGCACGTTTATTATTGGATTTAAATTGCATTAGTTCAGCTGCCGCCAGATTAAGGAGATTAAACCTTTTTATCAAGACGGAAATGAAAACTCCGTAGAGTAGAGAGAAGCTCGTGCCTCTCTCTGTGTTTTGTAATTATGAAAAAATGCAATAAAAGGTTCACTTCATTACAGACGGCAAATGGCCACTGTCGCGGGGGAAAACTAGGAGGAAGAACGGCCATAATTCAGCTCCGGTTACCGAGGCGGCGCGACGCTACGGAAAGAATCCACGAGGCCGCAGCAACACTCGGATCAAGGCCGCGGAATTACACGAACCAAACACGGAGTCGGGCACCAGCCAGGGAAGACAGTCGGGTGGGTTTCGGAATCAAGTCAGCTACAAACTCGCGCTAACTAGGCTAAACTAGCTGTCAGAGGATGGGTGCATACCTTGTTCCCCAGGTCCTGTGTTCCCCGGGTGCGATTTTTTTTTCCGTAAGTGAGTTGGTACTTCAACCAATCACAAGTCATGAGAGTGAAACGTCATACATATATCAATCAGCTTAACCCTGACCCTGCCCTAACCACTAACCTTAAAGAGTACCTAAACGGGCGTGCCAAAGCCTTCCCTACCCAAACAAAAGGGAAAAAGTGCAGTGAAAGAGGTGGTCTCTGAAGTTTGGGGTGACATGCGGGGGTGAGTGTGTGGGCCTTTGCATTGGCACAATCACAGCAGACTGATTACGTGGGAGGGACTTGGTTATAACACAGGTGCATGGGGCAGAACAATGGGCAGCACCTGATGACGATGTGTGGAGGCCGTGGACACTCTCCAGTCAATCAGGAAATTCTAATTTAGTAGCAGAGTTTACCCTGAAGGGGCGCAACCCATTCGTTTTCAGGCCAAAGTTAGGATTTACACATGTTTGCGCTATAATGTCAGAATAATGTCAGGGACCAGTGGACAACACTATGAGACACCCATTGAGACAGTTTATCAGTAAAAAAAAACTTGATTTGGTGTTTAGTTACTCTTTAAGGATAGTGGGCTGGTGCCTAATCTTAATCTATAGAAGTGGCGGAACATAGGTACTGGAGAACATAGGTACTGGAGAACATAGGTACTGGGGAACATAGGTACTGGGGAACATAGGTACTGGGGAACATAGGTACTGGGGAACATAGGTACTGGAGAACATAGGTACTGGAGAACATAGGTACTGGGGAACATAGGTACTGGAGAACATAGGTACTGGAGAACATAGGTACTGGGGAACATAGGTACTGGAGAACATAGGTACTGGAGAACATAGGTACTGGGGAACATAGGTACTGGGAACATAGGTACTGGGGAACATAGGTACTGGAGAACATAGGTACTGGAGAACATAGGTACTGGGGAACATAGGTACTGGAGAACATAGGTACTGGGGAACATAGGTACTGGGGAACATAGGTACTGTACTGGGACATAGGTACTGGAACATAGGTACTGAACATAGTACTACATAGTACTGGAACATAGTACGGAAACATAGGTACTGGGAACATAGTACCTGAAACATAGAGAACAACGAAAATAGACAACAAGTTAGAAAATACTGGACATATTCTGAACAAGACAGAAAACAATAGCTAACTGTATACACTAATGTGCATATAGTGCATCATTATTGGTCCTGTGAGGGCTCTAATCCGTACACAAGCTGTACACAAACCCTACACAAAGCTTTACACAAACCCTACACAAAGCTTACACAAACCCTACACAAGCTTTACACAAACCCTACACAAAGCACAAACCCTACACAAAGCTTTACACAAACCCTACACAAAGCTTTACACAAACCTACACAAAGCTGTACACAAACCCTACACAAAGCTTACACAACCTACACAAAGCTTTACACAAACCCTACACAAAGCTTTACACAAACCCTACACAAAGCTTTACACAAACCCTACACAAAGCTTACACAAACCTACACAAAGCTTACACAAACCCTACACAAAGCTTTACACAAACCCTACACAAAGCTTTACACAAACCCTACACAAAGCTTTACACAAACCCTACACAAAGCTTACACAAACCCTACACAAAGCTTTACACAAACCCTACACAAAGCTTTACACAAACCCTACACAAAGCTTTACACAAACCCTACACAAAGCTTTACACAAACCCTACACAAAGCTGTACACAAACCCTACACAAACATTACACAACCATACACAATCTGTATGCAAAGCGAGTCACGGCTCAATAATGAACTCTGTTTGTCCGCAGTGTTTGTTGAGCGTGAGGTAAACATTGAGGAAACATTACAGTAGTAATGAGCTCCTCACAGGGGAATAAGAGCGTTGTGGAAGCGGATGATGAGTCTGCATCGTCATCTTTTGAGCCATTTACAGAGAGGTTATAACACATTTCTGTTTGCAAAATGAAAGTTCCAAAGTTCTATTCAGAAGTCCTATTTAGTTTAGTATCACGTAACCTACAGTCTTTGAGATCTTACAGTGAAACCACCAATCAACTCCGCTGCAGTGGACTAAATGGATGGCCAGTGTTTTTTTGAAGCCAGCATATTCAGGTAAATGTATAAAAAAGCTCATGGCAGCACATTTATTTCCTTTCATGTAAATGTGATCTGCCTGTAGAGAGATCTGCCTGTTCTGCGGCTCAGCAGATTTGTGACATTAAACGCTCCCAGAGACAGAGGGAATATTAGGAGACTCACGGAATCAATGAAACCACGGTCTGTGGAGAGAAAAATACCGGAAAATCAGGAAAACAGTGGGGTTTGGCTAGGTCATTTTTAAGCTTTAGAGTTAGTTTCTGTGGCATTCTTTGTGGCACTTACGTACAAGTATTCTTGAGCGTGTTTAATACTGTGGTTCTCTCAAATGGAAACTAAAAAGAGGCAAGGAGATTGGACGCATTTCCAGTGGGTATAGTGAGGAGAAAAGGACGGATATCAGCGGAGAAGCAGCTTCAGCCTGATGCGAGTAGCTATTTCTATTGTTAGTTTGCAGTAAGATCTGACTAGAAAAGGTAGTAGTGTGTTGTGTGTGTGGGACTCGCAGTGGCCGTTGTTTTGTTGTTTGTGCCGCTGCTATGATAGGGAAATAAGGAGGGAGCTACGCTATTATCGGAGCCTATTCTGCTCTGTTATTGGCTGCTGCACTCTGTGTGCACTTCAAATTCGGTACAATAGCCCATGCTTCTTCTGTGAGTCCGAGATCAGCTTTAATATTCAAATGTGTTTACTGAGACTGGGGTCTAGTCTACAATACGATACATACAGTTGCACTCAAAAGTTTACATACCCTGGCAGAATTTCGGATTTTTTTAAAACTATTTTTCAAAGAATATGAAAGATAACACAACAAGTTCACTCATAGTTAGTGGTTGTGTGAAGCCATTTATGGTCAAACAACTGAGTTTGCTCTTTTTAAATCATAATGAAAAAATAAACTACCAAATGAACTTGATCAAAAGTTGACATACCCTGGTGATCTTGGCCTGATAATATGCACACAAGTTGACACAAACAGGTTTGAATGGCTACTAAGGTAAGCATCCTCACCTGTGACCTGTGTTTGTAATTATTGTGTGTGTATATAAAAGGTCAGTGAGTTTTTGCTTGACCCTTGCATCTTTCATCCAGTGCTGCACTGACGTTTCTGGTTTCAGAGTCATGGGGAAAAAGCAAAAGAATTGTCAAAGGAGTTGAACAGTATAAAACAGGAAAGAGATACAAAAAGATATCCAAGATACTGAGAGTATCAATCAGCAGTGTTCAAACCAAACCACGGTCAGGTCGCCCAACAAAAATTTCAGCAACAACGGACAGGTAAATTGTGGTGGCAAAGAAAAACCAAGAGATAACTTCAGCTGAAATACAGGACTCTAAAAAAAAGTTGTGTAGCCGCACAATAAGGATAGCCTGGTGAGACCAGAATGATTCCCCTGTATATTTTTGTATACAGAGGGGGATCAATCTGGACACCCCGCCTCCGTTGGCGGCATCAGAAAATTCAAACAAGCCCGTGCAATCAGATTTGTTTATTTGTGTCACGTGTTGTTCACAAGCTGCATCGCTCAATAACAATCTACGAACAGCGCACGAGAGAGAGAAAGAGCGTGTCTCTAATCTAATGACCAAAAACACATCGACAGGTGAGTTTCAAGATTCATCATCCTCCACGAATATTAACACAAAACCGCTAATAAGACTGCATCAACGGCAGGCGCCTGCCCTTCGCTGACTGGTTTACTCCGCTTCCTGTTTGCTTGTGTACGTACTGCTGTGGGAAATAGAACCGACGCTGCGGTGACCAGACTCACCCACTGGTACAGTGGTGAGTCTGGTTACCAGGCTATAACAAGGAGGCACTTGATGAAACATGGCTACATGGTCGAGTCGCCTGAAGAAAAGTATCTACTTACAATATGCCAAACAGCACAGAGACGAGCCTCAACATTTCTGAAACAATGTCATTTGGAATAATGAAACCAAAATGGAACTTTTTGGCCACAACCATAAACGTTACATTTGGAGGATCAACAAGGTCTGTGATGAACGGGGCACCATTCCTACAGTGGAACACGGAGGTGGATCACTGATGTTTTGGGGATGTGTGAGATACAGGGAAAGTGGTCGAAATTGATGAATGCAGGATGTTATTAAAGAATACAAGAGGAAAAGTGTCACTCATCAGCCTGGAAGCTGCGCATGGGACGCACTTGGACGTTCCAACGGGACAACAATCCAAAGCACAAGGCCATGTCGACCTCTCATTGGCTACAGCAGAATAAAGTGAAGGTCCCCTTAGTGTCCATCTCAGTCTCTTGACCTCAGTATCATTGAGCCACTCTGGAGAGAGCTAAAATGTGCAGTTCATGCAAGACAGCCCAGGAATTTACAGGAACTGGAGGCTTTTGCCTAAAAGAATAGCCAGTTTTACCATCCGAGGAAATAAAGAGGCCCATCCACAACTACCACAGAAGAATCCAAGCTGTTATTGATGTTAAAGGAGTCAATGCACAGTATTAAGGGTATGTAAACTTTAGATCAGGGTCGTTTTGGTACTTTCACACAACCAATAACTATTAGTGAAAACTGTTTGTGTTATCTTTCATATTCTAAAATCAAAAATTCTGCCAGTGTATTGCGATAGAGTGCTTATAATACACAATATATTCCAAATATTAAGAAAAAAGTACACACAATTGTGTTTTTTTATTATTATGCTGAATGAGCTCATTTACATTTGAAAACATTTTAATCCTTTTATTGGAGTAGTTAGAGTGCATGTTGTGATATGTTCTGGATAAACACTATGGTTAGACAAACATATTTGCACATCACGATACAGGTGCCTCGACACGATACTCGTGTAGTTCTGTAAGAAACGATACATTGCCGGTACGATATATTGAGCACAGCCCTTGTCTAGTCACGTCTTTCTGCTGCCCACATTACACGATTGGAACGCGAGGCAAGTTGTCAAAACCCCCCCACAATACGAGACACAACGCTCTGCGACTTCCTTTGACTAGAAAAGATTGACAATGATAGAGGGATGGTGCTGTTACTATGGCAACTGTTTTTTAGGTGTACATATTATTAGTAAAACTGTGTTAATGTTTCATAAATGTCTCACTTCATTAAAGTGTGCTGAGAGAGTTGATTACAAAATGATCACACAGAGATGTTAATTTTGTATGATATAATGTGGTGCTATTACAGACTGACTACCAGGCCCGCAGTTTGAGAACCACTGCTCTAAACATTACTTTTTCTGATCATAAGGTGACACAGGTAACCAGATTGACATACTGTACGTCAAGCACTTTTTTCTTCCATAGTAACTTGATGTACTCGAGCATAATCCGATTTCACATTTCGACTGATAATCTGCAAATCAATCAACAGAAATCACACTTTTCCATATTCACCTTCATGTTTGCAGCTTGTGTCTAAAATGTGCCTCCTCATGTTTATAGAGAAGGCCTTTGGGAGCTCCTGGTGGGAGGCCCCTGCAGACTGACTGTACAGTGACAGTGTGACCCATACTGTACATCAGAAGGCTTTATCCACAGAAGCATTAGTGCAGGTCAGAGAGCGGACACTGGCAGCCGCAGGGCTGTGGTCATCT
Source organism: Neogobius melanostomus (assembly GCA_007210695.1). Lineage (NCBI taxonomy): Eukaryota > Metazoa > Chordata > Actinopteri > Gobiiformes > Gobiidae > Neogobius > Neogobius melanostomus. Next base: position 1,005,287 of record VHKM01000089.1, read on the forward strand.
GGAGCACACTTACAGCTGCTTTAGAGTCAATTCATTTGTTTATATGTTAACAAAGAAGCACTTAGGATGGTCTATAATGTTGGGTAAAGAGAACATACATAAATAGACAGTCTTTTTTTTTTACTTAGTTACATCTAAAACTGCCATAATCATGTTTAAGGAAAATTCAGAAACAGTTGTTGTTTTCACTTCATGATGAGAAGCAGCTTAGCAAGAGATGGAGAGGTGAGGAAAGCATTTCCTGGATACGTAGGACCTCCGGAGGAGCTTTCTGGGAAAAGGAGCAGCTTTTTGGAAGCTGTCGCCACAATGCTAAGAACAGCCTTTGGGGAAGAAATATGCATGCATAATCGTAATGGGCAAATAGTGCGGCTGTTTCCCGATCAGCAGCGAGCAGGTCAGAACCAGGACTAAACCAGGACTAAGCAGGGCTCAGTGTGAACTGAGCAAAGAGGAAAAAAACACATCACAGTCATATATTATGTGCACATTGTGTATAATAGAGGCGATATGCATTCTGCTATTTAGGAGCCAAAACTTTAACAGTATTCACTTAATTCAGCAGGATTCAATTAATTGCATTATTTGCTTCAAAATCCCCATATAACCGTGAATTAACCCCGTATGTTCTGGACCTTTGCTTGACAATTTATTTTCAATTCGGACCTCGTGACATTTAATTTGTGACCCCTAGCTTAGAATATCGACAAGTTTAATTTTGTGTAACTAGACTAGGATCGTGTAAAGGCTCACGTAACTGCATTTAAATGTGGAACAGCTTGGCTAACTTCACCCCAGTTTGGAGCTATACCTTTGCTGGGAGAGGCTAAATGCTAACAACATTTGCGTGACCGAGCGCACGCACAAAGACCAGACAGGTATGTATCAACTCGTCTAAGCTAAGAACATAATCTCAGTATGTAAAAACGGTGGCCTATTCCTTTAAGCTTTATATAATGGGAAGTTTATATCAAAAGAGGACAATTATCATCCCTGTTCAAATATCCATGAAATCGGATCCAATCCCACCCCTAACCTCTTTGAGTAAAATTAACAAAAATAAAAAGTATATTTGGACGAAGAAGAAGAAGAAGAAGAGTCTTTGAGGGATCGACTTGAAGAACAAGTTGATCCATGATGAGTTGAAACAAACTGTACTTGTATTTCATTCAAATATGAAAAAGTGTATGTTATGGATATGATTACATTTAGTGACTGAAGGGCTTGTTTATAGTATGTAGGTCAGGAGAGGTGATCGGAGCGTGATGAGAGGAGCTAAACCACGTCACAGAGACATAAAAAGAGCTGCCGCATCTGCGCCGCTAGCATTAGCATTAGCCCGCTCGCAGAGGACAGGGCTTTTAAAATGAGCTTTCTTGTCCATGTTATAATCCTGCACGTCCAATCAGGCAAATCAGGACACGGGCTTACATCACACGCTAATGTGAGGGAACAGCTGGAGGATCACTATCACATTCAAATCATTCTGAGTGTTTGCGGCAGACAGGTTGCACTCACATAACGTTCTGCAGGGGGTAGTTTCAAGTACGGGGGACCGGGCAGAGTTCTACACGTCTAATAACTGGGACTATCCACAAGGAATTCAAACTGGCACAATGGCACAGAAAGTGAATTACAATATTGTTTTCTGCTCAAGTGTTTCATGAGGTCTTCACTTGGGATGCACGATAATGGACATTTTAACCGATTCCGATAACCGATTATTATGTATATTTGCACTTTATTTTGTGACAAGAATAAACAGTTCACAGTTCTGCCCAAAATGTATAAACTCTACAAGTGTATAAATTAAATATAAATATATACATATAGATCAAATAATGAGTTTTACTTTGGGTTGGGTCTCTTTTCTAAACGCTCAGGGTTTTTACTGTTCCATCATGTGAGCAGGTCTGTCTCATCTGTGTCACAGCTTATTAAAATAATAATAGTCATTTTAGTACTTCCTCCTTGGTATTTTTCTTTTTGCTGACATCATACCAGTTTGTATTCTTAGATACAAAACTGGTTGAATATTGACAATTTGACTGACTCTAGAGGCGTGTCTTTATACTCCCTCAGTCGCTGTGACCTGTCGCTGACATGAGAGAGAAGTGATGCCAAATCAGAAACCGCACCAAACAACCTCAGTTCTGTGTTTATTTAAGAGCACCTAAGTGTTCATTAGAACAACTTTACCGTCATAGAGACATTTATTAATGAAAAAGAAAGCAGCAATGAGACTTAGTAATTTGATTTTATTGGGAGAATAAAAGTTCTCACTCAAATATATATACGACACATTTGAATCTGAAGTCCTTTGTGAACTCATAAGGGAACTTTGTTTTATTTTAAAGTATAATCAGTCGAACTTGTGATTTTGCAACATTATGGGCTGTGCACACCGTTGGGGGCGAGGGAGAGTGCGTCTGAAAGTCACAGCTTGAATTTCTCTGATGAGTGAACCTCTGACGGTGCCCTCACTGAGGACTGAGGGGAAGGGTGTAGCGCTTTCAGAAAGGCCCACTCGCTCTTACATTAGGCTAATCTGTGCACTTGTGTGGCAGAAAACACTATAGCTGCGGCTCATTTCAGCAATGTAAAACCTCTCTCATTCATAGCACTTCGATCACAGGGCTATCGTCTTTATTTGATCAGAAATACAAAGACCATACATCGGTTTAGGGCCCGCTCTGTTCGAGTGTTAAACTTACTTGAGCGCGGGTCCTCGCATTTCCTTGTCTTTTTCTCATGAAGTGACTTTGATTTTAAAAGTTAAAAACTCTTCCTTCACGGAGAGCACCTGCACAGCCTTGTTTCGCTGGAATACTCTTCGTATTTTTCAGCTAAAACAGTGCAGAAGTCGCTCGGGGAGATGTTGTTTAGTTATTGTTTATTACAATATAACTCCAAATGAAAGGTGCATTGTGGAAGTCATTATGCAAAAAAAGGGTGAGCGAACATCAGACTAAATAAAAACGGATGTCGAAATGTGCAGTTGAATAAAAAAGTGGAGACACAGCTGATGTCAATCGGCTCGCCCTGCGGTGCTCATGGGGGCGTATTCTCTCTCTCTCTCACGAAATCTACAGGTGGCAGCAATTCAAACGAAATGCTTTTACAACCAAATCATGTCCAAATACGATCATTTTAATGCCATAAATGCAAACAATTAGTTCATTTTTCATTTGTTAAAGGGGGGGTATTATGTAAAATTGACTTTTTCACGCTTTATATCATGTTATTATGTCATTCCCTCATTAAACACATGCCTGGAGTGTTGCCTTGGCTCATTCACATATTTTTGAGTAATCAGTAAAAACTTAGACGGCAGCCATTTTAGGTGTAGCTATGCCTCAGTCCTCCTAGGAACGCCCCCACCTCCTGGAGACGCCTCTGGACCTTTCGTCACCAGCCAAGCAACCAACCACTGCTCCTCAGCTCAGCAGAGCCCCTCCCCGCACAGTGTGTTGTTTAGATGCCACAGCAGTGTGCTGAAGGGGGCGTGTCGGAAAGCTTCTTAAAGAGACAGAGGCCTATTTCAAGACGTTCAGTACAGCCATTTTGAGAGAGCAATTTTATTCAAGGCAGTTATTTTAATTTACTGCATATACAGACCAACAGAAGGTTACAGTACGTTATCATTGTAGTATGCTATAGACTGGTGCTATGTGATTGAAAAAAGCATAATACCCCTCTTTAAGACCTGCAAACATCCCTTCAAACAGAGGAACGAGAGGATCATTTCCATATTCAAACGCAAATTGGATTAAAACTTGTTCAATTTCAGCCAACAACTGCAGCTGAATGTGTTTTGGACCATGATTTTAGAGCTTTGAGCTTGGTGGAAGTTATGTGGCACAAATAGTGACAGACGAGGGTGTCATAAACGAAGGATCACAAAGACTGATGTAGGTCTTTAAAAACATTTATTTTTTATTAAAACCAAGATGTTAAGGGAGAAAACTACATAAAAACGTCGACCGCAGAGTGAGACATCAGTATTTTCACCTGCAGCGTCTCGCCTTAAAGCCTCTTTCTCTAGTCTCTCCACTCCCCCTCTCCCTTCACAATGGCTCTGTAGATGTGAAAGCGCTGTGTCTATTTTAGATCCCGGAGTTGTGCTCCCTCTGAACAAGTCGGTCTGTCAGAGCCCACAGACTCCAGAGAATTTCAAACATCCTCATCCGCCAGCCTCAAACTTCCACTGCGAATTACGGCCGCACGATATGAGCGAAAAGATTGTGATGCACGTATTGTAATTTACTAAACCTTTCAATGGCTCGATCCATCATTCATATTTTGAATAAACTGTATTTTTTTTTTAGAAACGATAAAAGTCTTTGGAAGCAGGTTTGGAAGTTGTTTTTGACACGTGTAAAGTCCCCATTGGCCTCCATGTTATAGCGAGACTTCTGGGCTGCATCCGAAACCATTAAATTGTAGCCTCTAAGTACTAACACTAGCAACTAATCCTTAACCTTTCATGGGGTCAACTGTTAGATCTCTATGCAGTTAGTGAACTTCTGCTTCAGCAGCATTTGCCCAATTCGACCGTCCTTACCAGGGAAGGGGAAGTGACATCACAACAGCTGTTTCTTCTTCTTTAAAATTCAGTGCAAGCCAAACAAAAGTGCATACCGCCACCTACTGTATATTGTCCAACAACAACATAGTGTCCAAATAAAGACATTTAAGGCGGAAAAAAAAAGAAAAGAAAGAAAGAGAAACATCCAAATGATCCTTCACATTTCCCTTGATTTTATCTCAACAGCTGTTTCATAAAGCTACAGTATGCAAATTAGCCATGTGGCTTAAGTTTCTACTAAATGAAAACAAAGCACAAACTACTTACTTACTTACTGAGAAGGCTCTTTAAAACCATGTGACTGTGCTGTGGTGACTCTAACATGTATTTTGTCACTTTTATAAAGTTTGGCTTGTGCAGAATCTTATTTTTTATTTATTTTTTATCAAATGTGCACCTGTCAATCAACAGTGGTTGCGCATGAATCACTCGAGGGTGGGGGCGAGGGGGTGGGGAGATTGCCGCAGTGGCTTATGGGATGGCACATAGCTCCTAATCGCCAGTAAGTTAGCATCAGAGGTCCCTATGCTAAAGTGGCTATGATAGTTAGCAACAGGCCACTTCCCCTAACTCCTTCCTAACTGGCAGACCAATTCGGACGCATCTTATCATGGCGGACGCTGACGCACATCCGGTTTGGCGTAAGACCTCTTACCAATTTACTGGTTTCGGATGCAGCACTGGAGTCGCCTCTAGGCCACTAGCAATGTCAGCCCCCCAACCATGTGGACCAAAGGGAAGTGCACGCAACATAGTGCTAAAGAGGTGCCAAAGCAGGAGCATTGGAAAATCATATCCGTGTCCGATTTGTGCCACTAAAAAAACAAACGGCCAGTAATGATCAGGTGCAACATCACATGTCAGTGATCTTCAGCAAAGGTTCCATATTGATATCTCTCACTTTAATAAGGAAAAACATGACAAAAACGGAACATTCTTACTTTCCCGTGATTTGTTTTAAACTGTGTTGGTGACTATTGTGTAAATCTCAGCGCTTTTGTCATATATTGTGTATCTGTATGATGCTAAATGCTAAAATAACGATAATGATCATTTGTCGTTATATTGTCTTGACCTGCTGTGAAGGAAACCTGGACTGTTTAAGGAGAGACACTGCAGCTGAAAGGGAAAATGTATTGCAACTTTTCTTTCGTTTAGTACTTTTATGTGGATAAGGGAAAAAATGCTGTTTTGAGGGACAAAATCTGAGATGGAGCCAGACCTTTTCTCCATTTTGTTGGGTTGAAAACTGAAGAAATCTGGCCAAGAAGATATTAGATATTAGATATTCAATCAACTAATCCTTACTTTAGCAAATGTTCAATTTAATTCTATTTATTTGGTGAAATGTTGCGTGGCCCCTCCTGGAACCGCCACCTTAACGTGGTGGAGGGGTTTGAGCCTGAATGATCCTGGAGCTCTGTTGTCGGGGGCTTGGTGCCCCTGGTAGGGTCTCCCATGGCAAACAGGTCCTAGGTGACGGGTCAGACAAAGAGCGGTTCAGAAGCTCCTTATGAGAGACCAACAGGCCCGGTTAGAACCATGAGGCCGTCCTTCTGTGGACCCACCACCTGCAGGAGAAGCCATAGGGGCTGATGCAATGTGATTACGACCCGGCAACGGAAAAGTGAAAGAAAATGAATGTGTTCTGAACCCTGCATTAGTTGTTTGGCAATATTGAAGAAGAAGAATAAGAATAAGGAAATAAACCAAAAGAAAGAAGTCTGAATCTGCCATTTATTCTGTTGACGCTGGCTAGAATTCACCTTTGTGACAAGAGTGAAGGACAGCATAGGTTGGATGGATGGATGGATGGATGGAAATGTTGCATGGCTTTACAGACATCCCTTTAAAAAGAATACATTTTGCAGATCTGCAATTGATTTACATCTATGTAAATTCCATCGAGCATGACTGATGCAATAGCCATCTTTTTGCTGTGAAATACCCTGTGATCATGATCGAGCCTGGCCTGCCAGAATACACTCTTTTCCTATTCTTGACACAGACGTGTATCTCGGATCGGGGTGATTTATTCAAATTCCTGCTGGGCATGATTGAGAAGAAAAGTCAGATATGACGCCAACGGCATGCCGGGTATTTGTGGAAGTTAGTGGGTTTTATGACGCACCAGCCTGAAGAGGTCTGTGTCGTTTTTGCCACAAAGACGTGAGGATACAAGGAGTCATTGGCAACTGTTACGATCGGAGAGTTCAACATGAATGCGAAACGCAGAGCTCAAAAGTGCACTCAGGTTCGTCATAATTGTGACCAAAATGTACCTGGATGCAGCTAAATATGTTTCCTTGCTTGCACCGGTGCATCTGCCCTTTACTGACCATGATTTAAATAAACTTCATTCAATAGGTTGCCTTCATGTTCTTGAATTCTATTTCTGTTGGAGGTGCCAATACAGCTCTATGGGAGAGAAGCAGAAAATGTCCAAATGTTTTCCCTGATCATTATTTGACAGTGATTGGATTCACAAACCTGATTCATTATTCTTATGTCTGAAAGTCCTTTCTACTGACCAACATCACGCACATGTTTTTCAATATTGTCCCCTTTATGAGGAAATAATTAGACCATAGTTCATATGAGGTGGAAGAGAGGACTCTGAACTTGGTGACATGTGTTTCATGTGAATTGGCCCAGGAATTAAAGAGAAATTGGCAATAAAATAAGACGAGTAATCTGCATTTTGAGCATTACCATGGTTACCGCAATGGAATTTTAGTTGTCCTCCGCCTCAATTTGAAACTATTGCTGGGTTTCAGGTGATATCACAGCGTTCTAAAGGCCTATAATATTATATAGAGGTAACATTGTTGGTCTTGTACAAAGAGATCATGGACCCAGTGACTGATATTAATGTAATTCAAACATTTTCTGTTTAGATACAACCTGTGAAAGTGTAATGCAGTTAATAGGAACAACTGTCTCCTGCCCCCACTGTGTGACATCCTCACATTCTAGAACCTGAAAACAACCAAGTTGTTTCATTTTTGTAATGATCATTACTAACAATGATCATTAATATCATTGACTGGGTCCATAATCTCTCTGTACATGACCCAAAATTTCCAAAACAAAATTATTTTAACTGCCCCCACCTCATTTAATTATAGGCCTTTAGAACGCTGTGATGTCACATGAAACCCAGAAATTAGTCCATTTGTTATCTTAAAACATCTACAGTATGTTATCTAATTCATTGTCCAAACCCAAACCTTTCCGCATAATAATGTATATCTTGCATGAAGGGAACGTTTCTCAAATGTCACACTTTAAAGGTCCTGATGCGCCCACCATCAAATGTTAGTCTGCAGCCCTGCAACAGATGTTTCAATCAACGTTTGGAACGGGACCAAAAACTTTGGATCAACGGCAACGAGAAGAAAACCCTCGGAGAGAAGATGAAGCAGGTACATTCTTGTTAAGTTCAGATTCAGAAAACTTTATTGATCCCTCCAGGGCAATTAATTTGCTGCAACCTCCGACAGATATTGCACAAACACATCACAACACTCACTGTGTGTCACTTCCAACAGTACAGACAATAGCAGATAATAAAAAAGGTCAATGTCACTTAGTAAACACACTCCCTTCAGAATTCAACAGTTCAGTGACAGAGGGGACTAAAGAGTTGGCAAAACAATTTGTTTTCCGAAAAGGTACATAAAAACGACGTCCAGAAGGCATGAGCCAAAACTCAGAGGACAGAGCATGGAGAGGCCGACCCAAGATACATTTAGCCTTCTCCCATAGAGGCTGTAGGTCTCTTTGTTTAACTCCAATCATTTTAGAGCGGGTTTACAGAACAGACTTTACATTGAAGAACATATTTTAGTTGTGATTAACTCAGTTCCTGTTTCAAGAAAGCGGCCTGTGATTGGATCGAAGTGAAACATTTCGAGATTTTGAACAGATACAAAAAGCAGGAGCAAACGGCTGGACAGGCAAGTCATTATGTGTTTGTTTGACAGAAAATGACACAATTTAACCATACAGTTCTGGAAATGTAATGTTTTTTTTTTCCTATTTTCCCTATTGGGTCAAACAGAGCAACACATTTGTTTAAAGTGAAGTGTCTCCCCTGAAGGAATGGACAGAGGAGCATGAAGTAAACCAGGAACAAAGTCAACTTTATCCTACCTTTATATCCTCCTCCCACTCTCCCTCTTTCACTCCCCCCCTGTCTCCCTCCCTCTTCCCTGTCCTGCACATGTAGGTCAGCCAGTGGCCCATATAACACAATATCACTCCATTATCTGCTATTAATAATCGAGAGCAGAGGAACGGCGGCTTCAATCTGCTAAACTCCAAAACAAAAACCTCCTGTCCTCCCACTGGATAAAGCAAAAATGGGCCTATAGGATTGTCCCAAACCGCCGCCTTCCTGATCCCGTCACCAGCAGGTGAGCTCAGCAGAATTTGAGACGCGCAGTCACCACAGGTCCAGAGGTTTCCATCAAATATGCATGTGGTCATGTGATCTGTCACGTGACCGCCGGAGATAAAACCCAGCTTATTGTCCGCTTTGTGAAGGTCAGGAGTGGTCTGTTTGTTCAAAGGGACATTTCAGAGGCACAGCTGATGATGAGGACCAGATCACCAATCACCAACGCAGTTAACGATTTACATTAAAGCTTCAGTCACACACTTTGGAGAATTTGTGTCTCATTTTGTCGTTATTTTCTTCTCAAGCTGAAACGCACGCTCGGTAGAAAACTTTCTCAAAATGAGGTGCAACGACATAGCCACTATAGTCGCTCCTACGGACTCCAAACTTTCCAGTCTTGGACTTAACAAGATTGTTAAGATTTTTAATATCTAATTCCCAGCCTGATTCATTTTTTCACTTACGATTACTTTATTCAAAAGTTATACAAGATCCAAAATTCCCTCTGGAAAAATCTTTGTCACCATTATGTCAATAAAATTAAACCACACATTTGAATCTGGGTCCATCCATTATTTAGATTTCGCCACTGAAAATATCGGACATTTTTATATGAAAACATTTAAAAATGACAGAAAACTTTTCCCCCTCATATTTATATTATTATTACTATTATTTGTTTATTTGATATGGACATAACAAGTGCATTGGACAAACCAGATACATTGTCTTTAGTGTTATAGCAAAACTGCTAATTTGCAACACTTGTCCATAGGAGGCTACACAATTCACCAAGCGTTGGATTGTTCACCCACTAATAGGGAACGTGAGCTGGGATTAGACCGTCGTGAGACAGGTTAGTTTTACCCTATTGATGATGTGTTGTTGCAATAGTAATCCTGACAGGTACAGTGCCTCTCGAAGTACTAATACACCTTGAACTTGTGCACATTTTGTCATGTTTACAACCCTAAACATAAAGATTTCAATTTGAATTTTTTTACTGAAAGTTCACACACAAGTAACAGACAACTGTGAAGTGCAAGCAAAATGATACATGATTCTGTTATTTTTCAAAAAATAGAAAAGTGAAAGGTGGGGCCTGCATAAGTATTCATACAGCATGACTTAATCCTTTGTGGAACCCCTTTTGCTGCAATAACAGCTGCAAGTCTTCTGGGGTATGACTCTAAGGTTTGCACATCTAGAGACTGACATTTTAGCCCATTCCTCTTTATAAAACAACTCAAGCTCTGTCAAATTAGAAGGAGAGCGTTTGTGAACAGCAGTTTTCAGGTCTTTCCACAGATTTTCAATAGGATTTAGGTCAGGACTTTGACTGGGCCATTCTAACACATTAATATGTTTGTTTTTAAACCATCCCATTGTAGATTTAGCTTTGTGTTTAGGGTCATTGTCCTGCTGGAAGGTGAATCTCCGCCCCAGCCTCAATTCTCTTGCTGACTCCAGCAGGTTTTCCTCCAAAATGTCTCTGTATTTGGCTCCATCCATCTTCCCAACTATTCTTACAATCTTCCCAGTCCCCGCTGAGGAAAAGCAGCCCCATAGCATGATGCTCCCCCCACCATATTTGACACTGGGGATGGTGCACTCAGGACGATGAGCAGTGTTAGGTTTGTCCATACATAACGTTTTGCATTTGGGCCAAAAAGTTCAATGGTAGCTGTCTTCCACATGGTAGCTGTGTCCTCCATATGACTTCTAGCAAACTTCAAACGGATTTCTTATGGCCTCCTTTCAATAATGGCTTTCTTCTTGCCACTCGTCCATGAAGGCCAGATTTGTGTAGAGTACGACTTATAGTTGTCCCATGTACAGATTCCCCCAGCTCAGCGGCAGTACGTCGCAGCTCCTCCAGAGTTATCTTAGGGCACTTGGTTACATTTCTTGGACGCCTGTGCTTGGTAAGTTCCCAGTGGTGCTATACTCTTTCCATTTCCGAATGATGGATTGAACAGTGCTCCGTGAGATGTTCAAATCTTGGGAAATCTTTGTATAACTTAACGCTGCTTTAAACTTCTCCACAGCTTTATCCCTGACCTCTCTGGTGTGCTCCTTGGCCTTCATGATGTTGTTTAGTGACCAATACACTCTGACCATAGCTCTGAGCCCTCACAGAACAGCTGGAATTATACTGAGAGTAGATTACACTAGCCATTGTCAAGGCGATGGCTAATGGGGATCTTAATAAACAAACAAACAAACAAACAGGTGGCCTCTATTTAATGGTTAGGGCAAGGTGTGAACATTCTGCAGTCATTAGGAATGTTATAAAGGCAATTTAATGCACTCAGAAAATGCTGTATGAATACTTATGCACACCCCACTTTCACTTTCTATTTTTTGAAAATAACAGATCATGTATCATTTTGCTTTCACTTCACAGTTGTCTGTTACTTGTGTGTGAACTTTCAGTAAAAATTCAAAATAAAATCTTTATGTCTATGGTTGTAAACTGACAAAATGTGCCAAAGTTCAAGGTGTATTAGTACTTTTGAGAGGCCTGTATATCAGTAATGTTCAGCATTTGTTTTACCCTCATTCACCTGCAGTGTGTCGCCTTAATATGGTCAATAAGTATTGGGAATGTGAATGAAGGTTGTATACAGGTTCTATCAGGCTTTTAACAGACAGATAACACCTCAATCGTGAACAGGGCTTTCCCTACAGCGGCCGCGCTCCTCATCCTCCGATCATCGCCTCCAGGCTGTTTATCAACAGCGCCGTCTGCACATTCGTTCATCAGCATTCTGTGTTCAAACTGCGACGGTATTTCACTGGGAAAAAACACTGTCCTGAGAAAGCATGAAGTCCCAGTAACATCCCCGCCAGCCGCTGCTCAGACTAAAGCGCAGGGAGAGAGAGATGCAGGGCTGCAAACATGGGCACGTTGAAAAGGGTGACAGTGCGGACGCTCCCCGTGCACGTGCCTTTCAGTACCACTGGGAGTTCACGATAATGTCACACTGCTGTCTGGCATTTGTTTATGGATCAGTTTCTATAATGTGCTTGTTCAGAATCGTGTGTCTTGAGAGATATGACAATGCCAGACACATTTAACTGTCTGTGTGCTGTTCTGTCATACTTGTTTGTACTTGTGTAAGACTTGTTTAACCTCTTAACCCCCGCCTTAACCGAGCACATTTTCTCCAGTTCAGCTTTGAGGCGTAAATGAGGAGAAAATGCAGCAAAGAAAGCGTCAAGACAGCGACAAAAAAAGTGATGAAAAAGCAACAAATCAGGCGACAAAAAAGCGACAAGAATGTGATGATAATGCAACTAAAATATGCCGCGGCGACAACACCAGGAAAAATCTTAATTCAGTTTCGTAGGTCTTAGCTTTCAAATGAGGCGTTACACTGGCCTATAGGCTGTAAACTCCTGTCCAGAAGCTTTTAGATTTGGGTAAAGCTGAACAGGAGAAAATGTGTTTGGTTAAGGCGGGGTTAACCGCTAAATATTATGGTACATGAGAGGTATTACGGGTAAAATGTCCTTTGAGGATTCATTTGGTCTTACCCACTCTTAAAATATGGTAGGCTTCAGATTCAGATAACTTTATTCATCACACATGGGGCAATTCCTTCAGAGCAGAAAAAAACATACAATGTAAAAACAGTCACACACACCACATACAAACGAGCAAGTAAAAGGAGCTCACTCATAGATGACAATCTGCCTGAATAACAGGCAAGAGACAACCTCAAATGAAAGAGAGTTCAGGAGTGGTATACCTTCAGGATATAGGGCTCTTCTACCATCCGGGTACTTTCAGAGCACCGCAGATGTGGAGGTGAAAACAATGGCGGTATTAATCAGCGTTTTTGCCTGTGAGTGACAGATTGTGTTCGATAAATGTAGTTTTTCTCAGTAAATCCTGCCTAAAAGCTGTTGTGCGGTTGGATGTTCCATTTTGTGGAACTACAGCTTCAATCTTGTAAACTGAGTAAGTTTTATGATTAGAATCAATGTCTGCAGATCTAAACACATTGTGTGGATTATGTTTTAAAGTTTAACGTAACTGTGCCGGACACATCAGGCTCTAAATTCTACCATTTACTTTGCTCTAAACATAAAATAAATTATGAATCAAATGTTTAATGTCATGACACGTGTTAGCTAAGTCATGCTTTAGCTAAATCTAAAGCTGAATAAACTAGACAGAACGTCACCTAAAAGCTTCTAAAACATTTTCTCGTCAGCATCACGTTTAACTTAGATGATGAATGAATGGTTTATTTTGGTTGATTGATGCATTTAGATTTCCAAACAGTAACAATAACAAAACAAAACACAAATATTCAACCAAAAAAGGAGTAGGCTGAAGCAATGCTTATCTATGCCTATCCTTGTTCAAACCACATATTTGATGCTGGAACAGCTTATCACATTAATGATATACATTATCAAATAAAAATAAACTATTTGGTGACTTACAGACAGAATAATGAATGATATGTACATGTGCACATACACGTCTCCATTTTATATAAGCTTGAGGTAATCACTCATAGTCTTCTGCTTAATCATTCTTCTAAATCCAATTAAAGAAGTACACAGTTTAAATTCATCTTTTAGTCCATTCCATAGCTTAACACCCTCAACTGAAACACATCTGGACTTCACATCGGAGCTCACTTTAACATTTTCAAAAATAAATAGACCTCTTAGGTTATAACAACTTTCCCTTAATTTAAAGAAACTCTTAATAGAATTAGGAATGTTATTGTTTTTAACCCTGTGAACAATTTCTAGCACTTTGATGTTGACAATATCCATTATTTTAGAGTTTTATTTTGAATAAATAAATTATTAGTTGGTTCACAATAGCCAACCTTATTTACAATCCTTATAGCCCTTTTTTGCAATTTAAATAAAGAATCTATACATGTCTTGCCAGCGTTCCCCCATATCTACACAATATGACAGATGGGACATAACTAAAGAACTATATATCAAAAACAATCCTTTTTTATTCAATAAGTCCCTTGTTTTATATAATATTGCGATTGACCTTGACACCTTATGCTTGACATATTCAATGTGCGATTTCCAACAAAGTTTGTGATCTATGATTACGCCAAGGAATTTAGCTTCAAACACTCTTTCAATTTCCACTCCATTTAAGTGTAATTTTACACCATCAGTTTTTCTGTTACCTGCAAATATCATAATTTAGTCTTGTTTTCATTTAAAGATAGCTTGTTATAATCAAACCAATTTTTGATAAAAACAAATTCAGTTTCTACTAATTGCAATAATTCATTCAGTTTCTTTCCAGTACAAAAAAAGTTAGTATCATCAGCGAACATGATAGATTTAAACCTGATCATGATTATTTCCCGTAAGGCGAAACATAAATGCGTGAAATTCAACACAAAGTTACGATGGATTAGCGATGCGTACTAGGCGACCTCTTGGCAGTTTGTACAAACATTAATCGAGAGCCATAAAAAGTCCAATTTCTGTTTATATCAGACTTTTGCCTCAATAGGCAGGTTACCATGGTAATCAAATCACATTTCAACACAATCTGACAATTATTCACCTTAATAAATCCTCTCAAACAACCACCCAATATCAGCGATCTGCCATTGTTTTCAATGAAGCGAGAGCGCTGTATTCACCTCCACTTCATTTGTGACGTAACACGTAGAGCCCTATAGCGGTTCCTCTTACCGCATGGCAAGGCATAACGATGTACTAAAGGCAACAAGGAAAATTCACCGTATAGGACATGCTCTGGTGAAGCTAGAAATTGTCTTGGCTTTCCTAAAGATCTACTGGTCACAGAAAGCAGACAGCAGTGGTGTGCTGGGTAATCGGGAGAGTCGGGACGTTTCCCGGTGGGCTGCTCGGTTGCGGTGCTTTTGGGCCGAAAGAATAAAATAATGAATTAATAACAGACGCACAGTTGTATGTATGTATGTATCAAAATCAGAAAAAAAGTTCACATCAAACTTTTCATTCTTGTGGCAGGGAGATACCATTTGACGTTGAACTGACTCAGAGGGGTGTTTAAGTGGAACACCCCTCCGCTTTAGTTCAACTTGGTGCAGTTCAATCCAGCAGAGACAAGTGCCCCTGCGAGTAAAGAGGGAAAAAGCCAGTGAAAGGTAGAAAAGTGGTCAAATAATATTTTTATCTCCATAACTTGGTGCTGATTGTGGAGTTGTATCAGGCTCAGGCTGTGTGTGCAGCGGCCCATGTAAAAAGAGAAAGTGTTAGAAAAGTGTCAAAGCTCTATTTGAACTGGCGACCTCCTGCACCAGAGACCAGCGCGCTACCACTGAGCTATAATTTCATACAAATGTGGGCCGGTCTTCTCTCAATTCCAGGGCCGAAATTAGGTCCCAGCACGCCAGTGGCAGACAGGACCCTTAACTGAACTCCAATGATTTTAGAGCAACTCGACTCAGACTGTCCTTGTCTCCAAGTGAAAGGCTACACTCTCAAAGCATTTGGGCCTTCACAATAGTTTCACCTGACACCTGACGTTATGGTTTTGTGACTTTTTAACCTCTTAACCCCACCTGAACCGAGCACATTTTCTCCACCCTCCACCTTTACCCAAATCTAAAAAAACAAGGGCCCAAATAGCAACAAAAACGAGGATAAAAACGCAACCAAAGAGTGACTAGAGAGTGACAAAAATGTGCCACAAAGCAACAATAAGACGACAAAAACACGACTAAAAATGATGAAAACCCCACAAAAAACGCAACAAAGAGTGACCAAAAAATGCCAGAAAAAGCAACAATAAGACAATGAATAAGCGATAAATACGTGACGGAAATACAAAAAAAAAAGCGCTCAAAAGCCATTTAAAAGCAAAGAGAGATCAACAACAACAAAAAACACAACAAAACGCTTCAAAAATGTGACATGAACGTGACAACAACACAACACAAATGTTACAATCTGTTTTGTAGGTCTTAGCTTTCAAATGTCTTATGTAAAGCGCTTTGTGACCATGTTTGTGAAAGGTGCTATATAAATAAAGCTCTTCTTCTTCTTTTTCTTCTAAATGAGACGTTACACAGGCCAATAGGCTGTCAGCTCTCAGGTCAAGAAGCTTTGAGATTTGGGTAAAGCCGAGCTGCATTTAAAGCCGCGGTAAATATGACTGTTGCGAAGTTACACGGCGCACCTCGGAGATGCACCTTTAACCCACTCTAACCACGGAGCATGAAGAACCGCACGATTTATTTAGGATTGTTCCAAACACAGCGACGCGATCGTGAACACAGAACCTCCACACCCCTCCAGATATTTTGAATACAGATCTGCCTTATTCAAGATCAAAACAGCGATTTTTTTTTTTTGGCCGAAAGGTGACAAGTTTGCAGCCCTGCAGATGGCGCCGCGTGCGAGTGCGTGTGACTTTCACGAGGCGGCTCTGTCGCGTGGATCGGGTCTGTTGCGAACGTCTGACGAACCACTTTCTAGCATTTTTCGTCTCGTCAACGGAAACTCGCAAAAAATGTCTCGTCACGTTTTAGTCACGGAAGAGCCATTCTTCACTCGTCGCCGTTACGTTATCGTCCTGACAAATAGGGCCGTCAACAAAATGGTTTCGCCATCGTCTTCGTTGACGTGAACCATGCTGGGTAAGAGAACAAGGAACGGCAAGAATAGAGCATGGAAGTTACCTCTGCGCTTTTACCGTTCACAACTAAAAAAAACAGTTTAGGTACTACTGGTATTCAGAAATAAAAATAAAAATGAAGTATCGAAAGCAGGTACCGAAAAAAAAAAAAAAAACATATCTTTTGATCAGAGTTTTGCTGTTGGTCCAGGGACAGCCTTAAAGGAAGTGAGTTGTTGTTTCAGCTCAAATAAACGATTTCCCCCCATTTTTTGCCCAATGTTTGTCCTATTATCCCCAATTTTGTACACATTTTCTTGTTTTCCCAATTTTTTCCCCTCATTTGTTGATTTTTAACCCAATTTATTCTCAATTTTTCCCTATTTTTTTGCCACAATTTCTCACTTCTTCAATGTCATGAGATTCCTTTCCACCAAGTGTCAAATTCGTTTAGCCAGCGAGACCTTCAAGATTCCAAACATCATTGTAGTATACATGTTTCCAATTACAATGGAATTCCACACCGACGCCATAGAAAAAATAGTGCCTTAAAAGATTGTTCGCAGAATGTTCGTCCATTTGATTACATTCTGTGGAGCCCGCCCAGAGTCTGAGACCCTCTGCTCAGTCCAAAAGTTCTACAGTGACTAAGTGAGTTTACTGTCAAACTGGGGAAACTTTTTTTTTCCAAACCTCCACCTGAATGAGAAAGTCTAAATGTCAGGACTTTCCTAATCTCTCTTGCAGCCTGACACTGCGCATGTCGAGTTTCCCCGCTCTCCACTGACAGAATGAGTGAACAGTCAGTAAAAATACATCTAAGTCTTTCTTTTTTTGGTGAGGAGCAGCAGCTTTCGACAGAATGTGCCTTCGAGCGAATAAAGACTTGCTGTCAGGGCACGAGCAGGTGGGAATCTCGATGTAGCGAATGTAACTCTGCTGTATGACTGAAGTGACATCTCATTCCAAGCCCACTTATTATGAGGTTCACACTGCGGGATATTGAAGGACCTACAGTATGTTGCACAAGAGCAACTGCTGAACTGTGGTACATCTCCAAACCCAAACAAACCACAAAACAGTAGCTACGTTAAGGTATGCTATGTAGCGAAGGCAATTTGAACACTAAGCAAGTGAACGTGTCTGGATTTTGGAAAAACAAAGGAGCACGTCCGAAGAATAAAGCCACATCCTCATGACATCATGGGTGGAACATCACCGGGGAGGAGGACAGTGTCTACGTACATTGGTGAATGAATGAGAGAGTGAATGGGTGACTGGTCCCTTACTGTGAAGCGCTTTGGGCCTAATGAAGGTAGAAAAGCACTATGAGAAGAGCGCACAGTCCAGCAAGTAGCCCACTACACACCTAAAAGAGTAAATAAACATCAACTACCTTCAATGAAGGTACTGTAGTTGAAGTCTTGAACGTTCCGCCTCTCATCCAAAGGCTTTGTCAGCAAACTAAGGTTCAGCTCAGCCCGCAGTCCAGATAAAGTCCACGAGGAGGAGTTGAGCTTGACCCGGCTCCTCCCCTCTAATCACAGCTACTCTGACCTGTGGGTAAACACCTTTGAAGTAGAGCGTCTCTAACAACCTGCTCACCCCAGTATCGGTCAGTCCTGTCCTATTCATAGATGATCACTGCCCATTATCTGTCCTATGGTTCTGTTGTTGGCTGAGATGCCACCTCATTGGCATGACAGCGCCCTGTTGGCTGGCTGCGAATACGATTAGCATAAAGTGGAGACAGATTAAATCTGAGTCCACCATTCTGGTTCATGGAGGGATTTTCTTTCTTGACAAAATAGCTTCTTTTACTCCTCTTTCAAACCAACGTTCTTCTTTAGCTAGAATATTTTGACCTCCCCGTCCTCAAATGAGTGGTTGAAGGCTTTGAGGTGGAGGTGCACCGCCGACTGGGGGCCGCTTGTGCTTTCTCTTCGGTGTTGATAAAGTCTCTTCTGTAATACTTGGTTTGTTTCTCCAATATAATGTTCTTTGCATTCTTCTTCTTGCATCGAATAGAATAAACCACATTGCTTTGTTTGTGGCTCGGAGTTTTGTCTTTGGGATAACTAATTTTGTCTCAGTGTGTTCACAGGTTTGTGGTACACTGGATCCTGTGCTGCCTAAAGATTCTCTGAAGTTTCTCTGAGACATACAGCTACATACAGCACTGCAACTGTTGTTCCTCTTTGGTCTTTCCTTCTGCACTGGTAGGCACCTCTTTAGCTCTATGTCTGAGTGTCCTAATGACCCTATTTTGTGCTGGAGTGGATGGTTTGAGTCAAACATCAATACTGGTCAGTATGAGTTGCCTTCCTGTAAACCTCTGTCTGAAGTTGTCCGTTTTCCCCTATGATAACTTTACAATCTAAAAGGCCAGGTGTTTCTCCTTAGCGTCCTCCCAAGTAAATTAAATGCTGGGGTCCACAGCATTGATGTGATCTGTAAAAGGTCACATCGGAGAAACATCAACTACGTTTACATGTAGCCAATAACCCTTTCATAACTGGAATATTAGCAATAACCCTGTTGCGCAGGGTCATACAAACAAGTGGAATAAGCGTCCATTTTTAAAAACCCGAATATACAAAGGTTAAAGGGACTATACGGAGTTTCAAAATGTTAAGTATATTCCTCCCCCTACATGTTCCAGCCATGTCCTAATGTGTAGAATGAGCCCAGACCTGTTCACCACAACTGCCTGTAAAATCCTGCACTGTCACTCAAAAAGTTGTTAATTCGGGTCCGAATTGACGTCATGCACGAGCTTAATATAGAAGCTGCAGTTACGCGTAAGACCTGAGGTGGCAGTAGTGAGTATAAAATGACCAACTTGCATCTTGTCCCTTTAAGCCTTTTCTAACCATATATTTGGTCTTATCTTCGGTCGTGCGTTGCCGTTTGGCTTGGATGATTACAAAGACCATGTTTCCAGGAATACCTCTGTCTGCTCACTTAGTTTAGCGTTCAGCAGTTTTAGGATTAGAAAGCATTTAGAAAGCATCAAACACTACTTAGTAAGCAAGTAAGTAAGCGCTTTATTGGTCATTGTACAGGCGAACAACGAAATAGTGTTCAGGTGTTAGCCTGAGTCGCGCCACCACTGTGGGTCAACTTGACCAGCATGTTTTTGGAGGTCGGGGAAACCGTAGCACCCGGAAGAAACCTGGCTGGCTGCCTTCAGGGCTCCCCCGATCCTCTGATCGCGGTGCAGCGCCTCCTGGGTTTGTCCCTGTTTAGTTAAGTCCATTACAGCAATCCATCCATCCATCCATTTTCTTCCACTTTCCCATTGCCGGGTCGTGGGGCAGCCGTTGGAGCTGCCCAAATCACATTGCTCCAGCCCCTATGGCTCCTCCTGTACAGTAGGTGGTGGGTCCACAGAAGGCCATTACAGCATGTGTTGTTAAATGTAGTACAGGGACGGGAAATAACATAAACAGTTGGCAATTAACAGGAAGTAGTTGCAGCTTGACTTATGCTGCCTTCGTGTGCTCTGGTAAATACGATCCTTTCCAGTTGTAAAGTGCAAATTACGAGTGCATTGTGTTCAAGCGCTTTTGTCGTAGCAAAGTGAAACATTACAATAATATACACACATCACACTATAAACAAATGAATTCATGTGAGAAAATCGCCGACAAACCGCTTAACTACTGCTACTTTGTTTTACAGAGTGATAGGGGAAAAGGAGATGGCATTAAACTTGAATAGATAAACAGCTAAATGCATAGTGTAGGCTTCCTAACAATCAGCTGAAAGACATGAAAATGTATTATTATTCTTTGTTGTGTTGTGACATCCAAAAGTATAATAATCCCACTTTAAATGGTCATGTCGGATTGAAACTGGTGATCCACTGATTCTGCAACACATGCTCAACCATTCCTCTTGAAGTCCTCGTATCTGCTGCAGTAAAGGCAGCGGTCCATTGGTGATGAGAGTTTCACTGACTCACGAGAGCAGATTAAGTCATCCCTGCCCTGTCAAAGTGTCACACCATCTCAAAGCTAGGCTAATGCTGCTAATGCTAATCTGCTTCAGCCCTAAAAGCTCAACTAAAGCACGACAAACCAGGACTGAGCCACGACTAATGTGAGACTGAACCAGGACTAATGTGGGACTGAACCAGGACTAATGTGGGACTGAACCAGGACTAATGTGGACGAACCTAATGGACTGAACCAGGACTAATGTGGGACTGAACCAGGACTAATGTGAGGTTGAACCAGGACTAATGTGGGACTGAACCAGGACTAATGTGGGACTAAACCAGGACTAATGTGAGGCTGAACCAGGACTAATGTGGGACTGAGGCAGGGATTAATGTGAGGCTGAACCAGGACTAATGTGAGGCTGAACCAGGACTAATGTGAGGCTGAACCAGGACTAATGTGGGACTGAACCAGGACTAATGTGAGGCTGAACCAGGACTAATGTGGGACTGAACCAGGACTAATGTGGGACTGAGCCACGACTAAGTGATGAAAGACTGGAAACCAGGACTAATGTGGGACTGAACCAGGAACTAATGTGAGGCTGAACCAGGACTAATGTGGGCTGAACCAGGACTAATGTGAAGGCATGCTGAACCAGGACTAATGTGAGGGGACATCGAACCAGGACTAATGAGGGACTGAACCAGGACTAATGTGAGGCTGAACCAGGACTAATGTGATGGGACTGAACCAGGACTAATGTGGGACTGAACCAGGACTAATGTGGGACTGAACCAAGGACTAATGTGAGGCTGAACCAGGACTAATGTGAGGCTGAACCAGGACTAATGTGGGACTGAACCAGGACTAATGTGAGGCTGAACAGGACTAATGTGAGGCTGAACCAGGACTAATGTGAGGCAGAACCAGGACTAATGTGAGCAGGCTGAACCAGGACTAATGTGAGGCTGAACCAGGACTAATGTGAGGCAGAACCAGGACTAATGTGAGAGCAATGAGAACCAGGACTAATGTGGGACTGAACCAGGACTAATGTGAGGCTGAACCAGGACTAATGTGAGGCTGAACCAGGACTAATGTGGGCTGAACCAGGACTATGTGGGACTGAACCAGGACTAATGTGAGGCCTGAACCAGGACTAATGTGAGGCTGAACCAGGACTAATGTGGGACGAACCAGGACTAATGTGAGGCTGAACCAGGACTAATGTGAGGACTGGAAACCAGGACTAATGTGGGCTGAACCAGGACTAATGTGACTGAACAGGATAATGTGACTGAACCAGGACTAATGTGGGACTGAACCAGGACTAATGTGAGGCTGAACCAGGACTAATGTGAGGCTGAACCAGGACTAATGTGGGACTGAACCAGGACTAATGTGGGACTGAACCAGGACTAATGTGAGGCAGAACCAGGACTAATGTGAGGCTGAACCAGGACTAATGTGGGACTGAACCAGGACTAATGTGGGCTGAACCAGGACTAATGTGAGGCTGAACCAGGACTAATGTGAGGCTGAACCAGGACTAATGTGAGGCAGAACCAGGACTAATGTGAGGCTGAACCAGGACTAATGTGGGACTGAACCAGGACTAATGTGGGACTGAACCAGACTAATGTGAGGCTGAACCAGGACTAATGTGGGACTGAACCAGGACTAATGTGGGACTGAACCAGGACTAATGTGGGACTGAACCAGGACTAATGTGAGGCTGAACCAGGACTAATGTGAGGCAGAACCAGGACTAATGTGAGGCTGAACCAGGACTAATGTGGGACTGAACCAGGACTAATGTGGGACTGAACCAGGACTAATGTGAGGCTGAACCAGACTAATGTGGGACTGAACCAGGACTAATGTGAGGCAGAACCAGGACTAATGTGAGGCTGAACCAGGACTAATGTGGGACTGAACCAGGACTAATGTGAGGCTGAACCAGGACTAATGTGGGACTGAACCACGACTATGTGGGACTGAACCAGACTAATGTGAGGCTGAACCAGGACTAATGTGGGCGACAGGAAATGTGAGGCGAACCAGGACTAATGTGAGGCAGAACCAGGACTAATGTGGGACTGAACCAGGACTAATGATGGGACTGAACCAGGACTAATGTGGACTGACCGGGTGGGGGAGTGAGGCTGAACCAGGACTAATGTGGGACGAACCAGGACTAATGTGAGGCTGAACCAGGACTAATGTGGGACTGAACCAGGACTAATGTGAGGACTGAACCAGGACTAATGTGAGGCAGAACCAGGACTAATGTGAGGCTGAACCAGGACTAATGTGGGACTGAACCAGGACTAATGTGAGGCTGAACCAGGACTAATGTGAGGCTGAACCAGGACTAATGTGAGGCTGAACCAGGACTAATGTGGGACTGAACCAGGACTAATGTGAGGCTGAACCAGGACTAATGTGGGACTGAACCAGGATAATTGACGAACAGGACTAATGTGAGGCTGAACCAGGACTAATGTGGACTGAACCAGGACTAATGTGGGACTGAACCAGACATGTACGACCAGGACTAATGTGAGGCTGAACCAGGACTAATGTGGGCTGAACCAGGACTAATGTGAGGCTGAACCAGGACTAATGTGAGGCTGAACCAGGACTAATGTGGGACTGAACCAGGACTAATGTGGGGACTGAACCAGGACTAATGTGGGACTGAACCAGGACTAATGTGAGGCTGAACCAGGACTAATGTGGGACTGAACCAGGACTAATGTGGGACTGAACCAGGACTAATGTGAGGCAGAACAGGACTAATGTAGGCTGAACCAGGACTAATGTGGGACTGAACCAGATAAACAACCAGGACTAATGTGAGGCATGAACCAGGACTAATGTGAGGCTGAACCAGGACTAATGTGGGACTGAAACCAGGACTAATGTGGGACTGAACCAGGACTAATGTGAGGCTGAACCAGGACTAATGTGAGGCTGAAACCAGGACTAATGTGGGACTGAACCAGGACTAATGTGAGGCTGAACCAGGACTAATGTGAGGCTGAACCAGGACTAATGTTGAAGGCTGAACCAGGACTAATGTGAGGCTGAACCAGGACTAATGTGAGGCTGAACCAGGACTAATGTGAGGCTGAACCAGGACTAATGTGAGGACTGAACCAGGACTAATGGGTGAGGCTTGAACCAGGACTATGTACGAACCAGGACTAATGTGAGGCAGAACCAGGACTAAATGTGAGGCTGAACCAGGACTAATGTGGGACTGAACCAGGACTAATGTGGGACTGAACCAGGGACTAATGATGGACTGAACCAGGACTAATGTGGGACTAGAACCAGGACTAATGTAGGCTGAACAGGACTAATGGGGACTGAACCAGGACTAATGTGGGGACTGAACCAGGACTAATGTGAGACTGAACCAGGACTAATGTGAGGCTGAACCAGGACTAATGTGAGGCTGAACCAGGACTAATGGTGAGGCTGAAACCAGGACTAATGTGAGGCTTGAACCAGGACTAATGTGGACTGAACCAGGACTAATGTGAGGCTGAACCAGGACTAAATGTGGGACTGAACCAGGACTAATGTGAGGCTGAACCAGGACTAATGTGGAGGCTGAAACCAGGACTAATGTGAGGCTGAACCAGGGACTAATGTGGGACTGAACCAGGACTAATGTGGGACTGAACCAGGACTAATGTGGGACTGAACCAGGACTAATGTGAGGCTGAACCAGGACTAATGTGAGGCTGAACCAGGACTAATGTGAGGCGAACCAGACTAATGTGGGACTGAACCAGGACTAATGTGAGGCTGAACCAGGACTAATGTGAGGCTGAACCAGGACTAATGTGAGGCTGAACCAGGACTAATGTTGAGGCGGCTGAACCAGGACTAATGTGAGGCTGAACCAGGACTAATGTGGGACTGAACCAGGACTAATGTGAGGCTGAACCAGGACTAATGTGAGGCTGAACCAGGACTAATGTGAGGCAGAACCAGGACTAATGTTAGGCTGAACCCAAGGAACTAATGTGAGGCTGAACCAGGACTAATGTGAGGAAACTTGAACCAGGACTAATGTGAGGCTGAACCAGGACTAATGTGAGGCTGAACCAGGACTAATGAGTGAGGACTAGAACCAGGACTAATGTTGAGGCTGAACCAGGACTAATGTGAGGACTGAACCAGGACTAATGTGAGGCTGAACCAGGACTAATGTGAGGCTGAACCAGGACTAATGTGAGGCTGAACCAGGACTAATGTGAGGCTGAACCAGGACTAATGTGGGACTGAACCAGGACTAATGTGGGACTGAACCAGGACTAATGTGGGACTGAACCAGGACTAATGTGAGGCTGAACCAGGACTAATGTGACGAACCAGGACTAATGTGAGGCTGAACCAGGACTAATGTGGTACTGAACCAGGACTAATGTGGACTGAACCAGGACTAATGTGGGACTGAACCAGGACTAATGTGAGGCTGAACCAGACTAATGTGAAGGATAAGAACCAGGACTAATGTGAGGCTGAACCAGGACTAATGTGGGACTGAACCAGGACTAATGTGAGGGCAAGAACCAGGACTAATGTGGGACTGAACCAGGACTAATGTGGAGGCTGAACCAGGACTAATGTGAGGCCCAGAACCAGGACTAATGTGAGGCAGAACCAGGATAATGTGGGACTGAACCGGACTAATGTGAGGCAGAACCAGGAGCTAATGTGAGACTGGGAACCAGGACTAATGTGAGGCTGAACCAGGACTAATGTTGAGGCAGAAACCAGGACTAATGTGAGACTGAACCAGGACTAATGTGAGGCTGAACCACGACTAATGTGGGACTGAACCAGGACTAATGTGAGGCTGAACCAGGACTAATGTGGGACTGAACCAGGACTAATGTGAGGCTGAACCAGGACTAATGTGGGACTGAACAGGACTATGTGGGCGAACCAGGACTAATGTGAGGCAGAAACCAGGACTAATGTGAGCAGAACCAGACTATGTGGGCTGAACCAGGACTAATGTGAGGCACTGAACCAGGACTAATGTGGGACTGAACCAGGACTAATGTGACTGAACAGACTATGTGACTGAACCAGACTAATGTGAGGCAGAACCAGGACTAATGTGAGGCTGAACAGGACTAATGTGGACTGAACAGGACTAATGTGAGGCTGAACCAGGACTAATGTGGGACTGAACCAGGACTAATGTGAGGCATGAACCAGGACTAATGTGAGGCAGAACCAGGACTAATGTGAGGACAGAACAGGATCATGTGGGAACTGGAACCAGGACTAAGTGAGGCTGAACCAGGATTTGTGGGACAGAACAGGACTAATGTGAGGCGAAACCAGGACTATGTGAAGGCAGAAACAGGACTAATGTGGGACTGAACAGGGACTAATGTGAGGCAGACAGGACTATGTGAGGCGAAGGACTAATGTGGGCTGAACCAGGACAATGTGGGACTGACAGGACTAATGTGAAAAGGCAGAAACCAGGACTAATGTGAGGCTTGACAGGACCTAATGTCGGATGAACCAGGTAAATGTGGGACTGACCAGGACTAATGTGAGGCAGAAAACCAGGGACTGAATTGTGGGACTGAACCAGGACTAATGTGGGACTGAACCAGGACTAATGTGAGGCTGAACCAGGACTAATGTGAGGCTGAACCAGGACTAATGTGGGACTGAACCAGGGACTATGTGGGACTGAACCAGGACTAATGTGAGGACTGAACCAGGACTAATGTGAGGCTGAACCAGGACTAATGTGGGACTGGAACCAGAGCTAATGTGGAGACTGAACCAGGACTAATGTGAGGCTGAACCAGGACTAATGTGAGGCTGAACCAGGACTAATGTGAGGCCAGAAACCAGGACTAATGTGGGCTGAACCAGGCTAATGGAGCTGAACCAGACTAATGTGAGCTGAACCAGGACTAATGTGGGACTGAACCAGACTAATGTGACTGAACCAGGATAATGTGAGAAACAACTAAGGGGGGAAAGGACTATGGGGGACGAAACCAGACTAATGTGGACTGAACCAGGACTAATGTGAGGCTGAACCAGGACTAATGTGAGGCTGAACCAGGACTATGTGGGCGACCAGGACTAATGTGGGACTGAACCAGGACTAATGTGGACTGAACAGGACTAATGTGGGACTGAACCAGGACTAATTGATGGACTGAACCAGGACTAATGTGGGACTGAACCAGGACAATGTGAGGCAGAACCAGGACTAATGTGAGGCAGACCAGGATAATGTTAGGTGAACCAGGACTAATGTGAGGAGAACCAGGACTAATGTGGGACTGAACCAGGACTAATGTGGGACTGAACCAGGACTAATGATGGACTGAACCAGGACTAATGATGGACAACCCAATGGACTGAACCAGGACTAATGTGGACTGAACCAGGACTAATGTATGTAGGCTGAACCGGACTAATGAGGCTGAACCAGGACTAATGTGAGCTGACCAGACTATGTGAAGAGCTAATGAGCTGAACCAGGACTAATGTGGACTGAACCAGGACTAATGTGAGGCCTGAACCAGGACTAATGTGGGACTGACCAGGACTAATGTGGACGAACCAGGATAATGTGACTGAACCAGGACTAATGTGGACTGAACCAGGACTAAATGTGAGGCTGAACCAGGACTAATGTGAGGCTGAACCAGGACTAATGTGAGGCACTGAACCAGGACTAATGTGGGACTGAACCAGGACTAATGTGGGCTGAACAGGACTAATGGGGACTGAACCAGGACTAATGGAGGCTGAACAGGACTAATGTGAGGCTGAACCAGGACTAATGTGGGACTGAACCAGGACTAATGTGGGCTGAACCCAGGACTAACTGTGGACTGAACCAGGACTAATGTGAGGCTGAACCAGGACTAATGTGGACTGAACAGGACTAATGTGAGGCTGAACCAGGACTAATGTGACTGACCAGGACTATGTGGGATGAACCAGGACTAATGATGGACTGAACCAGGATAATGTGGGACTGAAACCAGGACTAATGTGGGACTGAACCAGGACTAATGTGAGACTGAACCAGGACTAATGTGGACTGAACCAGGACTAATGTGGGACTGAACCAGGACTAATGGGGAACTGAACCAGGACTAATGTGAGGACTGAACCAGGACTAATGTGACTGAACAGGGTAATATGGACTGAACAGGACTAATGTGGGACTGAACAGGACTAATGGGACAAACCAGGACTAATGTGGGACTGAACCAGGACTAATGTGGACTGAACCAGGACTAATGTGGACTGAACCAGATAGGGACTGAACCAGGACTAATGTGAGGCTGAACCAGGACTAATGTGAGGCTGAACAGGATAATGGGAGGCTGAACCAGGACTAATGTGCGGCTGAACCAGGACTAATGTGAGCAGAACCAGGACTAATGTGAGGCTGAACCAGGACTAATGTGGTACTGAACCAGGACTAATGTGGGACTGAACCAGGACTAATGTGGGACTGAACCAGGACTAATGTGAGGCTGAACCAGGACTAATGTGGACTGAACAGGACTAATGTGGGACTGAACCAGGACTAAGTGAGGCTGAACCAGGACTAATGTGAGGCTGAACCAGGACTAATGTGAGGCTGAACCAGGACTAATGTGAGCTGAACCAGGACTAATGTGAGACTGAACCAGGACTAATGTGGACTGAACCAGGACTAATGTGGACTGAACCAGGACTAATGTGAGACTGAACCAGGACTAATGTGAGGCTGAACCAGGACTAATGTGAGGCTGAACCAGGACTAATGTGGGCTGAACCAGGACTAATGTGAGGCTGAACCAGGACTAATGTGAGGCGACCAGGACTAATGTGGGCTGAACCAGGACTAATGTGGGACTGAACCAGGACTAATGTGAGGCTGAACCAGGACTAATGTGAGGCTGAACCAGGACTAATGTGGGACTGAACCAGGACTAATGTGGACTGAACCAGGACTAATGTGAGACTGAACCAGGACTAATGTGAGACTGAACCAGGACTAATGTGAGACTAACAGGACTAATGTGAGCTGAACCAGGACTAATGTGAGGTGAACCAGGACTAATGTGAGGCTGAACCAGGACTAATGTGAGCAGAACCAGGACTAATGTGAGGGCTGAAACCAGGACTAATGTGAGGCTGAACCAGGACTAATGTGAGGCTGAACCAGGACTAATGTGAGGCTGAACCATGACTAATGTGAGGCTGAACCAGGACTAATGTGAGGCTTAACCAGGACTAATGTGAGGCTGAACCAGGACTAATGTGGACTGAACCAGGACTAATGTGAGGCTGAACCAGGACTAATGTGGACTGAACCAGGACTAATGTGAGGCTGAACCAGGACTAATGTGGGGACTGAACCAGGACTAATGTGAGGCTTAACCAGGACTAATGTGAGGCTGAACCAGGACTAATGTGGGACTGAACCAGGACTAATGTGAGGCTGAACCAGGACTAATGTGGGACTGAACCAGGACTAATGTGAGGCTGAACCAGGACTAATGTGGGACTGAACCAGGACTAATGTGGAACACAAATGAACTGCTGCCAGCACGGAGTAAAGCGGAGGCAAGAACCAGGACACGCATTTAAAACAGGCCAGAGTAACAGGCTTATACTGAATGTACTGTCGCAAATGCAGATTTCAGGAGCAAAGACAAGAGAGGCAGCACAAATGGAGGGTAAGGAATAAATATTCAAAGCAAATATATATTATGGGATTGGTTAGCTAGAAAATAGCCGACCAAAAATTACAAGAAAAATGTCCGTACGTAAGGTAGTCGTTCTGATCAAAACACTAATTAGGCTTTTACATAATTTTGAGCGCTCATGTATTGGATTTTCAACAGGATACAGCAATTATAAGTCAGTACGGCAATGACAATGCTGACCGCCCTGTGTTTCCGTTGATTGCATACTACCCGTCAAAAAATTGGAAACACTTTTGATGTATTGGCTTTTCTCTTTTCTTTTTCAACTCTATTTACATTGTGTGATTCTCATTGAAGACACTGGACTATGAATGAACATGAATGAATGAATATGTTTTATATTTTAATTTAACTCTTAATATATACAGCTGTGCTCAAAAGTTTACATACCCTGGCCGATTTGTTTGTCTATTTTTCAAAAAATATGAATGATGACACTAAGTTTTTTTTTTTTTTCACTGTAGCTTGTATTTGCTTAGCCTTCCCAAATGTGGCCCACTTTCCATGAAAGAAACTAACTTCGAGTAGTGTTGTCACGATACTGACATTTCAAACTTGATTTTTGATACTGAAAAATCCCTTTAAACCATATTTGCTTGTTACTTTGTCCATCTTCACTGTTTTATCTAGAGTGGGAAACAGTCAGATTAGTTTATTTGGTTTTACCATGAAGAATCATTGTAATAAAAGGTCTAACTTGTTCTCTCTAATTAAATGTTTTTCATGCATTTTCAGCTGCAATATCCATATTCAAAAGCTTATACTGTACTCGGCTATACATGCCTTTCAGTATACCAAAGAAGAATTATGCAGTACTACAACATGTAACAATATCTCTACTCAGGATGATAATGAAAGACAACTGATTGACAGTGGCATTTTTATGTACTCGTAATCATTACTCAAGAAGATATCAGTAAACACACGGCCCCAGGGATGCATGTTTATGTGAAGAAACCAGTGAGTCAGTTTTTAAGCTGCTTAAGACGTTAGCATTCTACCGGTTAGCATTTAGCTTCAACAGCTCAGCTCTGACCTCTCCAAGAGAAAGCCCTGAACCACAAACATCTAGCCTTGGATACAACATGTTACAGAGGTCAGAGCTGAGCTGTTACTGTAGTATTTCCTCAGTGTTAGATGTGAGACACACATGTGTTTATCGTGTTGAAGCCATTGACAGTTGGTTGACAGTTGCTAACCGGTAGCATGCTAACTTCTTGAGCAGCTTAAGCACTGACTCTGACTGAGACTCTGTCGACATGACAAACTGTATAAATAACAGAAAGGTTTTCTGTTTCCACTTTGATGTGTTAATTTAGTCTGAGGAGTGAAGCAGATTTTTAGTAAATCCTGCTGTAGCTCCACAGGCAAAGCTGCTACGTCTGTGCCACATTTGCTGCTTATATCACATTAACGTGCGTCTCTGGGGCCGTGTTTTTACTATCTTAATTTATTTACAAGTACATAAAAATGCCACTGTCGATCAGTTGTTTTTCATTTTTATCCTGAGTAGAGATATTGTTACATGTTGTAGTACTGCATAATTCTACTTCGATATTCAAAATGGCGGCCAGAACTATGTGTGATGTAATTGGAAACGCATGTATAACCTACAATATAAACTATTTACTAACTGGATTTGGCCCAACAGTCTGTTTCTGCCTTTATGAACAGCGAACAGTCACTAATAGTCACTTTAGGAACATGTTTTAAATGCCTCCAAATATATTCAGTTGACATTGGTATCATTTCATTTTGTTGAGAATTTTAGGAGACAAAAGGCTTAATATCTAATGCTAACTGATACATGCAAATAAATGGAGGCACCTAGGCTAAGCTACGCGTAGGAAAGAATGAGCCGCTGAGCTAACGATAGCGACACTCTCCAATTCTACAAAACTCCTGCTCCTTTCAACATGCCCCGGCAGCAGTAGTGGTATCCACGCTACTGGATACATTCGATTTTAGAAATTTAGAAATAATACTACTTTTGTATCGATTTAGTATCATTGCCTGTTTCTGCCGTTACCTCTGGCTCTGCATCATTCGCGAGGAGAGAGAGGAAGTGCAAGGACGCGTGAATTTGATTCTAAAGTTGCAAAAATAGATTCCCGCCTTGTCCTCTTTCTCCACAAACAGCGATCTCACATTGACATCGGTACAAAGGGAATGCTTTTGGCCAACGTGCCTCGACAGTCCCCCCAAACATCACACACACACTCCTGATTGTGCGGCTCTGCTGCTTCACTGGAGCAGTGTGGGCCGGGCACGCTGTTTGATCGTGACTGTACTACCAATTCATTTGTTTCCTCAGCAGCTTTTTACGTATTTTTAAAGCCAGCTGAGAGAAGCAAAATGCTCTGAGGCTAACCTCCTCACGCGTGTCCCTGGCAAAACTCTTAGATCCTCTGGACTTCAGACTCTGAGTAATGGAAGCACAAGTATAAATCAAGAACTAAGAATGGACAATTGTTGAACTAACTCTTCGTAAATGTTACAGGTTTCAATGACTCACAGCTAAAAAATATCGTATTTATTCTGAATAGTTTATCATCTTTGTATTCGCTCATGATTAACTTGTAAGTGTAAATGCATTAGCCCATAGCTACTCCTTAGTATAAAATATACTCTCTAGCTTCTGAGTCTCCTCCGTATATTCAGTTTGCTGCGTCTGAGAGAGAGAGATGAGAAAAACCACAGCCAAGTCACAAACTCAGCGGCGGCATCGATTTTGGACGAGTCTGAATCTCCCACAGATGGGTCAATACGGACCAGGAGAGAGCCAGTCAATACGGGCCACTGCAGTGGGCTGGAGCGCACCGGGACCTGCTTTTTACGGGAGGCGAGAGGCCACTGGATTTACATCACAAAACACCGTGATACAAGTGAGATTAACCAGGACGGGGGATAAAGAGAGAGAGTCAACACGGCAAAGCTGGCTTTCACTTCCAACGACAAATTACAACAGCATTTTGAAAAGACTGAAGGTTTAATTAGCGCTAAATTCTGTAAAATGGGAGAAATGGTGAGGCCAAAAGAGTCTCTGTGGAGGGAACTGTCTTCTTGCTTTGTGCTCTTTTAGATACAGAAACAACAACAAGAAGAGGGAGCAGTTAGGACCAAATCAGGCTTGACAGGAGCATAGACTAACTGATTAACAAACAAAACAAAAAATAAATAAATGTTTGTGTATTTGTAAAACCAGAAGCAGCAGTAGTAAGATGCTACTACTATCCATGTTTGACGTGACAGCTGACTTCCCAATGCGTTGCTATGGCAACAGGGTGTGTTGGAAACCAAGTCAACGCGGCACCTTTTTCATTAAAATCTAATTTCATACATAAAAGTTTGATAACTCATAATCCTATATTTTGTCTATCAGGGCAGGGCGAACTTTTTATCACAATATAAAAAGAAATATCATAATAACAATATATTTTGTGATATAATTGGCACCTGAAAAAATATTTCAAAATCACAGCCATTAGCCGATTTAAAGCTATTTTATTCCATTTATTAGTCTAAATTCACCTAAATCCGTGGGTCTACCTCAATCAGAAAGATAATAATGAAAGATAAGATAAAATATTGCTGCTACCATAACCTCTGCACCATCATCTTCCTCACAGTAAAATGTTCCTGTACGTTCACCTGCCTCTGTGCAGTTTACATGTGTTTTTATTGTCAGGAGACTGGAGATAGAACTGTGGGTAATAACGTGTTTGTGACATGTGTTTGGCAGCAACATGGCTAAAACCTATTGTGACTTTCAAGGCATCCACTATTTCCCAGATTTCTCACACACATGCAGGAAGGAAAGAGAGAGACGGGGAGGAGGTGAGCTCGTCCAGAAGGCTCCAGATGGAAAGGATATGTCACCTTTTTCTATAATGAATCATTCATTTTCATTAGAACCTAAATTCATACATACTGTAAAATGAGCTTGATAACTCGTAATCATATATTTTGTCTACAATTGTAGATAGGGCAGGGTGATATGGCCAAAATAACAATAAGATAATAATATATTTGGCGACATAATAGCGCAGTATCTGAATTATAACAAACTTACATGAGAATGATCCGGATGAGAAGCATATTATTAGCCTTTAACCACGTTTACATCATGGTTTTTTTCACCATGTTGTTGTTAGCGCCAGGCTCAGGAAAGTTAGCTAGCTAGCAAGGCTATGCTACAACATGTCGGAGTTCATCTAAGACGCAAAGCCTGAGCTCTTTCCTCGCAAATATGGTCTACTCAAGAAACATGCTTCATTCATATCATTAGATTGTTTTAATCTAGTTCCCCTGAAGCCTACACAGTCATGTTTATGCCGATGCTTTGAGTAATGCTGAGCGTAGCATGAGCTGCGAACTCTGCCTGCCCCTGATCCTGACTACAATCAACATACAAATGATATTGTCTACAGCAGTATAAACATTTACACCAGAGTCCAAAAATGATACTGGTATAACGGTGCACAATATGATATGGCCCAGCCCTAATTGTAGATGAACAAAATAAATGAGCAATTACATTATTGCACATCTCCCCCACCTGCTGTGAAATGTGCACAGCCTGGGAGTCTCTTTTCATAAATAGAGTTCTGGAGCGAGCATAGTTTGAAAATATTAGTTTTCAGACCAAATCTGTAGCAACAACCCAAAACATGCACAATAAATTCTCCACATAGGTGACCATAAAAATGAAAAGTAGAAGTGGTGTTGGATCCTAAAGTATTCCGACAGTTAGCATAAGTTGGCTAGTCCGGGAACCTTTCCAGAGTCTGTTAGCCTGCTCAATGTATTTCTCCTATAGCTGTTAGCATTAGCCATCAAACATCGCAAACTACGAACAATCCAGATGTCTTCAGCTGTTGCTGACCCATCCACCACATTTAGGTGATGAGAATTAGCTTATAAAAGTGTCCTCTGAGCTAAATGCTAAATTACATTTGATAGCTAACAGAATTTAAAGGAATAGGCCACCGTTTTTACATACTGAGATATGTTCTTACCTTAGCTTTGACGAGTTCATTTGTACCTGTCTGGTCTTCACGTGTGCCTTCTGTAACGTAAACACAGCACAGACGGAGTTAGCATTTAGCCTCTCTCTTCTCCTCTATAGCTCCAAACGAGGTGAAGATAGAAGCTACCAAACTCTTCCATGTTTTCCCTATTTAAATATGTTTACGTGAAGTGTTACACCATAAAGTATAATTACACAAAATTAAACAATGTGGATTTTCTAAGCGGATAAAAAGGGGAACTATATTGTAAGGCGTAATAATACCAGGAGTAATTCGGCATTCGCGTAGTGATATCTTCACTTTACTGTGCGGATGCCGAATTACTCCTGGTATTATTACGACTTACAATATAGTTCCCCTTTTTATCCGCTTAGAAAATCCACATTGTTTAATTTTGTGTAATTATACTTTGTAGTGTAACACTTCACGTAACCATATTTAAATAGGGAAAATGTGGAAGAGTTTGGTAGCTTCTATCTTCACCTCATTTGGAGCTATAGAGGAGAAGAGAGAGGCTAAATGCTAACGCCGTCTGTGCTGTGTTTACGTTATGGAAGGCACACGTGAATACCAGGTACAAATGAACTCGTCAAAGCTAAGGTAAGAACATATCTCAGTATGTAAAAACGGTGGCCTATTCCTTTAAGGGATTTCAATGATTTTGACTGATATTTTTATTTATTTATTTGACCTTTATTTAAACAGGAAAGTCCCTCTGAGATTAAGAATCTCTTTTTCAGGGATTGCCTAACTCAGTATCAGGCCAAGCACTGCAGCACCAGCAAGACATCTGCCAGACAGGTTAAATCCAGAGGACACATTTCCCCATAGGGACAAAGTGGACAATCAAATGCCTGAACTAGCTAGCTCTCCTTTGCTAACTCCTCCTCCTCACTGTGCTGCTCAATGTGGGCGAAGTGTCTTGCCCAAGAACACAAAACCATAACGCACTGGGTCAGAGTGAGAGTTGAACCGATGACCATCTGCGCCTCCTGTGAAAAGTATGAAGCTTCGTAAGATGGTTTTGATGAGAGAGTGATGAAAGATCCTGTTTTGTCACAGATGGGGCCAGATGGACATTTTCCAGTCCAATTAGGATTTGATGCAAAAGGCGACGCCAAGTCACCCATAATTACTACACAGTGTTTATCAGTCAGAGGCTGGCTAATGGTATCTTTTACAGTACATTTGTTACACAATACTACAGCTACTATTACTCCTACTACTATTACATCTACTATTACTACTACTCCTACTACTATACCCAGTAATTACTACACAGTGTTTATCAGTTAGAGGCTGGCTACATTTACATTGACCTGGTTTAGCCGTCTATGGTTTAGCCAAGGTTTATAGCCCTGGTTTAGCCCTGGTTTTGTCCTGGTTTAGCCAATGGCCGCTGGCTGCTCTGCTTTGTGACGACGACGCTAGAGGCCACCATTGCTGTAGTACCTCTATATAGCCGCTAGTCTCCCATTGGAAAGCATTGCACTTGAGACATGTTAAAAAACAACTTTAAAGCCTGTTTTTTTTGGGGGGCGGGAACTTTCTACACCTAGATATTCCTCATGTGATAACGCTGGGTTAGTTACAATTAAAGAAATATATATATTTTAAATTCTCGTATACTAATGAGGACTGGACTTTGATTGACAGGCCGTTAGCATTAGAGCTAATGACGCGGGCGCGGCTATGAATGAACTACGTGCTCCAGGGCCGAGTCTACACTGAAGAGCCTGACCTTATGCCATTTTTAGGAACATGCTCCGTTACAGCAGGGTAGGAGGAGTCTGTAAATTTGCCATGATTTCCCCCTCGAACATAGTCATTGTGGCAAACGGGGAGGAGTGAGTAATGACAGTCTATTAATAAAATTATGTCTATGGGTTTAGCCCTTGTTTACTCCAGGTATAGTCCTGGTTTAGTCCCGGTTTAGTCCCGGTTTAGTAGTATAACTCTTGGTCTGACTCAGAGGGTTTAGACGGTAAACAGTCCCATTATGAGGTGATGTGATATTTTGGTGGTGATTGCACCTGACTGTAATCAGCACAGTAGCAATTTTTGGGGGGAACACTGTGTTTTTGTTTGGATAATTTGATCTGATTTGATTAAACCTTTCAGACTTCAAACATGTGACTAAGCTTTAATTTGAGCCTGAAAGAACGGGAAGAACAAGGAATCTTCACCACTTAAAAGTAAAAGTACTTAATACATTATTGGCCCTCGCCGACCGCCCTGCCTAAAGCAAGGGGGCGCGTCGTGCCCTTTTTCTTCCTCAATCTTAGTTATTCTTTTTGCAGGGGGCGCTCTGTATCTGACAAAGTGATATATGTGTTTTTTGACAATGCTGAGCGGAGGGAAGTGCTTCGCGCTCTATTTGTCCACGTATAATTGGTCCAATTGCAATGTTCATTTTTTCCAATACATGTGTATGTGCACGAAACATGCACGATGAGAGGAGTGCGTGAGTGCATGTTTGAGTGTGTGAGTGTATGTTTGAGGGGAGACGAGCGCTTCACATTTGGGTTGTGCACTCCGAGCAGTAGCTATACGATTTTAAGAGCCCCTTTCCAGCCCTGACGGCACTCGGGCCTAATACAGTAACTTCAAGGAAAATTGAAACCCATAGAAATAGTTACAATTCTGTAGCTTGTTCAATGTTCTTTTCCTATAGCCAATAGAATTAGCCATCAGACATCACGAATTATGCTGAAGACATTTCTGTTTGTGATCTGGGGTTATATACGCACCACGTGGCCACTAGACCTCGTCTGTGTAATGTAAATGATTGGTTAAAACTGTCCGGAGCAGAGGGCGATGGACATTTCACTTTCTTCCAACTAAGTTCTGCTATGACCACGCCCCCAAAAGGCCATAACCATATCCTTTTTCCTAACATTAACCCTAATCCTCCCCTTTGCTGCTTTCTTGTTGTAAGTTGAATGAGCGTACTTCCCATTTTGTTTTACTAGAAAGCACTTTTATTTCTTTAGTCTGTTTCCGGGCGGTAATGTGTGTTATGCGGCGCCAGTGTGAGTGGATGTAATCAGCAGGAAACACTGTTTCATTCCACTGTTTTTGTTTTGACGACTTGCTTGGATTTCTTTTACAAACTTCAATTAAGAAAGAATGGGTTGGATGCTGCTACTGTTCCAGCTACTAATACTAAGACTATTACTGATTCTGCTGTTGCTACTAGTGGTACAACAATGACGGCCCTTTTCACAGTTGAAGGTTTAGCTCTTGCTTGACGAAATGGAAGTGTCTGATTTCAAAACCTCAGCCACATTTTGATTAACATGTTTGTGTAACTTATTAGTGTCTCAACTCTTATAAACCACAGACCAGTTTCCTGCCGCAGCCCTGTTAAACCTTTCATAGACCTGCCGAGCGCCTCATAGCCCAACTGAGAATCTGTTATCAATGAATTAAATCTGCTGCAGCCTACCTATAGATGGGCTAATGCTGCTACGACAACAAGTACAGTATTACTATTATCACTACTGCTCTCTACTGATATCATGATATCAAAAAATGATATCATCATTTTTTGTAAGAGTTATTGACATTGGATTTGTAATTCTTTTCTATGACTTTGTTTGTGATTGAGCTGTTGTCTGTGCTTGTGATCCTCCTTTTTTGGCCTTGTTTTTGGCTACGAGGCCCCCTCCTGTTGGACTTTGGATATTGCCTACTTCTGTCTGTTTTTTTGTTTGTTTTTGTTTTTGTTTTTCCTGTGTGCTGATGAATTAGGTGCCAGCACCTGGTACCTAGTGTCACAGGTTCTTTTAATTGCTTGGTTTTTCTTACCATTCAGGTTGCACTCCCTGATGAAGGCCCCTAGCCGAAACGCGTTGGAGCACTTTTTTTTACCCTTTCTAGCCATGTGATTCAATAAAGGCTTTTTAATATTTCTAGATGAGTGCCTTGGCCATTTTTTTCCCTTTGTTGCCTAAGGACTTAGCCCTTTACCAAAGAGCACCATCGATTAACAAGAAATAAGATAAGTAAAACAGTTCCAAGCAGCACTCCTACCTTCTGTTTTTTCACATAATACATTGACAAAGTTAAAGCTGAGCACACACTACATGATCTTATTGTCAGATTTTTCTATAATCTTCAGTCACGGTCAGTCTTCCTGAGTTGTGATTAGTTGAAGGCAGTCTCAGACAATCGTGTCTCATATTGTGGGGGGGTCGACGACTGGACTCTGGTTCGAATCGCAGTAAATCAAACATGAATTTTAAAGCCAATGTTGGACGCACAGGAGAAGCATGGGTGGGTTTACCGTCCCAAATGTGAAGACACGAAAATCACCGGCTAGTAAGGAAACATAATACAGAGAAAATATCGCAGCCTAGATTCCTTTCATTTCTCTTTCATAACAGCAGCACAAACAACAAAGCAATGGCCACAGCGAGCCCCACAAGTACCATGCCAAACAGCACAAAATTATCAACAGACTTTAGCGGCACCCGCTAAGTTCAGACGATGCAGCTACTTCTCAATGCCAAGACTGATGTCTGCCTGAATACACGTGTTTCCTATTCTTTCCAATACGTGTATCTGGAATCTGGTTCGATTTCTTCGAATTCCCAATGATTAACAAGCGTATTAACCAATTAGAGAAAAGCCGTATATGATGCAGGCGGGATGCTGTGTATTTTGTATTTGTATTTGCCTCAAAAACTTGTGAGCTCACAAGTGAGCTTAACAACACCAAAAGACCTGGAAGACCACAGATGACAAATGTGGTGGATGACCGAAGAATTATTTCCCTGGTGAAGAAAACCCCTTCACAACAATAGGTCAGATCAAAAACACTCTCCTGGTGGTGGGTGTATGTGTGTCAAAGTCAACAATCAAGAGAAGACTTCACCAGAGAGAATACAGATGATTAACCACAAGGTGTAAACCATTGGAGGCTGATGAGTCTCTAAAAAAGCCTTTACAGTTCTGAAACAACATCTAGGACAGATGAGACAAAGATCAACTTGTACC
The DNA here is from genome assembly GCA_007210695.1 of Neogobius melanostomus. Taxonomy (NCBI): domain Eukaryota; kingdom Metazoa; phylum Chordata; class Actinopteri; order Gobiiformes; family Gobiidae; genus Neogobius; species Neogobius melanostomus. The sequence continues at coordinate 1,044,638 of VHKM01000089.1, forward strand.
AGAGGGATTTGAAGAGAAAATATGGAGAAAGAAAGGAACTGCTCATGATCCAAAATATACCACCTCATCAGTGAAACATGGTGGTGCAGCATCATGGCATGGGCTTGTATGGCTGCCAATGGAACTGGTTCCCTTGTATTTATTGATGATGTCCCAAGAACAAGCAGGAATTGAAGACATTTACAGTAGAGACCTGGCTGGGTTTCATCACCAGGGATGAAACCCAGCGTCTGCTGACGTCTATGCCTTCTAGACTTCAGGCTGTAATTGACTGCAAAGGATTTGCAACCACATATTAAAAATAAAAATGTTTGACTCATAATTGTTGCTTTGTCCCATTACTTTTGGTCCCTTGAAAAGTGGGAGGCTCACATAAAAACGCTTGTAATTCTTACACCGTTCATCTGATTTGGATGTAAATAGCCTCAAATTAAAGCTGAAAGTCTGCAGTTCAAGCACATTGTGGTGGTTTATAGAGCCAAAAACATAAGAATTGAGTCGATGTCCCAGTATTTATGGACCTGACTGTATATCAACAAGTTGAGGAAGACCCAAACCTGAGCCATTCAACCGTTTTGTGTTAACAGTGATCACCTGACATTGCTCAGACACACACACATGCTCCCATGCTCGCAAACAACTGTGGACCCATTCTACATCTTAAGCTAACAGCTGTTAAAACTGTTAAAACTATCCAAAACAGAGCAGAAGCTCCACTGCCTTCACTACTACTACTACTACATTCTGCAACTACTATAAAAGTACCTTTACTGCCCTCGATATTTTGTAACGCTTGCATTCTGACACCCCGCTCCCTTTTGTCTCCGTATTGTCCTCGTGGGAGTAGAGCTCTTGTTTCTCCGAGCGGAACAGACTTTTTAACACGACAGAATGATCGCATTGAAAAACATTTGTGTCATCTCGGCCGCATCAGAGGCTTATCCCTCCTCCGTTTCCTGCCAGTGTCGCGGAAAAAAACAAACAAGATCGTCTCCCTTTGAGCGGAATAACAGGGCGTCGTGTAAGGGCATCCACTGTGGGATCTGTGTGATGAGACAGGCTTTCGTACAATGATGATGTTTGTGTTTGGACATGAATGAGTCTGGGTTCATTCTCAATATCCCGCGGGTCGTAACTTCCATGTGGCGCACATATGAACAGACAGAGAAAAAGATCACATTTACACCTATCACTTTGAAACTTTCACTCAAATTACTGAAAAATGTATGAGAAAAAATATATATTGCAAGTTTTTATTCATTTAAAGTTTTTGAGTTAAACAATTGGCATATGATGTTTGCAAAAAAATATTTTCATTCATCGCTTAGTACTTCCTTTTTGTTTTACGTGTATCATATTGGAAAATATGTATCGCAATAATTTTGATACTCAACTAGGGATGTCCCGATCCGATCACGGGATTGGAAATCGGGCCCGATCACGTGGTTTCAGACTCGATCGGGATCGGACATTACCTCCTGATCAGGACTCAGATATATTCGTAGATTTCGAGCGGGACCACTTTAGCTGTCGTTCCACATAGCGCGAACCGGCCGCGCACGCCACAATCTACGTGCACGTATCGACACAACCCCGCAGACCTTTCTGTTTCCACCACACACACACATGCATTTGTTGTGGGCGGGGCCGCACAGAGGAGCACGCTGTACAGATCGTCATTAAAAGTTTCGTAAGCTGCGATGAGAACAAATGTGGACAAATGCTGTCATCTGGTGGGGTTATGGAATCATTCAGAGGAGCCAAGCTGTATTAAAACAGAAAAGAAACCACTAAATACAACTATGAAGGTAAGCTACATGCAAATGTTAAGCTAACACCAGCTAAAGCTGCGCTAACAGCAGCTAAATGCTATTATCGGCAAAATCCCCTTTTAGCACAGCGGTATGATGTTGTGAAATATTAAATCCGTATGACCTGCGTGTCAATAGTGAGGGCTGTCCACTCTCTCGTTGCCAATCAGAGGCCAGAGTCTGTTCACGACACATCAGACACGGGTCAGCGCTTTGGCCACAGCCAGAGGTTCGGGCCCAAAACCTATCCCTGGTCAGACCAGTTTGGCCCTGGCCTTTGTTATGGAAAAGCTCGACAAAGCGGGTGAAAGAGCCATTCGGCTGACACGCGCCTGCATGTGGAAAAGAGCCATTTCTGTCCTCTCCCCCTGGCCCAGCGCCTCTGTCACTCACTCCACCTGGCTGCGTCAAATCGCTCGCACCATCCGCTCAGTCCGTGTCCCCCGTTAGTCTGAGAAATCCACAAATCCACAAAAGTGCCAGCGCCGAAGAACAATAACATCCCCAATAACCCGTGCAGAGTCTACTGTAGGCTGAGTGAGGAGTGAGAATGGACGGAAGACAGGACGGGGAGAGAGCGTTAAGAAGTAGCAAACAGCTGTTTTATCACTATTACACCGCCACATGTGATTGAACCGTGGCTACTCAGACCCGCACTGACCGGAGAAACCCTCCTCGCATTTCTGTGGAGATGTTTAAAAGTCCGTGATGGACAGAGACGAGAGCCTGACCCCTGCGCTCATATGTGCGCAAATACGAAAGACGATGGGAAACTTGTGTCTCTATTAATAACCTGCTAAACCACTTCCTCCTCTCTTCGCTCACACATCCCCGCGCTACATTCAGTAGGTGAATTGAGGAAGAAGCGCTTGTTTTCACTCCTTTGGTTGTGTTAAGCCTTTAGTAAAACACACACACTCGTGTGTGTTTTACTGACACGTGTTCACGGCGCACGTGCACAGCTCTGTGGACGGTGCAACGCACGCGCGGACCTCGACCCCGGCTCGGTTTTCAGGCTGGGAAATGCGGTCACCCTATCTTAATTTAAAGAGACTGTAATGAAGGTAAAATGGCATTTAGCCATTGTGATACATGTTGGATCGTAACAAAAGTGTATCATTCCAGCCCTAATGGACACTGTTTAATCTTTGAATAAACTGTTATTGGTAGTTAGTAGGGCTGGAACGAATACATTTTTATCATGCACTCCTTTGTTTTACAGTTACACAGCATTTGTTACATTATGTGTTAATTAGGGCTGGGTATCGATTCGGATATCCCAAATCGATTCGATTCTCTTCACAAGGGCCAGATTCGATTCACGATTCAATTTGATTGATTTTCGATTCGGTTAAGGATCTCACACAGTACCAATTTTACTTGGATATGGAAGACATTCTCAGAAGAACTAATGCTGCAAATAGTAGAAACTTTAACTTTGTAAATTAGTAAAAATATAAATATTTACTTCTATCTCATTTTGTTCCGAATCGATATTGGGCTATTCAAAGGAAAATCGATTCAGATCAATTAATTGATTATTAAACCGAGCCCTAGTGTTAATACACTTTTCAGTTTTAACACTTCAATAAATGTCAAATGGCATTTGGTTTATAAACTTTGGACACATGACTGTTTTCTTTTTACACATTTTACGGTATACATATTACATATTACTTTCTGTATCGTGATACGTATCGGATCGTGACAAAAGTGTATTGTCCCAGCCCCATTGGATATACTGTTTAATCTTTGAATAAACTTGTTTTTGGAAGTTATTAATAATTAAAGGCCATACTGCCTTTGCTATGCCCGATCCCGTCTGGAAGCTAAGGAGGAAGGGCCTGGTCGGTACTTGGATGGGAGACCGTTTGGTAACACCAGGAAGCCTAGCGAATGTAGTGAGTGAGTGAGTGGTTGGTGGTGGTCGGTGGGCCGATGGCCCAGACTGGTTGCTTCACTTTCCGTCAGTTTACCCCAGGGTAGCTGTAGTTAGTAGCTTACCACCACCAAGTATGGAGTGAATGCATAGTGCAATATAAAGCGTCTTTGAGATGCAGACTCCAGCGGTAGATGATGATGATGTGTTCACTCACATGGACTTCATTCATAACTCTCAGACACAAGTTTCATTGCAAAATAATTGTCCAAGGCTACGTTCAGACTGAGGCTAAAGTTACCCAAATCTGTTTCTGCGACCTGTAGTCTGTACAACACACATCCAATGTTTTACTCAAATGCAACCCAATAAAACCAGGTGTTACAAACAAGGGAGGTACTGTTAACTGCACCTTATGGCCTGGAGGGCAGAGTGTTATTTTCACTGCGCTTCGGGGCCAAACACTGTTCTTATTATTTTGGGGCCTTAGGCAAGTCCCAAAAGTAACTGCCCCCCGAGGCCATTTTTCGATTTGATTGCAACAAACCGTGCTGCGCTATCAAGGAACAATTGTCCCACACTCTCATTCACACACCACTGCACACCGGGCAAGGGGATGAAAGGGAGTCTTGCCCAAGGACACAGCACTAGTGAGCACAGGCGACAGCCGGGATCATTTCACCCATTGATGGACAAACGAAGAGAGTGTTTATTGTCTGTTTTCCCGTGTTAGAGTTGACGCTGAAGTGTAGAACAGCTTGAATCCAAACTCAGTCCAGCCTTTACAACTGGCTCATCAGTTTATGCCCATGTTTGTAACACAAACTGGTAACCCACAGGGCAGTCTGCATGGTCAGGGCCAAACTGATGTTCTTATAATGGGCGCCGACAGTTAAACATGCGCAAAATAACCCAAAAGCCTTGTTACTTTTTGTTTTCAGATTTCAGACACTTGCTGTTTTCTTATAGCTGCTTGAAGACTTAAGCCCTCTAGTAAATGGAGATTGTCTGTGATTAAATTCCCCCATAAATGGCCTCTTAATTTAACTGAAAAGAGGTCTTTGCGATAATACTGTATTAGTCCCGTGCGAATTGGCATCTCTGGGATTTTGCGCATGGCGAGGTACAATATCAAGGTTCTGCTTTGAGCAACTAAAAGCTTCCTGTAGCACTTACAAAATAAAAGCCCCTGTACATTCCAGCGACATAGACACCTTTATTTTGACGAGGTAACACAGCAGCACATGTAACTCTGCCAACCACAGATGGAGTGAATAGCCTTTCCTATCAGGACCAATTAGTAATAAATTATAATACTAGAGAACTATTGATGTTACTAGGCAACCAGCACAGAATGCCAACTTCTCATGAACACGCTGGTTAATGCCCGGTGTACATTGCACATTTTTTGTGTCTGATATGTCTTATTAGTTGTCACAGTGCGAGACGTGGGGATTGTTAAATTGTGAGCTGCTCTCGTCTGCGATCATTCAAAGGGAATCGTGCCTATGACCAAGTTTGTCGTTGCAGTTTCAGGAGCAGTGACTACTACATATCGGACCATTTCTTTCTTAGCTTTAAGTTTCTGCGCACACGGGCAGATTTAAAGACAGCCTTTCTCCCGAGCTCACTAACTCACTAACTGGATATGCACTGCACAGGACCCGATCCATGTTTGTAAAGGCAGGACCTTACTTCTTTCTCAAACATCCCTTGTTTTGTTTATGTGTAGGGCATGTAACCCTCCGCTGTCGTCATTACCGCGCAATAAGTTAAACCCGGTGACAGGCCTGTCCTATTTTTGTTTCCACTCTGCGTCGTTTCAGACTAACTTCTCTTTTTTTTTTAAATGCCATGAAGATTAATCCAGCACTTTGTTCAAATGGATCTGCCTGTAGCGCGGGCCGTGGCAGAGGAAGGAGGAGGAGTGCGTTCTGATGTGAGAGAAGTTTCTGTCAGTATCCGCTGATTAGAAGAGTATAAATGTCGCCAAACTTCGAACATTTTGTGAAAAGGCTATAATAATGTTATGTAGAGAAGCAGAGCTGACACGTGATACTCACAGTTAACCAGGCAAAAGGCCCTTAACTAGAGGTTGACCAATATATCCGCCGGCCGATATGTCGGGCCAATATTTGGGGATTTTACAAAATCTCGAAACTATGATTGAATCACCTAAAGTGATCAAATAAAATCAGTGTTTATGTTTTTACTGGATTATTGACAAATCGGCCAAAAACACTGGTTGAGCATATCGTCATCGGCCAGCAAAAATCCCGTTAAGCAATTAAGAACAGTTAACCATGAACATCCCTACTAGCAGTGTTTATTTCTGAGAAAAGGTGCAGGGAAATCAGGTCCCTTTTGTGCCTGGCCTCTGTTGCTTATGACTCAGTGTTGACCGGACCCTGACAGAGATCCTAGTAGCAGTGAGAAGAGGCTCACTCTGCGACTAGTCTTCCGATATTTTGGTCGCAGCTCGTCTTTGGTCCCTGCCTCACTGTATGACCTGCGATTTTGAGCTATGAGCTATCTTCCACACAACGAAGGATCGTTCGTTGCCCACGGGCAAAATCATGCAGTGTACGCCCGGCTTAAAAAGCTTAATAATAATAGTAATAATGATGAATTGGTTTTATATAGCGCTTTTCTGGACACTCAAAGACGCTTTACATCGCACAATTCATTCACTCCATACTCGGTGGTGGTAAGCTACTATTGTAGCCACAGCTGCCCTGGGGTAGACTGACGGAAGCGAGGCAACCAGTCTGCCCAATCGGCCCCTCTGACCACCACCAACCACTCACTCACTACATTCGCTAGGCTTCCTGGTGTTACCAAACGGTCCCCCATCCAAGTCCTGCCAGGCCCTTCCCTGCTTAGCTTCCAAGGTCTGACGGGATTGGGCAGAGCAAAGCGGTATGGCCACATAAAAGGTGCTTAAAAGGCGACTGTTGGTGCAGTAAATTCCAGAGAAATCTCAAGTAAAATCAGACTTCCCCGCGCCACACGATAAGCAGACATTCAGCAATAATTTATTGAGTACATGAGTTCCCCAGATCATGTTTATCCCGCGTGAATTAGGGCTTGAGTATACAGTATTTGCTGTCAGGTCTGGCGCACTTTACTTTCAATTCACTCACAGGCCACACATTGCATTTCTTTGAAAACCTGCCCAGAGACTTTTGACCAGCATCACTGCAGCAAACCTGAAGAACTTATCACATTTTTGCCGACTTAAATGACGCAGACTGATCTGCCGCGGAGCTTGCACACATCGCTTACACATTCTTGATTAAGACGGCATGCTTCTCAGGTATGAAATGGTCTTCATTTCAGAGCAGACAAAAAGAGCCCTCTCACTGTCTCTCCGTTGTTGTCAGGTGCTGCCGTGTGGAGCGACAGCAGATCTCAAAGCAGGACATTATATATAGACTGATTTCTGCGGCACATTTTTACTGCGCGTCCTTGAACTCCTCATCTCAGGGTTACTGCTTTGCAAATCCTCCTCCTCAGTCTGTGCAGTGCTTTGGTGCACAGAGAAGAGGCAAGTAGGAAAATCATCTACTAACCTGTGGGGGGAAAAAAGAAGAAGAAATCGCAATTTACATGGTCGCTAGTATAACAGACCGCAAAGGCTGCAGTTACCTACTGTAGAGAAGCCAGTGTCCCTGTCTGGGGTGCAGGGTGAGAATCTGTCAGCTCAGGTTTCCTCTCGTGTCACCTGCTAAGAGCAACATCTACACTAGAGCGACCCAAACAGCAGACGAGAACCGGCAGCCGCACAGCGCCATTTTACAACAGACGCCATTTACAGCGGGTTGCGGTCTCCGGGAGCGTGGGAATTATGTCCTCATTATGTCATTTCATTTATTTCCCTGTCACGAAGGCGTTGGTACATTTATCAGGTTAGTTGATGACACGTCTGTGCCTCAAGCGTGACAACGCAGTAAAACTCTCCTTCCACAATCAGCTGATTTGCTGCCCTGACAATATCGGTAGACCAAGGGTTTCCTCCAGGCCCGGGACTTTTGGGTCAAGACCGGCCCGCTATAAAAAATCAGCCATGTTCAATGCAATAGTCGAGGTGAAGAGCAAACTTGGCTTGAACTAAAACAGTATAAGCTACGAATCTAGGACAATAGCTGCATGTTGTTCTGCCGAATTCAAGCCAACACCTCATAGCACTCGTGGCTTTAATCTGGTCATTTACAACTTGATGGAACCTTTGTAAAATTACTAAACAATCTTAAAATGTGCGTTCTGTTAATGAGGTTCCTCTCGCGACTGCAACACAAATAAACTTCTCAAAACCAACCAAATGATCACACTGTAGATTTAGGCAATAAAATGGAGTTAGGGAGGTGTGTAGTGAAAATAGAAGCCCCAAAAAGGCCAAACATTGTAAATCCTTTCAATGGAAACTAGAAGCTATTTCCAAACTGCGCGCACTGACGACGAGGGGCAGGAGGGCGAGTCACCTGACAACTCCCAACATGCACTTCTTTGCAAACATTTGTGTAAATGTATAAAAATAGAGAACTGAGGTTCTGTGGATCCTGGAGGGTGTTACAATAAACTATTCCTTATATTGGCAAATATTATGTGAGGGGTGTGAGTGTTACGTCCGAGAGGCCCATTGCTCATTATACGAGATTATCTGGGAACCATAACTCAAGAAGGCCTGCCACCAGAAGGGTATAAAAGGCGTCACATCCTGTAGTGGAAGAATTGTGTAATTGCATCTATATCATTATAGCGCCGGTGCTCCCGATGGCCAGTCCAGCCCTGGTTTCCTCTTATACTCAGTGAGCTGCTTTGACCCAACAAAAATGGCAAAGTGCTACTTGCACTTTGATGTGTAAATATGCGACTTAGTTGGAGTTCAGAGGATATTTCAACATAATTGAAGAAAATAATTTCAGTTTACTGTAAACTTGTTATACTGTTTGCAATCTGTGTTCAGTATGTTCACAACAACTAGAAACCTATTTAAATCAAGCAAGTGTAGAAATGCTGGAGATCTCAGTGCTCGCAGATCGCAGCGTTCCTAGTGCGTCGACCAACTGGACAAACGCAATCGCCCAAACCTGAGCTCCACAGACCGCCATCTGCGCCCGACGGTGACATTCACACCAAGCACACGTGTCCCGCCGTCTGAGAAAACCTGCTGGACCACGCCCCGCAGGAGATTATCGCGTTGGTAAGGAATCCTCTGCGGTGACTATTCAAAGTGCAGAGGCTCCGGCTCATTCAACGTTGTTCCAATTTGTTTTGCGCTCCGCCCACGGCCGTACACGACCAGGAAGTTGCAAAATGCAGTTCGATTACACAATGGCGTGAAAATGTCATTACATTTTTGCACGGTTACATAACGCGGAGTTATACAGAACGACGCTTTAACAGTTTTGAAAATAGAAAATGGGAATCTCTGGATAAAAAGAGGAGCTCAAATGTGTGCGGTTTGAAAAAATAAAACGCTCAAGTTGTTACATCTGGTGCAAATATTACAGATGGAGGAAAGAGCTGAAGATATTTGAAAAGGAACTGAACTAGGACTATGTCAGAAATATTGAGGACGTGCTGCAGTCAGTCAGGAGGAGGAGGAGGAGGAGGGGGAGGAGGTTTCCAGGTCAAATAAAACGCTCCAGGGGAGATTTACGCAGTGACACAGGTGCTAATCAAAGGAAGACCTAGTGAGACAAGACATGAGTAAGACAAGACAAACAGGCTCTGAACAGGGCTAAAAAAAGTCATAAACATGAGGATTGATTTATTGATCTATTGATAATGTCTGGCTAAGAATGACAGCCCAGACTTAAAGTGAAAACAAAACTAACCGTTCAGGGCCAGATTTATGTAGACGTGCAGATTTGTACAGTAATAAACCCTCTAAACGAGATCCAGTCCTTTGTCCTGTCAATCTCACGCTCAATCCCTCTCTCCCTCGACTAGATCTAAAGCGATATCTATCGGCAGTTAGCTTAGGTGCAGGCAGGGTTTACATATTTAATGACAGAAATGGTGAAAAAAACGCTGTTGTGTGCCGCCAGTACTGAGGGGGACCATCAGGGGCTGACCTTCTGGAAGTGGTCAAGATTCACGAACTGAACCATCACAGGGGGAGAGCAAGACTCTCAGGTACAGTGTGTTCTATAGAGCTGCAGACCGCTGTAAACCAGGACTCAAAACAGGACTGCTTCTACAGAGCTGCAGACCGGCTGTAAACATGGACTCAACAGGACTGTTTAAAGGAGCTGCAGGACCGGCTGTAAACCCAGACTCCAACCAGGACTGTTCTACAAAGCGCAGACCGGCTTGTAACCGGCGGACTCAACCAGAACTGTTTCACAGAGCTGCAGACCGGCTGTAAACCGGGACTCATACCAGAACTGTTCTAGAGAGCTGCAGACCGGCTGTAAACCGGGACTCAACCAGAACTGTCTAGAGAGCTGCAGACCGGCGTAAACCGGGGACTCAACCAGGACTGTTCTAAAGAGCTGCAAACCGGCTGTAAACCAGGATCTCAACCAGGAACTGTTTCTACAGAGCTGCAAGACGTCGTAAACCGGACTCAACCAGACTGTTTCTACAGAGCTGCAGGACTGGCTGTAAACGTTACTCAACCAGAACTGTTCTACAGAGCTGCAGACCGGCTGTTAAACCGGGGACTCAACCAGAACTGTTCTACAGAGCTGCAGACGGCTTAACCGGACTTCAACCAGGACTGTTCTACAGAGCTGCAGACCGGCTGTAAACCGGGACTTCAACCAGAACTGTTCGACAGACGCTGCAGACGGCTTGTAAACCGGACTCAACCAGAACTGTCTAAAAAGAGCTGAACGGCTGTAAACCGGACTCAACCAGAAACTGTTCTACAGAGCCTGCAGACCGGCTGTAAACCCGGGGACTCAACCAGAACTTGTTCTACAGAGGCTGCAGAACCGGCTGTAAACCGGGACTCAACCAGAACTGTTCTACAGAGCTGCAGACGGCTGTAAACCGGGACTCAACCAGGACTGTTCCTACAAAAGCTGCAGACCGGCTGTAAACCGGGACTCAACAGGACTGTTCTACAGAAGCTGCAGACCGGCTGTAAACCGGGACTCAACCAGACTGTTCTACCAGAGTGCAGACGGCTGTAAAACCAGGACCTCAACCAGACTGTTCTACAAAGCTGCAGACCGGCTGTAAACCGGGGACTCAACCAGAAATGTCTACAGAGCTGCGACCGGCTGTAAACCGGGACTCAACCAGAACTTTCTATAGAGAGCTGCAGACCGGCTGGTAAACGGACTCAACAGAACTGTATCATCAGGCAGAGCTGCAGACCGGCTGTAAAAACCTGGACTCAACCAGGACTGTTCTAAAGAGCTGCAGACCGGCTTGTAAACCAGGCTCAAACCAGAACTGTTCTACAGAGCTGCAGACCGGCTGTAAACCGGTACTCAACCAGAACTGTTCTACAGAGCTGCAGACCGGCTGTAAACCGGGACTCAACCAGGACTGCATTCTACAGAGCTGTAGACCGGCTGTAAACCGGGGACTCAACCAGACTTGATTCGACAGAGCTGCACCGCGCGTAAACCGACTCAACCCAGAAATGTTCTACAGAGCTGCAGACGGCTGTAAACCGTGTGACCAACCAGAACTGCTACAGAGCTGCATACCGGCTGTAAACCGGCGACTCAACCAGAACTTTCACATAGCTGCAGACCGGCTGTAAAACCGGGACTCAACCAGAAACTGTTCTACAGAGGCCTGCAGACCGCTGATTAAACCGGGATCAACCAGGAACTGTTCTACAGAGCTGAGACCGGCTGTAAACCGCGCACTCAACCAGAACTGTTTCTACAGAGCTGCAGACCGGACTGTAAACCGGACTCAACCAGGACTTTCTACAAAAGCTGCAGGACCGCTGTAAACCGGGACTCCAAACCAGGACTGTTCTACAGAGCTTGCAGACCGGCTGTAAACCGGACTCAACCAAGAACTGTTCTACAGAGCTTGCAGACCGGCCTGTAAACCGGGACTCACCAGAACGTTCTACAAGGAGCTGCAGACCGGCTGTAAACTGGACTCAACCGGACTTGTCACAGAGCTGCAGACGGCTGTAAACCGGTACTCAACCAGAACTGTTCGACAGAGCGCAGACTGCTGTAAACCGGCGACTCAACCAAACTGCTTCTTACCAGAGCCTGAGACCGGACTGTTAAACCGTGACTCAACCAGAACTGTTCTAGACTGCAGACGGCTGTTAACCGGGATCAACCAGAACTGTTCTACAGAGCTGCAGACCGGCTGTAAACCGGGACTCAACCAGAACTGTTCTACAGAGCTGCAGGACCGGCTGTAACCGGGACTCAACCAGAACTGTTCTACAGAGCTGCAGACCGGCTGTAACCGGGACTCAACCAGAACTGTTCTACAGAGCTGCAGACCGGCTGTAAACCGGGACTCAACCAGACTGTTCTACAGAGCTGCAGACCGGCTGTAAACCGGGACTCAACCAGAACTGTTCACAGAGCTGCAGACCGGCTGGTAAAACCGGGACTCAACCAGAACTGTTCTACAGAGCTGCAGACGCTGTAAACCGGACTCAACCAGAAACTGTTCTACAGAGCTGCAGACCGGCTGTAAACCGGGACTCAACCAGAACTGTTCTACGAGGCGCGGCTGAAACGGACTCAACCAAACTGTCTACAGAGCTGCAGACCGGCTGTAAACCGGGATCAACCAGAACTGTTCTACAGAGCTGCAGACCGGCTGTAAACCGGGACTCAACCAGGACTGTTCTACAGAGCTGCAGACCGGCTGTAAACCGGGACTCAACCAGGACTGTTTAAAAAACGGTAAACCGGACCCACCAGCTGCTCCAACCACGCTGTAACCGGACTCAACCAGAACTTTCTACAAGCTGCAGACCGGCTGTAACCGGGACTAACCAGAACTGTTTACAAAGCTGCAGACCGGCTGTAAACCGGGACTCAACCAGAACTGTTCTACAGAGCTGCAGACCGGCTGTAAAACCGGGACTCAACCAGGACTGTTCTACAGAGCTGCAGACCGGCTGTAAACGGGACTCAACCAGACTGTTCTACAGAGCTGCACCCCGACCGGCTGTAAAACCGGGACTCAGCCAGGACTGTTCTACAGAGCTGCGACCGGCTGTAACCGGGACTCAACCAGAATGTTCTACAGAGCTCCAGACCGGCTGTAAACCGGGACTCAACCAGAACTGTTCTACAAAGCTGCAGACCGGCTGTAAACCGGGACTCAACCAGAACTGTTCTACAAGCTGCAGACCGGCTGTAAACGGACTCAACCAGAACGTTCTACAAAGCTGCAGACCGGCCTGTAAACCGGGACTCAACCAGGACTGTTCTACAGAGCTGCAGACCGGCTGTAAACCGGACTCAACCAGGACTGTTCTACAGAGCTGCAGACCGGCTGTAACCGGGACTCACCAGGACTGTTCTACAGAGCTGCAGACCGGCTGTAACCGGGACTCAGCCAGGACTGTTCTACAGAGCTGCAGATCGGCTGTAAACCGGGACTCAACCAGAACTGTTCTACAGAGCTCCAGACCGGCTGTAACCGGGACTCAACCAGGACTCAAACATGTCACGTGATCAAGTACAAAATAACAAGGGCATACAGATGAAATATAATATCATAAATTGTCCTGGCCAGGACTAATGCGAGAGACCCAGAGAAAAAGCATGAAGTATAATATGACAATAATCCACAAATGGACACTGGTGAACAAGAGTAATACATGTATCATTGAACACGTCATAGGTCATGACATGAGAACGAAAAATAAAACAACCTCGACCCCAGAGAGAATATGAATTACATAATGGTAAAATATGACCATTCATAGAAAAGGGGAGAATCAATTTCCTCATTCAACCCAGGAGGACGAGTGGCTCCCAGAGTGTCAATCCAGTATGTTTCACGTTGTAACGTTTTTTAGTCTATTACCACCACGGAGGTCCATTTCCACAGTTTCAATGACCATCACTTTCAGTGTATTTAAATTCGAGTGGCCAGAGTTCTTGAAATGCTTTGCGATGGGGTAATCCTATTTTGAGTTCTAATTTGTGTTCAGCAAATCCTTCTTTGAGTTTTCTCTTTGCGGGTGTGAAGAGCCTCGGGCTGAGTTTTAGGCTGACGTCCGACGAGTCAAATCTTTCATAACCAAGTCTAAACCAGGGTTACACAAGGTCTAAATCCGGACTGTTTGGTGTGGCCTGTGCTGTGGCCGAGTGCAGTGCATGTCTGCGGTCATATCAATCATATCCCTAACATATGGACATTTTCCATCACAGATTTCAGTTGAGGATTTTATGCCATTCGTTTTGAAGTCTTAACGGTTCGGCGAGGTTCTCATTATGCATCTCTTTTCAAAACACTATTCTTCTTGACTCTGTTCTTCGCAGACGACAAAATAGTCGTCTCCATGGGTCTGCTGGTGTGTAAAAGCCGCTGATCCGGCAGTTTAGATCTCCACAAACAAATGCATGGCATTCCAACCATGATAGCAAACCGCAGTTAAATAGACTAATGAGTTAACAGTATCCATTGGGACAGCGTAAGCGTGCCAGGGCTGAGCGGTCAGAATGACGGGCGGAGTGATGACCCGTGAAATAGCTTTAAGTCAATACTGTGCACTTCGCTCACTGTTAGCCGCTATCACATGGCACGGTCCAGGATGGTCGCATCCACTCCACTTAGGAAAGGATAAACAACTGGCTGAAAGTTCAAGTTATACCTCACAGAACAACAAACAGTGATTATATGTTTTTTTATACTACTCTCTCCCCTTCTACTACACCACTACTTTAACAATACTAAATCATGGACGCATTTTCTGCCACATAAACATACAGAGAAAGGATAAAGTGGTTCAACAGCCCAAATTTGAACATACAACAAGGAATGCTAACCATAAATCTATGTTACCTTACTGCTACATGCTAACGGTTAGCTTCGAGTGCTGGTTTTCACATTTACCGGACAATCTGCTGTCAAAACATTTACAAGGACCCACTTTCGCCTTAACTTTATTTGTGTGTGTGCTACATATGATTATAGTGCGCCGGAAAATGTCTACAAAGAGTGCAAAAATACTGATATTATATCTAGAGGTCGACCGATAATTGTTTTTGGTGGGAATTTTACAATATCGGCTATCGGCCAAATTAGCGCCAATAAAAGCCAATATCTGTGGGACCAAAAGTGATAGAGACTTCCCGTTTTTCGCATTAAAACATGTCCTCCCACAACTCCTAAGCCTCAGGGGAACAGAGAAACAATGAATATTGGTTCGCTACAAGTTTGACTAAAGTTAGTTAGTTTCACTAAACCTCAGTGGATATGGACATGCTGTATGTCATTTTGAAGCACGGAACTAGGAGAATTCATTTGCTGGGTTAGTTTTAACCTCCGCAATTGTATTTTGATCGACACACAAATGCCGTGGCTAGCAAGAAGAAGATCTTTATTATATAGCGCCTTTCACAGACATGGTCACAAAGCGCTTTACATGAGAGCATTTTACATTCACTCCATGGTGGTAAGCTATGTTAGTAGCTTCAGTTTCCCCAGGGGAGACTGACAGAAGCGCTGTCGCCACTGCACACATCTGCGCCAACGGTCCTTCTGACCACCTCCATGCATTCACACACATCATTCATCTGGCCTATTGTACATGTTTTTTGGTGTAGGGGAAACCGGAGTACCCGGAGGAAACCTACGCAGACACGGGGAGAACATGCAAACTCCACACAGAAAGGCCCCGTCCAGGTGGGAATCGAACCCGGGACCTTCTTGCTGTGAAGCGAGAGCACTAACCGCTGCGCTACCGTGCCGCCAAATAGCAACAATATGCTAATGCTAACGGCAACTAATCAAAGCTGGGAAAGAAATAAAATTAAATTGGCAGCCGCTGGAGGGGCCAAGTATTTATGTCTTTACAGGATTATAGACCCAACATTTGGAAAAATCGGACAAAATACTGGCCAATAAAAATCCCCCCAAAATTGGCATCGGCCTTAACCATATCAGTCGACCTCTAATTATATCTATTTGAAACAAACACTTGTACAAACTTCATTGTGTTCTCGGGCCATTGAAATGACTTTGAGCCATTAAATGAATATGGCAGGTTTGTAAATGTAATCCCGACCAAATAATTATTCAACGTTTGTGCATTTCAAACTCTTTCTCTCCCATAGACTTGTGCTGGCCCTTGCTCTCATTTCCCTGCTTCCAGTGCAGCCTTAAAGCTTGTGCCCGGGCAGCACAGAGGAGAAGTCGACCGTTCAAATTTACAACCGTGGAGGTTTCACCGAGCGCATTCACATGTATAGCACGGCACGGTGGCGCGGTGGTTAGCGCTCGTGCAGGTTCAATCCCTCGGTGGGGCCTCTCTGTGTTGAGTTGGCATGTTCTCCCCGTGCCTGCCTACCACTAAAACATGTACAATAGGCCAGGGTGAATGATGTGTGTGCGTGAATGCATGCAGTCGCGTCTGTCCGTCTACCACAGGGGAAACTGTACAAACGTAAATTACCACCACCGTGTGTGGAGTGAATGAAGTACAAATCCCCCTACACAGTGCAAACTATCAACTGTCTTATTGGATGCTACGTATTGATGCCTCTTATAGTGGAATTATGTTGGGTTTGTCAGTATAAATACATATTAAGGCTCAGAGAAGTGGATTTACCTCATGATTATGTTTACATTTGCTGATATCAGCTTCCAGGCTTGGCTTGTAGAGTGAAGCTGTCGGAATTTGAAAGCATAATCTGCAAATAAACGCGATATTATTGTAATAAAGTAGCGCAGAAACATAACAAGTTGGTCCAGAGAGCCAACAAAGAAAGTAATACTCCCCAACGATGGACAAAACCATCAACACTTTTGCAGATATATGGTCACAGATATGTTATGGGCTATTTATTGCAAACAGTGGCTATAAATACACAGCGACCTTACAGGGAGACACTTGTTCAATTCAAAATGCTTTTTCTCACACTCTAGGAAGACAACAAAATGTCCAGTCTGAAACAAAAGAACATTTGGGAGATTTTTTGCTTCATATCTTGTTGTGTAATCGTTTTGGCTTTTAGATTATATTTCAATGTCTATTAAGTTAGTATATATCAACGAATACATTCAAAAAGGCTGCCAATATCATTTGCGTTTGTCTGTTTTGTCTTTCTAGGGCGCGCGCTGTCCCCACCTGTTCCCCCCTGTGCTTTTAATTTAATGCTTTTTGATTGAGTGATGCGGCTCCGGCTAATCCCTCTCTCCGTCATTAACTAAAGCTGACCAGCGCAAATGTCAACAGGCCAGCACTAAATCACCGCCGCAAATGGCCAGAGCTAAGTCCTGCCTATCCCCGTATAGCCCCAAAGTTGGACAAAAAAAAAAATTATAAAATGCCATAGAACAAGGAAAACAGCACTTTCTCCAGGACAATATGGAGCCACAAATTAGGGCTGCACAATATACAGTGGTCCCTCGTTTATCGCAGGGTTACGTTCTAAAAATAACCCGCAATAGACGAAATCCGCAAAGTAGTCAGCTTTATTTTTTACAATAATTACATACGTTTAAGGCTGTAAAACCCCTCACCACACACTTCATACACTTTTCTCACTAGTGCACACGGGTTCCTCCTCATGCCTGGTGTCACTGTGTGATTTTATTGTCTAATAAGATTTTTAGATATCACATCCCAGACTGCACTCGTCTCCGCTGTACAATTGTTCAAACTAAGAGACAATCGTAGCTACGCCCAAAGTTTTATCGTAGCAGTTTCAGGCTTCAGAAGGCGAGTGTTTAGCTGTGTTATGTTTGCGGGAAAGTGACTATGACTAGCCAATCAGGACGTAGAACACAATGCCCATATGGTGTTCATACGCTGTAAAAAAAAGCGTAAAGTGGGCGGCACAGTTAGCGCTTCCACTTCACAGCTAGAGGGTTCCTGGGTTCGATTCCCACCAGGACGGGGCCTTTCTGTGTGGAGTTTGCATGTTCTCCCCAAATGCAGAGGGCAAGTTAGTATAAAGTATACAAACAAACAAACAAAGCATGTAAAACTGTACTAAATATAAATCCGCGCAACAGCGAGGCCGCGAAAGGTGAGCCGTGTTTTAGCGAGGGACCACTGTATAACGCAAAAAATATCGTATCGCAATATTAGGTGATGCAATATCCGTATCGCAAGAAGCCACAATATATCGCAACATCACTAAAGTCTTCATCCGACTGAGATCAATTTTCCCCTTGTTTTGATCCTGATTTAGTCTTCCTTTAAGTCTTGTTATGACACAATTTGCTGAAAACTAGCTACTTACGATTTGTGTTTCGTTAGAATGGAACATATCATGTTGAAATTGTTTAGTGAAATATCGCAATAATATCGTTATCGCGATATTTCACAGCCGTATCGCATATTGCAAGTTACTTCAAATTCGTTCAGCCCTACGTCAAACTTTTAGCAACACCGCATTACGTAAAAACTGTTTCAAATATTATGAAATGTTCACTTCATCATGTAATCATTTTCTCATACAGTAGGCAAGGCAAGGCAACTTTATTTATACCGCACATTTCGTAAACAAGGCAACAGTAACAAAACTCAATATACTCAAAATATGCACTCTAAGGGCATGTTCACGACTGTTGCTCCGGTTTATCAGACAGAAACAAGGAAGTGGAGCTTCAAATTATCGACACATCGCAGTCGTCCTTCACGTTACTTTATCCTCTCATTTATTGTCTAATTTTATAGCCATTATAGCCTTTCTTATGTAAACCTTAAAGGCACACTCGACTACTGGTACTGTTGCCAATACAAAACGTGCTCCTAAAGATCAGCTACAAACAGAACATTTCTGCACTTTATGACATTGTAACTGACGATATTGCATACACATTTGTAATTTGTACTTTGTATTGTATATTGCACTTGTATTTGTGTATGTAAATTGCCTTTTCTTATGTAATTTTAATTTTGTAACGTCATTTTTAATTGTGTAGGACTACAGATGGAAATTAGCAACTGCACATTGTCCTTCAAAGAAACTAAACAAACTAAACTAAACCAAGACCAAAAATTGTACGAAGTTAGTAAATGTTGAACTAAAACTGAACCTCTGCACATTTATAAGTTCAATACATTGTTTGTTGCTGATCTCAGTCAGATGAAGACTTTAGTGATGTTGCGATATATTGTGGCTTCTTGCGATACGGATATCGCGTCACCTAATATCGCGATACGATATTTTGTGCGATACATTGTGGAGCCCTAATTGAAATCTTTTATCTCCATGGAGACGAGCTGGAGCCATCCCGCTCCCGGTAAAAAAAGTTACACTCAGGTCGGAGGAGAGCTAAGGCGATGCTCATAGCAAAAACCCAAAAAATATTAATATCTTTACATATTGGGTGAAATGTTACGCAGTGTGGCTTTAACCCCTTTAACCCCTTGTCCACTTTTACCCAAATCTAAAAGCATCTTAACAGGAGCTTACAGACCATGGTAACGCCCCATTTGAAAGCTAAGACCTACAAAACTCATCTAAGCCTCTTCATTGTTTTTGTTGCGTTTTTGTTGCGTTTTGATCACATTTTCATTGCTTTTTTGTGGAATTTTTGTCACGTTTTCATCACTCTTTTGTAGCGTTTTGGCCACATTTCGCTTTTTTTTTAGCGTGTAACATAACTGTGATCAAGCCACAGAAATGTGACCAAAACAAAGCAACAGAAACATCATGATGACGAAAACGTGACAAGGAAGAAGCTTAGATGAGTTTTGTAGGTCTAATCTTTCAAATGAGGCTCTGGTTTACTCTTTTTAGATTTGGGTAAAGCCGAACTGGAGAAAACGCGCTCGGTAAGAGGTTAACTCCCCGTTCCTTTCCGATGGGGGCTTGGCCAAGTTTGATCTTGAGTGCTAATACTGCGTGATACAGTCCGCAATGGCACATGGAAGCCACATCTGTGACATGTTGAACACCGGTATATAAAATGTCACGGTAAAGGAAGAGTACATAAAATAGTGCTCGCGTGACCTTTTTCTCGTGTCTGCCTGCCCTTTACCGTTTTAGGCCATGTCACTTCTCGAGCTCTGCACCGAAAAAAGACAAACCAAAGGATGAGTTTGGACGCAGACTCTCCAGTACTGATAAAACATGCACCATTTGATTTATAATCATACATGTAGGCCTGTCACGATAACACATTTGAAGCGCGATATATTGAGGCAGGAAAGTATCGCGATAAACGATATTATTGACTCTATAGACACTGTCAACTCTCATGCAGGCATAAAAATGACACTAAACCTTTGTTCTAAAAGTGCATCGTCATAACCTAAAAACAACACACAAGCTGCAATAAACATGAAATATTATGACGATTAAACGTCAAAGTTTTACAAAGAAAGAATGGGGGATATGCTAATAAATGCACAGACGATAAATATCAAGCCCAAAAATTTATCGTTTATCTGTTTTTTTATTGAACGATACGTCGATATGGTATTTATCGTGACAGCCCTACTGTATATACATTTATTCGTAACTGCAGTACGGTGGACAAGGCTATATATGTCCTAAATGTGTGTTATTATATGAAAATAAATTGCAATGTCGGGACAGGTCTGTGTTTATAAAAATAGGAAGGGAATGAGACGAGCCTGAAGTAGTTCAAGTCAATGCGCACATGAAGTATAGGCTACATTAAATTCCTTGTTGGGGTCTGGGACACAATTGGCCCCTTTAACAGGAATGACCCAGCTCTATTTGTGCGTACGCTATGTTTTTTCCTCTTCTCTCTTTTTAAATGATGTTCAGAAATTTAAAAAAAAGAAACCATACCTCGATTCGTACAGGGGAATCTCTCTGTTTTTGACAACTCTAGACCAGACTAGCGTTTTTTGTGCGCGTATGAGTCACTCTCCCACCCACTTTGAGGCAAAATAATCACTTCTGTCTATTCCCTTTTCGCTCTTGGCGCACCAAAACGAGCGCGTCAGTGGAATCGCCTCGCGCTCCTTACCTTCGTGTGGCATCGACATTTGCCTCGCCGTTCGTAACTTCTTGCCCACAGCGGCTATAGCGCATCCACGGCGGCGAGAGCGGGACTGGGAATCTGCATGTGTTTATAGCTTCCTTCCACCTTCCTCCAACCCCCCCCACCCCCCCACCACCACAGCGATAAACGAGCGCTCCACCGGGGGGCTCTCAGCGCATCTGTCCGGCCGGTTTGGGTGTCCTCTTGTCGGCGTGGAGGCAGCGGAGGCGTCGGTCTGAGCCAGGCTCCAGCTCCATCCCTTCGGTCGAGGACAACAACAAAAAAAGAAGACGAAAAGATCGTAATGGTCCAGTGATAAGGAGGATGTGGGGAAGGATGATGCCCAAAAGAGCACGGGATGGATAGAGAGGGAGAGAGAGCGAGAGAGAGCGAGAGAGAGAGAGAGAGAGAGAGAGAGAGAGAGAGACGCGGAGAGGCGACAGTGAGACCGTCTGCAAAGCGACAAACTCTGGAGAGAGGGGAGAGAGGGAGAGAGAGAGGCGGTTGAATGGTGCCATCAGCGTTCATTCAGTCTGAAACTACTCCGGGTCAGCGTGCACATTTTTTGGCTAATTCTTGGGTCAGTCTCCCCCACCCCCATACATAATTACCACTTTGCACATCTTTTTATTTTTTTCAAGTGGGAGGGCGGAAATTTGGCAGTTGTCTGGAACGCACTACACGGGCCTCTTTTCCATTTTTGCAAAGTTCGAGAAAATTCACAGTTACCAAGGAGGTCCGCCATGTTTGTGGGTGCTAGCATACATTTCCCATTTACTAACGTTAGCTAAAAACAGCATCAAAAGTGGAGAAAAAAAAGCAGTGTAACAACCCCGTTGGCTGCGGCGTCACTACTGGTAAATACATTTAACAATAACTCCAGTGTTTTACCTTTTAGAATCTCCATTTGTTTATTATTGCTGCAAATCCCATGATGCTTATTATGACATCACAATCCGTTTTTTTTTTTTGCGATTTGTAATTTTTAAATTACGTACACATAGAAAAAACAAACAAACACAACAAATTCCTACATAGAACAGACAAACACATTAGTATAAATTAAGAGACAAAGACAACAACAGAAACAAACAACAACACACAAAAACACAAATAATAATAAAATTAAAAAGAGTAAAAAAAGAAAAATAAATAAATATAAGAAAAGAAAAAAAAATAACGTTTGGAGGCTGTCTTATGTTACATTCACTTGGTCTTGTGTATTATACAAGCCCTGTGAAGCCCCAGGGCTTGTATAATACACACATACTATAAGCATACTCCTCTGTAATTGTAGTTATGTAGATTATAGCATTATTTTCTTTTCTTTTTTTAAATTCCTTTTATGACATCACAATCCTGAACTCTATTCACCTTAATCTGGAAGTTCGCGTGCGCACCACCATGAATTGTGCCCGCTCCTTCACTCCTATTAGTTTACATGGGACTGGAGAAGTCAAGAGAAAATCAGTTACTACGTGAATACAAACCAATTTTAGGCCGCACAGAGACATGTTGCAGTGTTGACTTGTTGGTGCAAATGAACAATCAGACATTTTACACAAATCAATCTACTAAACATCAGACTTTAGCTGCAAACATCTCAGCTTAACAGAATTCGTGCTCTTCCGGAAGTGTCATTACAACGGAAGTGCTGATCCGTGGCAAAAAGAGGCAAAAGTGGGCGGGGCTGAATAAGGTGAATATCTTACTGCAACAGTTATTAACCGTCAAAAGAGAAAAAAAATATTGTGACAATGTGGCACTGCGTGTTGTTTGGCTTTAAAACATTAGATTAAAAAAGATTAAAGACAAGATAAGTTTATAATACTCAACAATCAATGCCTGATGTGTTGGTAATTAGCTTTCCCTGAATTATGTTGCCTTCATGTGGTCTCGTAATTAAGGTAAATTCATACCGCATGTCGAGTAGAAAATTGCACCTCATCACTACTGGAAAACTGGTGAGTGATTTTGATGTCCGAATTCCCGCAATGAGATAACCTGAAATAACCTTTCATCAAGACAGAGAGCAGCAATACTGTGATTTTATGCCTTTATCTGTTTATGCCTTTATCTGTTTATGCCTTTATCTTTGAGTGACCGAAACGTTGCCGCAATCAAAACTAAAAAAAAGATTTTTATTTGTCAAACCATGTGAATGATTTGAAATTATATTTCTCTCATCCTTGATTGTGGAGCGGGGGGTGGGGGAAGAGGGATGGGAGGGAGGGTAGGGAGTTCAGCTTCCCGATGGCCTTGTGTATGAAACTGTTCTTAAGTCGACTGGACCTGGGCCGTAGAATCCGCAGTCTCCTCCCTGAAGGCATTACCTTGAAGAGACTGTGTGATGGGTGCGTAGGGTCCCTGGTGATTCTGACGGCTTTGCGGGTGAGACGGGTGGAATACATGTCCTTAATGGTGGGGAGAGGACTCCACAGATCTTCTCCGCTGCTCTCACGATGCGCTGGAGGCTCCTTCGGCAGGAGGCAGTGCTGGCGCCGTGCCACACAGTGATGGAGCTGGTCAGGATGCTCTCTATAGTCCCTCTGTAGAAGAACCTCACAGTGATGGAGCTGGTCGGGATGCTCTCTATAGTCCCTCTGTAGAAGAGCCACACAGTGATGGAGCTGGTCAGGATGCTCTCTATAGTCCCTCTGTAGAAGAACCACACAGTGATGGAGCTGGTCAGGATGCTCTCATAGTCCCTCTGTGAAAACCCCATGATGGAGTGGTCAGGATGCTCTCTATAGTCCTCTGTGAAGAACCACACAGTGATGGAGCTGGTCAGGATGCTCTCTATAGTCCATCTGTAGAAGAACCACACAGTGATGGAGCTGGTCAGGATGCCTCTCTATAGTCCCTCTGTAGAAAACACAAAAAAGTTCAATGCTCTCTATAGTCCCTCTGTAGAAGAACCACACAGTGATGGAGCTGGTCAGGATGCTCTCTATAGTCCTCTGTAGAAGAACCACACAGTGATGGAGCTGGTCAGGATGCTCTCTATAGTCCCTCTGTAGAAGAACCACACAGTGATGGAGCTGGTCAGGATGCTCTCTATAGTCCCTCTGTAGAAGAACCACACAGTGATGGAGCTGGTCAGGATGCTCTCTATAGTCCCTCTGTAGAAGAACCACACAGTGATGGAGCTGGTCAGGATGCTCTCTATAGTCCCTCTGTAGAAGAACCACACAGTGATGGAGCTGGTCAGGATGCTCTCTATAGTCCATCTGTAGAAGAACCACACAGATGAGGTCAGGATGCTCTCTTAGTCCCTCTGTAGAAGAACCACAAAGAAGGAGCTGGTCAGGATGCTCTCTATAGTCCCTCTGTAGAAGAACCACACAGTGATGGAGCTGGTCAGGATGCTCTCTATAGTCCCTCTGTAGAGAACCACACAGTGATGGAGCTGGTCAGGATGCTCTCTATATCCTCTGTAGAAGAACACACAGTGATGGAGCTGGTCAGGATGCTCTCTATAGTCCTCTGTAGAAGAACCACACAGTGATGGAGCTGGTCAGGATGCTCTCTATAGTCCCTCTGTAGAAGAACCACACCAGTGATGGAGCTGGTCAGGATGCTCTCTATAGTCCCTCTGTAGAAGAACCACACAGTGAGGAGCTGGTCAGGATGCTCTCTATAGTCCCTCTGTAGAAGAACCCACAAAGTGAAGGAGCTGGTCAGGATGCTCTCTATAGTCCCTCTGTAGAAGAACCACACAGTGATGGAGCTGGTCAGGATGCTCTCTATAGTCCCTCTGTAGAAGAACCACACAGTGATGGAGCTGGTCAGGATGCTCTCTATAGTCCCTCTGTAGAAGAACCACACAGTGATGGAGCTGGTCAGGATGCTCTCTATAGTCCCTCTGTAGAAGAACCACACAGTGATGGAGCTGGTCAGGATGCTCTCTATAGTCCCTCTGTGGAAGAACCACAAGTGAGGAGCTGGTCAGGATGCTCTCTATAGTCCCTCTGTAGAAGAGCCACACAGTGATGGAGCTGGTCAGGATGCTCTCTATAGTCCCTCTGTAGAAGACCACATTGAGCGGTCGGATGCTCTTAGTTTGGAGAGCCACACAGTGATGGAGCTGGTCAGGATGCTCTCTATAGTCCCTCTGTAGAAGTGCCACACAGTGAAGGAGCTGGTCAGGATGCTCTCTATAGTCCCTCTGTAGAAGAGCCACACAGTGATGGAGCTGGTCAGGAGGCTCTCTATAGTCCCTCTGTAGAAGTGCCACACAGTGATGGAGCTGGTCAGGATGCTCTCTATAGTCCCTCTGTAGAAGTTGCCCATAACGGAGGCTGGGACTCTAGCTCTTCTTAATTTGCGGTGAAAGTAGAGATGCTGATTACTTTTCTTGACCAGTGATGTAGTGTGCATGGTCCAGGAAAGGTTCTCTGTGATGTGCACACCCAGGAACTTAGTGCTCAGGGTTTCCCACTAATACATTAGTCTGTGGCGGCCCGCCATAGTCTATTTCATCCGCCACAGTCTCTCGATCTCCCATCTCTTTCTCTGTCTCTCACCCATACCAACATCTGCAGCAGAGGCGCAGGTTTAACAGGACAAATAAGGAGCAGTGAACAATGTCTCACTGCTTATGTAGCCTATTATTATTACAAAAAATGAAGGCAGCTTCGTGTAGTTTAGTTTTCGCTTATAAACTAAAAGACCACATGGCTAATTTGCATAGTAAACCTCTTTATTGCGCTGCTAATGCAGCTGTCACTATAATGAATTAAACCAGAGCTCTCTATAGTCCCTCTGTAGAAGAACCACACAGTGATGGAGCTGGTCAGGATGCTCTCTATAGTCCCTCTGTAGAAGAACCACACAGTGATGGAGCTGGTCAGGTTGCTCTCTATAGTCCATCTGTGGAAGAACCATAAAGTGAAGGAGCTGGTCAGGATGCTCTCTATAGTCCCTCTGTAGAAGAACCACACAGTGATGGAGCTGGTCAGGATGCTCTCTATAGTCCCTCTGTAGAAGAACCACACAGTGATGGAGCTGGTCAGGATGCTCTCTATAGTCCCTCTGTAGAAGAGCCACACAGTGATGGAGCTGGTCAGGATGCTCTCTATAGTCCCTCTGTAGAAGAGCCACACAGTGATGGAGCTGGTCAGGATGCTCTCTATAGTCCCTCTGTAGAAGAACCACACAGTGATGGAGCTGGTCAGGATGCTCTCTATAGTCCCTCTGTAGAAGAGCCACACAGTGATGGAGCTGGTCAGGAGGCTCTCTATAGTCCCTCTGTAGAAGAGCCACACAGTGATGGAGCTGGTCAGGAGGCTCTCTATAGTCCCTCTGTAGAAGAACCACACAGTGATGGAGCTGGTCAGGATGCTCTCTATAGTCCCTCTGTAGAAGAACCATAAAGTGAAGGAGCTGGTCAGGATGCTCTCTATAGTCCCTCTGTAGAAGAACCATAAAGTGAAGGAGCTGGTCAGGATGCTCTCTATAGTCCATCTGTAGAAGAACCACACAGTGATGGAGCTGGTCAGGATGCTCTCTATAGTCCCTCTGTAGAAGAACCATAAAGTGAAGGAGCTGGTCAGGATGCTCTCTATAGTCCCTCTGTAGAAGAACCATAAAGTGAAGGAGCTGGTCAGGATGCTCTCTATAGTCCCTCTGTAGAAGAGCCACACAGTGATGGAGCTGGTCAGGAGGCTCTCTATAGTCCCTCTGTAGAAGAACCATAAAGTGAAGGAGCTGGTCAGGATGCTCTCTATAGTCCCTCTGTAGAAGAACCACACAGTGATGGAGCTGGTCAGGATGCTCTCTATAGTCCCTCTGTAGAAGAACCATAAAGTGAAGGAGCTGGTCAGGATGCTCTCTATAGTCCCTCTGTAGAAGAACCACACAGTGATGGAGCTGGTCAGGAGGCTCTCTATAGTCCCTCTGTAGAAGAACCACACAGTGATGGAGCTGGTCAGGAGGCTCTCTATAGTCCCTCTGTAGAAGAACCACACAGTGATGGAGCTGGTCAGGAGGCTCTCTATAGTCCCTCTGTAGAAGAACCACACAGTGATAGCTGTCAATGTTTAAGTCCCCGAAAACACACAGTGATGGAGCTGGTCAGGATGCTCTCTATAGTCCCTCTGTAGAAGAACCACACAGTGATGGAGCTGGTCAGGATGCTCTCTATAGTCCCTCTGTAGAAGAACCACACAGTGATGGAGCTGGTCAGGATGCTCTCTATAGTCCCTCTGTAGAAGAACCACACAGTGATGGAGCTGGTCAGGATGCTCTCTATAGTCCCTCTGTAGAAGAACCACACAGTGATGGAGCTGGTCAGGAGGCTCTCTATAGTCCCTCTGTAGAAGAACCACACAGTGATGGAGCTGGTCAGGATGCTCTCTATAGTCCCTCTGTAGAAGAACCACACAGTGATGGAGCTGGTCAGGATGCTCTCTATAGTCCCTCTGTAGAAGAACCACACAGTGATGGAGCTGGTCAGGATGCTCTCTATAGTCCTCTGTAGAAGAAAAAATAGGCAATCTCTATAGTCCCTCTGTAGAAGAACCACACAGTGATGGAGCTGGTCAGGATGCTCTCTATAGTCCCTCTGTAGAAGTTGCCCATAACGGAGACTGGGACTCTAGCTCTTCTTAATTTGCGGTGAAAGTAGAGATGCTGATTACTTTCTTGACCAGTGATGTAGTGTGCATGGTCCAGGAAAGGTTCTCTGTGATGTGCACACCCAGGAACTTAGTGCTCAGGGTTTCCCACTAATACATTAGTCTGTGGCGGCCCGCCATAGTCTATTTTTATCCGCCACAGTCTCTCGATCTCCCATCTCTTTCTCTGTCTCTCACCCATACCAACATCTGCAGCAGAGGCGCAGGTTTAACAGGACAAATAAGGAGCAGTGAACAATGTCTCACTGCTTAAGTAGCCTATTATTATTATTATTATTATTATTATTATTATTATTACAAAAAATGAAGGCAACTTCGCGTAGTTTAGTTTTCGCTTATAAACTAAAAGACCACAATGGCTAATTTGCATAGTAAACCTCTTTATTGCGCTGCTAATGCAGCTGTCACTATAATTAATTAAACCAGAGGTCACGAAATGGCGGACCTCAGTCTGGTTCCGGACCCACGCGCCAACCCGTCCGAACCTGAAACTTGGATCCAAACTAGACCCGACGTGACTCCCTCAGTCCTGCAGCTGCGTCTGCGCTGTCTCACCCTCGCTCCCTCTCTCTCCCCCTCACGCTATCCCAGCTGAACAGAAAGAGAAACTGCAGCCTCTGAGCTCGTTTTAAACTTTTAGAAACGGCTGCAGAATGATTGAAATACGGCTCGCTAATGATTTAAAACTGAGAAGACGCTAGTCATCTAATTAAATATGCAGGCGCGATAGTTACGCGCAAACAGCACGGCTGTTTGTCCATCGTTTAAAACAAAACAGCAGCGAGCAGGACCAAACCTGGACTAAACCTGGACTTGGACTAAACAGGGCTCATTGTTGAGCTGAGGAAAGAGGAGAAACACAGCATCAGGCTGAGGTTCAGAGTCTGTATCTGAGAGCTGCAGGGGCGGAGCTGAGAGAAGAATCAAGGGCCTGCGCCCTTGAAAGAAAACTGACCCATTACATTATTTACAAAAAAAGCTGTACCCTATGTAAATTAACCAGAAATTATTCTTTTCACAGCAGCATAATAGCCAAAAATAGTTATTCATTTTTGCTTAAAATGCACCAGAATGCAGGAAAACGCATCTAAATTTAAAAAAAATCTCCAGTGGGAGGACCCCCGGACATGTGCAGCCCCCGGACACGTACGCCGACATGTACAGCCTGTGGTCTCCCCGTCAGAAAGTCCAGCAGCCAGTTGCACAGTGATGTGTTGATCCCCAGGTGGAGCAGTTTGTGTTTTAGCTGCTGTGGGATTATAGTGTTGAATGCTGAGCTAAAGTCTAAAAACAGCATTCTAACGTAAGAGTCCTTTGTGTCAAGGTGAGTGAGGGCTGAATGAAGCGCAGTGGAGATGGCATCTTCAGTTGAGCGATTGGACCGATAAGCAAACTGGTATGGGTCCAGGGTGGGAGGGAGAACAGACTTGATGTGTTCCATGACGAGCCGCTCAAAGCACTTGATAAGAATTGGAGTGAGTGCTACTGGGCGGTAGTCATTAAAGCAGGAGGGTGGTGACTTCTTTGACTCCGGAATGATGGTGGTCGCTTTGAGGCACGTGGGGACCACAGCCTGCTGCAGAGATGTGTTAAAAATGTTACAAGTTACAAGCGTCAACTCTATTCTGATTCATTGAGCTGTCAAAAGATCTAACGTGTCACAGCATGTTTATATTCACTATTCAGATTTCATCCATAAAAAGAGGAGGATGAAATGAGATGATATGTTTCAAATCTCTGTGGCTCCTGAATGTTCTGATACAAAGGCAGTCATCTCAGTCGTCCCACTCCTCCTCATCTGCAGCTTACAGACCTACGTAAACATATGGGCACAGGTCTATATTTCAGGCTCCCATTGTACGGTATAGGGCTCTCACAGTCATGTCCTGGTTTGCAGCGTTCCTGCTTTAGGCAAGAGAGCAAATAAAGTATAGGCAACATTTAGCTTACACTGGATTTACTGCCTTTTGTGTGCAAAGTAGAGCAGGGGATAGCGGTCTACAAAAGCCACATTCAAACCCAAACGGCGCATGTAATGTTTGTAAAAGGCTCTTTAGACCTGGTTTAATCTCGTCCTGGATCCATCCTGCTTCAGTCCTGCCCTTTGGAGTGATCCCAGGAGCTGTCCAAGGTCCTGAACAGTTTACCTCGCTCTAACTTCTAAAAAGAAGAAGGATGAACTTATCATCGGAGCTTAGTTTGGCAATACATGATGTGACATTTTGGGTTGGATTAAACTATGCGTAACACAATATTCATTCTCAAAGTGCTTCACAGTTGCATGTTATTTACTTTACATTAGAGTGCAGACAAAATACTTCCAGTGAAAAGAAACACTTTCAGCCTGGTATTTCTACATTCTCAGAGTTGACGCTTGTAACTTGTAACATTTTTAACACATCTCTGCAGCAGGCTGTGGTCCCCACGTGCCTCAAAGCGACCACCATCATTCCGGAGTCAAAGAAGTCACCACCCTCCTGCTTTAATGACTACCGCCCAGTAGCACTCACTCAATTCTTATGAAGTGCTTTGAGCGGCTCGTCATGGAACACATCAAGTCTGTTCTCCCTCCCACCCTGGACCCATACCAGTTTGCTTATCGGTCCAATCGCTCAACTGAAGATGCCATCTCCACTGCGCTTCATTCAGCCCTCACTCACCTCACAAGACACAAAATTGGTGTTCGTATGCACCAAAAAAATAATAAAAAATAAACAGGTCCCTCTTGAATATTTGGTTGGACGCTACAATGGGCTATATTCACGATGTCTCCACGTGATGTCTTCCTGGACAGTAAGATCAGTGCTGTCCTTCCTGTCCCCTATCTTTTACATTCAAAATTAGCAGGATCCCACAGAAATGAAGAGATAGTTCAGGATTGAGTAAAGGACAGAGTTACTGATGGACAGTCACTGCAGTGTGTTACAAACCTCATGTTCACTGTGAATCCTGCCCCAAAGGAAACGCCAGCGGTCGTAAGGTAGAAGCTTTTATCTTGGAGCTAAAGGCTAGTGTTAAATAATGATAAATGAAATGAAATTTAAACTCAATAAAATTGAAACTACTAACAAGCCGATTCTTTTTGCACCGTTATGAACACGGATGTTTCCTCCAGTGAAGTCGTTACGTTTCACGTAATATTTTTAACCTGCTCTAGTCACATCTGAACTTTTACTCGCTGTCCTTCACCAAATCTTGAACTAATTGTGAATATAAAAGATACAGGACAGGAAGAACAGCTCCGATGTTACTGTCCATGTGGGAATCACGTGGGGTCACTGTGCATACAGCCCAAGTTTAATTTAGTTTAATTTATTGGCATTGTAAAATACAATGAAAGGGGTAAGGGTACAGGTAAAAGTGGTCACTAAAAGAAACTAAGCACATTATAAGTACTGCACTTAAAGGAACAAGCCACCTTAGTTTAGACGAGTTGACCTGTCTGATCTTTGTGTGTGCGCTCAGTCACACAAATGAAGTTAGCATTTAGCTTCTCCCAAGGTATAGCTCCAAACTGGGGTGAAGTTAGAAGCTACCAAGCTGTTCCAGGTTTTCCCTGTTTAAATACAGTTACGTGAGCCTTTACACGATCCAAGTCTAGTTACACAAAATCAAACATGTTGATTTTCGAAGCAGATAAAAATGGGTACTATATTGTGAGGCGTAATAACACCTGGAGTACTTCGACGATATTACTGCGCGGATATAGTGCCCCTTTTTATCCGCTTAGAAAATGGACATGTTTAATTTTGTCTAACTAGACTTGGATCGTGTAAAGGCTCACGTAACTGTATTTAAACAGGGAAAACGTGGAACAGCTTGGTAGCTTCTAACTTCACCCCAGTTTGGGTCTATACCAATACTGGGAGAGGCTAAATGCTAACAACATTTGTGTGACTGAGAGCACACACAAACACCTCACAGGTACGCATCAACTCATCTAAGCTAAGGTTGTCAACTTGGAACTCAAAAGTGTCAACAAGTGGTTCAAACAAAATAAACTCTCTTTAAGTCTAAGTAAAAGCAAAATGAGCTGCAAATGATATTTGGCAACTGTAATTCCAATCCTCAGGAAGCAATTCAGATAGAGGGTGTTGTCATAGAGCGAGTGCAAGAAATACAATTCCTTGGAGTTATTAGAGACAATAGAATTACTTGGAAATCTCACATTAAATATATCCATCCATCCATCCATTTTCTTCCGCTTTATCCGGGGCCGGGTCGTGGAGGCAGCAGTCTCAGCAGAGATGCCCAGACTTCCCGATCCACACACACCTCCTCCAGCTGTTCTGGGGGGACCCCGAGGCGACACCAGGCCAGCTCGGAGACATAGTCCCACCAGCGTGTCCTGGGCCATTAAATATATATCTACTAAAATATCAAGAAGCATTTCAGTAATTGTGAAAGTAAAGTATATTTTAAACATCAAAGCTCTACATACCTTATACTGTTCTCTGATTTTGCCCTATTTAAATTACTGCACTGTGGTTTGGGGTTGTACTTACAAAAACACATTAAAACCAATAGTATTGTTGCAAAAAAGAGCTATCCGAGTAATTCATAAAGCTGGGTTTTTGGACCACACAAACTCATTATTTTTAAAATCAAAGATCATGAAGTTTTGTGACATTGTTGAGTTCCAAACTGTACAGATGTTATACAAAGCAAGGTACAAACTGTTACCGGGCCAAATACAAAGAAGGTTCCAAGAACGTACTGGTTGTTATGAATTACGTGACGAATTAAACTTTAGGACTCAGAAACATAGCTCAAGTTTGAAAAGTTTTAGCCCAACAGTTAATGGTGTACAATTGTGGAATAAATTGGAGATGGAGACGAAACAATGTCCAAACATCAACCTGTTCAAATATAAATTAAAGTAAAAGATTTTTGCAAAGTATAGAGAAGAAGAAATGAGTTGCCACTAGGGATCAATAGGATCAAATAGTTTTTTTTATTAATTAATTAAGGAAGGATGATGTTGCTCTCAACAGGTGTCATTCTATTGCTCAAAATTACAAATAGAGAATTAGAGTAGACGAGCTATGGATCTGTTGAGAGGGATCCTCCCAATGGGCTCGTAATCCACGTCTTTTAACGCACCACACAGCATAGGAACATCATCTACAAAATCAGCTAGTTAGGGCAGCTGGGTAGGGGTTTGTTGATGAGGAGCTACTGCCCTCTACAACTGGCCCCTCTACACCTGGCTTTTTAACGCACTACACTGTGTAGGGCTTATATAATAAATGTACATAACAATATTCACGGAGTATAATATGTATATTAATCTGTCTTTTTAACATAAAACGAGTGACTTTTGGTAATACTAACAATGTTACCATGGTAACCATCTGAAAGAAATGTAATGATCGCCTTTTGTTACTTGCTTTAGACTTCGTACATGAAACTAGACCGTTGTTATTGTGCTTCTTTCTGTTGATGTACAAACACTTCAAACAGTGTTTTGTAAGTTATAGTTCTTTGTAAATAGTTTGTATGTGGCATTATCATAGTTGTTCGTAATTAGTTGTTACGTAATCAGTATTGTTCTGTTTTGGGGAATGTATACAGTGCATAAGTTTCAGTCATGAAAAGCCATAATGTAAGTACCATCTTGTAATTGGTCATTTCAGCCATGGTCGGATGCTGCGGGTGTGTAGGGTCTATTTTGTTTTGTTTTGCTGTTGTTTCCTTGTTGCTATTTTGTTCCTTTGTTGTTCCACTATGTTCTTGTGAAATGATGATTTTAATTGTATTGATTTTGGGGGTGGAGCTTATAAGCTCTTGCTTCGGCCCACTCCTTTTGAGCAGAGTGTTTGCAGCTCAAATAAACAAATAAACTAAACTAAACTAAGGTAAAATCATATCTCAGAATGGAAAAGCTACAAGCTAAAGGTAAAAAAAGAAGAAGAAATTAAGCACCTTATTGTGAAGATTAGGTTAGTCTTACGTTAAAAAGCAAAATGTAGACTTGCCTGCAGCAGTAAAAGTAATTCTCGTGCAATGCCATTCCTGTCAACAGAGCTTAAAGGGACTATACATAAGTTTAACCACAAATAAATGTATACAAATGTAAAATGTCTTCCTCATACATGCTCCAGCAATGCCCTGGTGAGTAGAATGAGCCCTGGCCTTTTCACCGCGATTGCCTCTATATGTCTGTAAAGTCACTTAAATAGTTTATGCTCGGGTCGAACAAGCAAACAGCGTAATGCGTAATGCGCGTGCACGCTCAGCTGTAGCGTTAGCTGTATCTCCTCTATACTGACGCTGCAGCGCGAGTGGTAACTTCGGAGGGATGGATTTAGCGGAGAATAAGAGGAGACCGGCTTCAAGCACCATCGAAACTCCAGCCCAGACCCCAAATAACGAAAAGAAACGAAGAGTTTATTCGAGTGTGACCAAAAAGGCGAAAGTCGAGTCTGATCAGCGTAGGCAAAGAACTGGAGTAAACATCGGAAAAGAGAATCTCTCAAAGACCCGCAGCTTATTTTTGCTTGAAAGGTAAGAAAAGATGACTAAATACATGGGGGAAAAGGGGTGATGCTTTCAAAACAACGGTGTCCGACAAAACATTTGAGTAGTAACAGTGGTAATGGGGCTGTATTTACAATGGCAAAAGTAATGTCGCTAATGTTAGCTTTTCTTGGCCGCAAAATAAGCATGACTGTTCACGGATTTATAAGCAGTGAAACGACTACAAAAAGTGGACATGTTCCATTTACAATATAGTTTACGAGTTGTATTACTTGGCTTCTTCACTCGATTCACTTTGCTGCATTTGCTCAAGTATTTTATCTAGGAAAACATTCACTCAAACTGATTTGGTCTAAATATCTTACAAAACAGTAACGTTTCTTACCTCAGTTTAAGTCATGCCTGCAAATCTGTAAATTGACGGGACTGTTATTTCTGGTGCTCGTAAAGCCTGAGCGCCTCATGCACGAGCTTATCATGGAGGCTGCAGTTACGCGTTTGGCCTGAGGGGGCAATTGCGAGCACAAAACTTCCAAACTCCACAGAGCCCCTTTAAGGTGCATATGAAAGGTTTTAATGCTTTTGAGAAAAAAAAAAAAAAGACTTTTTTTAGATGGATAACATCAAATGATAATTATCATTTTATATCAGTGAAGCAGCAAATTAATGAAGAAATGTTGGGTAAATGTTTTATTCAAATTTTAAAAGTTTAAAATGGTTTGCCTCTATCTACCTGTTTATGTCCAATAAGGAAGTGAAACAATTAACATCACAAAATCATCATCATCATTTTTGTGTGTGTGCAAAATCTTAAATATAATTGTTGTGTTAACTATGTTTCCGCAAAAATTGTGTCTAATGTGTCATATGGTCGATTATAAAGTCCCATGACGATTATTGTGATTGACCAGAGTAGAGTTTGCGTATTTGAAAGAGTAGGGTATACTGCCTCGTGACGTCGTCAGGGAGAAGAAGGAGACAGACTTGAATATGATTACTGAAACATTCACGGAAGAAACAACAACAGAATGTGAAAATAGCGTGATAACAAAAGCTAAAAAAAAAAAAAGTCCCTTTGGAGCACAGTCAGAGCGATGTTTTCTGATTTCCTTTACCATGCTACAGAGATGTGATGAAGCTTGTCTGACCCCGGCTTTCCCTTTGAATCCACCGCCCTGAGTGTTTCCTTTGCTAAAGCAGAGATCAGGCTCATTTCCTGCACACAGTAATACAGTGTTATAGCAGACCGTGATGATTCAGTAAGGAGCACTCATTCAGCACACAGAGGGACAGCTTGGGGTTAGACCTGGTTTGAGCAAGGTTTCTTCCCAGGATAGGAAAAACGTGCCAGAAAAGCAACAGTAACATAATAAAAAAAGTGATAAAAACGAGACAAAAACACGACAAAATGTGACAAAAATGCAGCAACAACAACAAAAGTCATGATCGGTTTCGTAGGTCTTAGCTTTCCAAATGAGGCCTATAGGCTGCGAGCTCCAGTCAAGCAACTTGGGCCTTGTTTGGTATACTGGCCCGGGTTAGTTCTGCTTTAGACCCGGATTAATCACAGGTAAATCCTGGATAACATCTGTTTAGATCTGGGTTAGCCCTGATTTAGACCAGGGTTAGAGGACTCCTGGCTATAGACAGAAACAGAAGTACACCCGGGGCCACGCTTCCATCTGCTGCTCACTGCCTATTCAGACATTACATTTGTTTGGACATTACATTACAGTTTTAAAGTTTGGGGCAGCCCTGTGAGGCATCTCCTCTGGTGGCATCGGGTTTTACAAAGCAACTTGCTTTGATTTGATTTAAACCAGATTTTTTATATTTTTGCCCCTGATCTAAAGTACACCCGTTCGCTCTGTATGATTAAAATGTCCCCGTCTGATTGGGTCATAAATCAGGGCTACAGTTAACGACGTCTGGATTTGGAGGACTTAAAGATTTATTTCCAAACATGTTGCTTCATCTTTCAAGATAGGGCCAGACTTTGTGCCTGGTGCAAGGACAGCGCCAGCTCCAAGGGTTATCTTCCATGTGGCGTAGCTGTTGCGCTATGTGCCTGCGCCAGTGGCAAGAGGGCATCATTTATACAAAGAGAAGAGGTTGACTGAGGCGAGGGGATTTCGACAGGACCGGACCAGTTCGGTTCACCTGAGATCGGTTCATTTAGGGAGGGGCAGCCCCACCAAGTTTGTGTTTCAAGTGAGTTTAGGTAAAGTGGTCTGGGTCGCTATGGGAGTGGCCAAGGACATTTATATTCATATTCATATTATATATTCCTGACGTCACTGTGCTTTAATCCTGCATCAAAACACCTTTGTATATGCAAAATATGGCCATCTACAAAAAAAACTATGTTATTATTCTATATTATGCCTTTTATATTGAACAGCGATTGGAATAATCATATGTAAATGTTTCCTATACTAATTTATAAAATAGACTTTAATATAGCCTGCCCAGTTCTCATTGGCCTCTCGGCTGAATTCATACAGAAGTGAAAGTAAAAATCAGCTGTGCCAGTGTGCGTACTGTATGTTAACTTTGACTTTATTCGGTCAGACCAAAGTTAAGAAGCAGAAGCGGCAAGATCTTGGAATTTTGCATTTGCGACTCTCCCTGGATTATTAGTTTGTTTTAACCGTGGGAATCTGCTTTTACCTCGACATGGAAACACTTACAGCAAGTTTGTCTGCACCTTTCGGATGTGCGTCCTGATCCTCTTTGGGCTTTAAACTATAGGTAATTAACACATGTAGACTTTATTTGGATGTAGCAGTTTCTTCCACGTCTGTACCAGCACCAGTTAGTCTTTATTTATTTCTTTATTTGAGCACTTTGAGCGGTTTTCAAGTACCAGGAGAACAGTTACCAAAAAAAAGAAAAGAAAACACAACGATGCCCAAAACGAGTAGGCTTATTATTTTATGTTCGACAGTGAATTCAAAAAGAGGGAGATATGAGGCCTCGCTCCTGTCATTTAGGCAATAAGAAAGAATGTATGGGAAACTGTTGTGCAAATCAAAGTGGAAAACTTGAGCAGTAGATTACCGACATAAATGAGGAAAAATATATAATTTTGTTGAATATATTCACATCAAAATCAGGCATGCAGGCAATGAGTACACTGTAATAAATAAAAAGTTGAGTCAACTTAAAAAAGTAAAGCAACTGGCTGCAAAGCTTTTTGAGTTTACTCAACTTTTAAGGTTTTTTGTTGAGCCAAATACAAACTTTAAATTAATCCAACTTGAAAGAAAAACTTTACCAAACATAGAATTAAGTGTTTGCTGGACTTAAAGCAAAACGTTTGGTCAACTACTAATAGTTAATTTCTTGAACAAAAACAAAAGAGTTTGAATCAAGTGCAAAGTTAACTTTCAAATATATGTTGGCACAACTTGCTTCTTGATAAAGTTGAGTGAACTCAAAAAAGCTTTGCAGCCAGTTGCTTTACTATTTTAAGTTGAGTCAAATGATAAAGGTTTACACTTACAATTTGTTTATGTAATTTAGGGAATAACTTCAAGATGGAACATGTCATTCTTGAAAACAGAAATGCACAACTGAGCTTACTATAAAAACACAAACATCTTATGGTACAACTTAGAAGAAGCCATCAATCAATATCTAAAAAAGTATTTCATTATAATTTTCCATTTGGTTGTTAATTGCATGAAAATTCTCTTGATCTGACATTAAGATGCATGAAATCTGGGGTCCTGTACCGTGTATCATTTCAATATTTAACAAATAAAAGGATAACAAAATCAACATTTGAGGAATTTATTAAAGACAAATATAAAAACTCCAATATGTTTTGAAAATTACTCATCTCAGAAACCTGAGCATTGCACTGACTAGTTTACTTTTTCCCCAAGCACTGCCCTATACCTCTGGCAACAATTCAAGCTTAACTAAAATAATATTTTCTGTTCTTACAAACATTAAGTGTTCAACATATTGCAGTGCAATTATTCAAACAGCTGCAGCAATAAAGCTTGTTATGGTTAAGTGTTTAACATGGTAAAGTGCAATTATTTAACAGCTGCAATAGTGAGCAAAACAAGTGCAGTACAACTGGCTCTTATCAAACTAGAAAATCTTTAGTCAAAGTAAAGTAAAAGTAAAGTATGCATTAGGGCTGAACGTTATAGACAAAATTTCATCTCGATATTCATGCCAGATATCTCGATATCGATACGATACAACTATGGGTTAGGTGAAAACTAAGCATTTTTCAGAAAAATAAAATCATAATACAAAAGAGTGCAGTTTTATTTTTGAAAATCTATATCGTTTATATCTTGCTTTTTTGATTTTAATATTTTGAGTGTTCATATCGCGATATAAATGCAATATATTTTTCTTTTGCGACATTGATATTTTGAATGTTCATATATCGTTATCATATCGATAGAGATATCTTTCAGCCCTAGTATGTATGCAAGTGTATATTTCTTTTATATGAAAGTTTTTAAAAACTGTCAATACAAAAATATAAAAAATCAAAGTAAAGCGTAAATTGTCAACTGGACTGGGTTAGTTAAGTAAGCTTTGCAACATCCACAAACCACATACCTTAGTTTTCCACATTTTTTGTAAGCATTCAGTTGTTTCAAAGCAGGATGGTGGGTCAGATCCAGGCAAGAGCTTCTTTGCTTGGCATTAGAGCGCTGCTAATAATGTAAACGGCAGTAAATTAAAAAGGTATATAAAGCGCTAAAATTTGCCTTACCATCATAACTTTGATGTTGAGCGTTTTGTTGCTGTATATTCCTTTCTTTTACTGCTGTTCACATTGTGCTCTAATGTAAAGCTGTAGCCTGGATCTGACTGCCCTGCATTGAAACCATGAAATGTTTACAGAAACCATGGAAACCAATTTGCCAATTAATTTGATTCTGTAAACAACTAATGTCTTATGTTAAGCCACTCCAGAATGCATGTGGTCAATTGCATGCATTCTATGATTCTACAAGCTTTTACGATTTGAAGCAAAATATCCTAATACAACACTTTAATTGAGCACACTTTGTCCAGATTGGCATTACCCAAAACTAAAAGCAAAAAAGTGGCTAAAGAGTGACAAAAACATCCCGGAAAAGCAACATTAACACAATGACTAAAGAGTGAGGGAAAAAAAAGGACATGCTGGGAAAACAACAATAACACAACAAAAAGCGACAAAAACGCGACTACAGTGACGAAATAGCAAAAAATTATAAATAAAGCGACGAAAGAAGAGACAAAATGCAATGAAAAAGTAACCACAACACGACAAAAAAAGTTTTGATCAGTTTTGTAGGCATTAGCTTTCAAATGAGGCATCATACCGGCCTATAAGTCAGTCAAGAAGCTTTTAGATTTGGGTAAAGCTGAACTGGAGAAAATTTGCTCGGTAGACCCAGACCAGTAAACGATTGAAGATTCACATCAATTTGTAGTCCCTGTACAAATGAGAGCTTTCACAAATAGATGTTTTTCTTGTGAGCAGTTGAACCACCAGAACTCTTTGTACAATCTCGATCAATATCTTAACATTTTGTTTTTGAATGACTGTACTCTAGCAGACACATGAACATCTTCTGAATAGTTTCAAACGTGTATTCAAGTTCATTTGGGTAGTCCATGTTCAGCGCATGTAGTCCAAATAGGAGCGCAACGGCATTTGGCAGGTCACTTACTTCATCCACAACAATCTGTTCTTCAAGCACAACCGCGAAAAACCTGATGTTTGGGTCACACGCAACAGTCTCGGCATCATCCTCGATGATGGTTAAAGCTTCCATCTTCATTCCACCAACACTATATTCTGGAGGCTCCATCTCCTGTTTTAAAAGAAGACATTTTGTCAAAGATTTACAAGTAATTAAAGGGGTACCAAGTAACTTTTTTGGTGAAAAAAATAAAAACTTGATATTTTTGTGTAATTAAAAAGAACAGGCCACCGTTTTTACATACTGAGATATGTTCTTACCTGAGCTTAGACGAGTTGATGCGCAACTGTCTGGTCTTTGTGCATGAGCCAAGTCACGCAAAAAGACCAAAGATGTTGTTATCATTTGGCCTCTCCCAGCATATTCCTATAGCTCCAAACGGAGTGAAGTTGGAAGCGACCACGCTCCTCCACAGGCACAAATACCAGACAGGTACGTATCAACTCGTCTAAGCTCAGGTAAGAACATATCTCAGTATGGAAAAACGGTGGCCTGTTCCTTTAAACTTTTGGTGG
Organism: Neogobius melanostomus; assembly: GCA_007210695.1. Taxonomy (NCBI): domain Eukaryota; kingdom Metazoa; phylum Chordata; class Actinopteri; order Gobiiformes; family Gobiidae; genus Neogobius; species Neogobius melanostomus. The sequence continues at coordinate 1,084,787 of VHKM01000089.1, forward strand.
CCCAGTGGCTGTGGCCATTTTTTTAGGGTGTGGGACCCAAACCGAACAGAAACCCTTAAACAATTAGTCCTGGAGCATAGTAGAGGCCACTGTGATGTTTCTATACTTTGTCCCCGTGAGGAAATTTGTCTTCTGCATTTGACCCCATCCTTCGATGCCACTGGGGCGACCCGTAAGGAGCAGAAGGCGACGGCAGTGTTGTGCCCGGGGACCCATCCGCAGATGTGTAGTCAGGCTGGAGGTCAGAATCACCTGGCTGGAGGATTCACCCATTATAATGCATGTTTTAGTGGTAGGGGAAACCGGAGTACCCGGAGGAAACCTACGCAGACACGGGAGAACATGCAAACTCCACACAGAAAGGCCCCGTCCTGGTGGGAATCAAACCCAGAACCTTCTAGCTGTGAAGCACAATTGATAACTCACCAAACATGTTCTCAGGAACTTTGAGAGTCCTCCCACATGACCAATGGCAGACCTTTAAGAGCAGCAGATTTCCTTTGGGCATGCATTCCGGTGGTCTGAAATACACAGGGTAAAAATTAAGAGGGAAAAATGGAGAAGGCAAAATGACAAAGAACACTCACCTGATCATCAAGATGCCCTAACAGGGTTTTCATGTCTTGCTCATATGAAGCAGTGTGTGCCCTGTACAACTTTGTCATCTTGGGTGCATAGGGGCCAACACCACACGAAGACGCACCATCTACAAAAGACCAACAGTAAAGTCTTTCAGAAAACATAAAAATGTGCTAGGTTGACATGTCTCCAATTAATTAGGTAATAATAATACATGTATTTATATTACACTTTACATTTAAAAAAAACCTCAAAGTGCTACAACAGGTGAATGAAATCAGATTAAAAAAATAACATTGACATAATAAAACAAAACAAGCACAAGAACAAAACAGTCAAAGGCTGCATAGAAACTTTAACAGACTAATAGGCCTTTTAAAATAAATGTATTTAGGTGAATTAGGTTTAATAGGTTTTCCTTGCACATGGCAGCCTTTTAACCTCTTAACCCCCGCCTTAACCAAGTGCGTTTTCTCCAGTTCAGATTTACCCTAATCTAAAATGCTTGTGTAACACCTCATTTGAAAGTCAAGACCAGGAGCCGATAAGACTACTGACTTAAAATGTACTACTGCAAAGTACAGGATTAGGGCTAAACATAGTCAATATAAGGTATAATAGTGTCACCTCACCTAAGGTGCACCCTTCTAGTTCTACACATCTCCATCCCTCCCTCAGCGGTGACCTGCAGCTTCCCTCCTCTCTACTGAGAGTCTGTGCCTTATGCCAAACACTGACGATGTTTAACCAATCATTTCGTTTCTGTCTCCATTAAACAGTAAATCGCTATATCTATCAGCTCTCAGGGCTACAATTAAATATTAGCTAGAACTTGGCGATTAACCCCATTCAGCCTGATAAGATTCATCAACAAACTTTACCTTCGTGAAGTGAGCGACTGACTCGCGCGCACGCCTCACTTAATGCGTGTCAACACACACATACACACGCAAACAACATCGCAAAAACAGCAGCACAAACGAACAACTTCATAGCACAAACGTATCACATACAAATGGCATAGCTTGCGTTCCGGTGGGGACAGGGGCAATTTCACAATGGTAACTTTGCTAACAGCTAGCTTTGTCGTGCTGCTACAAATACACTTTCAAGTCAGGGGAGGCTAGCTATACACACACATACAGCGCTAAATCTCACAGTCAATGCAACGTCTTGTGTTCTCGGTGATCTGACCGGTTGGAGGCGGGTTGGTGTGGAGCCCACAGCGCAGACACCGGGCCGTTGTTCCTCCTGCGCAGGTGAAGCGAGCGAATGCGGCCCGCACACAGCCTGGCGCTTACCGGAAATGGGACCGGGACCGCCCCCCGCCTACTCGCTCGATTTAAATGTTCATTTATTATTTTTTATTCAAGCAGCAAGCTACATCCATGGATTCACATGAATGTCATTTTCAGATGTCAAATGAAATCGCTATAATAGCTATAACACAGGGGCAAACAGAGGTTTAGCCAATTGGCAGGACCTCATTACTCAAGAGACTTCAAAATAATCTAAAGTGACCCAGTTTGTTAATTTACACAAAACACATTTAACACGAACATAATCCTTACCTTTGTTTTCACTTGAGCAGCAGGAGACTCTCTGGCGCACGGTAGCGTGGTGTAGCGGAGCAGAAATGGCAGGACGGAAACCCCCTACATTTTACTGCCACGCATGCGCGAACAAATAACGGTCAAGGCTTGAAATGAAAAATTATCATAAGAAGTTATCTCAACTTTTCGTCTTGCAGTCACTGAACATGAACATATTTAAACGTTGTTTAATTGAATTTACATGCTGACTCAACTTTTAACCAGTTTAAATATTCACTGGACTAACATTTCTATATTCTGATAACAAATAGCAAGTTGGGCTTTTTACAGTGTAGAGATGGCAAAAACTTCCTATATTTTCTGTGAAAAAGTCTTGATTTGTGAAGAGAAGAGAACTTTGAATATGCAAGCCGACCCCCCCCCCCACCTTTCCCCCAAAACCGGTCCAGACATCAAAGCACTCCAGACCCCATGGCTGAAGTGGCCCGGGGCTGGAGCGGACCCCCCTTTGGGAGCGGAGCAGTTCACTTTGGGCTGTGGTAACACCCTCAAACCGCTCTGGTCCGCGCCGGTCCTATGGAAATACCCTACAAGCAGCACTGCTCTGATTGCAGCCTCACATTCATTTCCTCGTTTCATCGCACTTTTGACCGCACGACTTTTGATCGCACGACTATTTTGAAGTGGTGCGATCTTTCAGCTTCTCTGTCAAACGTACGAGTGAAAATCGCACGGTCGCAGGGTTTTCAAACATGTTTGATATTTTTCGCGAGTCGTGTGGTCCTGGCGCTGTGGCAGCGCTACTCAAGCCGACTGAAGCAGCGCGGAGACGGTGAACTGAAGCTGCAGATGCCTGGAGGAGGAGACACAGGTGGACAGAGCGCAGAGAGGAGAGCAAGGGCTGGACACGCTGATCACGTCTTCATTAACATATCACGAAGGTTTAGTGGCTATCGGCTAATTTAAGCTAGGCTACTTGTCATTTGTTGCTGAAGTTAGCCTTGCCAAAGTTATTTAATTGATGTCTGTGTGTCTGTACAGTGTGAGCACCTGCATCGTGGGCTCCTACACTCCTTGTATGCGATTCAGACGCACAGTGTGAGTGAATGCCCAGCTTTCAGCCTTATTTGCTCTCACAGGTCAAACTGAAAACTTTATTAACCCCATCGTGAGCTAAACAATGTCCGTGTCCCGACAGAAAGAGATGTCGCCTACAGCCGGTCCCGCTGTGGCACGGGTCGGCACTCGCTCGCCATAACTGCGTTAACATGACCAAACCAAAAGCACATGTTCACCCCACAACCCCACAACCCCTGTCCCTCTCCCCTTTCTGCAAGTCTGGTTGGAGGAAAAAGGCTGTTGTACATAACATCGTCACTGGCCATGGGTGTTTCTCCAGCCCACGTACTTCCCACTTAAATGTGCCAAGTCTAAGAGCTACAAGATCTGAAAGTGCGCTCCTACAGAATGTTACGCTATAGTCTGTGTTCAGAAACACAAGATCGGGCCTGTGGTGTTGATGATGGGAGATTGTGACGTCCCCAAGATTCTCAATGAGGTTAAGACCTGGACTTTGTCATGGCCAATCCATTTCTTGCTCCCTAAACCACTCTTTCACGATGAGAGCCCAATGAGTCCAGGCATTGTCATCTTGAAATTTGCCGTGCCATCAGGGAAGAAGAAAGCCATTGATGTTCAGGGCACACAGTGTTGCTGAACCTCGACCTACAGACTACAGACACCCCAGAACAGAACAGTTTGTTACATTCAGTTGGACACGCTCTCTTTTTTTGGTCAGTGTAGCCAGACGTGGTTAGATCAACTTAAGCCTGGATTGGAGCTGGTTCAGTCCTGGCCGAGTGCATGTTTAGTTCTGGACAGCCTCTACACTACCACGGCTGAGCATAAGACGGGCCTGGGCCAGTCTTTGGATTCATTTCATGGCTCAATAATTGAACAGCAGAACATGGCAGAGCTGTGGGTCTGTGGGCCCAACAGATGGGCATCTCTCTCCCTCTCTTTCTCAGACAGTACGAAAATGACAAAATGATAGCTCATTAGATTATAATGGCAGCAGTCTTCGAGCCCAGAACTCTGCTAACAAAACAGCCTTTAATGTGTAACACGAAAGAATCATACTCGGACTGTTCCATCTTTTTAAATTCTCTAGATTAGAAAAGGAAAGCCGTACTCAAACAAATATGTAACAGCATAGAAATAGTTGCACATAAGAGAGATAAAAATTGCAGTGAAATAATAAAAGAATTATAAAAATGACAAATATTGACACAGGTAAAAGGTTTATAAATTAGACAGACATTTAAAACAACAATTGAATTCACTATATATAGACATGTATACAGTCAATCAGCAAGTTTTAAAATAATCCTTTGAAATGAGAGAGACTGGGTTTACCTTTTATCCATTTGCTACAATGAATTTCATATTTGCCATACAGAATAAAAGAAAAGCTAATACAAAGATGTGTTGTTTATCAACAATATCATTATCAAAATAATAAAACAAAGTAATTCTTAAGGTCCGAACGCACCAAACCGGTTGAATCACGTTACCGCTTCTATTTGGTCACTTGAAACGTTTGCAATCAGTCGCTCGCATGTGTTCACTTCAGCAGGAGCCACTGCTGCTGCACGATTCTGAAAAACTCTGGGTTTGCATGCGCTGAACACTGAGCTGTGAATGAAAATTGTTTCCTGATTTTTGCTTTTGCCTTTGCTTGACACTTAACGTAAACCTGGCCTCTTTCCTCCCTCCTGCCTCTCCTGGATATTATTTCAATATGTAAGGTTGAGTGTGCAGTACCTGTCTGTCCTGCCTCAAGTAAGGGATAATGTATAGAGAATGCTGGTCATTATCGATAATGACCAGCGTTCTATACATTATCCCGGCTTATATAGGCAGTATACGGCTGTTTGCCAACTGAACACACACACAAATAAACTTCATACACTTTTATGAAGGCCGAAAGGTTTATTTAATGATTTCCGCGGAAAATAGTTCCCAAAAGTTTGCGCGTTGCTTGGTAACGTTTGTTGATTCCAGGCAGTGTGGCGAGGCTAGTAGCAGCAAGGCTAGCTACTTATTGCTAGCCTAGCTACTCAGTGTAAGGTGCAGTTAGAGAGGAGGAATGGTGGTGAATCTCTGGGTAAGTTGAAAGTCGGACTCCCGTTAACTTACCGTTAACCCAACTTCTCTCTCAGGGACGGGGACAGAGATAGTGTCCGCTACTACTACTTGCGGAGTGATATGAAAGACCTGTATTACAAGCACAAACTCTGTTGCCATTGGCAGCGGTCATTATTTTTTCAGAGGTCCTCTATCAGAAAATAATGACCGGTAGAATGTTGGAAAATCCCATTCAAGTCAATGGAGCGTTCTACTTGCATTATGAAGGGCCGTATAATAAGTCATGATAAACTCCCCTTAGAAACGTGTTTGTAATCCAGTGTGTTCTTTATTGCGTCCGTGTTTTCATAAGTTTATTGAAGCGTATAATTCCTCTGATCTGAATGCCTGGGCTCGGGAAAGGCATTTCAAACCACAGCTGCTGCTTGTCATAAAGCTTTTCCTCCTCTTTTCAGACGCTGTTTCCGTTTCACTTGTGTCTTTATGACGTAGTAGAGGTGGTTCAGACAGATGATCTGTGTCCTTTTTTCCTGAATGTGTGTGTTGCACTCCACTTCCTCCTCACCTGCACTAAACAGCTGACACACACACAGTGCACTGTCCACATCGCCCCTGCCTCCAGGCGCTGTAATTAACTGCACCTTTCACATTGACAATACATAATAATCACCTGTACCTGCCGCGGGAGGGAGCCACCTTAGGTCTGAATACACCTTTACTCCACAAAGAGATTCAAAAAAATATTCAATGTCACACCAAAATTACATGAGAACATTCATAAAGTAGATGTAAAACAGTTTCTCCTGCGATATTACAGAATGTACTGCTATAGAAGTATGCTACACTGAGCACTTTCCTCTAGTTCTTCTTATAGCAAAGTGAAGTCTGTTCATTTAGTCACATGGTGTCTCCTGTCCCACTCCCCCTTGGTGGAGTGCCTTTTTAGATCAAGTGGAGGAACCCCGCCTACATGGATCGGTCAAGGAGAACTATGCTCCAACATGGACTGGACGGTCTGCGATCTTGGCCCGTCTGCTCAGGACTCCCATCGGCCCTGGGTCTCTATAGCCTGTCCGTCCATGGGAGTGGATCTCTCCTTCTGTGGTTCTTCTCAAGGTTACTCTTTTCGCCCCCTGGGTTTTTGAGTTTTTCCTCACCGTGCTGGAGAATCTAAGGACAGGGGACACCCGCGCCATTCCTCATCACCTGCTGCTGACATTTACTTGGACATTATGTTTATGTTTGCCTGGATACTTCACTTGCCTGAACTTTGCATTGTCTTATTTACTGCTCTGTTTTATTGCCTCAATGTTTAGTGCAGCCCTGTGAGGCACCTCCTGTTGTGATATTGGGCTATTGAGAGTGAGGAGTCACGTGCCAAGTTGGGTTGATTTGGCGGGGGGCTCTGAGCCGGTCGGCCATGATGGTAGCACACCAGAGGCACGCCCCAGAATTTCACGCATTCCTCACATTACAGAGCACTTACATTTTTGCGGGGGGGGGGGGGGGGGGAGGGACACTGTACCGTGACGACAACTCCTCACTCTCAATACAAAACCATTGATTGATCGATTGTACAACGATCTCAGTTACTACAATATAAACGCAAAGCACTTTGGGGGAGTGCGCTCCGCTTCTCTCCGCGCTATACGATTTTAAGACGCCCTTCGAAGGCCAGCCATGATAAATATTTCCTCACATAAGAATTTTCTAGATAAACTAAACATATAATTTTATAATAAACTTCTGAAACTTTACGATTTTGAAAAGATATTATTCCAAAATAATTTACTTGGTTGTTTTATTATCGATTATTCGCCTTCAAATCGTTTTTTATTATTACATTTAATTCCACCTAAAAATATATATCTGAATGAAATACAAGTTGATCGTTGGGTAACCTATCCTCTGCAGCCCTGCAGCGCTCGATCCGTAATGCAGATGTGATAATGAAACTAGCAGACGTTTTTAGAAGCAGGAGTAGCACTTTGAGAGGTGTTGACAGAGGATATAGCGCATGGAGAGAGAGGTGTGAACGTATTGGGGGAGGGGCATATTGAATCAATGCGGTTTGAGAGGGTATGAACACAAGTCGATGCTGTATCTACCTTAAAGTCAGTCATGAATCCTGGGCTCTATACTACGAGGCTGGATGAACGTATAGATGAACCCAGACATGACCATCTCTGGATAAGTGGGACTGTGAGTCGTATGAGTTTGTCTGTGGAGCTGTGCGCACGTTCATCTGGAATAATCAAGGACAGAGACACCACAGAGTCAGTTACGAAGTTAAAAGCAGCGCTTCCGCCTTTCCCCTCTCCGTTCCTCACACCGGCAAAGGAGGCCTCATATTGGTCAGAGAGCATTTAGATCTACCCCAATAGAAAGTGATCCAGGTTTATCCCTAGTTTAGTCCTTTTATTTTATTTTATTTTTAGCTCGGAGTTAGTCCTGGTTTCTTCCCTTTTCTCTCCTGCAGTAAGAATTCGCCTTGTGTCCAATGTTTGGCTCCTGTTCCTGGGGGAGGAGAGGCACGTGTCCAATTATCCTGCTTTGGATCTTCTTTAGTCCTGGTTTGGTCCTGGTTCAGTCTCTTCTCTCCCGCAGTGAGATTCCTCCTCGTGTTCAGTATTCGGCGCCCGTCTCTGAGGGGTGAGAGGCAGTCCGATCGATGCCTCTGGATTAGGATGCTCCGACGGGTTAGCTCTGTCTCCAACAGTCGATATGCAGCTGACAGTAACAAGATGCTTTACTTAAGAAAACTATCTTTTCGAGGCAGAACCAAGAAATCTCTCAAATAGGTTGCGTTCCTCTTCTAGAAATCTATTTCAGTTGGAACAGGTGCCACGTCTATGGGAGAGAAACAGTTTTTGAAAGAAATGCCCACAAAGACAATGTTTTCCCTGATCATTATCTGAAAGTGATTGGAATCACAAACTTGTCATATTATTCTTATGGCTGAAAGTCTTTTCTACTGGCCAACATCGCTCATGTTTTTCAATATTGTCTCCACTTTTGGACGCTGTTATGAGGAACTAATTAGACCATAGTTCATATGAACTATATTTTGTTTCATGTGGCCCAGGAATTACAGAGAAATTACCAATAAACAAAGACTAGAAATCTACATAAAGACAGTTACCATGGTTACCACCATGGAATTTTCAGCAGCCCTCCACCTCCATTTTAAACAATAGGCTCTTTAGAGTGCTATGATGTCACGTGAACACCACCTATTAGACTCCACATCACTTTATTATCTACTGGAATCAATAACGGTGCGCCCAATAATGTGCAAGCCTCTTTTCAAAGCTCATGTTTTGCTCTTTATACTCTGGATTTGTTTTGAAGACACATTAAGTCACTTAAACCAGCTGAGAATGGCCAGATCCGTTAGCAGCCAGTTAGCAACGCTAGCCTGCCTAAACCCAATGGTAAACAGACACAGTCCGTGTGAACGAGAAAGAAACATTTTGCACTGCACAGGAAGAGGCGTGCTGGACCCTGACTCTAGCCTGGGAGTTTTAGGCTTTGGTTCGCATTCAGTCATCCTGCTCAACAAATGTATTCAGCGTGGCGGCGGCGCGGTATGGACAGAGCACTGTGTGCATCAGCTGTTTAGAGTCCAAAACACACACTCAGGAAAAAGGACAGATCATCTGAATTTGGAGCGACATAACCACCTCTACTACATCATAAAGACATGGAGACTCCGTCTGAAAAGAGGAGGAAAAGCTTCGTGTCACGCAGCAGCTGTGGTTTGAAATGCCTTCCCTGAGCCCAGGCATTTGGGTCAGAGGCATTATACGCTTCCATAAACACGGACGCAATAAAGAACGCACTGGACTACAAACACGTTTTAAATTGGATTTCTAAAAGAAGGACTGATGAATATAGTGCTATCTTAAATAATACGGTATGCTTCTGCATTGTGTGATACAGCGACAAAGTGTAAATTGTGCATTTAATTGTTCAGCCCTATTTAAAGGGATTATCTCACCAGAAAGAGTTGCCGAGAGCAACTCGGACTGATTGTGCACACACAAAGGCGGCACGGTGGCACAGCGGTTAGCGCTCGTGCTTCACAGCTAGAAGGTCCCTGGTTCAATTCCCACCTGGACGGGGCCTTTCTGTGTGGAGTTTGCATGTTCTCCCCGTGTCTGCGTAGGTTTCCTCTGGGTACTCCGGTTTCCCCTACCACTAAAAACATGTACAATAGGCCAGGATGTATGAGAGTGTGTTTGAGAGTGCGTGGGGGACGACGGATGCAAATTAGCCCAAGGCTACAATCCGGTGTGGCGTGTTTACATGCATGAGACCCATGTATGTTCATTAACATGCACTGTCCCGACCAAATAAACCGATAAATAAATAAAGGGTCTCTCTCACTGGCCTGGAGACTAGTTGGAGACTCGAGTTGCTGCTGCTCACGGAGACGTCTCCGATACGTCCCCTGGCAATAAGGTGAGTCTCCAGGTAGTCTATAATAATAATAATGCCTTACTATGCCTTAATATTGCGCTTTATAAGCCTGTATTACCAAGTCTAGGTGAAACAAACAGGTTCGATTCCAACAGAGTCTCTGCATGTTCTCCAAGCAGCTGTGGGAATGTTGCCTTTGACCGAGATTTGAATTTCAAACAACAAATAAAAGCTGTTGTCAAAGCCAGCTTTTTCCAGCTGCGCCTTTTGACCAAGGTGAAGCCCTTTCTCTCGTGACAAGACCTCGAGAAGGCAACGCACGCGTTCATCAGTTCTTGGTTAGACTACTGCAACTCCATCGGTTACAATTAGTTCAGAATGCAGCAGCCCGTCTTCTAACCGGTTCATCCAGACACAGCCACATCACTCCCGTCCTCTCCTTCCTCCACTGACTCCCGGTCCGTTTACAGATTGATTTTAAAATTTTAATGTTTGACTTTTCAAGCACTTAATGGTCTCGGTCTGTTATATTCAGCCTGCGTGTTCTCATGGATCACTCCCTTTTTAAATCCAAATTAAAGACTCATCGCTTCAAATTGGCTTTTAACACCTAAAACGCACGGAATTATGTCTAGGATGTAATAATTTTGTGTTTTTAAATTGCTTCATCTTTCTGTGAAGCACTTTGGTCTTCCTGGTGTTGTTGTAAAGTGCTATATAAACAAACTTTGATTGAGATCGAGACCTGTCGGATACCAAGGAGATCTCAGAGTCGTATGAAGTCTCTTTGAGAAAATGAGGTACAACATGTCCAGCTTCTCTGAGACTTAGTTAGTGAAAATTGTGTTAAATCTGTGAGAGACATTTGAGGTATCAGTATGGGACATATGGAATTGATTCCCGATAACATATTTTTTTCCAGTATCAGCTCCAATATCTGATACCAGTATCCAATCACAGTGGCCTCTATGTCAGTGTCAATTGTTTTTACGATTTCTGGATGGAACATATGCCACATAATATCACTAATATCAAGTTGTAATATACGTATTTGTGTTTCAAGGAAAAATAGATGGACGAGTCCGAGTTTAAGTAGAAAAGAGTGAATGTATATTGCTTTCATAGCGGTTTCAGTGAGGGGAACATTTTCTCTCTCGTGGGATAAGATTGTGACTCTTTAAAAGGCATTCACGTGGGTTAATTAAGGCCTGCATGAAAGTCTTAAAAAATAATAAAGCGTCCCTTTTCTCATGAGCGCTCTCCAAAGAAACTGAAGAAGAAACGGTCTTTTGAAGCGGCAACTTTTGAGACCAGGCGAAGTTTTTCCCTTTAAAACGATTGCGAGTTCCCTCTCCGTCCTCTCTGCTCCTTCTGCCCATCGCTCTTAACCTCACGGCACATTTTTGGGCCACGCTTTTTGAGTGCAACGGCATGGCGCGGCGCTGGAGCTTTTAGTTTTGTCGAGTTCGCCGCGGGGATCCGGCGATACACGTTTCCAAATTATATTTTTTGTCCATTTATCAGGGGGTCAAACCTTTCTTTCTCTCGCTCTCTTTCATGATTGCGGTTTGGCTACGTGCGGCTGCAGTTAAAAGCGCTCGGAGTTGACAGGTGCAAAAAAAAAAAAAAAAAAAACACTAAATCAAGCTCGATTTAGCAACGGAGGAAACAAAGACCAAAACGCTTTGTCAAGGGAAATGAAAGCGGGAGTCAGAAAAAGCAGGATTAGAGCGCAGACATGATGCAGCAGAGACAATGATGATGATTAATATGATTAGGAAGAACAAGGCCATTACATGAATGAAAGTGTAATCCGCACAGCATTAGAGCGAGTGGGGTATGATCCCTGCATTTAGATATTATGCCAGGGCAACAAGTCTGAAAGCAATGTCATGTTTTTAATTCAGTGCCAGAGTCCATTAATGTTTCGGAAAAAGACTGAAATACGAACTGCTAAACAGGAACAAGGAGATTAACATGTGTAGCAGGTATTGGGCCAGTACAATCACTGCTAACAGTTTATATTTATTTTGGGAAAGGATTGGGGGTCTGGAAAATAACAAAAGCTTCTACCGAATTGCTTTACTTGTGTTTTTACACAATAAATTGTACATATTCACATTTACATCTGTGTTTTACATTATCTTCGCCTCCTATACAATATATATTTTATCTTCTTTTAAACTGGTGTTCTAGCTGATAAATCAATACAATTGCATTAGTACTCTCTATATAGTTAGCTATTCTAGTATGTTATAAAACATAGGCATTGACAGGGTTAAGCTACAACACAAGACTTCACTTTATCTTCTGGAACCATTCTACATTTACAATACTTTCAATAAACACTGGAGAACTGGGCTAAAGTCTACAGCAGGCTAAAAATAAAATAATGAGCCAATTCTAAGTTCAAGGACTGGGCGCGTCTTTCCGCTTTCCAACCCAGATACGCCACGATCCCGCCCCCACATTGTTCTAACTCAAACCAAATCCTTTTTCCTAACCCTAACCTTAACCCTAACCTTAATTCCTAACCTTAAACATTTGTAAAACGACAATATTAGCTTAATAAAGCCAACTGAAAAAGCTGCATTTGGAATGACATCCAATCAGAATTCACGGGGGCGTGGCTTATGGCTTGACTCGGTTGGAAATCGGAATGAGGCGGACTGGGCACGCTGCTAAGCTACGCGCTAGGGCATGTTAGCACAAAGCTAATTATCACAATCCTCAAAATAAGTCTATGAAAATGCATTCTAGCACAGGCTATCAAGATACATGTGTTATCTTATGTCCTCCTAATATACGTAGGTTTTGTATTTGGTGACATTGTACCAACCTGGAAAATAATAAAAGTGATTTCGTAGTCTTGGCGTGCTGCTCCTGCCGAATTGGAGGAAGCAGGGTACAGAACGCCTCCAGCCGTACCCCTACGTGTGCTGCCATCTTGTGGGGAAAGTCAGCATTGCACTGTTCACTTTCACATTGCGATATCTACTCTGTCAAATACCAACACATAAAAACTATGTGACCTCACATAGTGGGCGTCACACACGCATTTCAGCACATTTAACCCCTTAACCACCGACGTAACCAAGCACATTTTTCTCCGGTTTCCAGGCTTCTCGACTTGAGCCTCTAGTTCAGTGTTGGAAAGTGAAGACCTTCAAAAAGATGTTTCCTCGTGTTGTTGTCATATTTTGTTGCTTTTTTTAATGCTTTTTCATCACTTTTTGTCGCTTGCTTTGTTTCATTGTTGATGCTTTTTTTTTTGCTGTGTTTTCATCCTCATTACGTCTCGCTTTGTCGCTATTTGAATGCTTTTTTATTTATTTTTTCAAGAGGTTTTTAGATTTGGGTAAAGCCAAACTGGAGAAAATGTGCTCGGTAAGAGGTTAAAGCTCATCCACCCAGTAAAAACATGGATGAATACAGAGCTACCAATTGACCTTTCGCTAAAGCCCCGCCCCCTTTGAAATTGTTTGCTCTCTTCTGACGCACGATATCGTCAAGGCAAAATGGGTTTGTAATGTGCAGTGGAGCAATAAAATATGCAATGAAGGGGGCACCACAACTATCTAAGGCCCCGTCCTGTTTAGATGACAGGGCATCCGGATCATGTCTGGTAGCAACGGTTGCTGTGTGGTATTTTATTTATTTTATTGATGGGATCCCCATTAGCACAGCAAGGCTGTCGCTATTCTTCCTGGGGTCCACGTATAAAACAAAAATAAATACATTACAAATACAATAAGATACAAAAGCCACGCAACAAAGTATACAATAATCACTGTATCACAATTCGTAATCAATACTTTCTTGACATAATTCACCAATTATGTAACAAAAAACTCTAGCCATAGTTAATATATCTTCAGTTCAGTTCGTTTTGCATAATTTATGGTCTCAACTCTCGACCCGGTCTACCATCCGTGCCACCGTCGTTGAATAGAAATTGTTTCAATACCGATTTAAATGTTTTGATATTTACTACCAACGTTAGATTTTCTGGTTGCATATTCCATGCATGCATTGTTCTGTACATAAACGTTTTCTGAGCACTGTTTGAATGTACTTTTGGTAAAACAAATTTCCCCGCTATGGCGTGTCTAGTTGGATAGCCGTGTTTATCATTGCTAAATAAGAGTCTCTGATAAAGAACTTTAGGCCGCTTTGATGCTATTATATTTTTGAAGGAAGACAATAATGAATACAATAATCTATCTTTTACTGATAACCACTTAAGTCGATTCCGCATGACTTTGGTGTTGGTTGTATATCGCAGCGTAACACCAGTCGAGCTGTTCGGTTTTGTACGGTCTGTAGCCCTTTTAACACCCCAGCAGCAGCATTTGACCACACTATTGGGCAATAGTCAAGATATGACAGAACCAGAGCTTGGCTTATTTGTTTAGTTGCTTTCCATGTTAAACAATTACTTTTTGTGTTTGTCATGTTCAGTAGTCCTGTACATCTTCTTATAATGGAGAGACCATTTCCCATTTTATTAATTATGTTGTCCACATGTTTCTTCCAGGATAATGTGTTATCTAAAGTGATGCCTAAGAGTTTTGCCGCTTCGACCTGCTACACCTTAGTAGCACCTACAGTCAGGTTCAACACTGGATTTGTTTTTATTAGGGATTTTGAGCCAAATATCATAGTTTTTGTTTTCTTTACGTTTAGAACTAATTTGTTTGAAATTATCCACTGAACAACTGCCATGAACTCCTTGTCTAAATTTGCACCTAGTTCATCAGCTGTTGTAGCTGACATGTACACTGTAGAGTCATCTGCATACATGGATATTCTTGCTGCACTGAGTACAGTCGGTAAATCATTTGTGTAAATGGTATACAGCAATGGTCCAAGACAGCTGCCCTGAGGCACTCCGCAGCTCACAGACCTGAGATCAGAATATGACCCATTAAAAAACACTTTCTGCATCCTGTTTGTTAGATAACTCCTGAACCATTGCAGAGCTGACATTCCAAAGCCATAGCATTTCAGTTTGCTTAACAAAAGTTCATGATCAAGAATATCAAATGCAGCAATAAAATCCAACATTACAGCTCCTACAATTCTCTTTTCATCGATATCCTTCAACCAGTCGTCTGTCATTTGAACCAGGGCTGTAGCTGTGGAGTGTCCCTCTCTGTATGCATGTTGGTATTCAGTGTTCAGATTATTTATATCAAAATATAGTTTTAGTTGTTCAAACACAGCTTTTTCCATAATTTTGCACAAAACCGGCAGTATACTAATTGGCCGACTATTTAGTTCTGAGAATGGTTGTTTGTTATCTTTTGGCAGTGGGATTATTTTCGCTATTTTCCACTTTTGCGGCACTGACCCTGTTTCAAAGCGTTTATTTATGATGTGACACACGACTGGGGCAATATCATTTGCTATTAGTTTAACAAGTTTTCCATCTAATTGATCCACCCCGAGGATGTTTCTTTACAAGATTTCAGTGCAACTACTACATCCTCTATGCTTACATTTTGCAATTTAAATTCATATGTTTTTTCTTTCATAATTGTATTTAGTATTAAAGGAATACTATTATTCAAAGTGACCTGCATAGTGTTTCTTAAACATGTTTTATTTATGAAGTAATTATTTAAGTTATTTGCAATTACACTAGGTTTAGTGAGAAATTGACCATCTTTTTCCAAAAAACTAACCATTGGCTTCTTGTTTCTTCCAGTTAATTCATTCAGGGTACTCCATATTTTCTTACTATCGGATCCGCAAGTTTTCATTTTGTTTTCATAATATAGCCTTTTCTTCGTTCTGTTCATTTTTGTCACTAGATTTCTCAGTTTTCTATAATTCTGCCAGTCTGACTCATTTCCTGATGATATTGCTTCCACTCTTGACTGATTTCTTTTCTCCATACATTCCTTCAGCTCGTTATCTCGCCATGGACAGCTTATGGTATGATTGGACAATGATCATTTTGGGGCGTTTTTTTTTTTTGCAAAAGGCCAATTAGAAGTTCAGACATTTCTTTTCACACATACGAGTTTTCAATCGTCAACAGAAATATCAGGACATTTTTTTTGTGTGCGTTTTAGTCATTCATTTGAGTTTTAGTCATATTTTGTTCTGCTTAATTATTACAGTAACAAAAATTAGGATACGATAGTTTAGTCAGCACAATCAAAACAGCAGAGGGTGCTCCAATTGACACCCAACATATTTAAAGTGATAGTCTGTAAGATTGCAGAGAGAGTAAGTATGGAAATCCCGCCCCCTCGTGTTTTTGTTTTGTTGCTCTTTTGTTGCTTCTCTGTTTCATTTTTGTCACTTTTTTTCGTCACTCTTGTGGCATTTTTGTAGCTCTTTTATTTATTGCCTTTTCATCACTTTTTAGTCGTGTTTTTGTTGCGTTTTTGTTGCATTTGCATCCTCGTTTTTGCCGCTGTTTTGGCACTTTTTTTGTCATGTGTTTGTCTGTTGTTATTATTGTTGTTGCTTCTTTTTTGCTTATTTCATCCTCGTTTTAGTTGCTGTTTTCTTTGTTCAAGAAATCTGAGTCTCTTGTACCTAAGAAACATTTCCAGCGTCTTTTCCGCACGTAATGTGTATTATCCAACGGTGTATAGTGGTGTATGTATGTACTTGCTTCTTGTAATGTCTAATTTCAGCAAAAAAGAGGCGCCATTTAACGTGCCGAGTAAAATTCCTAGTTGTGAACCCGTTCATAACAATGGCAATAAAACCTATTGTGATTCTGATTCTGAAGAAGCTTTTAGATTTGCGTACAGCCAAACTGGGGGAAAAAATTGCTCGGTTCAGTTCAGGCGGGGGTTAAGAGGTTAAAGAGCAACTAAACACCAAATCAAGTTTTTTTTTTACTGATAAACTGTCTCAATGGGTGTCTCATAGTGTTGTCCACTGGTCCCTGACATTATTCTGACATTATAGCGCAAACATGTGTAAAATCCTAACTTTGGCCTGAAAACGAATGGGTTGCGCCCCCTTCAGGGTAAACTCTGCTACTAAATTAGAATTTCCTGATTGGCTGGAGACGTGTCCACGGCCTCCACAGAACGTCATAAGCCGCACCAGCTCCACACATCGTCATCAGGTGCTGCCCATTGTCCTGCCCCTGTACCTGTGGTTTATAACCAAGTCCCTCCCACGTAATCAGTCTGCTGTGATTGTGCCAATGTCGAGGTCCACACACTCACCCCCGCATGTCACCCCCAAACTTCAGAGACCGCCTCTTTCACGGCAAATTTTTGACTTTTGTTTGTGGGTGGGGAAAGGCTTTGGCACGCCCGTTTAGGTACTCTTTAAGTTGTGGCGAGAAAGATCACGTCGGGGTCACCAGTGTGGCGAGAAAGAAGGAGACACAAGCAAGCTGCAAGTGAGTCTACTTTATTCTTTCAGTGCCAACTAAACAATGGCTGAAAATCAGGACGAACATAACAGCAAGGGCTCAGACATGCCCCCAAACCCCAAAACCCGCTGGGTGAGAGGCACCTCCCCAACATGTACACCACAAAGTCAAATTTCAAACCCAGGCGGTCAGTTATACGCAATCTATATTACATTTGTAAAACTTACAGACTATCACTTTACTCTAAGCTGGTGACTACCTCTTCTGACGGCCTCGTCTGGCTCCAACCAGACACAGACCGATCCGATTCCTGAGGTCAAACCAATTATTTTCTGTAAGAAACATCTCTTTTCACTGCTCTCCTCACAGGAAAGGCCAGGCAAATGTCACCGACTCTCACTCCGATGAATTTACTTTTGTTGTGGTCCCGGAGCTTCATTCTTCCAAACTCATTACAGCTCTCTGGGATGTGCACTGTGGTGTTGTCCAGCAGCCACTGAGCATTTTCACCACCACAGAAGTGTCACTGTAAAAGTTACGGCCCGCTCTTAGCGCTTGGAAAGTAAACGTGTCAGATGTTCCGGAATTCCACCATTTTTGTGACGATGTCCAGCGACAACAGCTCATGAAACTCTTGGCAAACGACAAGGCGGATGGTAAACGAGTCTCACCTTGGTTCAAAAGTTAGCAGGGGCTGTTCTATTGCTTGTTTTTGGCTAAGAAATGGGAGAGACAGGCTCATTCGTTTCTATGGAAGAGTAGATACAGACGGCATCTTATATGGTCATGTTCAAAGCCACCAGAGAGAAGACAAAGAAGAGAAAAAACTGAACGTCCTCCACTATTACTTTATGCTGAGCTATGAATATACGTTTTCTACTAAATAAAGATACAGAGACATGGAGAGAAGCAAAGTGGTTCAACTTAAATACTTTTTCTCCAAAAAAAAACAACGTCTCCTTCTGTAGACCTCTGTCTCTTTAAGAAGCTTCCGACACGCCCCCTTCAGCACACTGCTGTGGCATCTAAACAACACTACTGTGCGGGGAGGGGGCTCTGCTGAGCTGAGGAGCAGTGGTTGGTGGCTTGGCTGGTGACAAAAGGTCCAGAGGCGTCTCCAGGAGGTGGGGGCGTTCCTAGGAGGACTGAGGCATAGCTACACCTAAAATGGCTGCCGTCTAAGTTTTACTGATTACTCAAAAATATGTGAATGAGCCAAGGCAACACTCCAGGCATGTGTTTAATGAGGGAATGACATAATAACATGATATAAAGCTTGAAAAAGTCGATTTTACATAATACCCCCCCTTTAATTCGTTTCTTGTTACAGAAACAGTTGCATAGTGCACCTTTAAAGGATCTGTATCATGCTATTTTAGCCATTCCAAAGTAAAGTATAGGCATATATATGATATATTGTACCTCTATCACTATGGAGTACTCATTTTTGAGAGAAATATAAGTATTTTTGGGGGGTATTTTCCCTACCCGGAAGATAAGACGCTTCGATTCAGTTAACTCCGCCCCTCTCTCCGCTCATTCCACATTTGCAGTATTATAAATATAAATATCGCTGCAAAAGTGAAGTTACTTCACATAATGCAGTTATAAGGAGTTGACATGTGCAAAGCAGTTTCATAAATGGCTAACACACATGCTAACACACACGCTAACATGCGTTTTGATTGACTCACCGCTCAGTTTGGACTCCCATGAGATCGCGTTGGTTATAAAAGTTATAAAAGTTAATCCACTTTGATTCTGGCCAAGGTTCACCAAGCATCCATCAGGTTGGTTGATATAGTAGCTAGCTTAATCCCGGAAAGAAATTCCAACTTCTGGCGAGTGCACTCTTCTTTAGGAAGGTTGAATAGCCCTGTTCCTCTCGTAGCCAAACGCGCATCCGTGGCATTATCGGTAAGAAAAAAGAGCAGGCGGTGTCCAGAGTAGGTTAGAAAGAGCTCAGTCTTCAAAAACAACACTTATGCTCGGATCCATGGCTCCTCCAGCCGTGGGTGCGCTTGATTAGCGTCGTGGGACAGCACAGACGCGACGGAGAGTTGCTGTGTTTTTTTTTTTTCAAAAAAAAAAAAAAAAAAAAAAAAAAAAAAAAGCCGTTTTATAAATAAAAATCAGGCCGTAAGGCATTACATTACAGACGTAGAGCACTTCCGTTCCGCTGTGACGACACAACTGAACAGCTCAGTCGTTTACCAGGAGAGGGTGGAGCAGCTGCTCAGAGAGCAGGATTCAGGAGGATTACTTAGAACTGCGTGAATGAAGCCAAAAACCGCTCTGGGGGTGTTTTTGATAAGGAAATAGCATAACAACATGGCTAAAAACTCAAAAAAGTCGATTTTGCATGATATAGGACCTTTAACAAACAGACAATGCTAACCAGGAAGCTACGTTAGCTTCATGCTACATATGCTAACATTAGCAACGTGTGCGGTTTCCCATGAAAGGTTTCCTTCCCCCTCGGCCAGGCCACACCCCCCTTGTATGTCACGTTGGCGTCATAAGCCCTGTTCGCACAGGATAAGCATTATCTAGGGACCCATATAATAAAAAAATTACCCCCCGACGTCTGCTTTTTATGTAGCGCATGGGATAACCGAAGCCTGAGATTATTGTTGAAATTTACAGACATCTCCCGGATATGACGTCAAAGCGCTCCTTTCTGAGTTCATTTGTTAAATTAACTTTCACCTGAATGAATTTGTGAAGCCTGTTTTAGTCTTTTACAGTGAGCAATTGTCCGTAAAAGGTGTTTAACCGTTGTTGGAGTGACATAAACTGAGCACAGCCTGGCTCTCTCTAAAGCACATCTACATGCAGAATACCTCGTGGTTTCTCTTTGCGTTTCGCCTTTAAAACAGCCTGTTACTGCCGCTAAGAGGCCAACATGATGCAACGTCGTAGCTGAGAGCGCACGGACTTTGGATACAATACATGAAGCACAGAGAGCGGAGGGAGAGGAGAGAGAGAGACTTGGGAGCATCAAAAACGCAACCGCGGAACCGCTCAAATAACTGGTATAAATCTCAACAAAAAGTAATGTAATGAGAGGTGAATTAATGACAGATAAAAACAGCTCAGGGCGGGGTTTTTTACGACGCTGTTTGTCAAAATGACTGGTTTAAACTCTATAATGCAGCCTCCATTCGTCATCTAAAGTAAATGAAAATGGGAACAGGAAACATGCCCATCTCTGTCCAAAGGACAGACATGCCTATTCACATTGGATTAGTATTATCACAGGACCTCGGAGTTCAGTAAAATATACTAGGTAATTCGCGGGGGAATTTTCACTTGGCAAATCACTGACATGGCGCATTCGCACGGGATTAACAGCACAGACATTCTCCGTGATTATTACGAATTGCATGTGGTCTCTAGGGAAATCTAATCCCGTGCGAATAGGGCTATAGACTGTAAAATTAACCAAAAGGAAATGGCGGCTGCTAGTGTTGGGCGATGTCCCCTTAATTGTCAGTTAACAATGTTTACAGTGAATCATCATGATGGACGATGAGATCCGTTGGGGTGTGCGTGCTGAGAAACTTGTGCATAAAAGTCTCAGAGGAGGACGACTTATTCAGAGCATCATCTGCTCCTCGATATCAAGGCTCATATTACACTAATAGAAATCTAAATCGGAGCTTATTATTTGCATTTGCTCAATTTTAACGTAATGTTTAAGAAAGCTGCTGCTCTACGCGCCCGCCCGGTCCTCCACGCACCACACCTCTTCTCTTTCTCTCCTCTCTCTTCCCTCTCTCGGTCCTTCATGTGTTTATCCAAATCCATGCACTCTCAGTTAGCTTCGATGTGAGATCCATCGCGGCACTAAAAGCTGTTCCGTGGCCGAGCAAAAAGCAAAGCGAAACCACACAGTGAAGCTAAACATATTCCGTACATGAAGGAGAATTTTCGGTTAATGTGACCTCCAAGTGTAAGAAATGTAAAAAAGAACAACAATGAAGTCTAGATTAATAATAATTATTGTGTAGTGACATGGTATTTTCACAGACTAACACGTCATGTCTCTGGCAGGCTACTTAAACTAGCATGCATATTAGTTATATTTGTGATTTAATTCGAAGTTTTTAGGTATACTAGGCCTACAGAAGATCAGTGCGTGTTTCTGACAGGAGGGGGCGTGGCATCACGATGGTGGCTCTCCATTGTGATGTTGGTTCATCCATCACGATCGGAACAACCCTAGCAGCTGGCTCCAGAAGTTCCTCTTTCACTTATTGTTGAACACAGGCTGGTCATTCTTACGCCCCACTTTTCACTTTTCTATTTAATAAAAAATAACAGAATCATGTATCATTTTGCTTTCACTTCACAGTTGTCTGTTACTTGTGTGTGAACTTTCAGTAAAAAATTCAAAATATAATCTTTATGTTTAGTTACAAGGTGTATTAGTACTTAAGGCACTGTATGTCTGGTAGAAATGGTTGCTATGAGGCATGATCGGACAATGATTGATCCTTTTGGGGAGGGTTTTGCGAAAGGTAAAATAAGTTCTATATTTCTTTTCACACTTATTTAGTTTTCATCTGTCAATGGAAATATCAAGACAATTTTAAATGTTTAAAATCTTTATTAGATGATCTGAAAATGGCCACTTTGTATACTTCTCTTTGTTTGCAAAGACCATAATTTTGATAATGACGAAAATAACTTGAATGACTCCGCCATTGTTGAGAGCATCAGAGACACAGGAATTGTCACAAATATTAATCCAAAGCGTTTCTGAGACAAATCAGATGGATTTGAGGCGGCTCTGCTTATCTCCTCAGTCTGTGACCATTAGCAGAGTGGACTTCATTTTCCTGCAAGATCTGCCAGAAAGTGTGACAACTGTTCAGTCCACGGGCCAAATCCTACAATCTGGCAAATCAGCACCAGCCAATTTATGAAAAGTTCAATATCTGAGCTTTATACTTCGGTACAATAGACTTTTCTGAGTTACAGCCTCTATTATCAGCTCATTAGCAACTGCCATGTCGAACACACACACACACACACACACACACACACACACACACACACACATGCGCACACAATTTGGTGACATTTTTAAAGAAGACATTCATGTCTTTCAATTACACCCAAATGACACTCTATGGTAACCACAGCTCTTCAAACTCAAATGTGAGCACTTCTTTTCTTTTGACCATTTTCACCTGATATTTTCCCCCCTGAGAAAACTGTAATTATTGAGCTATCCTATTCAATTATGGCTATTATGTCTTTGAGTACCGCTATGTGTGGCTTCCTGTAAAATCGGTTGCTAACATGCCTCGGTTCACGTGTGACTGAAAACGCTTTTGAAGCAGCTAAAAAAACTGAAGTTCCCTCTGGTAAAGTAAAGGTTAAAATAAATGTTTACTTGTGAACATAAGTCATCACAAAAAAAGCAAAAACAGGATGAGCAGAACTTCAGTCTGTCTTCTTTGCGCCATCTAGTGGAGATGGAGAGAATTATTAACAGTTGTGAAGCATGTGAACAGTGTGGTACTAGGACAATCATCAAGGGACTGACTTTAACGACCACAGTCCCAGCCCCTGTCCCCAATCAGACCCTGATAAGTGCCAGGGCAGCCTCCTGACGTTAAAGCTCAGATTGAACTCTGGAGGTTTTATACACGCTGCATGCACTTCCCTTATCTGTAAATGTGAGTGATATAGGCACAAAATCGGACTTAAAGTAAGTCCAGTAAGAGTGACTGGGGCGAGATGTTTCCAAACCAGAGCTGTATCGCCTTTATCCTTGAGGCAAGTGCCAAACCAGACACGGCAGTTGCTATTTATTTATTCTTTTAGCTGGGAGAGGCAATTTCATTTGTATGGCACATTTCGTATCAAAAGACGCTCCTTTAGCCATCAAACCTCATGTGACAAGACAAGAGCTAGTGGTATTTTAAAAGAGCCAGACAACACCACACGTAAACTGGAAAATAGATGTGCTTTTAAGGCACACAGGTTCGACCCATAAGGACAGAGGCAGCATGTTCCTTGTACTTTCACTTTAGTTTATTTCTATGTTTTACGTTTGTTCTTTCTTTGGGATTTCATACTTTCTTTACACATCACAGTTTTCATTATATTCAGTTGTACACTTTTTAGCTGAGCTCACAAAAGCCAAGGGGAAGCAAAACAGCAGCGTGGTGTGATCCGCCTAAACGTAAATAAAATGTAATTAATTAAGGAGCACTAGTAAAATAAAAGGCTAGCCACGAGGCCAGGCAAGCTTACCGTCGCACACCCACATCTAGCTCTACTCGGCCAGCACGGTGCTTCGATAGCCCCCGGTTACGTGAAGGCCCCAGCAGACCCCGGCCAAACATACCGAGACGTGACATGGACGCCATGGAGTGGTGTGCGTTAGGCTCTCAACCACCCGCGACGCTAAAATTAAACCAGCGTTAGCGGCTCACCCAACTTTTAAGAGAAGGTAAGAATGAAGGATAGCTACCTGGACCCGTGAAACAACCTTTGGCCCAGCCCAACAAGCCGGAAAACGCCAGTGAGGAGACAGAGGAAGTGCGTGTGAACCAGGGTGGGCTTTTATAGTAATTAAACGCTAGCGCCATCCGCTGTCCGTTTTGATATTTAAAGCAGTACTAAGTAACTCTTGCCCCTAGAGGCCATAAGCGCATCTGCAGGTGTCTTAGCAAGTTACGATTTTTTAACTTATTAAATGTCTTGGAGAGTAAATACTACGCTGACAGAAAAGGTGAAGGGAGAGAGGGGTGTTGTACATCCAGTTATACAATGGAAATCTTTTTTTTCACTCAAACTTGGCTGTAAATACTGTTTAAAGTGGCCTGTTAGCATGTTAGCTTCTTCTCCGTGGCAGGCAAGTTGCAAGCATGGTTTTCTGGCCAGAGACACCAGGGGGAGTTGAAAGACCCTCCAATCATCCCATTAACACTTGTATTACCCCCAGAGGGACTACGGAAAGGATTTATTAAAGGGATACTTCGGGATTTTTGACATTGGGCTTCATTTCCTAGTTATCCAGAGTGTTGTTGATGTCTGGAGATATTTTTTTCTTAAATTCATGCAGTTCTTATATTTGAAGAGTCTAGTTGCGCTAGCCTAGAGCAAGGCTAAAGCATTTCTATGGTAAACGCTAGTCGCATTAAAAAACAGTCTGGCGCACTCCACAGTGCACCTGAGGTAAATCACTTATAACGCCAGACTAACCATATAAATGTCTGTGTCGATAGGTTAATTTAACCATTTTGCATTTAAAATAACTTATATTTGAGCAGCATCAGCTTCGTGGCTGTAAGCTAACACAGCGGCGGAGTGATCTGCGAGAAAATAGTCCCTCAAAATGCGGTAATTCATGTGATGCAAGGTCAGTTTTATTAAAAAAATGATTCTATTAACACAGACATTTATATGGTTAGTCTGGTGTTATATGTGATTTACCTCAGGTGCACTGTGGAGTGGGTCAGACTGTTTTTGATGCAGGCTAGCGTTTACCATAGAAATGCTTTAGCCTTGCTCTAGCCTAGCGCAACTAGACTCTTCAAATATAAGAACTGCATGAATTTAAGAAAAAAATATCTCCAGACATCAACAACGCTCTGGATAACTAGGAAATGAGGCCCAATGTCAAAATCCCGAAGTATCCCTTTAAGGTAAACACGTTTTCTAGTACTGCTTTAAATTACATAAGTGTAATAAAAGGCATTTAATAAAACTGGTAATGCCACAATCACAAATTATGAACGATCCTGATGAATTCAACTGTTGTCAACCATCGACCACATCTAGGTGAAGCTAAAGTCTATAGTTAGAAATCATTAATGACTGTACAAACCTTTGGAGATTTGACTTTAGATACAAATTAGCGTAGTGAGCTAAATGCTAAATCATATTCAGTCAAGTTTCTGCTTTAATGATAATGATGATAAAATACACTCAACAAAAATATAAACGCAACACCTTTGTTTCTGCTCCCATTTTTCATGAGATGGACTTAAAGATCTAAAATTCATTCCAGATACACAATATTACCATTTCTCTCAAACATTGTTCACAAATCTGTCCAAATGTGTGATAGTGAGCACTTCTGCTTTGCTGAGATAATCCATCCCACCTCACAGGTGTGCCACATCAAGATGCTGATCTGACATCATGATTAGTGCACAGGTGTACCTTATACTGCCCACAATAAAAGGCCACCCTGAAATATGCAGTTTTGTCTCACAGCAAAATGCCACAAGCATTGAGGGAGCGTGCACTTGGCATGCTGACAGCAGGAATGTCAACCAGATCTGTTGTTCGTGCATTGAATGTTCATTTCTCCACCATAAGCCGTCTCCAAAGGCGTTTCAGAGAATATGGCAGTACATCCAACCGGCCTCACAACCGCAGACCACGTGTAACCACACCAGCCCAGGACCTCCACATCCAGCAGGTTCACCTCCAAGATCGTCTGAGACCAGCCACTCAGACAGCTGCTGAAACAATTGGTTTGCATAACCAAACAATTTCTGCACAAACTGTCAGAAACCGTCTCAGGGAAGCTCAACTACATGCTCGTCGTCCTCATCGGGGTCTTGACCTGACTCCAGCTCGTCGCCGTAACAGACTTGAGTGGGCAAATGCTCACATTCGATGGCGTCTGGCACGTTGGAGAGGTGTTCTCTTCACGGATGAATCTCGGTTTACATTGTTCAGGGCAAATGGCAGACAGCGTGTGTGGCGTCGTGTGGGTGAGCGCTTTGCTGATGTCAATGTTGTGGATCGAGTGGCCCATGGTGGTGGTGGGGTTATGGTATGGGCAGGCATCTGTTATGGACGAAGAACACAGGTGCATTTTATTGATGGCATTTTGAATGCACAGAGATACCGTGATGAGATCCTGAGGCCCATTGTTGTGCCATACATCCATGAACATCACTTCATGTTTCAGCAAGATAATGCACGGCCCCATGTTGCAAGGATCTGTACACAATTCTTGGAAGCTGAAAATGTCCCAGTTCTTGCATGGCCAGCATACTCACCGGACATGTCACCCATTGAGCATGTTTGGGATGTGCTTGACCGGCAAATACGACAGCGTGTACCAGTTCCCACTAATATCCAGCAACTTCGCACAGTCATTGAAGAGGAGTGGACCAACATTCCACAGGCCACAATTGACAATCTGATAAACTCTATGCAAAGATGTTCTGAGTCCCCAGACTCCCAATAAAGCAAAAAACTGCACATTTCAGGGTGGCCTTTTATTGTGGGCAGTATAAGGTACACCTGTGCACTAATCATGATGTCAGATCAGCATCTTGATGTGGCACACCTGTGAGGTGGGATGGATTATCTCAGCAAAGCAGAAGTGCTCACTATCACACATTTAGACTGATTTGTGAACAATGTTTGAGAGAAATGGTAATATTGTGTATCTGGAATGAATTTTAGATCTTTAAGTCCATCTCATGAAAAATGGGAGCAGAAACAAAGGTGTTGCGTTTATATTTTTGTTGAGTGTATATACAGTAAATGCCATGAAACAAGGATAACATACCTCGCCATAGGTTAGTATTTCACCAGGCTTTATTCATTTGTATGGATCCCATGATTTTTATGCCTATGGAAAATGAACATGCCATCCCCTAAATTGAAAGCTAAGAACCTCCAGAGTTTAGCGGAGATGTAACTCCTGGAGCAGGTGCACCACCATCTTCTGGGATTGTGGAAGTGTAAGAGAGTCCCTTATCAAACTGGATCTGGCAACCCAAAGTGTGGGGCTCTAAATACATTATGTATTACAATTGTTATCAGTAAAAGTATTGGACACAGATTGTATGTTAATGGATTATTTTTTATGAATTATTAACTAAAAAGTGTTACATACCCTTCCTTTAAAACTCAGGAGACAGTGATAAAGTAGGGAAGAAAAAGAATCTCTGAATGTGAATATAAGAATGAATAATCCTCTGTGCTGTGTGTTGTTGACTTCCTTTGGTCACAGTGACATTTACAGTGTCCTTGAGCGAAAATCCCAGGCCCGTTAAACAAAGCCTGAAATATAAAAGAACCGCCTCCTGCTGCGTTTGGCCCGCAGTGAGTTTATTATACAGCGTGAAAATAAAAACCCCAACAACCTTGTCCCAGATCACACCGCCTCACGAGTGGGAATTGTTTTGGGCTCCTCCTCTGCGTTGATCATTTATGTTTTAGAAATGATTTGCTCTTTGCTCTAGGACTGTGTTTGTTTGCACCTTGTTTTTTGGCGCCCTCTGCTGGCAAAACAAGCTTTCTTTCTTTTTTTAGCTAATGGAATGATAAAAAAATGGAGGCCTTTGTAATAATGTCCGAGCCAGATCTATAATAAACTCCAGATATATAGGACACTCCAACCGTTACCATGGCAAATGTGGCAGCCATCTTTGCGATTGTCCCTATTTGCAGAATTCTAGCAAGTAGTCCTAATAACACAGGGAAGATTATATGTGTTTGTCATGGCATTAGTTTATCGAAATTAACTGGGCTGTTTTATACAGAATTGTTTTAATGGATGAAATCAGAAAATAAATGTTCCCAAGATAGTTCTCTATTTGTATTGTCAAACATGATGTTAGTTTGGGCTCACACATACTGTACAGTGAAATGATGAAAGTTACTATATCGAGTAGAGTCTCATTAGTTCATTAGTTCCCATGAGTTCCAGCTGCCAGAGCTGGACATCAGTTCCAATGGATTATTATAGCAATGTCTAGACTCGAGCCTTATTATAGAGCTGTGCATCTCGGGCTCTGACAACCTCGCAATAGGTTGCTGAACACTTTGGCCGGCTGGGTCCTAAAATGTCGACCATTCACAAGAATTACTGGACCTAAAATAATCAATTCACTATTGTGTTATATTATCAACAACAACAAAGCACCTTCTGGATGTTTAAGAGCTCTACACGGGTGCTTTAATACAAGTGAGTGGGTCTAAAGACACTCGGCTATTTCTAATGAAAGAACTCCTCGTGAGAAAAACACAATAACAGCTTCAAATCTAAACTTAAGTTATGGAGAGGATAAAAGCTCACACGGTTTCTTTTGGACGACAGGTGCAACCCTGTCACGGTCATCCTCCAGCTCTGTCCGCAGTGTTTGCTGCACACTGGGGCGGGGGCAACAGGATGCCCTCCCGTCTCCCGCGCGTGTAACGTGGCTTTGGGTGCAAAATAAATGGGATTAATTCTCTCACTGCTGAAATATTATGGCGGGACAAAGCGCAGCATGGGCTAAATTCAACCTCGAGCGATTCACTTCAAACACCGGGAAACTCCCGGGGCCGTCTGCGAGATAGGCCAGTCAGTCATTCAGTCTGACTGAACACACGCGGGTTTAAAGAGTAATATAATCATTTATTAGCTCTTGAGTTCCTAAAAACACTTTTATTAAAGTAAATGTACCTGTAGGCCACTGTTCTCTTGGAAAATGTAATGACACACGGAGACAAACGCCATTTCTAGTACGCCGATGTCGCGTTCAACTATACTTTCTAAAATAAGTAAAAGACGTAGTTTTAAGCTTCTTTTGATAGAAATATGACTTTTCTGCTTCAAAAACACTTTGCCATGTCAGTCACTGACATAGGTTCAATATTGTTTGTTGCCTATTTTTCTTTCTTTTTCCCCCATGGTGTTTTTTGGGCAATGAAAATTATTTGCTTTTCAAACCGGCCAAACTCCGGCTACAGCCAGCTGATGGAAACCCTGCCTCACAGAACTGATCATGGCGTGGCTACTTTTCAGTTGTGTGTTAAAATCTAGGACAGTCTCTCCTGAAGATATGAGACAGACCTCACCTCTGACCATGATAAATCCAGACTGAAAACAGTTCTGTTTAGCAGCCCATGACACTGGAAGCATTTTATAAGCACTCTTCACTTTAATGTTAGTTCATGATTATATTTATGTGAAATGGATCAACCTTATCCGTCGTCTTGTAACGCTGCTGTAAAGCACTTTGAATTGCCTTGGGTTATGAAAGGTGCTCTACAAATAAACCCGCCTTTACAGCCCTCGGGAAGGAGATAAAAGAGTCATATCAGCAAAGAAAAGCATCTTCAAGAACTCCTTTGTGCTCAGAGCAGTGGGATTTGCTAACTCTTTGAATCTGTAAGAGACGTTGCCCTAGCCTTGTTCTTAGACCTTATTTTTATTTTAAGAACTTAATGCTATTACAGAATGACTTCATGCAGGGGGTAATGCAGGGAATAGTGCCATGTGATGTGATCTTGGAGGCCAACGTGTGAAACCAGACACATTTTTCCCCCTCAAAAAAACTTATTTTTTTATTCACATTTTCAAACTCCAAACGGTGTACAACTGAAATGCCGTTGGATTGAAGTGTCCCAGTTGATGGCGATGTCTGTAATGAGAGGACGTGTGGTCAAAGCAGGTCCACGCTCTGAATCAGTTGCAGAATTATAACCAAGTTTTTTTTCTCTCACACAAAATGGGAAGGAAAAGTCAAAAGCCAAAATCTCTTGAAAGTGGAAATGTCCTGTAAAGGATTGTTCAGCTAAACAGCCAGAGCGCCTCGGATCCTTTTTGTACGTTTTTTTATGCTCAGTGTTGATACCCCTGATCCTTGAAGAACACCTGCTAGATACTTTTTTGCATCCTGGACTGCGGAAAGCCGGTCGGAGGATGCACCCCTCTTGCAATGTCCAAAAGGATGGACCAGAACCAAACGTCTTGTGGCCAATAGCCAACAGGGCTGTGAGAAGTGAGATGACAGGAATAGACACAAAAGTAACTAACTCAAAGACTTGAGAACAATCAAGTGTGGAGTCATTAGGGATCCAATATCTACCACTGCTGCCATTATCAGGAGCTGTAACCGATCTGAAGTGTCCAGAAGTACAAGGTGTTCAGTGATCAGAGACAATGTGAGAAGTGTAAACCCGACCATTATCGATCAAGACACATAAGCTACAATGTATAGACTGGTTCAGTGATGATCTAGGTTTAATGGACTGATGAAAGAGAGACTCCGGATGGACTTTGCCCTGTACCACTGCTTGAAGTAGAGTCCTGTAAAGACTGGCAGGAGGTTTGGGAGTCAAATTTCAACTCCACTTTCAACTTGAAATGATCCGACGGACGATCTTTAATTTAATCTGCCCACCCCAGTACCCCTCCTCCACACTGGCCTCAGCATCAACTACATTCAACTACATAAAAGACTGTTATTGACTACATTTGAAGGGAGAGTAAAATGTAGTGCAACCAATAAACCAAAGGCGGATGAAAATTTAAAATTACAATTTATTTCCTAAAAGGCCCATTAAATAAAAGATTAAAACCAGATAATACAAAGTTAAAATACCAAAGGTCCACCTGTCTGTCGTGTGCGTTCCTGCGGGCTGGTTCGCTCCACCACGTGCCACCTCCAGGCGCCTCAGCTGGCTCCACCATGCCTTGCGAAGGCCTCCTCTGGTAGACCTCAGCTGGCTTACTGCCGCGTCCCATGCCACCTCCCGCACAGGCCACGGTGTGTCCCTGGAGCAACGGCTGCGACCTCTCCCGGATCATCCGTGCCACCTTGTGTCCTGACGTTGGCCATCATTCCCACGTCTCTCCACCGTAAAAACACCTACTCTCGATGTGTTTTTGGTCATTTACCGCTCGAAGATTGTTAACAGTGTTGCAAACAACACGTGACCACAAATGAACAATTGTGATTGTATGGATCCATTTGAGTTTGGCAGCTGCAGCAAAAGCAAACTTGGCACCCACCCGAAAAAAAAACAAATCTAAGTAACTGTCAAAGACTAAAGAAAAATCAGGCATGAAGCTGCTAGAAATCCATTATCCACCAGTGCTGCCATTTTCAGCCACTGTAACTGACCTGAAGTGCCCAGAAGTATACAGTGGGAACCATATGTTTACATAATACTATATAAAAAGACACATGTATTTTTTTCTCAGTGATTGACATGAAACCAGAATTAACTTTTTAGGTCAATTTTCAAATTATATATTTAAAAGATTTTTTACAAAGTCAGAACTTTACATACACTAAGATCTTTCATCTCCCCCTGGTGAGCCCCGGGTCGGAGCACCAATACACACTAATGGAATCAAAAACAAAATGCTAACAGGCTAACAGGCAAAGCTAACTGTGGGCTAGCCCCACTTAAACAGTATTTACAGCCAAGTTTGAGTGACAAAAATTATCTCCATTTTGTAATTGGATGTACAATATCCCTCTCTCCCTTTGTCTTTTTTGTCAGCGTAATATTTACTCTCATGGACAATTAAAGAGTAAAAAAAATGCAACTTGCTACGACACCTGCAGTGGCGCTTATGGCCTCTAGGGGCAAGAGTTACTTAGTTCTGCTTTAAACAATTTGGGAAAGCCCAGATGACCTTGGAAGCACGAGCCTGGTTCATCCTTGGGTGCAATTTCACCTGAAGGTTCATTGGTTCAACAATTATACGCAAGTATAAAAAAAGATGGAAATGTCCAGTCATCATACAGATCAGAAAGAAGGCGGGTTCTGTGTCCCAGAGATGAACGTGCTGTGTCTGAAATGTGAATATCAACCCAAGAACAAATGCAAAAGACCTGGTGAAGATGCTGGCAGCATCATGCTGTGAGGTTGTTTTGCTTTGGGAGGGACTGGTGCACTTCACTAAATAGATGTTTCTCTCATGGAGAAAGAACACTATGTGGAAATATTGGAGCAACATCTCAAGACATCAGCCAGGAAGTTAAAGCTTGGGTGCAGATGGGTCTTCCAAATGGACAATGACCCAAAGCTGGTTATAAAGTGGCTTAAAGATAACAAAGTCAATGTTTTGAAGTGGTCATCACAAAGTCCTGATCTCAGTCCAGTTGAAAATGTCTGGGCAGAGCTGAAAGGGCATGTGCACACAAGGTGACCTACAAATGTGTCTCAGTTACACCAGTTCTAAATTTGGAGGAATGGATCAAAACTCATCCAACTATTATGAGAAGCTTGTGGAAGGAAATCCAAAACGTTTGACCCAAAATATACAGTTTAAAGGCAGTGCTACCAAATATTAACAAAATGTATGTCAACTTTTGGTTTTGTAAAAACTAATTTAAAAAAAACCGTGTAGAAAATTCTATCTCTCATTCTTCTGGTATTTAGCAAATAGAAATTATTTTGAAAATTTGAATTGACCTAAAAAAGTAAAAGTTAATTCTGGCTTCATGTCAGACAGTGAGGGGAAAAATGCAAATGTGTCTTTTTATAAAGTGTATGTAAACATCTGGTTCCCACTGTAAGTGTTCCCTGCATTTTCACTAAACCTTCTTCGTTCTTATTTGACAATGCCAGCGCTAATGGATGGTACAGTATATGCAGGGATTATACATTTGAGTGCCTATTTTAGCTGTTTTCTTCTCCGTTTGGTCCTGTTGTGTGTGAAATCGCTCCCCCGGGGCCTCTCTGCTCCTCTTGTCTTTAATGCAAATGAGACGCAGCTGCTGGAAACCTGATAAGGCATTAACTGCATTCAGGATAATCTCTAAACAACTTTACAATGCCCTCTACTGGAACTCCGAGGAGCACTTCAGTCCATGTGATTAGAGCGGTCGCAAATCACAAAGATTTTATTACCTAGAGAGTTTAACGGCCTCTGCGGAGAACGAAATGTCCCTCTTCTTTAGTTTAGAGCGCTACAAACGAGTCGAAGTGCAAAGGAATTCTCTGCAGTTCATACTCCAGTCTGCAGTCACATGTGAACGCTCCGCGATGCGTTTCAAATGTGCAAGTGGATCTTTCTGTTCTGCAGATTCATACATTATGTTCACATTTGAAGTAGTATTTAAGTAGATGCAACCTCGCAAAGGCTTCCTTTAGTTATCTTCCTGATAACAAACTGAACATATGAATCATAAAGCCAGACAGAATACTAAAAACAGATTTGGAAACTTTCTAAGCTGTGGGTTAGGGTTATAGGGTTGTGGTACATAGACAGAATTGTGTTTTGCCCTGACAAGGACGGAACAGGTTATAACTGGTTCTATTCAAAGTCATTTTGAAGTCATGTAAGTAGCGCAATATGAGTTGAGTGGATTTGTTCAGTTCAAACCATATCTCATGTAACTACGCTCATGGCCTGAAAGCTCAGTAACAATATTTGACAGCATTTCCCAACCCATCCACCAGGGGGCGTTCCGATTGGGGCTTGGGGTGAAGGGCCGAGCCATGAGAGCTGTAGGTATGTGGATGGAAGCGGCTTTAGCCCCAAGTGATGGCCTTCATTTGAATATGTGCAGTGTCACGTTTCAGCCAGTAGAGGCAGGCAGGAAAACAAGTCAGAATGGTTCTATTTGAAGTCATTTTGAAGTCATGATGGTCCTCATTTGAAAAATGAGCAGATCATCTTTTAAGAAACAATACAGATACAAGTTCCAAGAGCTATGAAAGCATAGTGAAATGAGAACTTTGTCTTACAAGCAAAACACAGACACACACGCACACAAAAAAGTAAAATAAAATAATGTATTGACTTTAATAGAACACAAGCATATTCATAAAAAGTCTTCTAAAAGTCAGTTTAAAGCCTTTCCCCTGCTTCTGCTGTCTTCATGGCACGAGTCCTCCAGTATAAATCCCACAGGTGGTTTAGCCGCCGCGTGTCATGGTCCGGTTTTAATCCATGGCGAGTGTGTATATCTGTGCGTGTGTGTGTGTGTATCTGTGCGTGTGTGTATCTGTGAGTGTGTATATCTGTGCGTGTGTATATCTGTGAGTGTGTATATCTGTGCGTGTGTGTGTGTGTATCTGTGCGTGTGTGTATCTGTGCGTGTGTGTATCTGTGAGTGTGTATATCTGTGCGTGGTGTATCTGTGAGTGTGTATATCTGTGAGTGTGTGTGTGTGCGTGTGTGCTGTGTGTGTGTGTATCTGTGCGTGTGTGTATCTGTGAGTGTGTATATCTGTGCGTGTGTGTGTGTGTATCTGTGCGTGTGTGTATCTGTGAGTGTGTATATCTGTGCGTGTGTGTATCTGTGAGTGTGTATATCTGTGGAGTGTGTATATCTGTGGCGTGTGTGTATCTGTGAGTGTGTATATCTGTGGTGTGTGTGTGTGTATCTGTGCGTGTGTGTATCTGTGAGTGTGTATATCTGTGGTGTGTTATCTGTGGTGGTGTGTGTGTGTGTATCTGTGCGTGTGTGTATCTGTGAGTGTGTATATCTGTGCGTGGTGTGTGTGTATGGCGTGTGTCTGTGCGTGTGTGTATCTGGAGTGTGTATATCGTGCGTGTGTGTATCTGTGAGTGTGTATATCTGTGAGTGTGTATATCTGTGCGTGTGTGTTTGTGTGTATCTGTGCGTGTGTGTATCTGTGCGTGTGTGTATCTGTGAGTGTGTATATCTGTGGCGTGTGTGTATCTGTGAGTGTGTATATCTGTGGTGTGTATGTATATCTGTGCGTGTGTGTATCTGTGCGTGGTGTGTTATCTGTGCGTGTGTGTATCTGTGAGTGTGTATATCTGTGAGTGTGTATATCTGTGCGTGTGTGTATCTGTGAGTGTGTTATCTGTGCGTGTGTGTATCTGTGCGTGTGTGTATCTGTGAGTGTGTATATCTGTGCGTGTGTGTGTGTGTATCTGTGCGTGTGTGTATCTGTGAGTGTGTATATCTGTGCGTGTGTGTATCTGTGAGTGTGTATATCTGTGCGTGTGTATATCTGTGCGTGTGTGTGTGTGTATCTGTGCGTGTGTGTATCTGTGCGTGTGTGTATCTGTGAGTGTGTATATCTGTGCGTGTGTGTATCTGTGAGTGTGTATATCTGTGCGTGTGTGTATCTGTGAGTGTGTATATCTGTCGTGTGTGTATCTGTGCGTGTGTGTATCTG
Organism: Neogobius melanostomus; assembly: GCA_007210695.1. Taxonomy (NCBI): domain Eukaryota; kingdom Metazoa; phylum Chordata; class Actinopteri; order Gobiiformes; family Gobiidae; genus Neogobius; species Neogobius melanostomus. The sequence goes on from VHKM01000089.1 coordinate 1,119,712, forward strand.
TGAGTGTGTATATCTGTGCGTGTGTGTATGTTGTGTATTTTTGTTTTGCGTGTTTTGTGTATCTGTGGTGTGTGTATCTGTGCGTGTGTGTATCTGTGAGTGTGTATATCTGTGAGTGTGTATATCTGTGCGTGTGTGTTGTGTGTATCTGTCTTGTGTGTGTTATCTGTGCGTGTGTGTATCTGTGCGTGTGTGTATCTGTGAGTGTGTATATCTGTGCGTGTGTTATCTGTGAGTGTGTATATCTGTGAGTGTGTATATCTGTGCGTGTGTGTATTGGCGTGTGTGTATCTGTGGTGTGTATTTGTTGCGTGGTGTGTATTTGTCTGTGTGTGTGTGTATCTGTGCGTGTGTGTATCTGTGCGTGTGGTGTGTGTGTATCTGTGGGTGTGTCTGTGAGTGTGTTATCTGTGGGTGTGTATATCTGTGCGTGTGTGTATCTGTGAGTGTGTATATCTGTGAGTGTGTATATCTGTGCGTGTGTGTATCTGTGGTGTGTGTATCTGTGAGTGTGTATATCTGTGCGTGTGTGTATCTGTGCGTGTGTGTGTGTGTATCTGTGCGTGTGTGTATCTGTGAGTGTGTATATCTGTGCGTGTGTGTATCTGTGAGTGTGTATGTGAGTGTGTATATCTGTGCGTGGTGTTTGCTGTGTGTGTGTATCTGTGCGTGTGTACTGTGGTGTGTATATTGTGCGTGTGTGTATCTGTGAGTGTGTATATCTGTGCGTGTGTGTATCTGTGCGTGTGTGTGTGTGTTCTTGTGCGTGTGTGTATCTGTGAGTGTGTATATCTGTGCGTGTGTGGTATCTGTGAGTGTGTATATCTGTGAGTGTGTTATCTGTGCGTGTTTTGTGGTGTGTGTATCGTGCGTGTGTGTATCTGTGAGTGTGTATATCTGTGCGTGTGTGTATCTGTGAGTGTGTATATCTGTGCGTGTGTGTATTGTGCGTGTGTGTATGTGCGTGTGTGTGTGTGTATCTGTGCGTGTGTGTATCTGTGAGTGTGTATATCTGTGCGTGTGTGTATCTGTGAGTGTGTATTTTGTGGTGTGTGTATCTGTGCGTGTGTGTGTGTGTATTGTGCGGTGTGTATCTGTGAGTGTGTTTATCTTGGTGTTGTGTATTCTGTGAGTGTGTATATCTGTGAGTGTGTATAATCTGTGAGTGTGTGTATCTGATTGCGTGGTGTGTATCTGTGCGTGTGTGTATCTGTGAGTGTGTATATCTGTGCTGTGTGTGTTATCTGTGCGTGTGGTGTATCTGTAGTGTATCTGTGCGTGTTATATCTGTGAGTGTGTATATCTGTGCGTGTGTGTATCTGTGCGTGTTTTGTGTGTGGTATCTGTGCAGTGTGTGTATCTGTGAGTGTGTGTATCTTGTGCGTGTGAGTGTGTATCTGTGCGTGGTGTATATCTGTGAGTGTGTGTATACTTGAGTGTGTGTTATCTGTGTGCGTGTGTGTATCTGTGCGTGTGTGTATCTGTGACGTGTGTGATATCTGTGCGTGTGTTGTATCTGTGAGAGTGTGTATATTGTCTGGTTGTAGTGTGTGTATACTGTGGTGTGTGTATCTGTGCGTGTGTGTATCTGTGGGTGTGTGTATCTGTGGCTGTGTGTATCTTTGTAGTGTGTTGTGTATCTGTGCGTAGTGTGCGTGTGTGTGTTATCTGTGCGTGTGTGTATCTGTGAGTGTGTATCTGTGAGGTTTTCTGTGAGTGTGTATATTGTGAGTGTGTGTATCTGTGCGTGTGTTGTATCTGTGAGTGTTGTATCTGTGCGTGTTGTTTATTGCTGTTGTTTATCTGTGCGTGGTGTATCTGTGATGTGTATATCTGTGGTACTCTGTGCGTGTGCGTATCTTGCGTATCTGTGCGTATCTGTGCGGTGTGTATCTGTGCGTGTGCGTATCTGTGCGTATCTGTGTCTTGAGTGGTGTATTCTTGGTGTGTGTGGTATCTGTCAGTGTGTTATCGTGGGCATGATGTCTATCTTGTGAGTGTGCTGTATCTGCTGCGGTGGCTGATTATCTAGTGAGATGCTGATGTATTGTGAGTTGTATATCTGTGCGATTGTGTGTATCTGTGCAGGTGTTATCTGTGCGTTGTGTATCTGTGGATTGTGTGGTGTGTGTGTGTATCTGTGTGTGTGTGTGTATCTGTGGTGTTGTGTGTGTGTGTGTATCTTGTGTGCGTGTGTGTATGCTGTGTGTGCTGTGTATCTGTGAGCTGTGTATATCTTGGGGTTGATTGCTGCGTATGTTTTTTATTGCCGTGGTGTATTGTAAGCTGTGTAATTATCGTGCGTGTGTGTATCTGTGGTGACCCACACTGTGTGTGGTGTAATTCTGTGGTTTGTGATATCCTGTGAGTGTGTTATCATGTGCGTGTGTGTAATTGTGATTGTGCTATAATCTGTGCGTATCTGCTGCTCGTGTGCGTATCTGTGCGTGTGCGTATCTGTGCGTGTGCGTATCTGTGCGTGTGGTATCTGTGCCGTGGTGCGTATCTGTGCGTATCTGTGTATATCTGATAGTGTGTGCGTTATCGTGTGTGTGTTCTATCTGTGATGTGTGTAGTATTCTGTGAGATGTGTCAGTATAGTGAGTGGGATATCTCTGCGTGTGTGTGTGTGGCGTGTTGTGTGTGTATCTGGCCGTTGCTGCTATCTGGTGAAGTGTCGTATATCTTGTGAGTTGGTTTATCTTGAGTGCTGGCTATCTGTGCGTGTTGCGTATCTGTGCGTGTGCGATCTGTGCGTGTGCGTATCTGTGCGTGTGCCGTATCTGTGCGTAATCTGTGCGTGGTTGTATCTCTGAGTGTGATATATTGTGAGTGTGTGTATCTGTGAGTGTGTTATATCTGTGGTGTGTATATCTGTGCGTCCTCTGCTGGTGTATCGTATCTGTGTGTGTATCTGGTATCTGTGTGTGTTATCTGTATCTGTGTGTGTATCTGTATCTGTGTGTGTTATCTGTTCTGTGTGTGTGTATCTGGTTGAGTTGATGTATCTGGCGCCGGGCGGCGAATGTGTGACTGTGAGTGTTGTGTAATCTTGAGGTGCTATCATCTGTGCGTGCGTGTGTGGCGTGATGAGTGTGTATCTGTATCTGTGTGTGTGTATCTGTATCTGTGTGTGTATCTGTATCTGTGTGTGTGTATCTGTATCTGTGTGTGTGTGTATCTGTATCTGTGTGTGTGTATCTGTGAGTTGTGTTATTTGCTGTGTGTATCTAGTGCACACGTGTGTATTATCTGTGCATTGTGATATCTGTGCGCTGTGGTGTGATTATTGTGCGGCCTGGTATCTGTGAGTGTGATATCTGTGCGTGTGTTATCTGGTGATGTGTATATCTGTGAAGTGCCTGTATATCTTGTGGTGTGTGTGATTGCGTGTTTGTTGTGTTCTGTGTGTGTTAATCTGTATCTGTGTGTGTATCTGTTATCTGTGTGTGTATCGTATCTGTGTGTGTGGTATCTGTATCTGTGATGTGTGTATCTTTTATCTCGTAGGAGTGTAGTATCTGGCGTGTGATAGTCATCGGTGAGTGTGTATATCTGTGAGTGGTATACTCTTGTGTGGTGTGCTGTGTGTGCGGTTATCTGTGCGTGTGTGTAATCTGTGCGTGTGCGTATCTGTCGGTATCTGTGCGTGTGCGTATCTGTGCGTATCTGTGCGTGTGTGTATCTGTGCGTGTGGTTATCTGTGCGTGTGATGTAATCTCGTGAGTTGTGATGATAATGTGATGTGTATTATCTGTGCGTGTGTGGGTGTGTGGATGTTAGTTGTTGTGTGCCGATCTGTATCTGTGTGTGTGTATCTGTATCTGTGTGTGTGTTGTATCTGTATCTGTGTGTGTGTATCTGATATCTGTGGTGTGTGTATCTGTATCTGTGTGTGATCTGTGCGTGATGATGTATCTCGTGAAGATGTGTATATCTGTGCCGTGTATGTATCTGTAGAGTGGTATATTAGTGGTGTTGTCTGTGTGGTTGTGTGGTCTGTATCTGTGTGTGTGTATCTGTATCTGTGGTGGTGTATCTGTATCTGTGGTGTATCTGTATCTGTGTGTGTGTATCTGTATCTGTGTGTGTGTATTGAGGTATCTGTGCGCTAATTGTGTATCTATTAGTGTTATATCTGTCGTGTGTGTGTGTGGTGTGTGTGGTGTGTGTATCTGTTGCGGTGTGTTTATCTGCTGTGTGTGGTATCTGTATCTGTGTGTGTATCTGTATCTGTGTGTGTGTATCTGTATCTGTGTGTGTATCTGTATCTGTGTGTGTTATCTGTACTGTGTGTTATTGTGCACGTGTGCGTTGTGTGTGTTATCTGTTGCGTGTGTGTATCTAGTGACGGCTGTATCTATCTGTGCGTGTCTGTAGTGGTGTGCGTTGTTGTATCTTGTTGTGTGTTGTGTGTGTGTGTGTGTGTGTGTGTGTGTGTGTGTGTGTGTGTGTGTGTGGTGTGTGTTATCTGTGGTGGGTGTGTGATTGCTGTGTGATCGTGGTGTGTATATCTGTGCGTGTGTGTGTGTGTGTTGTGCGTGTGTGTATCGTGTGGCGGTGTGTGTATCTGTGAGTGTGTGTGTATCTGGTGTGTGTGTGTGTGTGTGGTGTGGTGTGTGTGTGTTGTGTGGTGTATCTGTGCGCCTGCCCGATCGGGAGAGAGACGCGAGAAACAGGGAAATAGTGGATCCTTTGAAAACTATGAAAACCACAATAAATGTGACTCATGTTGCAGAGGCACACGTCCCAAACGCGTTAATACTCACAGGTCTATCCCCAGGCTCCTGACAATAAAACACAAGTAAACTGCACAGAGGCCGGTGAACTTACAGGAGCATTTTACTGTGATGGAGATGAAATAATATTGCTGCAATTATCTGCACCTTCATCTTATCTTCTGTGTTCTTCCAGGTGAAGGTAGAGATTTAAGTGAATTTAGATGAATAAAGAGAAGAAAATAGCTGTATAATGAATTTGCCCCATTGTCTAAAGGCTTTGTTTTTGAAGTATTTTGTCAGATGTATATCATATCACCCTGCCCTAATGCCAGAGGCTCATTTACTTTGTATTTTGGGATTGTTTTACGCATTTTAACTCTTGAGGACAATCACTGCAATAAAGTGGCACTTTTGACAATATATCTCTGATCTGTAGTCATTTTTAAGTGCATTGGAAGAAACAAAATCGAAAATCGAATCGAAACTCGAATTTTTCTTTAAAAAATCGGAGATTTTCTTTTCAGGCAAAATCGCCCAGCCTAGTACATATATACAATAGAAACATTTAGTGGCACCTGACATACATATGGGAAATGGATATATAAGACAGCTCAAAATAGAAAAGATCTGCCTAAATATATGCAGATCCACATGTACACCAAGAAATTTAACACAGCCTATAAACATAACATGGCATTGGAACCTCTATAGAAATACATTCAAAACAAGCTCATCATTTAATCCCTTGGGTGTAAGGGTCTGTAAAGTTTCAATCCAGTAGGCTTCTCTTTTCTTCAAAAGTTGTCATGGTTTCTTTAATAGACTTGTTACCCAGTTTACTAATTTCCCCCAAAATAACTGCAGGGTAAGTGCATTGGAAACCGTGTGGTTTCATTTCAAACAAACGTGGTCATTGCTGTGACTTAATTAAGATCTGTCCGAAAGTCACGTCACGGATTAGGGTTGACCCTAAAAACTGGGCCACCAACCGGAGTATTCAAGAGTCTTTTACTTCTATCGTATAAGAGATAGAATTTGTTACATTTTGCAAGGTGTAAATATCGTGACTGATATGAAGCTGAAATGTAAAGACTGACTTTCATAATGTATTGCTTTGATTTTTAGAAACAAACGTTCTAAACACTGTAATTATACTGTAATAGTGCTATAGAAGAAATGCAATAACGCAGGAACAATTATGTCAAGCGTATTAGGCACTTGGTGGAAAGTCACAAAGTAAAAAGTACAGTTACAAGTAAAAAAAATTATTTCAATGTTAAGTATTTTTACTTAAGTCAATGTCATGATGTCTACTCTTTACTTCACTACATTTGTCATTGGGTTACAAGTAAAAGCATTTTATTTAAAAGGGACCTCCTCCTACCAACTGGTAAAGTCCCAGTTTACACCTAGTTTTGTCCCAGTTTAGTCCGGGTGTAAACCTGGGTGTGTAATAGCTGGAGTACAGTTTGTGTCAATAACCACCTGTGTTTTTGCGTTACAGACGAGCGTGTCAGCTTGAGTCCCGTGGAAGAGATCCAGCTTTTTGAGGAGATACAGTAGCTGTGGATACAATTAAGGTGGAGTTTGTTAAAATTAAAAATATGTCCGAGCTCAAAAATCGGACAGGGGCCCAGTGAATTAGTGGACTTTTGATATTTTTGGATTGTTATATTTTTTTGAGAGTTTGGTCATTGACATTTATTTATTGTTAAAGTCTGTTCTATTGTGTGTGTGCTTGTTCAATAAAGTAGTTTCAGTTCTTACTTCTTTAGTGAAAGTTCTTTATATTTTAAATTGATTGCTTATATGTCAAGTTTCAAGGACATTGTAAGTTTTCTCAAAAGACGTGTTAATATTCCTGTATCACCTATGGAATAGAATAGAATAAGCTTTATTGGCATTGCAACAAGTACAACGAAATATTAAGTGCAGTCCAGTCGGTGTATTCCAAACTCTCTGGCGAGAGTGCCTGCTTTTGCCCAGTTGCATGCCACTGTATTGCAACTGACTGCAAAGCCCATTCGGGGTACTTTTCTTAAAAGGCCGGTATTGAGTTCAGCAGCACCACAGACAGCACCAGCTCACGTGTCACAGATTTACAGCTGAATGTGCTGCGGAAACAGCTGTAGCAATACCTTTATTTATTGTTACTACTATTATGGTCATTATTGGCGTCATTATTCATCTATTACAGTTCCCATCAACAGGATAAAAATGGCAAAAATGCAGAATCAGAATATGTTTCCTTGATGTTGTCCATTTAATTGGCCTTTCCAGCTGTGTCTCATATAAGCTGAAGATTTGTCTGTCCTGGAAGGGACATATGCAATTAAAGTATAATGTAACAGCATACAGTATAAATGTAGGCTGCTGATCTCAGCAACTTGAGCAACTTGTGAAACTTTCCATATCATTATTCAGAAATCTTATGAATAGTCTACAGAATAACAAACCAAATTCAACTTTGGAAATACCTTTTATTTATAAAAAAGAAAGTCAAAAAAGTGCAATCACATGTATGTCACTGTCAGTGAAGGTTTGGTGGTTTGAGAATCACTTCATTTTACCAGTGAGTAGAAACCAAAAGGCTGCAGACACAACAGCGATAAGTGTGGTTACACAGTGACATCTAGTGGACAGTAAAACGTACACCAATAGTCGCCTCAGGATCTCAGCTAAAGTAGTTTTTTTGTTTCTTTGTGTTGGCCAAGATTTGCTTCTCGTGGGAGTGGCTAATTTAGCGTTAGCTGGTGTCGTTGGGGGCATTTCTATATGTCTAATCGAGTCGGCCACAGCGTCAACCAGGCGTGAACTAAGCTCAACAACAGATGTGCGTGCTAAAATGTTTAAATCCAATTCTGTTTTATATCAATCATTGTTGGTTAGGGGTTCCCCATTGAAAATGAATTGAAAAGTCAATCTGCAACAGTAATCTGGATGTGGAATTTGGAAGAAGGAATTGGATTGTGGAATCAGATTCCAGATTTTTTACCGCCAATTTCAAATTTTCATTTACTGCTAGGGGCAGTATAATCCTAAAATAAAAGTTGGAATTACTATTTGGAATAACAAATTCCGGATTTTTGTCTATGAAATTTCCTAGATAGTGCGGTTACTAGCTCAAACTCCTCTCATGGGTGAGAAACACTCCTGTCTCCACCTGGACAGTCCGGTAACAGGCTTAGAAGGCTGGACTCCTCTCCTGAAAGAAAGTGTCCCTGCAGTTATCTGGACAAAGGCGTGCACTGCACTGTCAATGTTCCAAAGGAGTTTTGGAGACACTTCATCCTTTTTATGTAAAAGCGAATCAAAAGAGGATGTGACTGCTTCGTTTTCCTGGACACTACATTAGCCCCTCAGCAGATATGCACAGTGGCAGATAGGCAGCAATGGCTGCATGTCAAGCAATTCTTCAAACTCATGACAAGAAACTCAGTTGAAATATAAGGCCATCCTTGTTGTTGTGGCCGAGTGGTTAAGGCGATGGACTTGAAATCCATTGGGGTTCCCCCACGCAGATTCAAATCCTGCCAACAACGGTGTACTCAATACACTTTCAAGATATTAATCTCTGCTGAAAAGTTGCAATTATAGGACACCTTTGGATTTCAGGAAGATTTAGGCTCTTTAAAAAACACTTCGCAAACCATTTGGAATCAGACTGTTTGCCGAAATATGTATTTGTTTAATCTTTACAAAAAGAGTAAAAACCTGCACAACTGCGTTTTAGCTCCCAAAATTTTAATGTGTACTCACACCTTAGTCTCACCTTAGACTCTTAGTCCGAAACGTTACAGCGTGAAAAATATGTGCTTAAAACAGCTGTTTGTGTTGTGACGCGGGGTTTTCCTTCGACAGTAGAGTCGCAATGCATTGTGGTGATTGTGGTCTTTATTAACCCGTGGCTGGTAGGACGGTCACGTGGGGACCGTGCGGAGTGCTCTGGGAAATAAAAAACATGGCGGCGACCTATGGAGCTTCTTTTTCATTGATATATCTTCTAAATGGCGGTGACAAAATGCTAGCTTTTCAGCTAAACCCATTTGAGACCTACAAATGTCTTCTTCTGAGACACTGAAGAGGCACCAAGAGCCCCCACAGCACAGTGGAGGCGTCACAAGAGGAGCTACAGGAAACAAGTAAGGGACAAACGAGGAGATGGTGAAAGACTGTTGTGGAGCGGAGGGAGCTGCAGGAGGAAGAGGGAGGAGGAGGAGCTGACCAGTGCAGGACACCACGCTCTGAAACAGGGACAAACCCAGGACCGTTTCAGAGGAGACAGAGGGCAGCCAGCCAGGTTTCTTCCGAGTGCTACAGTTTCCCCGACCTCCAAGGTCATGCGGGTCAGGTTGACACAGTGGCAGCGCGGCTCAGCCACAGCAGCTCAGGACTAACACCTGAACACTATTTCGTTGTACAGTTGTACAATGACAATAAAGCACTTACTTACTTACTTACTTACTTACTGACATGACACCAGATAGACTCTATCCGACATAATCACTGGCAGAGAATGTAAGTGCGTTTGTCACACTTCCGTAGACCGCGCGGTGTGTCTGGAAAACGTTATATTACACGGTTATATTCCACGGCCCCAGCAGCGTCTTCAAAACCTTTGCACAAACACAACTTTTATTCTTCGCTTTTACCAAATTTGACGTGATCCGCAAATGTTTTATTTCAGTTGTACACCGTGGGACCAGCACAAATGTGACATTTTTCTTTACTTTTAAGTTCAAACGCTCTACGCATGCAAATGAACTGTATAATTTTGATCAGAATAAAAAGTTTTATCGCTTTATTTCCTTCCCAAACCTTGAGAAACTTTTAACGGACACCATCTATGTCCCATCAGCCAGTGTTGTTTTTACATTCTCCATTGTTTTAAACAACTGTATAGTAAAATTGTTTTGTATTTTTCATGTGCTAACCTGATTTCAGTGTCATTATTTGGAAAACAACTATGGGTTTTATTCATGTGATCAGATCTGATATAAAGAGCTTGTTGTGAAGGCACAGGGCTCATAATTATTTCTGTGGTGGCTCAGTGGTTAGTGGTAAATGCGCTTGCCTCATGCCCATAAGTTCCCAGGTTCAATCCCTCTAACAAGCCACCTTTTTCCATACGGATGGAAATAGGCCCAAGGCTACAATCCGGTGTGGCTTGTTTACATGCATGAGACCCATGTATGTTCATTAACATGCACTGTCCCGACCAAATAAACCAATAAATAAATAAATACTGAGATATGTTCTTACCTGAGCTTATGTTCCTGGTCTTTACGCATGCACTCAGTCACGCAAAAAGACCAAAAGATGTTGTTAGCGTTTAGCCTCTCCTAATCAATCAATCAATCAATCAATCAATCAATGGTTTTGTATAGCCCAATATCACAACAGGAGTTGCCTCATAAGGCTCCACCGAACATTAAGGCAGTAAATAAGACAATGTAAAGTTCAGGTGAATCAAGTATCCAGGCAAACATAATGTCCAAATAAGCGTCAGCAGTAGGTGGCGACGAGCGGCGCGGGTGTCCCCTGTCCTTAGACTCTCCAGCACGGCAAGGAAAAACTCAAAAACCCAGTGGGGGTAAAGAGAAACCTTGGGGAGAACCACAGAAGGAGAGATCCACTCCCATGGACGGACAGGCTATAGAGACCCAGGGCCGATGGAGTCCCTTAAGCAGACGGGCCAAGATCGAGACCGTCCAGTCCTTGTTGTCAATCCAGTAGGCAGGGTTCCTCCATTCAGCCGGGTTCCTCCATTCGATCTAGACAGACAGGAGACATCATGTGAATAGCAATGAACAGACTATAGATAAAATAAATATTGTATCATAATGAGACAAAGTTTGCAGTAAGAATAAGAGGATTTTATTTTTTTATTTTATTTATTAGTTTATTTAACAGGGACAGTACACATTAATGAACATTTATGTAAATGTGTCAGTATTAGCTGCAAAGCTAGTTTTCAACTGTTGTCCCTGGGCAAGGTGTATAATGCCAACAACAATTATAAAACATAAAACAATTTAAAAGTTGAGGCTACATACTTACATAACAAATGTTGATACAATTCATACATTAATAACATCTGAATGTTCGTTCTGTGACTTGCACAATAGAATGGAGATTTTAGCGCAAGGGCAGGTCATACAGTTCAAACAAACATAAGGATAAATATGTACAAATATTATTTACAAAGCAACATCTGTGCAGAGGATCCTGACACTTGGCTCAGTCCTGCACCAGGAGGTCTAATGAGCACATCGTTGATTGGATTTCAACCAATTTTTTAATTGAGTCCTAAATGTGTTAAACGTGGGGCATTCTCTTATAGTGAGAGGGATGCTGTTCCAGATGTTACAGCCCCTGACTGAAAGAACAGTCTGGCCAAAGGTGGTTATAGCGCTCAGTGTACCGTACTTCCCACAGCAGTGTTTCTCCTAAGGCAGCTTTACTTCAGGCTGTGGGTTAGAGCTTTACCTAACTGATCTGATCATAAGCTAATTCTCAGAGGTACGTTTTGAGCCTAGTCTTAAATGTAGGGACTGTGTCTGCTTCTTTAACGTGAGCTGGGAGTTTATTCCATAAAACCGGAGCTTGGTAGCTAAAGGCTCTTCCTCCTACAGTGATTTTGGAGACTCGAGGAATCACTAGTAGCCCTGAGTTTTGAGAGCGGAGTGCTCTGGTTGGCCGATATGGAACAATAGCGTCTTGGAGATAGAGCGAAGCCATACCTTTATGTCTTTAAATGTGAGGAGCAGGATTTTCAATTTGATTCTAAACTCAACAGGAAGCCAATGGAGAGACTTTAGCACAGGTGTAATGTGTTCTCTTCTCTTTGCAATCTCGCAGCTGCATTTTTAACTAATTGAAAACTTTTTAGGGAACTTTTAGGACACGCTGCTAGCAGGCAGTTACAGTAGTCCAGCCTTGATGAAACAAATGCATGAATAAATTTTTCTGCATCACTTTCAGGTAGGATGTTTTGTATTAGCAATGATGCGGAGGTGAAAGAACGCAATTTTACAAGCCTGGTTTATATGTGTTTTAAAAGAGAGGTCTTGGTCAAACAGAACTCCAAGGTTTTTTACTGTAGAGCTCGTCGATACACTAACATTATCCAGGGAGATGATCTGCTGAGATAAAGACTCTCTCAGTTTATCAGGACCTAATATAATAATAACCTCGGTTTTATCAGGGTTAAGAAGGAAGTAATTTACAGTCATCCAGGTGTTAATGGCTTTTACGCAGGAACTAAGCGTATCTAATTTATCAATCTGACCTGGTTTCATTGATAAGTACAGCTGTGTGTCGTCCGCGTAACAGTGGAAATTTATATTGTGATTTTGGATTAGGTTACCTAATGGAAGCATGTACAATATAAATAAAATTGGCCCGAGAACTGAGCCCTGTGGCACTCCATAGCACACTTTGGAACACGGTGAAGACTGTTGGTTTACATTAACAAATTGGTACCTATCAGATAAGTAAGATTTAAACCAAGAGAGGGCTGTTCCCCTGATGCCTACGTCAGTTTCTAACCTCTGCAGGAGAATATTGTGGTTGATTGTGTCAAAGGCTGTACTGAGGTCTAACAGAACCAGAATTGAAGCTAGTCCGGCGTCAGCTGCTAATAACAGGTCATTGGTAACTTTGACTAAGGCGGTTTCTGTGCTATGATAAGTTCTGTACCCTGACTGAAATTTTTCAAATAAACTATTGTCCTGTAGGTGGTGACAAAGCTGCTTAGCCACTACTTTTTCAAGGACTTTTGAAATGAAAAACCCTCTCCTCTATGGGGCCAAATGGGGGTGAAGTTAGAAGCGACCAAACGTCAACTTGTTCACTATTTCAATACCGTTATGTGAGTAGTTACAAGTCAAAGTGCTCTTAAGGTGTTATTACGCCTCACAATATAGTACCCCTTTTTATCCGCTTAGAAAATCAACATATTTAATTTTGTGTAACTATATTTGGATCGTGTAAATACTCAGATAACTGGTGTACGAATGAGAGTGTGAATGGGTGAGTGGTTCCTTGATGTAAAGTGCTTTGAGTGCTTAAAGCCGGTAGAAAGGCACTATATAAATGTGACCTTTTATTCACAATAACAAGCTACTTCCGGATCCAAACTGTAGAGTTCCATATACAAACACAGCAAAAACTGGAACTTTATCAGAATCTCCTGCTGAAATAACTACAGATAAAAGGCCAAAAGATGTTAAGATTAAGATATTTTGGACTTCCGCTTCCGGTTCATGGCGTGAGCAACGCAAGAGTCCAGCTCCGTGTAAATTGTTTTAAAATTTTGTTTTCCAGACCAACTCATTTCAGACAAACTGAGCCACGACACTTATTATATCAAAATGTCTCAAAGGAAGGTCAGACAGCTAACGCAGACAACTCTGGGTGTTGATTCCCACGCCGCCACCGCAGAAAAAGTGAAGGTGCTAAAGCTAACGGCGCTACTAAGCCAACAGAAGAAGGCTTAATTTCACTTAGCAGTTTGCGTACCGAGCTGAGATCAGAATTCAACTCGTATGGAGACACCATGCGTTCCTTCCTTAAACTGAGATGGAAAGTCTTAGAAAAGAACTACGCAACGAGCTCTCATCCCTGCGGGAGACAACCAAAGCGGACATTAAATCTATTCGCGATGAGCTAACTGCAAAAGTTGAGAATCTCTTTTCAGTGCAAGCAGAAGCCGCCGAGACACAGATAGGAATGGAGCAATGCCTTAGTGACACTTCGGACAGGCTCACGGCACTAGAGAATTCCTACCAATCTCTCATTGCTGATCATAAGAAACTCCAGGATAAATGCGTCGACTTGGAGAACAGGAGCCGCCGCCAAAACATCAGGATACTAAACATTTCAGAGGGTTCCGAAAACAACGCACCAACCGTGTTTATGGCCAGATTTCTGTCAAAGGTGCTTGGTGAAGAAAACTTCGATGGTCCCATTTTGGTTGATCGTGCCCACAGAAGCCTGGCCCCAAAACCACGCAACGGTGAACGGCCCCGACCCATGATCGCCCGCCTCCACTACTACGCGGATAAAGAAAAGATCATGTCGCTGTCCCGGTCCAAAGGCAAGCTGTTCTTTGAAGGAGCACAAGTGCACATCTTCCCAGATATGAGCCCAGAGGTAGGACGGCAACGAGCAGCTTTCAATCAGGTGAAAGCCAAACTTCGTGATGTTGGAATTCAGTACAGAATGTTTTTCCCTGCCAAGCTGGAGATTACAACAGACGGCTCCAAAATGACTTTCACCGACCCACGGGCAGTGGAGAGATTTATTGACAGCAACAAGTCATCATCGGTGGAAGAGCATTGAATGGAAGGACACTATTTTGGACATCTGTGGCAATATTAGGCCTACACGTACTGAGTTACTACAATTCCAACCAGGTACCAAAAGAACGTGAATGCTTTCATCATTCATTTAATTTATTTTGATTCCTTGCTTTTATAGATTTGCTTTGTTTTGGACATAGGGTACTCTGGTTTACATTAGATATAGCTACTGGCCAAAATATAATTGGGCTGGTCTGGGAAACAGTTGGTTTAAATTTTTTCTTTTTAGGAGCTTAGTGGTAAGTCAAATGTTCACACACCTCTCTGAGTGTATAAATAATCTTTCCTTCAAGGACATACCCTTTTTCTGTAGTTTTTTACTGAACTGCCAGTTCTGGGGAGTTCGGGGAGGGGGCAGAGTTTGGGGTTCCTTGGGATGTTCTGGTGTTTTGTGTTTTCTCCTGCACTACTTTTGTATATGTCTCTTATTTATTTATTTTTTATTGGAGACCCTCAAAAAAAAAAAAAAAAACATAACAAAACTAAATATTTTTTATTTAATTTTTCCCAACTAATCAATTATGGCTAAGAACACTGTTTTAAATCTAGATAACCATAAAAACGTGGTAAAAATTATTTCTTGGAATTGTAAAGGACTTAATGGACCTATAAAATGAGGTAATGTATTGTCCCACCTTAAAAAATTACAGATGGATATCGGGTTTCTACAAGAAACACACTTGAGAGATCAGGATCATAAACGTTTACAAACTAAATGGATAGGACAGGTATACCATTCTAATTTCCCAGTTAAAAACAGAGGCTCAGCCATAATTATTCGAAAGACAATTCCCTTTTTAGCATCAAAAGTGATATCTGACCCTCGAGGACGATATGTTATTGTTACAGGAAAATTGTACAACAAACCAGTTACTCTAGCTAGTATATATGCCCCCAATGTTGATGATGAGGCTTTTATCATCTCCTTTTTTGCAGCATTACCTCATATGGATTCTCATAAATTGATTATTGGAGGGATTTTAACCTGGTGTTAGACCCAACAATTGATAGATCGTCACAAAAACCATTCAACATATCTAAATCGGCCAAAGCCATTCTTAGATTCATGAACACTTATAAATTATTTGATCCATTTAGAGTTATATCTCCCATTACAAAGAAATATTCTTACTTCTCCCCGGTTCATCACTCGTTCTCTAGAATAGATTTCTTCTTAATCGATTATGCATATTTATCAAATATTAAACATTGTGATTACGAAGCAATTGTGATATCTGACCACAGTCCAGTGTCATTCCATGTGGAGATGGAGCACGAACCAACAACCAAAAAATGGAGGTTTAATAATGCTCTTTTATCAGACGATGAAGTAGTACAAGAACTACAAAAACAAATTGATATATTCTTGCATACAAATGATGATCCAGAGATCAAAAGATCCACCTTGTGGGAAACATTTAAGGCTTATATGAGAGGCCAGATTATCTGCCTGAGTAAAATAAACAACGAAGGGAAAAGGAATTGAAAATGACCCAGGAACTTAAAGAAATTGACAATTGAGTATATGCCAACTCCCCCACGCCAGATCTTTATAAAAGAAGGCAATCATTGCAGACTGAACTTAATTTATTATACACAGCAGAAACTACTAAGTTATTAACACAACTAAGACACAAAAATTATGAATATGGGGAAAAAACAGGTAAACTACTAGCCCAACAAATTAAAGAAGAAGCGGCATCAAGGTTAATAACGGAGATACGTATAAATGCTGGTCAAACAACAACAGATCCTAAAATAATAAATGACACGTTTAAGAATTTCTATTCCAGATTGTACTCTTCAGAATCCAAAAATGACCCAAACTTAATTAAACACTTTTTTGATAACCTTCAAATACCCACTATAAGTTTAGAAAATAAAAAAGTATTAGACAAACCAATATCATACTTAGAAATAAAGCAAGCGATTCTGTGTATGCAAAACTCTAAGTGCCCTGGACCCGATGGTTACAGTGTTGTATTTTATAAAGCATTCATAGATCAAATCTCAACAATTCTTTTAAGTGTTTATAATGAAGCATTGACTACAGGATCCCTACCACCAACCTTATACGATGCATGCGTTTGTTTGATCCATAAAGCTGGCAAAGATCCGCTTGAACCGGGTTCATACAGACCCATAAGCCTTTTAAACGTAGATAACAAAATCTTAGCAAAGATTTTAGCCATGCGTTTGGAAAAGGTCCTACCAACAATTGTGTCCCCAGACCAAACCGGATTTATAAAAGACAGACAATTATTTTTTAACATTAGGTGTCTATTCAACATTATATATACTCAGAATCCAAATAAAGAAGTATTTGAGATTTTGCTCTCACTAGATGCCGAGAAGGCCTTCGACAGGGTTGAGTGGGATTTTCTCTTCTCGGCTCTGTCGAGGTTCGGATTTGGCCCTTACTATATCTCTTTAATTCAGTTGCTTTATGCTCAACCTAAGGCATGTGTTCACACAAATAATATGGACTCTTGCCGCTTCCCTCTCCATCGATCAGCACGACAAGGCTGTCCTCTGTCACCCTTGCTGTTCGCCCTGGTCATAGAACCTCTGGCCATTCTGCTGCGCTCCACAGGGGACTATAAGGGGATTGTCAGAGGGGATAGGGAACATAAAGTGTCCCTGTATGCGGACGATTTGCTTCTATATATTTCGGACCCATCTCTGTCTCTACCAAAAATTATGACCATGCTATCTGACTTTGGTAAAGTATCAGGATACAAAATCAACCTGTCAAAAAGCGTATTGTTTCCCATCAGCTCTAAAGCAAAAGATCAAGTACATACACTCATCCCTTTTCCCTTTGCAGTCTCAGACTGTTTTAAATATCTTGGAATTAATATTACGCAGGAGATTTCTGGCCTCTTTAACAAAAACTTTATGAGCTTATATAAACAAACAGAACAACAGGTTGAGAGATGGTCTAATCTCCCGATCTCTCTTGCTGGGCGAATTAATATCATTAGAATGAATGTCTTGCCGAAATATTTATTTTTATTTCAATGTGTTCCAATTTTGATTAACAAGAGGTTTTTTGCCAAGTTAGATTCTTTAATTACGTTCTTTATTTGGAATAAAAAGACACCAAGAATTAAAAAATCCTTTTTACAAAGACCCAAACCCATAGGAGGAATGGGATTACCCAGCTTTCGACTTTATTATTGGTCCTGTAATATTCGAGGTATGTCGTTTTGGAATGGCTTTCTCAAACCTGATTGGGAACAGATGGAAATTCAAGCTTTTTCTCCTAATACATTGAGTTCGTTGTTACAGGCTACCTCTGGTCTTCCAAAATTTAAAACTCAGAATCCTGTAGTGTCTCACTCACTAAAAATTTGGTCTCAGATAAGAAGACACTTTCAATGGAATCAATGTTCAATCCTTACTCCATTAACTGGTAATCAAGCACACAACCTATTTTCAGGTCAAACATTTCATCAATGGGACCTTAAAGGACTGCACACAATTAGGGACCTCTTCATTGACAAATTATTTCCAACATTTGAACAATTAAAACACAAATTTAATATTGATAATAAAGATTTTTTTAAATATTTGCAAGTACGCAACTTTATCAAGGCAACATTTCCTTCTTTTCCCAAACAACCAGAAAAATGTCCTATGGATAACGTACTGTTGAACAACCCGCTCAAAAAAGGTTCTATTTCCAGAATATATAATAACCTCTCACAAATAGATTGTACAGCTACGCTTGACCATATAAAGGATGCTTGGAGTGATGACTTGGGAATAAACATTACAGACGACCAATGGACTGAAGCTCAAGAACGGGTACACTCCTCTTCAGTATGTATAAGACACGGTCTGTTGCAGTTTAAAATTCTGCATCGCTTGCATCTTTCCAAACAAAGACTGTCCAAGATGTTTGCGGGAGTGGATGCCTCTTGTGAACGATGTGGCTATGCCCCTGCTTCATTGTCACATACATTTTGGAACTGTCCTCATATCGTCCCCTATTGGTCTAAAATAATTGAGACTCTGTCAGTACTTTTCAACGTTAACCTCCCTGCAGATCCAATACTGTTTTTGTTTGGTGTAGTACCTACTGATATTCATTTGAACAGTTCACAAATGAATGTATTGGGTTTTGTGACGTTGCTAGCCAGGCGTCTAATTTTACTAAACTGGAAAAATAAAATTCCTCCTACTCATCAAATCCTTCTTAGAGATGTAATGCAATATCTACATTTGGAAAAAAATAAATACTCTTTGAGGAAGAAAGAACAGGTATTTCATTCAATTTGGCAACCTTTTATTATTTACTACAATAAGTAATTTGGACGGGTCTCCTAATACCTTATTTAAATTTAATGGCTTTTACTTGACACTTTAAATATGTGCAGGATGTTTTGTTTCTGTTTTTTTGTTTTTGTTTTTTTTCTCTAAAACTAAAAATGTGTATTTTTGACAGATTTGTGTAAAACTGTTGAAAAATGCTAATAAAGACAACTGAAAAAAAACAAAAACAAGATTAAGATATTTTTATATTTAAAGTAAACCTTCATTGTGTATGGAAAAAATAAGTGCCAAATGCCAGAAAAGCATTACTAAAGAAACTCCAGAGTAAATGTGATATTTCTTTGCAATCAGATGTTGTTGTAGTGTATGTTCTGTCTGTCCTGTCTGTTGCTGCTGTGGGCATGGCATTGGAATCTGCCTCCTGTTCCCTGGTGGGTGTGGCTGCTCCTGTTCCCTGGCTGGCTAATGGGCACACCTGAATCCACTCATCACATGCAGTATGTAAGCACGGGCTCTCCTTCACATCCCTGCCAGATCATCAGTCTACCTACGTGAGACTTCTCAGGCCTATTTTTGTATTTGCTGTTTTTTTTTACTACGAATTTGAAACTAATAGTCTTTTTCCTGCTCCTCGTCAGATCTTCGTCACCAACCTGCCAACACTCACCTGCCCACTCCGGATACCAGCCCCAGCCCTTACCTACCTGCTCCACTCCAGCCTCCTCCATTTTGCCTGCTCCAAACAACTACCACCCCAGCCTCGCCCCACCAATCTGCAGCCGTTTTCAAAATATTACTTAAATAAATCTTGTACCTACCATCTCTCCGTCTACTCTTTGGGTCCGCCACCATTAGGCCTTAACAGATGTTTAGAAAGAGCGCTGTCAGCTCTACAGCAGGTTAAAATCAACAAAATCCTGGTGTAGTTTTATTGTGTTTTAAATTTAGCACTTTGAGATTCCTTAGAAATAAAAGTGCATTATGGATTAAATCTATTATTATTAAAATCCCATTATAGTGAATAGGACTAAAGTTTGTTGGACCCGGAAGTGGAGCATCATCACTTAACGTATTGCAGCCAAGCTGTCACTCTTTCTATGTGGTCTGTTAGAGAGAATGTAAGTAATGTCATAGTATAGAAATATTGGTCTGTTCAGAATTTAAAAGATGCAAGTGCATTCTCTTGGGGAAAAAAAACTTTATATGAAAAGATGTGCCACAAATAAATTCAGACACTGCTCATTATTAGTGTTACCATACAATGTGAGCTTCACAATTCTTAGATGTCACTTTTGCAGATGCTCTCCCTGAGACTGAGTGGGTTTCCTCCAAAACATACACAGTAGGCTAATCCTCTAGCTGTGTGATCTGGAGATGGATCTCCAAACAGACACTGGAGTCCAGAGCACAGAGTCAGAGCACAAAGTCAGAGAGTCATAGCACAGAGTCAGAGAGTCAGAGCACAGAGTCAGAGAGTCAGAACACAAAGTCAGAGCACAGAGTCAGAGCACAGAGTCAGAGCACAGTCAGAGCACAGAGTCAGAGCACAGTCAGAGCACAGAGTCAGAGCACAGAGTCAGAGCACAGAGTCAAGAGTCAGAGAGTCAGAGCACAGAGTCAGAGCACAGTCAGAGCACAGAGTCAGAGCACAGAGTCAGAGCACAGAGTCAGAGAGTCAGAGCACAGTCAGAGCACAGAGTCAGAGCACAGTCAGAGCACAGAGTCAGAGCAGTCAGAGCACAGTCAGAGCACAGAGTCAGAGCACAGTCAGAGCACAGAGTCAGAGCACAGTCAGAGCACAGAGTCAGAGAGTCAGAGCACAGTCAGAGCACAGAGTCAGAGCACAGAGTCAGAGCACAGAGTCAGAGCACAGAGTCAGAGAGTCAGAGCACAGTCAGAGCACAGTCAGAGCACAGAGTCAGAGAGTCAGAGCACAGTCAGAGCACAGAGTCAGAGAGTCAGAGCACAGTCAGAGCACAGAGTCAGAGCACAGTCAGAGCACGAGTCAGAGCACAGAGTCAGAGCACAGAGTCAGAGCACAGTCAGAGCACGAGTCAGAGCACAGAGTCAGAGCACGAGTCAGAGCACAGTCAGAGCACAGTCAGAGCACAGTCAGAGCACAGAGTCAGAGCACAGTCAGAGCACAGAGTCAGAGCACAGAGTCAGAGAGTCAGAGCACAGTCAGAGCACAGAGTCAGAGAGTCAGAGCACAGTCAGAGCACAGAGTCAGAGAGTCAGAGCACAGTCAGAGCACAGAGTCAGAGAGTCAGAGCACAGTCAGAGCACTGAGTCAGAGCACAGTCAGAGCACTGAGTCAGAGCACAGAGTCAGAGCACAGAGTCAGAGAGTCAGAGCACAGAGTCAGAGAGTCAGAGCACAGTCAGAGCACAGAGTCAGAGCACAGAGTCAGAGAGTCAGAGTCAGAGCACAGAGTCAGAGAGTCAGAGCACAGTCAGAGCACAGAGTCAGAGAGTCAGAGCACAGAGTCAGAGCACGAGTCAGAGCACAGAGTCAGAGCACAGAGTCAGAGAGTCAGAGCACAGTCAGAGCACAGAGTCAGAGAGTCAGAGCACAGTCAGAGCACAGAGTCAGAGAGTCAGAGCACAGTCAGAGCACAGAGTCAGAGAGTCAGACAGTCAGAGCACAGAGTCAGAGCACAGTCAGAGATCAGAGCACAGTCAGAGCACAGAGTCAGAGCACAAGTCAGAGCACACAGTCAGAGCAGAGTCAGAGCAGAGAGTCATAGAGTCAGAGCACAGAGTCAGAGAGTCAGAGCACAGAGTCAGAGCACAGAGTCAGGGAGTCAGAGCACATGAAACTAAACA
This sequence comes from Neogobius melanostomus, assembly GCA_007210695.1. NCBI lineage: Eukaryota > Metazoa > Chordata > Actinopteri > Gobiiformes > Gobiidae > Neogobius > Neogobius melanostomus. Next base: position 1,140,901 of record VHKM01000089.1, read on the forward strand.
ATTATCCACTTCCCAATATCTGTTCAAGACCTACCAAAATTCACCAGAATGCGGGAAATTGTGTTTATTTTTTCAAAAAATCCTGGGGGAGGACCACTAGACCCCCGCTAATTTTGTGTAGTTACACGAACACAGCTGGGCTGAGCCCCCAATCGGTTTTTAACATTCCGATTCAGGCAGAGTTCATGACCAAATTTCACAACTTACAGGGCTACTGTCACAGAAATGCTAGAAAACTAGCTGGCAAGTTACACAATTACACTATTATATGAGTTTACAATATACCGGAGGAGGAAAAAACAACTAGGGTTGGGCGATGTCCCCTTAATTGGCAGTTGAAGATGTTTACAGTGAACCATCGTGATGATAAGCATTTTTTAAAGACATTTACATAGCCTATATATAGGCTGCATCTTATTTATGTTAAGAAAAATGTGAGATTGCAGGATAAATGTATCTAAACTAAACATGATCTGAACAGAGTCATGGAACACGAATTCTGCAATAGAAATGCGTTAAAACTCTACTTATTCAGAGCGTCATCTGCTCCTCGATAACAAGGCTCTTATCACACTAATACAGCTGTAATTTGGAGCTTATTATTTGCATTTGCTCAATTTTAACATAATGTTTAAGAAACCGTGGGTGAACGGGACAATATTTAGAAGTTTGCGTCGTAGCCTACGTTATTGAAGCTGCTCCACGCGCCGCTCGGTCCGTGTGTTCGTAGCCTCGTACCTCCGCGCCTCTTTCTCTCGTCTCTCTCCGCTCTCCGTCCTTCGTGAAAACATCCAAACCAGTGGCGTAGCCAGAAAAAAGACACTGGGTGTGCCAAATTTATTCTCAACAAATAGAACTTTTTTTTCTTACTGTGTACCTGTAATGCCCCTCTGACGGGGGAAAATGTTGCCAGTTTCATAATTTGCTTAAAGCAGAGTGGCAAGGGCTCCCCCTACAGGCCTGCAGGCAAAACTAATAAATTCCGACTTACATATTCAAAATCAATGGCTGGCATTAACTTGTATAATCAAACACATTCTCAACTTCTGAAATACATCATAATCACTTTTCAACCTTTAAACACATGTTTTTAACGCGATTTAAATGAGTTGTTAACACTTTTCACATGTATTTCCTGTCATATTTATAAGTAAACCTGTTTATCTTATCCTATTTATTTCTTACTCACACTATCACATGTATTATTTAAGCATCTGAACTTCCCACCTTCTTATTGCAGCTTCACAAGGCGGCGTGGCTTGGCCTTGAATAGGTTTATTATTTCATCAGAGTCCAGTTTGTCTGCAAGTAGTAGCTAGGCTACTAACACTTTAATCGCTCCTGCAGTGCTCGCTGTGCGGGAGGGTCACAGTCAGGTCATTAGGTTGGTTGCCAGGTGCAGGTGTCACAACCCCCTTCACCTGATTACACTTTTTTATTGATTGATCGAGTTAACATGCCCAGTGCAGGTGTCGCAACGCATCGCCTGGTGGCAATTTTTACAAATTGATCGACTGGTTATCAAACATGTTAGGAAAAGCTTCATACCGTAAATCCTCTAATATAGGCGGCCTTTATTTACTCAAGCACATCGAGGACCAGGCCTTTATTGGAACCAGGCCAAAATTAGAGACAGCTTTTATTTTTATTTGAGCAAAACGGACGACCAGTAGAATTAAGAAAAACGAGATTTGTGTCCTTTGAACCTAAAATATTAGGTTCATTTGTTAATTAACATTGCAAACACTCTCCCAGCGGCTGGAACATTGACACTTTTTATTTTGTAGGGACAACAGGAAGCGTTTCGTTGCTGTTAGCGGAACGTTGACATCAATGTCACTGCAGGTTTCTCTTCTTTTTTCTTTTCTTTTTTTTTTACCGCGGACCGGATTATTTGTTGTTATCTGGTATAAAGGCGAGTTTAGACGGAGCGTTTGTGTTTGTGATCGATCATAAAACAGACCTGAGAGAAGACGAGACGCTCGCGCCAATCGGAGGAGTTACTTTGAGGTGTGGAACTTACCTGCACACGGAGCCGCTGGATGAGCTTTGAGGACTTTATTAAAACCCTGGAGGGTCACACAACATTTGTTGCTTGCCCTGTTTATAGTCACAGAAGGTTTGAAAAGTGGCTAAATCTGTCTCAAAGTTACGCTTGGATCTCGGCTCCACTCTGCAGCGTTCCCTCTCTCTCCTGGGTTCCCGTTTGTTTACATCCTGCACGTGAGTTATTGTTTACACTAGTATGAGACAAATTCCGAACATGGGAAATATTTCTACCGCTATAGTTTCTAATAACAGCCCCGGCCTGTTTGAGAGACCGACTTTTATTTGCCTCCGCCAGCTACATGTAATACAGGCCATTAGAGGATTTACGTTATATGTAAAAAAAAAAAAAAAAAAAAAAAAAAAATGCATTCAGTTTTTTGGGTGTGCCAGCTGGCTCTGTGGGTGGCACTGGCACACCCTGGCACACCCGTGGCTACGCCAATGATCCAAACCCATGCGCTCTCAGCTCCGATGTGAGATCCATCGCGGCATTTTAAAACTGATTAGTTTCCGAACGAAAAGCAAAGCGAAACCACGCGGTGTTAAACAGTAGCTGCTTTTAGAGAGAGAGCCCCGCGCGTCAGAAATAGAGCAGCGCTGCGTCTTTATTTTAATAATTACGGCTAACACATCATGTCTTCAGGCTTCTGGTAGGCTACATAAACTAGCGTGCATATTAGCTATATTCGAGATTTAATTTACAGTGCAATCCCAGCAAAGTTTGTAGGTTTACAAGGCCCACAGGAGATCAGCGCGTGTTTCTGACAGGAGGGGGCGTGGCATCACGATGGTGGCTCTCCATCGTGATGTTCCAACCATTGAATTATATAGATGGAAGAGGCATGCTGTCCCAGGTCCTATCTCTTTACATAGTGGTGCTCAGTGGCGCATGAAACCAGTTTCGTCCGCCATAACGGCCCATGGTACCCGTATGACGTGTCACCTGTATCTATGCTCCGTACGGCCCAAGTGGGTAAAAGCAGCGGGAGCGCGCACAGCTGCCGACGAATCCTCAGAGCGGAGCGGACGCCATTACGCTGTAAGTCAAATCTCTTGATATAATCGTTATTTTATTACAAAATGAATTTGTAAGGCCATTTGTGGCGATTAAGTTACTATGTTAAGATGACTTGGGGGGTCAGTTTGTCAGTGCAGGGCTTAATAAGCTATATCCCCGCTCTTGTACAACAACCGTAGCTTACAGCGGCCCTTCGAACGTACGTCGCCGCGCTAATGTACTCACGGTCGGCCACTTTTCTGAGAAGTTTCGTAAGTGCTGGCCGTCTTCATATTGCGATAGAAATTATAAAAATCGAGTTTTTACTTCACTGTATTTGCTAGTATAAGCTCACCACTAGAATTGTTTGGCTGAAATACAAAGAAGGAGCACTACAAAAGTGTTGCATTATCATTAGTTTAATTTGAAGTATTGTTTTTATACAGCCTTTATCTGTAGCCTACTGGATCCAGGGCAGATGCAGAAATGCATATTTTGTTGTGTTTCAGTATAGGTTTTATTGGTACAGTAGCTACGTAATCTGAAAAGTATAAACATCACCACTCAAGTAACTTAAATGATTTACCATTTGTTTTTTTGTTTTTTTGTTTACAGAGATGTTTGTGGTGGATGACCGCGTTTCCTAAGACAGGACTGAGGCAGACCTGCTCAGGGGTATAGTTCAGAGATGGTCCTTCATACACATCCAAGGTAAGTTGTTGTAAAATATCTACACCTTAAGCTCATGCCAAAGAGTTTGGTATATTCGAAAATGAATTTTCCCTCGGGGACAATAAACCAAACTAACTAAATTCTTCTGATATGTGCATGTTCTTTGTGTCTCTAGGACGACTGACCACAACCATCAGTTTCTGCACAGGAGGAGCTGCCCAGCCACATGCTCCACCTCACTCTGAAGGAGTTGTCTTGTCATCTCTGTGCAGCTCACTCTGGGTGTAAAAGGCTCTACAGCTCTGGGACTGGTGTCTCAGGCTCGTGGTGGTTCCATCTGAGGCACTTCAGACAGGCCTCGGGTCATTACAAGATTTGCTCAATGATTTTAAATTGCACATGTTTAGCTAAGGCTTTCTAATGATTATATTCTCATAATGTTAACTCAATATTTATTTGGGGGGAAAAGTCCAGCCTATTAGCAAAAAAAAAAAGGAAACTGTTCTGTACAACTTGAAAAGGTATTGGAATTAAAGGTATAATTTTTATATTTGCTTATGTGTTTTTTTATAGTCCAATAGTATTCCATTTCTAGTGTTGGTTAAGTAAAAATAGTTACAGCCCTTTAAAAGTATGTAAACATTTTAACAACTGTTAATTCTATGGAGGAATGTGCAGTTAAATGTCCAGTAACTGAATGAGCTGTTGCTGTTAGACTTTGTGATGTTTCTGATCAGAACAACTTCACTACAGCTGTTTATTCACCCACTGTATTTGTCAAAATAAGATTCAATATATATATATATACACAAGCAGTAGCAAGACAAATGTAATGCTTTTTAATGCGCATATACTTTATTTTAATGCAAAAACGCCTGGGAGAAAAAAAAAGCATATTTCATTTCTTTGAATTTGCAAACATTTAATCAAACAGGAAAGATAATTGGACAAAACATGACACTTTTAAGCAAAAACAAAAACAATTCAGCCAAAACTGCAGCTGCACATGTTTTAGACCATAAGCACAAGAAAGGCTCCCGGAAGTACCAACTGGGACAGGAAAAGATGGTCGGGATGCCGGCTCTGGCTGGGCCTCTGGTTTGACTCTGGAAAACATTGAGCAGGACATGTTGTTAACCAATAGATTTGGACATTTATAGCCAGACAAATGAGTGCAACCATTTTGGCAAATGCCATTTAAAACTCTCACTTATGGTCCCATTTTAAGTAATACTATGTTATTTTAATTAAGTTGCCATTAAATAAATTAATCACTATTCACTGTGATTGATAAACTGACAGCATTAGTGGTTCAGACTAAATGTTCTTTCTTTAAAAGCATATTTACAATGTACCAAATATAAAAGCAAATGTATGCAAGTAGCTATTGTTCATAAGTAAAAGTGTATCACAATATTTATACACAATTGAGTTACAAGTGCGTTTTTCAACATGAACAATATTTTTCAATTGTCAGCTTTGTATATTGTGCTGTTTCTGTTTCTGATCCAACTTAACAAAAGGTTATGAAGAGGATCACCTTGCGAGAAAAAAAAAGCGCCTAAAAAACGATTTATTTTGTACTTTTTATGTTTGCTTCCCACTACTGAAAGCATTACATTATCGAACCAAAAAGCTATTTTCAAAGCCGTGCAGCCTAATCAGAAAAACGATCACGTCTTCATTAGTTTAAATTGTTGTTGTTCATGTTAGCTAATAGGCCTACTTTTTTACATTTAAACACGCTTGCCATGTGTAGGTTCGCAATACATTTTAGTACTGAGTAAAGAAAAAACTTACTTTAGGTGCCTGTTAGCGTTTATCCTAGTCCAGTCCCGTTCATTACCGTATTGTTGTCTGTTTGGCTCTCAGACCGCTTAACGGGGAAGACCTCTGCTCGTTCATGAGTCTTCACGCACACGCTCGCGCACGTCCACAGCACTGGTGACGTCACATCATTGGAATACTTTTTAAAAATTATTTTTGATGCTTTACAATTTTTTTACGAAGAAAAAAAGTCCATGTCCTAAAAATAATAATTTTAAAGAAATATATTTGCCTTAGTCTGAAACTCCAGATGCCCTGTGGACCATTTTACAGGCTGCTCCTTTTACATTGTTGTCTATGGCGAAAAAGGCTGTTGAGCCGTAGGGTGCAATACCACGGCCTGCCACTATCACAACTCATTTCAGAGCAAAGGGGGCGGACCCCCCCACTGGTTCCAACACAGTCTCACTCCGAAAGCGTCATAAATTGACGAACGGTCAGTCGCCTTATGCGTAATATAGAACGCAAAAGGTACCCGTTTGCGTCTCCAGTAACGCAATGGGTTTGTAATGTATTTGAATGAAGAGTCCAGGCGCGGCTCATTTGACGATATCGGACAGCTCATAGTATAGAACACGTAGTACAAATTCAGCTCGGTTTAGCCAACTATAAAACAATCAAAAATGCAAAATGACTCGCAGTGTATTTGCAATTACAATAATGCTAAAGAAACATGCAAAATCACAGTCAACACTCGCTTGAATCCCTCGCAAGACAGGCAAAAGCGCATTCAGCACCCATACACAAGCGCAGAACTACAGTATTCATATTTGCGTGAATCTGAGGCCAAACTGTTGTTCATCAAAGCCAAAAAATGATGGATCCAGGACAAACCAAGCCGGACCCAACCCAATCACAAAAACTTCTTCAGGAACTTTTACAATATGGCATTGCATTACAGCAGTACGTAGTTTAAAGCCTTTCCCCTACCTTCTGCTGTCTTCGTGGGACGAGTTCTCCAGTATTTAGTCCACAAGTGGCGTGTCATGGTCCGGTTTTAATCCATGGCTTGCCGGGTCTTTGCCGGGCTTGTGCCCAGCCAAGGTGCGCTCTCTTCGGGTTAGCTTTGAGCTGCGGCCCGCTGGAGTCCCATGGAGGATCGTAACGCCGATTTACATGTCCTCTGCAAAAGTCCTTTGGGTGAAAGTGATGCCAAGCGTCCACGATGATATAAATGTCCTTATGTTTGCCTCGGTCAGCCATTTAAGGTTCAAAGATAAGCATTTTTATTGATCATATGTTTCATTAGGCGCCAAGAGACAAAAACACGATCAGCTGTTCTGATTGACACCCGCGTCAACCAATGACACGCGTTCAAAACTGTGACGTCACTAAGAAGGCGGTCAATCTATATTTTTTATTGTAAAATATTAGTATTACACTAAACCTGCACTGCTGATACCGCATAACAATGCTATGTTATGTTTATAGGCTGTGTTAACTTCCTTGGTGTACATGTTGATTTGCATAGATTTAGGCAGATCTTCTCTATTTTTGAGCTGTCTTATATATCCATTTCCCACATGTATTTCATGTGCCACTACAGTAGATGTTTTTATTGTATATATGTACATATGTATATTTTATTCACTATATCCTGGCTTTGTTTTTTGTGTTTGGATGTATGTTGTATACATATGCTGCCTACGTTTTGCCATAGGCCATTATGACAGCATCCTGTGATGCAGCAGGCCACACCCTATATAAGGATGGCTTCTCATTCATAAAAAACATTTTGCCTGACGAAGGCCACTGGCCGAAACGTTGCATCAAATAAAGGAACACTGGTGTTTGGAGTATACAGTGTGAGAGTTTTTTCCTGTTCTACGTTTGACTTCTATACATTCTCTTATGCAGCTGTTTCATACAAGAGATGTGTGAAGTAAACCGTCTTTAATTGCTGAAAAATTTATAAAAATAATCATTCTAAAAATAAAATAAAAAAGGCCTCCAATCCAAACCTTAAATGTGCTTTCAGATTCTTCTGCTCAATGACATAAATAAGGCTAATAAGATAAGATAAGATAAGATAGCCTTTATTGATCTCACAATGGAGAAATTTACTTGTTACATTCAGCTCTTAGAAACACTCAGGGTGTGCAAATAGGCAGGAAATGTGAAATAAACAACAATTAAATAGTAAATAGTGGTATCTTATATACAAGGACTTTGTGGGGACAAAAAGTGTACACAGTAAATAATAATAAGTAAACAGACTGCAAAAAAAATAATAATAATGCTATAGTCGGTATCAGCAGTGCAGGTTTAGTGTAATACTAATATTTTACAATAAAAATATAGATTGACCGCCTTCTTAGTGACGTCACAGTTTTGAACGCGTGTCATTGGTTGACGCGGGTGTCAATCAGAACAGCTGATCGTGTTTTTGTCTCTTGGCGCCTAATGAAACATATGATCAATAAATGCTTATCTTTTAACCTTAAATGGCTGACCGAGGCAAACATAAGGACATTTATATCATCGTGGACGCTTGGCATCACTTTCACCCAAAGGACTTTTGCAGAGGAAGTGTAAATCGGCGTTACGATCCTCCATGGGACTCCAGCGGGCCGCAGCTCAAAGCTAACCCGAAGAGAGCGCACCTTGGCTGGGTACAAGCCCGGCAAAGACCCGGCAAGCCATGGATTAAAACCGGACCATGACACGCCACTTGTGGGACTAAATACTGGAGAACTCGTCCCACGAAGGCAGGCAAGGCAAGGCAAGTTTATTTGTAGAGCACAATTCATACACAAGGCAATTCAAAGTGCTTCACAGTTGCAGAAAGAAAAATTACAGGAAAACAGATAAAATAAGTCAATAAAACATCAACATAAAGTAAATCAATGACAGTAAAAGGCAAGAGTGCAGATAAAATACTTTCAGTTTTCATATGCACGGGTAAAAAGAGCTGTTTTCAGCCTGGATTTGAACATTGTCAGAGTTGAGGCCTGTCTCACATCCTCATGAAGACTGTTCCAGATTTTAGCTGCATGAAACTGAAACGCAGCCTCACGCAGCCTCAACGAAGACAGCAGAAGGTAGGGAAAAGGCTTTAAACTACGTACTGCTGTAATGCAATGCCATATTGTAAAAGTTCCTGAGAAGTTTTTGTGATTGGGTTGGGTCCAGCTTGGTTTGTCCTGGATCCATCATTTGTTGGCTTTGATGAACAACAGTTTAGCCTCAGATTCACGCAAATATGAATACTGTAGTTCTGCGCTTGTGTATGCGTGTTGAATGCGGTTTGGCCTGTCTTGCGAGGGATTCAAGCGAGTGTTGACTGTGATTTTGCATGTTTCTTTAGCATTATTGTAATTGCAAATACACAGCGAGTCATTTTTGCATTTTTGATTGTTTTATAGTTGGCTAAACCGAGCTGAATTTGTACTACGTGTTCTATACTATGAGCTGTCCGATATCGTCAAATGAGCCGCGCCTGGACTCTTCATTCAAATACATTACAAACCCATTGCGTTACTGGAGACGCAAACGGGTACCTTTTGCGTTCTATATTACGCATAAGGCGACTGACCGTTCGTCAATTTATGACGCTTTCGGAGTGAGACTGTGTTGGATGTTCGTCATCCATCACGATGGACGATGATATCGTCCATCGTGATTTTCGTCAACCATCACCTCCATCCATCCATCCAAACCCTAAAAACAACTGCACTATTTCACAAGGGATCCTCAGCTGGTACCAATGTCCTATTGGGTTCCTTGTTTCTGTCACACAGACATTGTATCCTGCAAAATAAAGGGGAGGAAAAATAGATTAGTAGTTGTATTTCAACTGCATCCTACTGGAATGCAAAACATACAAAAATGGCACATAACCTCAATTTGAAATTATGAATTGTTATGTTAAGACGTCAGTTTACTCACCGTTTTCTCGTTGCCATTTGCTCAAAGGTTTCAGGCAGTGGAAGCCCAAAACTCTCGGGATGAAAAGCGTGACAATGGCAGCGAGCAGAGCCATTGACGCCATTGTAATATGAGGCAGGTACTTCAGGAACAAACCTACAAGAGGAACAAATGAATTAGACAGCGGGAATGTTTATCATACAAATAAAAGTAAACATGCGATAAATCAGAAAAGGTAATAATACTAACTGAGTTTTAGCAGAAATGGGGCCAAGCAGCAACCGATTCGGGACACCATGGAGCAGGCGCCGGTGGCTGTGTTCCTGAGAGGCGTGGGGTACACCTCTGAGGTGTAAGTAAACAGGAGGCAGGTCCCGCTGGTGAATGAGAATTTGGCCAGCATCTCCATGATTAAAGTCACAGTGGATAAATCTGAAAAGAAGGCCATTTTAGAAATTGCAAAGATATTATGGCCAATATATAAATATAAAATATTTTTGGCAGGAATTGTATTAGACTGTAAATTAATTTACTCCCTGGAACAATTCACACAAAAGGAGTGGTATATATATATATATATATATATATATATATACCTTGCCGCTGTGAGCACAGGCTCCAGCGAACAAATGATGAGGACAAATGCTGCCTTTTGGTCGGGTTTATGGAATTATTCAGAGGTGCCAAGGAAAATACTAGAGGAAAGAAGCCGCTAAAAGACAACTATGAAGACATGCTAATGTTATGCCAACGGCTAAAGTTCTGCTAACAGCGGCTATATGTTATCATCGGCAAAATCACCTCTTCCAACAGTGGTATGATCCTTAAGTCGGCAGCTAAAAAATGTAACTAATAAAATAACTTGTAATGTATCTTAGTTAATTTTACAATTGCATAATCAGTAAAGTAACTAAGCTACTTTTTAAATGAGTAATCAGGAATCTATAATTAGTCATCACTGATCATGAGCGTATAGTAAGCGGCACTGATATCAAGTCATCTATAAGTAGTCAATATACGCTTTACATACACCAATGTACACAGACACTGGAGGCAAGGTCTCCCCGCTCTAAAACACACACACACACACACACACACACACACACACACACACACACACACACACACACACACACACACACACACACACACACACACACACACACGACATCACACTCACCACGAGGCACCAGTTCTAGGAAGAAGAGAGGCACAAATCCCAGACACAGGGAGGTGATGATGGAGGTTCGTCGGGGGAAGTACCTGAATTCACATCGATAAATATTTACCAAAAGCGTCTGGGAGTGTCCCGGAGAAGTAGAAGATTGTTCATAAAGTCTTAAGTGGAAATACCTGAGCGCGAGCCAGCTGCAGACGTAGGCAGGGATCTCCACCAAAGCGAAAATAAAACAGCTCAGAAAGGGGTTTGTGTTGAGCTGCGATGTGTTCAGAGACAGGCCGTAGTAGGAAATGAACATGCTGAACCTAGAGATCAAACAAAATGCAAAATTAGCATGTCCGACTTTCCTTTTTGGGAAAACATCATGCATGTTGCTGAACAGCTCTGGTAGAGTCCTGGTGTGCTTCTGGTTTGGACATGCATTTGGTAAGATCAGCGTTCAGTCCTCACTTTCATTAAAATTGGCTCTTTACCGGGAAGAATTGTATATTTTCAAGAATCCAAAAGGTTGCAGACCCCTGAACAAAACTATTCCCTAAAGATGTTCCAAAAAGGTTAAGGCTGAGGTGTACTTTGTTGTCTCCGTTGGGAAATTTGTCTACAGTATTTTACCCATTTTTCAATGCTGATGGGGCAACTCATCAGGAGCAGTGGGCGACCGCAGTACAGCGCCCTGGGACCCCTCTCCAGATGTCGAGCAGAATCACCTGCTGGAGGATTGTGCATGTTTTTGGTGGTATAGGGAAACCAGAGCACCCAGAGGAAATGTACGCAGACACAACATACAAACTCCACAAAGACAGGCCCCAATGAGTCTCGGTGTGAATTCATTACATATACAACTTGCTAGCTTACAAATCTACTTGCATGTGATTATTGTATTAGTCGTCAGTTCCTTGTCAGTAAAACCACACTTTGACACTTCTCCAAAATTGTGCAGAACTAGTTCCAGACAAGGACTGGCACAAAAGAGGACAACAACATGAATAAAATGGTTTCAAAATGAAAGAAAGACAAGAATTTCAGAGGAGCCTGAGTACCAACTGAAGCAGAGTACCTATAACGCCAGTGGTACACATACTACAGTTTGAGAAACATCCATCCATCCATCCATCCATTTTCTTCCACTTGCACCAGCCCCTATGGCTCCTCCTGCAGGTGGTGGGTCCACAGAAGGACGGCCTCATGGTTCTAACCGGGCCTGTTGGTCTCTCATAAGGGGCTTCTGAACCACTCTTTGTCTGACCCGTCACCTAGGATCTGTTTGCCATGGGAGACCTACCAGGGGCACGAAGCCCCCGACAACAGAGCTCCAGGATCATTCAGGCTCAAACCCCTCCACCACGTTAAGGTGGCGGTTCCAGGAGGGGAGAGAAACAATTGTTGTTTGTTTGAGAAACAATAGGCTCAAATTAATTCGATTTGCTGCTCCCATCAAACAATGACATGCACTTGGCCATGAAGTAAAATCTCTTTGACAAGCTCAACACTTGCACAAACTAGTGTGTTGGTGACTTGCATATTTTGTGGTTACACACTAGAGAACTGCGTGGGACTGTTTTTTTCATCCCGCTCCTGCCAACTCCCGGCGAATTTCTGTCCATTACCGCCCGCACCCGTAACGTGTCCGCAACGTGACCGCGCAATCCCGCAAAGTGTATGTCCACTCCTGCCCGCAACCCGCAGAACTCTGACAATTTATGTTTGCACACGTGCAGGAGAAAACACGCATTTTTTTCGATTAATAAAGAGATTCATGGGGTTGTTTGTTTCGTTTCCCTATGCGCGTTTTCGACGCACAAGGAATAGCGCTCCTATTTCGTTGTTTTCTCTTGTTTTTAAAATTAAATGACAGGTTTATATTCTATTCTCCAGTTAGCAAGGGCTTAGCAACGGGGCTGCTTGAAGGAGCTGCTAAAACTATGATTTTAATGAGCACACACACATTTAGCCTAAATATCACATCATTTTATTAAACAAAACATCACACATAAAACGACTGCTTTGCAAAATAAAATGTGATAAGCATAAGCAAATTATTTGCACAAGTGGTTTAACCTTCAGGCCCAGCTGGCATTCCAACAACGAGGGTCAAGGTCCGGTCCATGTACAGCAGGAACCATATATTTACATACACTTTATAAAAAGATACACAATTATTTCTATTTGTTTGTCAAATGCCAGAAGAATGAGAGAGAGAATTGTTTAGAAATATTTTTGTTACTTTTTACAAAGTGATAAGTTTACATACACTAAGACCTTTAAACAATTTGGGAAAGCCCAGATCACGTTGTCATGACCTTGGAAGCTTGAACAAGTCTGGTCATCCTTTGGTGTAATTTCAAGACACTTTAAGGTGCCAGGTTCATTGGCTAAAACAATGATGGAAATGACCAGTCATCATACAGATCAGAAAGAAGGCGGGTTCTGTGTCCCAGAGACGAACGTGCTGTGTCTGAAAAGTGAATATCAACCCAAGAACAGATGCAAAAGACCTGGTGAAGATGCTGAACCTGGTAAGAGTTTGTCATTATCCAGAGTGAAACAAGTCCTGTACCGACATGGGCTGAGAGGGAACTCTGCCAGAAAGAAGCCCTTACTCCAAAGAAACATGAAAAAGACAGATTGTAGTTTGTAAATACAGACAAGGATAAAGACTTAAATGTTTGACATTTCCTGTGGTCTGACAGGAAATTTATTTTTATTTTTTGGCCATAATGACCATGGTCACGTTTAGAGGAAAAAGCCTGAGAACACCATCCCAACTGTGAAATACGGGGGTGGCAGCATCATGCTGTGGGGTTGTTTTGCTGTGGGAGGGACAGGTGCACTTCACTAAATAGATGCCATCATGAAGAAAGAACACTATGTGGAAATATTGGAGCAACATCTCAAGACATCAGCCAGGTTAAAGCTTGGGCGCGATGGGTCTTCCAAATGGACAATGACCCAAAGCATATGGCCAAATTGGTTACAAAGTGGCAAAGTCAATGTTTTGAAGTGGTCATCACAAAGTCCTGATCTCAATCCAGTTGAAAATGTATGGGCAGAGCTGGAAAGGCATGTACACACAAGGTGGCCTACAAAATCAGTTACACCAGTTCTGTTTGGAGGAATGGATCAACATTCCTCCCAACTATTGTGAGAAGCTTGTGGGAAGGAAATCCAAAACGTTTGACCCAAGTTATACAGTTTAAAGGCAATGCTACCAAATATTAAATGTGTGTAAACTTTGGTTATGTAAAAAGTAAAAAAAAAAAAAAAAAAAAAACATTTCTAAAAAATTCTATCTGGAATTTTTTTGGAATTTAGCAAATAGAAATTTTTTTTTTAATTCTACTTGACCTAAATAAAAATTCTGATTTTATGTCAGACAGTGAGAAAAAAATGCTAATGAGTATGTGTATGTAAACATATGGTTCCCGCTGTATATTGTATTATATATATTTTTTTTTATTCAGCCTTTATTTCATCAGGTTAGTCCCACTTGGGGAGGCAGTCGATGGCAAAAGGAGATTTAAAAAAAAAAAAAAACTGCATTAACAGGCAGGAATGTAGCTGACACCATTTAGATATGAAATTTAAAAGACAATTTATTAATTGTAAAACCCAAACACTTAAAACTCAATACCAGCTCAATTTTCTGGCCAGATTTAGTGAAGATTGACTAATGGTAATGTTAATTTTTCACACTTACCATATGAAGAAGAGGTTAAGTGTTGTGACCCGGAGTTTGCTGATTTTGAACAGGTCTAAAGTGCTATAGTTTTTCTTTTCTTGTGCTTTTTCCTTCTCAGGCACCTGCAAAACACAGCACAACACCTCTAGACATGTGGGATAACCACACGAGACGCCCGCAACACAGCCTATACGCCTGCATTCAAATGTGTATGAGAGTAGCTACATATTGGTGGATGCTTCCTTCAAAGTTAACACAATTACACAGTGTCACTTTTCCCCCCAACTTTATGCCACCCCACTAGTGTAAAATATGGTTTAATACTTAAAGTGCATTTTTTGCTAAAACACAGTTAAAACAGGAAAGAACTCTCGCACACTGTATACTTGCAACACCCGTGTTCCTTTATTTGAACGTTTCGGCCAGTGGCCTTCGTCAAGCAAAATGTTTTTATGAATGAAAAGCCATCCTTAAATAGGGTGTGGCCTGCTGCATCACAGGATGCTGTCATAATGGCCCATGGCAAAACGTGGGCAGCATATATACAACATACATCCAAAACACAAAAAACAAAGCCAGGATATAGAAAGTTAAATATACATATGTACATATATACAATAAAAACATTCAGTGGCACATGCAATACCTATGAGAAATAGAGAAGGTCTGCCTAAATATTTGTTTATCTAAATATTTGCAAATCAATATGTACACCAAGGAAGTTAACACAGCCTATCAACATTACATGGCATAGGAACCTCTATAGAAAGACATTCAAAACAAGCTCATCATTTAATCCCTTGGGTGTAAGGGTCTGTAAAGTTTCAATCCAGTAGGCTTCTCTTTTTTTCAAGAGTTTATCATGGTCTCCTCCTCTATAAGGAGGAGGGACTTGTTCAATGCCACAAAAATATGCTAAATTACCTTCAAGGAACCCCCTCTTTTTGTTAATAGGAGGGGGAAAAATTTAAAAGACTATTTGGTCCGTGCCAATGTCAGCCCCAAAGTCACATCTACCCAGACACTATTGACACCTATCCCTAATGGGAATTACAGATGTGGAGTTGTGCACAATGTAACAACACTTATAAAACTTCTTTCTTCCAACATCCCCACAGTGGTAAAAAAATACCAATTCGCAATGTAATTACTTGTGCATCCACGCATGTGGTCTATTTATTGCGTTGCCCTTGTGGTTTAGCATATGTGGGAAAAACCATAAGAAAATTAAAACAAAGCATGAGCGAGCATAAGAGCTCAATACGCAGAAATGACAGAGAATATCCAGTAGCTGCCCATTTCAACGATGCACATCATGATGTCAGTGCTCTACGTTTTTGTGGCATTGAACAAGTCCCTCCTCCTTATAGAGGAGGAGACCATGATAAACTCTTGAAAAAAAGAGAAGCCTACTGGATTGAAACTTTACAGACCCTTACACCCAAGGGATTAAATGATGAGCTTGTTTTGAATGTCTTTCTATAGAGGTTCCTATGCCATATAATGTTGATAGGCTGTGTTAACTTCCTTGGTGTACATGTTGATTTGCAAATATTTAGATAAACAAATATTTAGGCAGACCTTCTCTATTTCTCATAGGTATTGCATGTGCCACTGAATGTTTTTATTGTATATATGTACATATGTATATTTAACTTTCTATATCCTGGCTTTGTTTTTTGTGTTTTGGATGTATGTTGTATATATGCTGCCCACGTTTTGCCATGGGCCATTATGACAGCATCCTGTGATGCAGCAGGCCACACCCTATTTAAGGATGGCTTTTCATTCATAAAAAACATTTTGCTTGACGAAGGCCACTGGCCGAAACGTTCAAATAAAGGAACACGGGTGTTGCAAGTATACAGTGTGCGAGAGTTCTTTCCTGTTTTACGTTTGGCTTTTATGCCCTCTCTTACGCACCTGTTTCAAACAAGAGATGTGCGAAGTTTACCGTTTTTAATTTGCTAAAACACAGTTAACACAATTATATTTAGGATTTTGCTAAAGATTATACCCAGTTTTCTTTTTTGTGATGTTTATGTTTTCACTTCCTTATTGGACACCGACAGGAAGTGACATCGAAGAAGGTAGAACAATTTTAAACTGTTGACGTGCAACCATGTTAAGTCAATGGGAAATGAATAAGTCAAACTGTTATGGAATGTTACCTTCCTTTAAGTCCCTTCCTGTCTGCAGCTTAAAAATTAAATACAAATAACTTTTCTGCCCAACATTTCTTCATTAAAATTGCTGCTTCACTGAAAAAAATGATAATTATGCAACTGATGTAATCCATCTAAATAAGTCATATTTTCAAGAGCATTAAATCTGTCATATGCACTTTAACAATAACACGTAATACTAGAAATTAACACTAGGAAACAGTCATATGCACTTTGCCTTTACTATATGTACCATTAGATGATCTTTGATATATTGAATAAATGCCGCTTGTCAGTATTGTGGATGACCGGACGTCGTCGTGATCGTACCTACCATATACTGTTCAAAGATGTATTGAGGAGCTTGGACTTTGTTCCATCGAGCAGCTTTTCTGAAAATTGCCTCAGCCTCCTGCACCTTCCCCTGATAGAGCAGCCACTGCGGGGACTCTGGGATTAACCTGGAAAAAAAGACACGGAAATCTCTCAAGAGTTTCGCTATCAGGGTGCACAGAAGGTCTCTAATGTAGAAGCAGATCCCAATACATATTTCTCGACAACCAAGGTTCAATGTTTAACACGTATCCAGTGCCGCCTTATCCACTGGGCTTGCCCGGGCTGGAGCCCAGGGGCCCAGGGGCCTACAATTTTAAATGTTATTTGTTTTTCCTTTTTTAATTTTTTTTGAGCATACAACATTTTTGTTCTCCCTCTAGGGAACTTTAGGGGCTCCGTAGTTTTCTGATTGGGAACACACCTCTGTGAGTATAAGTGAGCATGAAAAATTCATAATGGCTATGATCGCTTACATTAATGAGTCAGCTAAACGCATAGTGGTGGATTCCGAGACGAAAAGACCATTCTGCCAATATTTAAGTGTAAGTGTTGATTATTCTATTTATTAAAGGTTATAAACAGCCTAAGTATGTGTGCTGCTCTGTTTGTATACGATGAAATATGTGTAAACCATCTCAGGTTGGGGGGGGGCTATATATCATGGTTAGCGCAGGGCATATTTGGCCCTGCGCACATGTGTGACTTTCAAACTGACTTTTAAAAACAAGCAAAGGAGTTGCATGATTGTTTCACTTTGAAGGTTAGGTTGCTTTATTTGTTGTACCATAGGTCTTGCAATTCCAAGAAAAACTATCCAAATATTAAAACACATTATACAAAGATGAACATCACTCACATGTTTAAATAAAAAGCTTGTATGCACCAGACACTAACAGGATCTATCTTTACTAAAGATAGCACAGAAGTTTAAGCCACTTGGACAATGACAAAGATAAAAATCAGTGTCAGGGATGATTCGATCCTGACTTATGATGGGAGCAAACAAAACTCCAAATGCATATGGCGCTCAGTGTCTTTTAGAAGAGCCATAAAACAAAGGGACGCTCACACACGAGCCAAAAGCCTGGATAGAAAAGCCGACACATCAGGAAACAGCTCTCCACAACCAAGAAACTAAATCTTCTGCACAATTGAGATATTACGCGTGACGTCACAAAAGATACGTCCCGCCTGTTGGACGTCTTCCCAGTTCACTCAAGCGCTTTTATTACGTTGTTGTGTACGGGAGTTAGGCCAGCTATCTTTTGCACAATGGTGTCAAAGTGTTCTATTTATGGCCGTTCAAACAGGAAAGATCGTGAAAGTGACTTGGAATATTACAGGATCCCAGCCATTGTCAAAAAACTCAAGGCAGTGAATGTGAAAAACTAAGTGCAGATGGCAGGGCAATGGCTGCCAAATCGGACAGGACTAAACCATTTCCGTGTTAGTTTGTTTGAGGAAAACAGGAGACAAAAGCTTTTTGTTCACCTTACATATTTGGGATGTACAGGTTAAAGACTGCTTCATCAAAGGCAGTTGCATGTCTTACATGTGTGTGAGGTAATGCGTGTTAGCAGGCGCCTGTCTGTCCCTACATAGCCTATATACAGGTATGTGCTGAACAGGGACATTAATATGATTCTATCTATCTATTGGTTTATTTGGTAGGAACAGTGCATGTTGATGAACAAGCCACACCGGATTGTTGCCTTGGGCTAATTTCCATCCGTCATCCCTCATGCGCACGCTCAAACACACTCTCATTCATCCTGGCCTATTGTACATGTTTTTTAGTGGTAGGAGAAACCGGAGTACCCGAAGGAAACCTACGCAGACACTTCGGAGAACATGCAAACTCCACACAGAAAGGCCCAGTCCAGGTGGGAATCGAACCCGGACCTTATTGTTGTGAAGCACGAACCGTACCGTACCATTCCCTCCCTCCCTCCCTACTACCCACCCACCCACCCTACCTACCCTACCTACCTACCTATTTTGCCATCATATTCTGCAATCAAATACATAGTATAAAAGAAAACACAACAAAATTTGACCTATAATTAACAATGTAATTTGAGTTCGAGGCCTCCGACATGGTGGACGTGCACTTCCGGTGAATACCTCAATACAGTAAAATGGCTTACAAGATCAAAGCACTATTTTCAAAACATTGCATATTTTCTTGTGACCCACTCAGGACTGTTATTCCCTGCGCCTACTATTCTGGGATACAAATGTTCACACTTTCTTCAGATTCAGATGCATTAACTGGCTATCACATTCATGGATTCTGAACGTACTACAGGGTAAGGCCATCCCTATTAAATCAATGTATACTCAGCCGTTTGCTAAAGATCATTAGTGTTGTACCTTGAGGTGAGAGGGAAAACGTCTTCAACTTTAAAACAAACCCAGCGACAGCTTCAGAATCACAGCCACTCACCACCACATTGGGATGTAGAGCAGCCCCGGCAGTGACAGTCCCAGCAGCAGGCTTCTCCAGTCCCGTAGACAGTAGCCAAACAGAGGCAGCATCATGTATCCGAGTGTGAAGGAGGAGTTTACGGCAACAGACGAATACACGACCCGAGCGTGACCGATCAAGATCTCTGCGCCTGCACATGCATAAACACACACAAATCCACCGTTCTCAAACTTTTTTTTTGACTGATAATTTTATATATACTGTATATTTTTGAATAAACTAATTTAAATTAATCTCTAATATAAACCACTATACCAATAAGAAAATTAAACACAACAATACCCTTCATAAAACGAGTAGAGGTTTACGTGTGATCTTGGATAGCTAATATTATCGTATACGTTTGTGTATCGTTTTAGTGAGGGAACCTTTGTAATAAATCATCATATAATTAAGTGATCTACACATATGCTTTATATTATTACTATATTATTTTTAGTACAGATTGCAGATATTGTTGCCTATTTCTTTATTAATTTTTTACAGGAGTCACAACTGCAAACTACTTGCCCAAACCGGGGACCTTCAAATCCCCAGATGGATGTAGCTATTGTTGCTTCTCGCCTCTAGACCTGCTATAGAATTACATTTTCTATAGTTATAATGTAATTCTATAGAATTACATGTTCCATTCACTGTGATTTGGGGATTTTGTCATGTTTTCTGAAACCCACTTTTTTACTATTACTTGTTTCGCATGTCATGTAAACCAGTGGTTAACTACTGGTATGGTAGCTACTGGTATAGTCGTAGTAGTCGTAGTAGTAGTAGTAGTAGTAGTAGTAGTAAGTAGTGGTCGTAGTAGAAGTAGTAGTGGTAGTAGTAATAATAGTTGGAAGTAGTGGTAGTAGTAATCTCAATTCTACCCCTTCCCCTCCGTTTTGCGCGTTCACGAGAGACGAAGGGGTGTCCCAATTCTATTTTGCGGCGAGGGGTAGGGGTGAGGGAGAGGGTCACATAGCCCTCAAAGCGAGGGTTTTTCAGGTGCACACTTCAGATGAAGGGGTAGGAGGAGTTTGACAGAACACGGAAATAAGCTGCGAAATGAATTCACGAACATCATCAATACTCTTAAATACTCTTACGACATTTATAAAGTAAAACTCTTCGCTCATGATTTTATTCGCTTTGTGTAACAATTAGAACAGTCCATTGCTATAGACGTGACAATGTTACATTTTCGCGTTGCTGCTGCGAACGCTCCGTTTATGCACGAATAAACGGAGCCGCTCAGGCCCGTGGCTCAGAGCGGAGGCTGCAGCCACCTGTCCCCGCCCTGAGCGCACTGTGAGCGGGTCTACCTCTGCCTGTCCCCACCCTGAGCGCAGTGTGAGCGGGTCTACCTCTGCCTGTCCCGCCCTGAGCGCACTGTGAGCGGGTCTACCTCTGCCTGTCCCGCCCTGAGCGCACTGTGAGCGGGTCTACCTCTGCCTGTCCCGCCCTGAGCGCACTATGAGCGGGTCTCCCTCTGCCTGTCCCACCCTGAGCGCACTATGAGCGGGTCTACCTCTGCCTGTCCCGCCCTAAGCGCACTATGTGCGGGTCTCCCTCTGCCTGTCCCGCCTGAGCGCACTATGAGCGGGTCTCCCTCTGCCTGTCCCGCCCTGAGCGCACTATGAGCGGGTCTCCCTCTGCCTGTCCCGCCCTGAGCGCACTATGAGCGGGTCTCCCTCTGCCTGTCCCGCCCTGAGCGCACTATGAGCGGGTCTCCCTCTGCCTGTCCCGCCCTGAGCGCACTATGAGCGGGTCTACCTCTGCCTGTCCCGCCCTGAGCGCACTATGAGCGGGTCTACCTCTGCCTGTCCCGCCCTGAGCGCACTGTGAGCGGGTCTACCTCTGCCTGTCCCGCCCTGAGCGCACTATGAGCGGGTCTCCCTCTGCCTGTCCCGCCCTGAGCGCACTATGAGCGGGTCTCCCTCTGCCTGTCCCGCCCTGAGCACACCGTGAGCGGGTCTCCTCTGCCTGTCCCGCCCTGAGCACACCGTGAGCGGATCTACCTCTGCCGGTCCCGCTATGAGTGCGCTATGAGCGGATCAGCTGATCTCTCGAAGCTCTGGCTAAGGCCTCTTACGGGCTGCAGCCACAGCGACCCGGCGGTAGAAGCAGCAACACACGGACAGGGGAAGGAGAATGTAGCGGAGGCAGCAGAGATGCCCAGACTTCCCGATCCACGCACACCTCCTCCAGCTGTTCTAGATGATCTTTAAAATATATATATATATATACTGTATATGACCCATGTATGTTCATTAACATGCACTGTCCCGACCAAATAAGCCAATAAATAAATAATGTACATTATTGTGATATCCTAAAAAAATGGTTTTATAGTATTAAATAATTCTATGAAGTTGAAATCATCAACAGACTGTTGAATGTTGACTGTTGAAAGGAATTTACATTATGATTACATAATTATTTGAATATTAGTAGTACTTTACATGGACCCAGAAGTCTTTTATCCATAAAGGTTCAATATTTGAAAGTTTCATAAAACGTTGTCGTTCATGACTGAAATAAAGTCCATCTCTGTCATGTTGTTCTTAAAGGAACAGGCCACCGTTTTTCCACACTGAGATATGTTCTTACCTGAGCTTAGACGAGTTGATGCGTACCTGTCTGGACTTTATGCGTGCCCTCAGTCACACAAAACGACCAAAGATGTTGTTAGCATTTGGCCTCTCCCAATGTATTCCTATAGCTCCAAACGGTGTGAAGTTGGAAGCGTCTTTGTCCGTGCCTTCCACGCATCAACTCGTCTAAGCTCAGGTAGGAAAATATGGAAGTATGGAAAAACGGTGGCCTGTTCCTTTAACAGCTTCAAGAAGCCAGGGCTGCCAACTCTCGTGCAGTTTCCTCTTGGCTTCACAGTGACAGCAGCTAATGCTAGTGCTAATAATGCTCTCACAGACACAGTCAGGAGGAGGAGCTGTTTTTTCCCTTTTGCAGAGGCAGCCAATCGGTATTCACCTGGTGGGTGTTAGAACCCGTCCTTTGCTTTGATGCCGGGCCGCCGAACAATTAAGAGTCAGCCAATCAGAGGCTGCATTCTACTAAGCGAGCATCAATGGAAATTCCCATCAAGTGTAACACGTCATCTACTTACCAAGCACCAAAGCCGCTACAAAATTGGACATCTGGCCCAGTCCGTTAAAGAACAGCAGGATGGTGAACAAAATCCATGAGTTTGCAAATACTTGGATGAAGGTGAAGATGGTCTGGATTGCCATAGTAGCAAAAAGGATTGGCTTCCTTCCATATCTGTGAAAAATAAAATTAAAATACCGGTGCAGTCAATAGTCGAGTGGTTAAGACTGCTGCCATGTTCTCTACACAGAGCACTGTTCCGACTCCAATGTCGTGAGATCGACTTCCGGCTCTGACAGTTTGCAAAATGTCTCTCAATGACTTTTTTCTTTACTTGAGAATGTAAAACAGTAGCCTATGCATTGGAACTGAACACATGTCGTTCATGTGTACTATGGCAAATAAAGCACTATATCATACTTTTACTTTGCTTACATTTCTAAATAAATAAGAACACATTTCATTGTTCCTGGTAAATGTATTTATCCTAACATAATTAGCATGTCCTTTGTGTGTATTTAGGTACTGTACGTTACTTGTCTGAGAGTTCCCCTGCGAATAAGGATCCACACGTGATTCCAGCGTACAAAACTGAGGCTGTGAAAGGCTGTTTCCACTCGTCATGGCACACCAAGTCGAACTGAAAACAAACGAGAGAAACAACAAATCTTAGTATGGAGAAAGGATGGAGGTAACAGCTCATTGTGGTGGAGTCTGGACTTTGAGCAATAAATTTGAAACGGTGTTTATTTTTCAGAGTTAATCCAACACTGGTTTAACTCTATAAATTAACACCAACACGGAGGGGAATTTGACTCAAGAGATTTTACTGCGTATACACAATGTATTTAATTTGTGAAACATTTAAACGTATAGACTATTGCCTTAGTATAATGGTACTATAGTGGAAAAATTCATGAATCATGTGATGTTTAAGCTGGGGTCTATTTTTGAAAGGTCTACCTCATGAACCATATTAGTAAAAGCCACATTCAATACAATATGTCATCTTCTTGCCCAGCCCTATTGAACACTATTAGCGTCTACCTCAGTGACTAGAGTGGACTGGTAAATGTCTTTGCTGTAGCTCCACCCGTCCACACAGGGCTCCTGCTGCAGCTCTGTGAGGTTCACGTCTCCGGGGGCAGAGCCCTGAGCCGAAAGATTCATGACCACATCCAGCCTGTACCTGCTGCAGCGGCTGCGCTCCTCCACACCATTCACCACCTCAGGACAAGAGACACACAGCAGGAAAGGGATAGAATGACGCATTCCAATATTATTATTATACACAAGCTTGAGTGTATATATGTGACCAGTCACTAGAATCAGGGACACAAGTCGGTTCTGGGACATTTTGAGATTTTCACAGATTATTAAAGTGTAGTCTCCAAGCTTTCAAACAATGTGTAACACATGGAAATCTGATCATATTTGGAGACGTAGCGGTGATTTGAATTTAACAACTCAGAAAAGCTCAAAGGTGATTAAACGGCCTCTGAAGTTTTGGGCCATTCTCACCTCTCATTTGGATAAGCCATACCCCCTGTCAAACTCCCCCCCAAAGCAGTAAAGCACAGGGAGGGAGCAAAAAGGTTATTGCTTCCACAACAAACCATTGTTTACCAGTTTCATTATGTGTATCTGTTTTATTTTTGGTTTCATTTATTGATCTCACCTCACAACAGAAGGTTGTTATTGTTCTTTTTTAATTTTTTAATATCAACGGATCAACTGTCACTGACTTGAACTTGTTAAACTTGTTAAAAATAATTGTAATGTTCAAATCAAAAACAGTGATATATTATATACAGTATGAGTATGAATCCAAGTATGAATCAGAATCAGAATCGATTTTATTGCCATTGTCGTTTTTTGCTAATGATAATAAGCAATAAACTATGGAAAATAAAAAGTATATATGATAAATATATGATATATCAATCAATAAAGCAAATCACTCATTGCTCAAACATTGCTTAGAGAGCGCTTTTCATACCAGAATGATAGATAAGTTTACAATATATTTAAAAAACAAGAGAAGAGATCTGGTATTTGGGTATTTTAATGTTATTGCAGTGCTCTGATTCATGAAACCTCACACAGTAGACTGTTTCTAAACATCATCATCCCCCCCAAAAATTCATAATTTACACATAATATGAATACTTTGTTTTTGCATCATCTATGGTTTCGCGTAACACCACATGTGGTGTTTAAGCCAGTGCTCCTCAACACTATGGGAGTGAATGTTGACAACTTTAAGTGAGTTACAACTTTGCTTTAAGCCATAGAAAAATGCCAATTGAGTGAATATGAATCAATATTTCCATAATAAAGGATCAATACCTAATATTTACCCCATTGCTGCATGAGGTTTGTACTGTCGCCTGAATGGAGGTTGATTTTATTCCTTCAAGTTTTTATTATTCAATGCTTTAATCTTACTGTTTTTTTACACTCAACACCAGCTGTTCTTAAACAATATTTCCCCCCAAATCTGCACAACATAGTATGCACAGTGTAATTTGCACTTTATGAAAGAAAAACAAAGGTTTTCTGTATTGGCAAGCATTGTGAGTGAAACCTTGACTGGTCATTGTGTCCACTTTAAGAAAAGAAAAATTATATATATATAATATATATATATATATATATATATATCCAGTGCGGTAACGCAAACGACCCTGGAGAAGCTGCTAGTACAAACATTCAAATGACAACATACAATTCAATGAATGAATGAATAAATGTAGAGTCAGGCCCATAAATATTTTAGCATTAACTCAAAAATCAAACATAAATAAATCCAAAATTCATACCAAAATAATGCACAACTAGTTTATTTTGCTTCAATCTGTTTACACAAACATAAATTGAACAATGATGTTACCACAACAACTTTTGCACTTAGTGCTAAAACCATGCAAAATACACGTAAAACGTTAATAATAGTGCTTTCCTTTCGTGGCATTTTTCAAAGTGTCAATCGTCCAGCCAGGTCAAGGCAGCATGCGCTCCGCTAAAGGAGTTCTTTCGCACCCCATAGTGAAACTAGAGTTCCTTATTGACGTTTAGGTCCCTGAGGGCTCTGAAGAAGATGACTTGCCACGCTCCTTCAAAAGTTCATTAGACAGGCCACGGGTCTAACATTAGGCTTCTTCTTTGAGTGGTTGAAGAGCCTTCCAAAAGTCTCAATGTCCGGGGACAAGAGCATCAGGCATTGTGGGCATCCACACAGAGGTCCTCATTACCAGCTTTGAAGAAGAATAGCCCATCTCACTGTCTCTCTCTGCCATTCTTTTCCGCCCTTCTGTGCCAGTGATGAGCTGTCCGTGGTAGTCACAGAGAATGGAGTCCTTGGGGAATGTCTAGGTGGTAACCACTCCTGCGGGTCAGAGATAAGAACAGAATAGTTAGTTTGTTTGTGTTTTTGTAAATTAATTGTATGAAATGTATTTTGTTTATGGATAGAGGTGGAGGATGGAGGTGGAGGATGGAGGGAGAGTACAGAGAAGATGAGAGGATGAAGGAGAGAGACAGAGAGGAAGGTAAAAGTGATGAGGATGGAGGAGTGAGAGAGAGAGGATGGAGGAGAATTGCTCATCTTGAATTGCTGAGATCTCCATCTGTCATACTTTCTTCAGTTGCTTGAAGTAATCCCCAAGCATGTTGGTCTTCTCAAGGAAGTCCAGGCTGATGTCAACCCCCATTGGCAGCATGTATCGTAGCACCCTTGATTGCATTGTCATGCATTGGACATTGTCCACCTTTTTAAAAGGATAAATAAAGATAAATAAAAAGTTAAAATAATTGAGGGGATGGACACCGGAGGAGGAGGGTGGAGACATGAGGATGAGGAGAGGGATGGAGACATGAGGAGGAGGAGGAGAGGGGATGGAGACAGGAAGAGAGGGAAAACAGAAAAATAAGAATAAAAGAATAGACACATACCTCTTGTGGCAGTTTGGAAACTGGAGCACAGTAACCAGATGATCTTTAAACTGGATCAGCAGGCTGGTCTCTGGCGGAAACTTGGCAGACAGATTTTCTTCCTGATGAAGGTCTAGTAGGATGTTCTGAGATTAATCGACGTCGCCTCTTCTGGAGTGCTGTCACCCCATAGTCAAACAAGAGTTCCTCACTGACGTTTAGGTCCCTGAGGACTCTGAAGAAGATGACTTACCGCGCTCCTTCAGGAATGTTCATTAGACAGGCCACCGGTCTAAACGTTAGGCTTCTTCTTTGAGTGGTTGAAGAGCCTTCCAAAGGTCTCAATGTCCAGGTGGCAATGAATGAATAAATGTAGAGTCAGGCACTTAGTGCTAACACCATGCCATCAGCCATTGTATGACCTGTAAAAAATAATAATTAATAAATAAAAATAAACAGTACAGTAAGTACAGTAGTAAAATGACTTACTGCCAGTCCCTCAACAGCTCCTGGCCTCTGGAAGTGGCCGAGGATGAGGATGGCCTCATAGTAATACCGGTAGCGTGTTTTCTGATCTTCTGGTACCGATTCACCCTTGAGGAAGCTCTCGTAAATACCCAGTATGTAACTCTTGGCGTCATGGAGAACTTTCTGGAGGCTGTACTGTCTTCTTAGGACCCACAAAGTAGTCATGCCTGAAAGATAACATGCATCAACAAATGAATTATAGAGAAAACTTCATAAAACACAGATTATGCTTTGTCCAGTTTACAAGCTTACCTTTTACCACAGAGTTCCTTGCTTCCTTTAGTAGATGGCATGCCTTCATCAATCAGGTAATTCACCTTTTCTGCAGCCCTTCACAGGAAACACCAAAGAGGCCACATTTCCGTTGGGTCAGGAAGTACATTGGTCCTGGCTGGAGAGGGTTTGAGGGAAAGTGTAACTGTAGGAGACAGAGGTAGAGAGGGAACTTGGATTAGATTAAATGAAATTGTGTCTTTTCATAACTGTCTAACAAAGATAAAAATTACTATATTGATGCTATTCAGCATTATTCTGCGCTACTATCAGGCTGCTTATTCTCATGCATAAATCGCCCTTTAAGGGACATTAATAAAGTAAAGTGAATGTGTGTGAAATATTACCTGCTGAGCAAAATCAAAACTGTAATGCATCCTAATCTTCTTGCTTGCTGGTAGAGACGGTCCAAAAGACAGGTCAGAGCCAGAGCAGATCTTTTTTGCAGGCAGCAGTCATGTCGTTGTACACAGCCCTCTCTTTCTGCACAAGGGAAAGATGATCTTGTTGCTTCTTTACAGCTTCAGACATTCTATCATCTGGGAGGTTTGCACTTCTTATCAGCTGCTCGTTATTGCTTTGGCACTGCCAGCAGAGATGTGCGCGGCCGGCAACTTTTGATGTGTGGGAGAAGTTGGTCCACAGAGCTTTGAAGCTGGTTTTACAAACTGCACGCTCACCTAAAAACAGATTGCATATGATTAATTGTATTGTTATTGCTAATACTGCACATGCAACATGATGGCATTGTCTTCTGCATAGTTTTTTTATGAAGTCCACAACTCTATTGATATCCACAGGGCTGATGAACCTGGCTGGTGGACATGGCAGTGAGTGCTTCTTCCTCAAACGTTCATTCTCCTCATAGTGTTTAACTATCTCCGCCATGGTGTCTTTGCCAATGCTGAAAAAGAAAAAAGAAAAAAACATTTCAGAGTCTGTATCTGTACTTCCTGGTTTAGTCTTGGTTTAGACCTCAGTTAGTGGTTAGCCCTGGTTTGAGTCAAAGGATTAATCCTGTACATTAAACTCTTGATGAATACTTTTACTTTTGACTTATAACACACATTTTATGGCTACGGATACTTTATACTTTTTCTTAAGTAGCAATTTAATCTGATAAATTTACCTTAACGTATTAAATCCTTGGTAAGAAAAAGTAAGTAGTTCTTCCTCCACCACTGGCTAAAATTATTAGCATCACATTCAATTCAAGAATGCTGACAGGCAGGTTTACATAAGTCAATTCAAGCAACTGAAGCATTATTGAAATTAATAGCAGATGCTCACATTTCCATCTAAAAGCTCATTATGGGGTCAGCCCTATGTTCCCCGGTACCTATGTTTCCCAGTACCTATGTTCCCCCACTTCTATTGATTAAGATTAGGCACCACTATAAGGTTAGTGGCTAGGGCAGGGTCAGGGTTAAGCTGCTTGATAGATGTATGACATTTCACTCTCATGACTTGTGATTGGTTGAAGTACCAACTCACCTACGGAAAAAAAAATCCACCCGGCGAACATAGGACCCGGGGAACATAGGTATGCACCAGTAGTAATGGGGTTTTGTCAAGTGATATGATGCTAACGAGAGTCCTGAGCTAGCTAACAACAATAGGTATGAGACCTGATACCAATAGTAGTAGTAGTAGTAGTAGTAGTAGTAGTAGTAGTAGTAGTAGCAATAACAATAATAATAATAATAATAAGATTAATAGTTATTGTTATTATAGCCCTCAGAAACGAGTACTTGGTCAAAAGTTCAATTCTAGCCATGTGGGTGTTTTATTGCTAGGGGTTTGAGCTGTGTTAGATTGATTTGAGTTTGGAGTGGATACGTTTGTTGAGGAGTCTCTGCTTGACATTTTGCTGTATGATAAGTGTGTTTGGGTGGAAGCGGTAGCCAGCCAGTTACATGATGCTAACGAGAGTCCTGAGCTAGCTTACAAAATTAGGTATGAGAAAGTCTAAACATGGACTAAACATGAGATAACGTACGTGTTTTTAGAATGAACACAAAACGACAAACTCTGATGTTTATGGAAACTCACCCATAAGAAACAGAAAAGTGTTCTTGCAGATCTCGTTGCCTCCAATGAAATCATCCGGGCACGCTTTCTCTTTGTCGGGGTCTTCTTTGCGGATGTAACCATCTCTGAAGTGTGAACTGAGCGTCTGTTTGCCTCTAAATGTCCAATAATTCGCATGTCCTGCCACTCTTTCTCCGCAGCTAAAGACTCCAGCCGTATGTTGTACATAATGTCCGGAGAAAGCTTCTGGCTACAGGACTCTCTCCCATGCTGAGAGTTCTCTTTTCTCCTCGTGTAGCATTTACAGTCAAAGTTACGTATTTTCTCAATTTCTTTGTCTTTATCCTCGTCGAATGTTACTATGGATATAGCCTCTGATATCTTACGGTCCAACTCGTCTGACGCCACTCCAAAACATTCTTCCTCGTCTTCATCTTCGCTCAGTTGCAAAGTAGGGATATTATCAATGGCCGCTGGCTGCTCTGCTTTGCGACGATGACACTGGATGCCGCCATTGCTGTAGTACCGCCATATAGCCGCTAGTCCCCATTGGAATGCATTGCACTTTAGACACGTTAAAAACATTTTTGTTTGCCTAATTTTTTGGAACTGTCTAGAGCTAGATATTCCTCCTGTGATTACGCTGGGTTAGACACAATCAGAGGCACCGGGCTGGTTATGGTAGGATCAATTTTAGAAATCTCCTACTTAACGGGGGTCGGACTGTTAGCATTGGAGCTGCGCGAGCTACACGTCACACAAGGGCCGAGTCTACAGTGAAGATCCCGCCCTTATGCCCTTATTAGGAACATGCTTCGTCAGAGCAGGGGAGGAGGAGTCTGTAAATCCGCCATGATTTCCCCCTCGAACGTGGTCATTATGGTAAACGGGGAGGAGTGAGGAGGAGTTGTCTATTCTTTTTAACAGTCTATGGATATATTCACTCTTATCACGTCGCTTTCATCGTCTTCAGAATCAGTGAGCGCTTGTTCATACGCATCCGGCTAGTCGAAGAAGTACTTCCAAACATTTTCGTTGTAACGTCCACGGTTCAGCTCGTCTGCTACAATCTTTGCGGCATCCATCTTTTGAGATCTGACAGAGAACACCGTGCAGAGTGCATAATAAGTAGCCACGCTGTAGGGCGGGGGCAATGACAAAGGAAACACGACCTGCTTACCCAGTATGTAAATACACACAGACAAAGTCACGCCCCTACTGCATGCTCTGAAATCAACCCCAAACAAGTCGCTTTGAACCTAAAAGTTTACGCTTTGATTTGATTTGAATATTTTATTTCGAGCTAAAGAAGAAAAGAAAAACAGAAATATATATATACATAATAAAAGAAAAAAGAAAAAATAATTTACATTACAGCTCGAAAAGGAGTGGGAAGAAGACAAGCTTTTAAATATACTAATACTGCTAAGCTTAAACATGGAGAGGCTTCTTCGTGACTTCAACTGAACGATTCTGCAAAAAGTGAAAATCACCCATTTTAAAAAATAACCTTCGTTTGCATTTTTCTCGAGACACGGGCTGCCGACTTGTGTCCCTGGAAACCATGGCGGGTCACATATACATATGAGTTAGCTCATAATATGATGCTGGAGGTTCTTGAGACTGGCCTTCTTAAATTGCACTGTTTCATCAGTTAATCCCTCTAAATACTTAAGCGTGTTACAACATCCCATTGGTGTGTCTATTATGCTTAATCTTTATGTTGGAGTTCAGGGGAAAAAAAGGATCACAAGGCACTGTACTCTGCTCTGGTTTAGAAATAGTTACGTTAAAATAGGTCAGGAGTAGCTGATGTAAGAGCTCAATGATGAGTACATGTGATCAATTTGGCATGGATAAAGATCACTTGGTGGGAGTATTAACTGTTGTAAGGCTGTGCTATGGGAGTGTGTATATTCAATAAAAAGAGCAGGGGGAGTCTGAAACGATGGGAGTTGGCAGAGTGACTGGCGAGACTGCTGTGGTCGAACTCACTCCCCCTTGCAAGCAAAAACAAATCTCTGGTCTGACTTGTGTTTTAATAGTGTTGTATTTCTGTGGCAGAAATAACCGAGCGTTTCCAATTGCTAGTGTCAGAGCAACAGTAATAATTTCCTGACATAACCCCTGAATAAGTTAAGTCCACATCACAACATTGTAAATAAAAGAGCATAAAGTTTTGAAATGGAGGAGGGCAGCTAAGAACTAAGAATTCTCTGCCGGTCACTAGAGCAGAGCCTTGACTAACTAAGTTTTTGGCAAATATCTCAGTAATTACTGGGCTTATACACGTGAAACAAAAACCGACGCAAAGCTCAAAAGCTTCTTCTCAACGCTCTTCCTTTTCCTCATGGTTTTGCACAGCATTACTATACATTAGCCAGAGGTTGACCCTTTACGTAAGCCTTTCTGTCTCTCTAAGCACGAAAACCTGTTCCATCACATTTGCTCAGTCTTTCACTCACCTCTAGGGTATGGCCGCCTTTTGCCACTCTTCTGTCAAGTTATCTACAGGAACAGAGCAGTGATGCGGAGGTACGTCGACCAAGAACACCAAGGTGAACGCCCCAAATCCATTGGGCACTATGCTGGCACAAAGGAGGAAGAAGATCACAGCCTGGAAGCATCCCCATGTGCCCAGAAACGCCACACTCTCCGCATAGCCCTTCATCGTCGCGGATACTGGTTCTTTAAAGTCCATAAGGGGTTAACAAGTAAGACTACATGTTCATTGAGAAAGGCAGGGGTTTTGCTTTGTTTGGAAGACACCGGTCTAGTGGTTAGGCAGGAACAGGTTTCCTCCCGCCTCCTCCCGCTCCTGCTGAGCTATTACTTCTGATACGCCCACTTTTTCCACTCCAACAGGAAAATCACACCACATTTGCAACTGCAACTTCCTGGTGATGAGACACAGACAATAACATAGGCACACAGATTCTTATGTAGGCAAAAGAGGTTCGTCTTTTTTCTTCTTGAGTAGTTTTTAGACCAAATTTAAAGTACTTATCGTTGCTAAATTAGCAGAACTGGTTAGAAAGATAATGGTGAACTCCAAAAGTTGCTGTATTTTTATGCAAAGTTGATAAACTGTACATTTATTCATGGTCAAATCAAGGTTATCAATATTTGATTCCTGTTACAAATGTAAGTGCAATATAAGGTTAATGATATCTTTTATTTAAGCGCCTTTCAGAGCACCAAAGGACACTGCACAGAAGAAACACAAAAAGGAAATACAGTGCCTCTGGAAAGTATGGACACCTCTACACTTCTACCACATTTTGAAATGTTACAGCCTCATTCCAAAATTGATTAAAGTCTCTCTTTTTCTTTTCTTTTTGTTGTATTACATTTTTATTTGAATGAATTGGATCCATTTTGGAATGAGGATGCAACATAACAAAATGTGGGAAAAGTGTAGAGGTGTCAATACTTTCCAGATGCATGTTAATGGCATCTATAAATACACATGACAAAAAGCAAAGTAGTCTGCCAGACAAAGCCTCTTCTTGCGTGACATGTTTCTAACCCAGCAGCATGCCTGCCTTGTCCTTGTAATTTTACACAAAATCATACGATTAACTGAGCCTACAGTTGGCTTTAGCAAAGGGTAATAGTACTTGAATACCTATGCAGCCCTAATGATTATGTAGATTCATAAAACCCACTATCATTGTTTCAAAAGCCCAAATCATTCATTTTGAGCACGTATTTGCGCAAGGATTCAACAGCTCTTTATGAGAGTTCAAGACCATTTTTTATTTTCTTTCAGTTCTCATGTATTAAGACTATGATGCACAGTACAATATTAATACAGTATTTAATTAATACAAGACTTCAACTACTGAGTACAAAAGATGACTCAAGTACCTTCATTGAAGTATTTAATTAAACAAGTTTATCCAGTATAGGCAATAGGCCTTATGGCAAGATATGTTTGCACACGTGATGTCCTCAGTGAACTGTTGTAAATATATTTTTTTTACCCAATAAATGCTTGGTTGTTCTTCTGTTATTATTATTAGTAGTAGTATTTAATGCCCTTTAATGGGAGACAACTCTTTGGGATCTATTCTTTTCAATGAGTTGTTCACAAAAAAGAAAAAACGATGCTGACGGAAAAGTGAAGAAGAGCTGTTCAAAAGAGCCAATCATTGAAGACATTGGGACTGGATCAAATGCTTATGAACATTGTGTTACTGATTTTGAACATCTGGTACTTATGACTTATCACAGTTTAGTTTCCAAAACAACATCTCCATTTGTCTTGTTCTGACTGATGTAGGGACACCTCAATCTGTTCGGGAAAAGAAAAGAAAGTTACTTTCTATCTATCACTTGTCACATGTCCCATTTGTTGCATACTTTGACATTTCTAAATGCACCAGGGTATCCCTGTTCGACCCACATTAGTTTGCTCCGCCCCGTGGGAGCTCCAGCTCTTTGCGTGTGAGCCCAGACTAAAGCCTCGGGGCAGAACAGAAGACTGAGCACAGATTAAATGCTGATCTGACAGAGTCTCACGTTACAGGAGAGGTGTGACTGGCAGATGGTCCAACTATTCAGTGATGGAAGAAGTAGAAGTACCGCACATTATTAAGTGGTGTCAGACCACAACGTTATTTGTGAGTAATTGACACATCCTTAGTGTGTGGAATGGTGTGTTGCATAAATACTGTCGGAAAGTCTTTTATATTTCCTGTCTGCGGTTACATTTATACAGAAGCCCCGAAAGGACACAGAATAAGATGTAAATAATGTACAAGCAATTTTTTTTTATCTTGGAAAATAACCTAAAAAATAACTTTTTAAATTTTTATTTTTATTTTTTTTTAAACTACGGGGGCGTAGTTTCCTAAAGGGAGAAAAAAATATATAGAATGTGCTAAAAAAAAAGATAATTGAGGGGAGAAAAAAACATCCCGAAAAAAAAAGTTTATTTTATTTTTTTGGCGCGGCGCACAGGCAGGATATTATTTTTTTTTTTTTGCAAACAAAACATGTCCTCAGAACATAGCGCACACAACGGCGCACAGGCTTTGCGTGGCTGGAGCCCAATGGAGGCAGAACCACTTACTATGTTATACTATCATTGGAATGCAAGATGCTTACATTATGTTAGCTGTTTGACTACAGTTTATAGTAAAGACTTTTGCCTTCTTGTGTCTGTGTAGTTAATGCTATATGTCTGATACTCTGAGCTCTGTAATGTCTGTAACATTGTTTCTGTTGGTATTTGCTGATGTGTGGTTAAATACTTTCTTTTAGTCAGCAGCGTTTAAGCAATGCGTTTAAGTAGATCTGATAGTAGTAGTAAAGGTAAACTCAACAAGGTGTGCACTGTGCAACAGCCCCACCTAGCCCAACCTTCAGCGTTGTCGCTCAAGCATGGCATTGTGCAGCAGATGACGTTTACTACTCAGCCCCGAAAGGACATAAAATAAGATGTAAATAATGTACAGGCATGTTCTTTCTATTCAGTCAGTTAACCCCAAGGGGAGATTAAATGGGATGCCAAATAAGATGCATACAACATATCAAAACATTTTTAATAACTAAACCATGTCTAAGCAGTGTGACTTTTCAACTGTCACAAGCAGGAGTAATGGAACCAGCCGCTCAATCCTGTTCTGTTAAGAGGAATGGAATGCCTTGTAGAACATGGTTGTCACTCAGAACAACATGTAAAACCATAAAATGTACCATAAAAAGATTGTAACCATGTGTGCCATTAATGACATGACAAGCACAGCATGACACATAAAAACACATTTTATAATCTGTAGCAAACGTTTTGTGCATTATTCAAACTGATGGCATATTAACTAAAGACTAATAAAAAGCAATGCCCATTTTCACAGATGCCATACCAACTCTTAACTGTTTTGAAAAATAAAATATACCTATTTACTAAAATAAAAAGCTCAGTTTTTCATGCTTACACCATATCCATAAGCCAAATTCCACTTTGCAAAACAGACTGAATTCTGAGTAAGTGCCATAATTACAAGAAAGCTCCAGAACACAAGTGCAGGTATGGGCCACTGGGCGTCTAGTGAACTCAGGCATATTGGTGAAGGAGATTTTGATTGTTTTGCTCAAGAAAAGGTCCGAACCTAAGAACAACAAGAAAGAAAGAAAAGTTAGCTTTGTCGTCAGTTGTATCACATACTTATATTACGTGACTTGCAAGCCCTTGGTGTATGAGTAATATTGAGCAAAACCTAAACTAATTGTGTAGATATTGGTAGGTGGAAGCAAACAAACCTGTGCAGTAGCGGAGAAACTGTCCCAGCTCTTTTGCATCTATTTCTCGAATAAATCGCTGAAGATGAAGAGAGGTACTTTTCTCATCTGCCGACATCGCAGAGGGGAACTTGATGCTTTTGGTGACATTTCTTGCCTTTGGCTGAAGATCACTAAGAATCTTGTCCAGACCTCCATTACTTAGAGATTCGCCAACAGTTTTTAAGATTGGCTTCCAACACTTAATTATGAACGATGGCTGTTGAACCAACTCCTTATGGGCTATCTCCTCCAACAATCTGGAGAGGTTTTCTTTATTGGGCATTACTGAGCAGGTGTGGCTGCTGAGGATGCTGAGAAGTTCATCAGTGTCTGATTCTTTGAAATCATTTAATGCCTCAGTCAGAACATCCTTTTCAGTGGGGCCAATGTAGTGAAAAAAGCCTCCATGAGAGAGCAGTTTTCTGTTGTTAAGGAGAATGCCTCTTTCAGGAGAGGTGGAGCCAGTTGAACAGGTAGATATTTGAATCGCTGCCATCCAAAAGCCAAAATTCTTGCCACAGCTTTCCACTCACGCTCTTGCATTGTATACTGTAAATCGGGTATCTTGTATGTTGTTCCTGATGTTTTTGTATCGTAGAAGTTGTTCCAGAAATCTGTAACACAGTCCCTAGCAATTCCACTCCCCACCCCTTTTTCCAAACATCCATTTTCAAGCACCCGTCTAAACCCAAGGCTGGCCTCCAATATGTTTTCTTGTGAAAATGCTGCAATCATGTCAGAAATGAGGTGCGTTTTGCGAACAACAATAATATTCCTCTCAACTACATTCTCAGGATCACCAAAAAAATCATCTGGGTCGTTTGAAATGTCTGAGGTAATAGCTGTTGCTTCTTGATTAGTGACTGTTTGAATATGGGGACCTGGCTGCGACGGAGTTTGGGGGCGTGGTTGTGGCGGTGTCTGTGGGTCTGGTTGTGGCAGAGTTTGCAGGCGTGGTTGTGGCAGAGTTTGCGGGCGTGGTTGTGGCAGAGTTTGCGGGCGTGGTTGTGGCAGAGTTTGCAGGCGTGGTTGTGGCAGAGTTTGCGGGCGTGGTTGTGGCAGAGTTTGCGGGCGTGGTTGTGGCAGAGTCTGTGGGTCTGGTTGTGGCAGAGTTTGTGGGCGTGGTTGTGGCAGAGTCTGGGAGCCTAGTTGTGGATGACTCTGAGTGCCTGTATCTGGGTCTGTCTCACAGTTGGTTTCAAGGAGGTTGTGGACATCAGGAAGGCTGAAATCTATAATCTCAACAATGTCATCAGATGCCCCCTCGGTAGCTTGGAGAGGTGGATAAATCGGCGTATCACAAACAACCTCCAAGATAATGTTGCCATCTTCACCAAATACAATTACTTCATCATTATCTAGGGAGGTGCTTATAGTCTGTTGTACAGGTAATCCAGGCAGATCACGACTAACAGTGTTGTGGATAACAGCGGTTGGACTTTGCAAAGGATGTTCTGTAGATGGGAAATTACTTGAGCAATGACATACGCTGGTATGGGATGGATTTCTTATTCGTGTTTGGTTCTGTGTTGTTCGTGACTTCTTCACGGAACATATGTTCAATCTAAGGACTTTCTGGAAGGTACGGTCATATAACTCTCCAACTGTTACTTTTTCATCTAAAGGCTCGTCTGAACCAGTTAAACGGACAGTAAAGCTGAAGTCTTCCAATGGCCCTTTTGGTGATTTTCCATTTGGAAAAAATATGTTATTTCCGTTTAGAAGAACTTTCTCAATAGGGTCACTATTTTTGACAAGGATTTCTCTAGTGCCTCCACCGCATGGTTGCCTGACCGGCTTGAAACGACTTTCTTGGTAGTGCATCCACCCTAGTTCAACTCTTCTTGATTTTGTCAGTGCATTCCTGTGTTCAGATCCTGGCTCAACTGAACATGCAGCTCTTGCAACATGGTCGTTACCTGGAACTTTCATTTTTGCTCGAATACGTTCTATTAGTTTTTCTTTCTCTCAGACCGCCTTCCCTCTTCTGCTGTTGATGACCCAGTCCAATTTTTGGCAAACACACGATCCCCAAAATGTGGAATATACTTGGACAATGTTCCTCATCCATAATTTTTATGACATCTTTGATCCACCTAAAAAAAAAACACATCTTGTCAGAGAAGTACGAATTAAAAAATTACTAAAAAGATAAATATAATAATAATAAATAAAAAGATGTACTTATTATTTTAAAAATATGAACAAGTAATAACTATTAAATTATAGATTACTCCAATTAAATCACCCATATATGACAGTGTGAAAATCCCTACTGTGCAAGCCACCACGGGCAGTACTAACAAAGATTAATTAATTGAACACACTAGAACCCACACTGCCTCACAGTTAGAGTATCAACCTCTGCACAGTTCACTAAAGAGGAAAGGGGTGTGTGAATCTTCATTTTAAGGATTGTGGCTAAATGTCTTTAAAATTCATTAATAAAATAATGAAGCCAAATAATGCAGTGACAATTCCGTTTTTTCCATCTAATGGAGCAACTGCCCACAACAAATCAGTGCAGCTTATTTTAGCTCGCAACTATCAAAAAGAACAAACTAACAGCAACTGCATGGCTCTTTTTCATGTTTTCGTATTTGTTTGTTTGAAACAAATATGTCTCTGGACAATCTTTGCAACTAGCCAGAAACATTGCGGATATGCCTCGTCAATGCAAGGCATGTTTATTTATTTATTTATACCGCGCATTTCGTACACAAGGCAACTCCATGCGCCTGCCGCGATTGTAGTTTGTTACTGACTCAGCAGTTACAAACTATACAATCGCGTTGAAAGTAACCATTTCGTCTTCAAACACACATACCTTGTCAGTAAGCATCTTGTGAAGGTTCTCCTCTGGTATGCCACGCTCTCTTAGAGCAAACAGAAATAAGCCATCCATCGCGGTGCGGTCCCGCTGAATAAAAATGAAAAACGTAAGTTAGCAAATGCTAGGCTAACTCAATTCAGAGCAGCCCAGTTGCTCCACATATGGCCCAGAACTTTCCAAAACAACGACTTGGTAATTAGCATTTTAAGTAACTAGGTCTTAAAATAATGGATTTTCTTAATCGTAAGTTTAAAACCGTATGAAAGAACAACAGAACTTACCAACAACCGAGGAGCACCGACAGTGTGCGTGTCGTGGGTGGATGAGAAGTGAAGAGAAGAGTGAAACTCACGGTCACGGCAAAATGAGGTACTTCTCACGATAACAAAAAAAAATTATCTCAGTAAACAGTTTAGACTGGCGTGGAGTGGAAGATAATTTTTTTGAAGATAATTATCTGGAGTTTTTTTTCTCCGACGAGATGTTGTGTTGTTCGCAAAATAAATAAAATAATAACAATAATAATAATAAATTCTTCCTCGTGAAGAAAAAAAGTTAAAAAATAAATAAAAATAAAATAAAAGTTTTTTAACGCACAGGCGTGGCGCACAGGCAGGATTTTTTTATTTATTTTCATTTTGTTGCGAACAACACATCTCGTCAGAACATGAGCACAGGCTTTGCATGCAGTTTCAAGGTCCTAGGAAGATATGGTTAGAGGCAAAATCTTTCTTTCGACCAAGTCTTCGAAATGAGTAGTAAACATCACCTGCAATGCCATGCCTGAGCAACAATGCTGAAGGTTGACCGCTAGGTGGGGCTGTTGCACAGTGCACACAGTGTTGAGTTTACCTTTACTACTACTATCAGAACTACTTCAACGCATTTACTGCTGACTAAAAGAAAGTATTTAACCACACATCAGCAAATACCAACAGAAACAATGTTACAGACAACTCTCATTCAGAGCTCAGAGTATCAGACATATAGCATTAACTACACAGACACAAGAAGGCAAAAGTCTCAAACAGCTAACATAATGTAAGCATCTTGCATTCCAAGATGATAGTATAACATAGTAAGTGGTTCTGCCTCCATTGGGCTCCAGCCACGCAAAGCCTGTGCGCCGTTGTGTGCGCTCATGTTCTGACGACATGTTTTGTTCGCAAAAAAAATAATAAAAAAAATAGAAATAAATCCTGCCTGTGCGCCGCGCCAAAAAAATTAAAATAAACTTTTTTTTTTTTTTAGGGATGTTTTTTTTCTCCCCTCAATTATCTTTTTTTAGCACATTCTATATATTTATTTCTCCCTTTAGGAAACTCTACGCCCCCGTAGTTACTTTTTTTTTTTTAAATAAAATTAAAATTAAAAAAGTTAATTTTTAGGTTATTTCCCAAGATTAAAAAAATTGCTTGTACATTATTTACATCTTATTCTATGTCCTTTCGGGGCTTCCGTACATTTACACCAATAATATAGTATTTTTATAATACGTTAGGATGGGTAATTTTTAACCTGTTAGAACCAGAAACATTAATTTGATGTTTTACACCACGCTGTGTAGTTAAGTGCTTTATAAAGAGGGGCATGAGAAAACGTATTTACACATCCATGTGTTATAATGGATGATTGTGGTTATAACACACTTTATAATTCATCCATTGGCTGAAAGTGTGTTGGATCATATACTGATGAAGATATTTAGAATGTTTCATTGCTGTACCCATTTCAGAAAAAGACTGAATTAAATTTGCTCTCCATAAATTGTGGATAGTGATGACAACAAGGAAGTAGCAAGATGACGGAATGTAATGTCCAATGTGCCTTTATAATATAAAATCAAATATTCATTGATAATGACAAGAAGGGTAACTGTTATGATCAATAACAATAACTATGAATTATTATTATGTATTACCATGCTGTGAAAATGCTGTGAAATGCAGCTGAAACCTCTTTGTTTGCCAGTGCTGCTAATTGTAAGGTTAATTCTGCTGATGGTATGTTGATAATTGTAACTACATTAGGATAAAAGTTAACTCATTAAACATGTACAGGTATAGTTTTAAAACTGATACAGTATACTCAGGAAGGATTGTTTACATCTGATATAAATATAATGTCTAATTGTAAGATCATGAAATGCAAATGTAATTTACATGAACAAGGGGTAGGCACTTACAGTAGTGTTCAAAATAATAGCAGTCCAACATGACTAATCAGATTATTCACAGTTTTTGGTATAAATCATAGAACTACATGGACAACAATTTACCAGTAGGTGCAGTAGATTCTTAGAAACACAGACAGACCCAGCATTCATGGTATGCTCTTACTTCTGTGTCGTTGAATACTCAATTGAAAGGGGTGTGTTCAAAATAATAGCAGTGGGGAGTTCAATTGGTGAGGTCAATCATTTTGTGGAAAAACAGGTTTGAATCAGGTGGCTCTTATTTTAGGAAGTCAGCACATGTTATACATGCATTTCCCTTTTGTTAAAAGGTTGATTGGAGGTTAAAACTGCTAAAATGATCTCCAACGCGTTAAAATGGAAAGCAAAAACACAGAGACGCAGAAGAAAAATGGAAGACTACCATTCGGATGGATCAAACAATAGCCAGAAAATGGAAGACTACACTGTAAACCCGAATGCTATTTGAGGTCATAATTTAAGATGTGAAAGAACTCAAAACTAGCCAAAATCTTCATTCATCTAAAAAAATTAAGTCCAAAGGGGTGTTTTTTTAAGTTTAGTAAAGTTTTATTGCCATTCAGATTAAAACTGTCACGTTTAGAAAGTTTAAATTATAAGTTTTGAGGCGGGTCTTTTGCGTGCCTTGGCTGGAGTGACGTATTTGGTTCTGCACAGCCGCAGTGCGCTGCTGTGGGAGTGTCCGTCATTTAACTGAAGAGGAGCTTCTACGGCCTGAATAAGGTAATATACTTTATTAATATCCAGTGAAATGATATGTCTGATTTCAGTTTGCAGTAGTTAAAACCAGGAGAATTGTTTATGCTTCAGATTGTACAGTTTAATCGATAAAGCGTAGCGTGAGATTTTTCCCGCTCCTTTTTTAAAACTGCAACAGCGACGCACTTCCGCCCGAGTCCGGGGCCGAGTCCGAGTTGCGTTGTCTTTAAAACTCTTACAATTAACCGTGAGGACCTGATTAAATATGCACGCAGGCTATTATCGACCGTGAAGTGCAAGTAACGTTAATATCGCTGTTTTCAGCGCTGTCTCCGCACCTCCGTCTGTGCAGCAGCAGCAGCAGCAGCAGCAGCAGCAGCAGCGGGGCAGACAGAGGCACAGAGCTTTGAGAACTAACTCCGTAACAAGTGTGTTAACTTTAAGAGCAAGTTATATTTCTTTGGGCTAATAGACGAAATTACAATCATTGTAATATTAATCTTTAAGTAAAAGGGCTAAGCCAAAATAAACTATACAACTGCTTATGGGCCTAAAAAGATTGTATGAGCTACAATGGTCCTTGTTTAAGAGAATGTTGAATACAATCGATTAGGTCATTGTCCAAAGTAGTTAAAAAAATTATATAGTTTTTATTTATTGGCCAAATAGCCCAACCCTAATTTGTTTTTGTAACGCAGGTTAACAAGTACCAGACAAGAAAGGAAATTGTAGCAGAAAATAAAGGTGAGACCATACACTTGCTGATTATATGATCCTATTTTACACTTTTTGTTAATTGGTTTATTGCGTTTTTTGTTGTGTTTTTTTATCCTGGATTTTGTGCCAGCCAGACAACACACTTTTCCAATTCTTTACAAAAATGTATTGTACAGCTCTCTGGATCAGAGAAACACTTAAACCATAGAAAATGCCGATCCACCCCACTACAAAAACACTAAACATAACAAATATTGCACTCTGTCAAATCAAAAGGCAAATCACTTGACTATTTTAATTACAGGTAACAGAAATGATAAAGTTTGTTCTGAATGAGATGTGATTTGAGACTCTTCTTCATTTACAAATATGCATCTGTGATTGGAACTATATGAAATGTGATGAATGATTGGCTGTGAGAAAAGTCCCCGACGCTCCTGTCTTTGGGCAGAAAGTAGGCGTAGCTATTTAGTGTGCATTTGCTACATTTGTGTGAGACATGTATGTTGGACATTTTTTTAATGAGAACACAAAGTTTAATTAAACAGAACAGTTTCTTTGGTGTTTGATTTGTCACTATCACAACTGAGAATTGGGGCAATTCTTTACTGTGTCCTTTTCACCTAGATGATCCCAGCTCCCACAGGTGCATGCTGCTGTTGTGCCCTTGAGCAAGACACTTCCCCCACCTTGTCTCCAGTGTCGTCTGCACACGCTGGAGTATGAATCAGAGTGCATCATGTAGGTTGAACAGCGCAATCAAGACCATTTACCATGGTTTATGATAAATCTTTTAATTCTGTCATGGATACCTATAGAGTACTAACAAATGTTTCTTTTTATCTAGAGAATCAACTCTACACATTCTGTCTTACTAACTTGGAATTCTTTGATATGCACAAAGAAGATGATAAAGTGAGTAACTATTGCCATTGTTGTGTTAAGGTGAAGTGTCCTGACTTCAGTATCCTGTTTGTCCATTTTACAAATACAGGAGGAGGTGCTGTGACCTAGAGGCCTGTGAGGATGAAGACATGAGGGCTTTCCAGTTCTACCAGTAT
The DNA here is from genome assembly GCA_007210695.1 of Neogobius melanostomus. Taxonomy (NCBI): domain Eukaryota; kingdom Metazoa; phylum Chordata; class Actinopteri; order Gobiiformes; family Gobiidae; genus Neogobius; species Neogobius melanostomus. The sequence continues at coordinate 1,183,826 of VHKM01000089.1, forward strand.
GTCGTACAGTATGTGGAAATGAAGAATGCAGGGAAAAGAAGCACACACAAGGACTCAGCTAATCAGCCAAGTAAGTAGATTTGTGTCAGGTTTCACTTTGTACCGCTCATCTATTACTGAAGTATTTACAAATGTTTATGTTCTTAAATGTTTTTGTTTCAGTAGACCTGAGGCCGGTGGGATCTCGTGCACTGACATTAGAAGCTCCGCGCGAATTAGGATGAGAAGCACTCGCTGAAAGACTCTCAGCTCTTCGCTTTAAAAGTGAGTAAATATAATACACTTGCGAAAGTAAATTTTTCATCTTTACTGAAGCATTTACAGGAGAAACTCGATGAAATTAGAATATCGTTCAAAGCTAATTTATTTCTGTAATTCAACTTAAACTGTGAAACTAATATATGATATAGACTCATCATGCAAAGTGACATATGTCAAGCCTTTCTTATAATTTTGATGATTATGGCTTTCAGTCCATTTTCAAAATATTCCAATTTTCTGAGATTTTTAATTTAGTTACATTAGTTTTTATAAGCTGAGCCATAATCAAAATTATAACAAACAAAGGCTATACATATCTATCTTTGAATGATGAGTCTATCATATATTAGTTTCAGTTTAAGTTGAATTACAGAAATAAATGCACAATTGTTTTTTTGGGCTCATAGTGGGGCATCCTTTTTTGTGTGTGTCTTTTTTTCTCTCTATGTGGTCGCATTTCCATGCACATTTATACAAATTTGTTTCAGAAAACTTTTGAGTGTGCAACTAGACAAGCTTAATTAAATGTAGGAAGCACAAACTGTCGCCTAAAGCAGTGGTTCCCGAGTGGGAGTGCCTGGGATTGCAGGGGGGGCCCAGGGTCAGATCATAAATTATATTATTTGAGCAAATGATATGGTAAAAATCATCAAATATGATGAGAACGGACTACAGGTGCAACACTCCAATTCCAGTTTATTTGTTTGAAACTTACTTATTAGCAACTATTTGGATGTTTTGATAACATTTGTGCACATAATGCTACCATTAAAAAACGTCGCTTTTACTCTGTTAATGTAAAAGTCTAGAGCTTTGTGTTCATTGTTCATCTGTTTGCTCAGATCATTTTACAGAATGTCTTAGAAAGTGTTTGAGCAATATTGGACTATACGTGGTAAAGCTAATAATTTCTGACATTTGATGTTTGTTCTATTATTATTCTTACAGACTTGTACAAGCCAAGTGGTATATCGCAGAATGTGAAGAGGAGAAAGAGTGTGCTCTAGAAGACAAACAGTAAGTTTAAACACGGTCACATGACATTGAACTTGGTTTGATTTCTTGCTTTGTACTGACAGACTTTCTCCATATTTTTCAGATGTTGGTGCCAGTTGAGCCAGGAAGCAATGTCCAGTGAATCTGCTTGAATCAATAAGGACTAACACACAAATATTTTGCATCTTTACTACATTCTGAATTATGTTGTGAATAACTCAGCCTACATGTTACAACATAAGGTATGTAAACTATTATTTTATGAAATAAAAAAAAAAAACTGTAATTTGCCATTTTGTAATTGTTTTTGGGTTTGCTTGTAATGTTTGAAATATTTGTTAAAAGAAGCCGATTGGACTTACAAGTTTTGATGTAATCTGTTTCAACAAAACTTTAAAGTTGATGAACTGAAAACTTTAAAGTTGAACTTGGCTTAAAACTATCAGGAGTTTTTAAGCTAAGTTGAACTTTAAAGTTTTCAGTTTATGTTGGCAACATTTTTTAAGTTAAGTTGAACTTGAGATTTTTCAGTTCATAAAAACTTAAAAAACGTTTGCCAACATAAACTGAAAACTTTAAAGTTCAACTTAGCTTAAAAACTCCTGATAGTTTTAAGCCAAGTTCAACTTTAAAGTTTTTAGTTCATCAACTTAAAAGTTTTGTTGAAACAGATTACATCAAAAATTTTAAGTCCAATCGGCATGTTAGGGTTTACAGTGTACCATTCGAATGGATTGGACAATAGCCAGAAAATGGAAGACTACCATTCAAATGGATCGAACAATAGCCAGAAAATGGAAGACTACCATTGGAATGGATCGAACAATAGTCAGAAAATGGAAGACTACCATTGGAATGGATCGAACAATAGCCAGAAAATGGAAGACTACCATTCAAATTGATCGAACAATAGCAGAAAATGGAAGACTGCCATTCGAATGGATCGAACAATAGCCAGAAAATGGAAGACTGCCGTTGGAATGGATCGAACAATAGCCAGAAAATGGAAGACTGCCATCCGAATGGATCGAACAATAGCCAGAAAATGGAAGACTACCATTGGAATGGATCGAACAATAGCCAGAAAATGGAAGACTACCATTGGAATGATCAACAATAGCCAGAAAATGGAAGACTACCATTGAATGGATCGAACAATAGCCAGAAAATGGAAGACTACCATTGGAATGGATCGAACAATAGCCAGAAAATGGAAGACTACCATTGGAATGGATCGAACAATAGCCAGAAAATGGAAGACTACCATTGAATGGATCGAACAATAGCCAGAAAATGGAAGACTGCCATTCGAATGGATCGAACAATAGCCAGAAAATGGAAGACTACCATTGGAATGGATCGAACAATAGCCAGAAAATGGAAGACTACCATTGGAATGGATCGAACAATAGCCAGAAAATGGAAGACTACCATTCGAATGGATCGAACAATAGCCAGAAAATGGAAGACTACCATTGGAATGGATCGAACAATAGCCAGAAAATGGAAGACTACCATTGGAATGGATCGAACAATAGCCAGAAAATGGAAGACTACCATTCGAATGGATCGAACAATAGCCAGAAAATGGAAGACTACCATTGGAATTGGAATGGATCGAACAATAGCCAGAAAATGGAAGACTACCATTGGAATGGATCAACAATAGCCAGAAAATGGAAGACTACCATTCGAATGGATCGACAATAGCCAGAAAATGGAAGACTACCATTGGAATGGATCGAACAATAGCCAGAAAATGGAAGACTACCATGGAATGGATCGAACAATAGCCAGAAAATGGAAGACTACCATTAGAATGGATCGAACAATAGCCAGAAAATGGAAGACTGCCATTCGAATGGATCGGACAATAGCCAGAAAATGGAAGACTACCAGTCGAATAGATCGAACAATAGCCAGAACTCCAAAGGCTCAGCCAATGATCAGCTGCAGGATGATCAAAGACAGTCTGAAGGTACCTGTGAGTACTGTGACAGTTAGAAGACGCCTGTGTGAAGCTAATCTACTTGCAAGCAGCCCCCGCAAAGTCCCACCATTACAAAAAAGACATGTGCTGAAGAGGATACAATTTTCAAAACAAAGTTCAAGGGCTGCAGACAGTTTGTCAGACGACCCCCAAACTCTGAATTGAAGCCATAGTCCACTCTGAAGACAGTGAAACATAGTGGGGCAAGCATGAAATGGGCATGTTTCTCTAACTATGGTGTGGGGCCTATTTATCGAATACAGGGGATCATGGGTTAGTTTGGACATATCAAAATACTTGAAGAGGTCATGTTGAGGAAATGCCCTTGAAATGGGTATTTCAACAAGACAATGACCCCAAACACAGCAGTAAGCAAGCTAAATCTTTGTTCCAGACCAAGAAAATGAATGTTATGGAGAGGCCTGCCCAATTCCCGGACCTTAATCCCATAGAAAACTTGTGTGGTGACATAAAAAATGCCGTTTCTGATACAAAACCAAGGAATTGTGGAATGTTGTCAAAGCTGGGCTGTTGACAGGTGCCAGAAGTTGGTTGACTCTAGGCAACACTGATGTGAAGCAGTTCTAATAAACTGTGGTCATACAACAAAATATTAGTTTATTGATTCACAGGAAAGCTAAATCCTATGGGGAATTTCTTTTTTATGTAGTACATATTGAGCTTGTAAAGACAAATGCAGACACTGCTATTTTTTTTTAACGGCCCAATGGTCATTTTTTAAATGTTCTACAAAGTACTACAAAGATGCTTCCAATGCATCAAAAATAAATCTATTATGAAGATTTTGTGCTTAATAGGGATGGCACGAGATCTTGTGGCACGAGATCTTGCGAGATCAAATTGCCACGAGATTTCTCGTCACAATTATCTCGTAATATTTTTTTCTTCTTCTATTTTTTTTATAGGCTGAAATTTAGATATAGACCTTCTTCCTGTAAACTGCTTATAGGACTCGTGGGAATATTTAGGCAGTAGCTCTCTAATAATGTGTACTATATATTGATTGGAACTTAAAAAAGAAAGAAAACGTTGACGTTTTTAAGGTCAGTCGCTTGGAACCACTGCCTCGGTGTTCAAACCTGCAGACTGGAGCCGCTGCAGATTCACAGGCACCTTGTTACTTTCTCCAGCGATCTCACACTTTTCCTAACATACACAATATGCAGCCTATATAGGCTATGTAAATAAAAATTGCTTATGATGTGAGATTAATTCATGAAGGATAAAAATAGCCCATGAGGGATTTTTTATAACCCTGCCCGTCAAAATGAAGGAGAGAAATTATCCCTAGCCAAACCACTGGTATACAGTATGTTTATCAATGAGGTTAAAATGCTCCAAAGCGTTTGCAGTTATTTAAGCCGTCGTTCCACATAGTGCGACCCGGCCACACACGCCACGATCTACGTGCACGTATCGACACTACCCCGCAGACCTTTCTGTTTCCACCACACACACACATGTTGTGGGCGGCGCCGCACAGAGGCGCACACTGTACAGATCGTCATTAGTTTTGTAAGCCGCGATGAGAGGCCAGAGTCTGTTCACGTCACATCAGTCACGGGTTAGCCCGCTTTGGCCACAGCCAGAGGTCGGTCCCAAAACCTACACCTGGTCAGACTGGTTTGGCACTGGCCTTTGTTATGGAAATGCTCGACAAAGTGGGTGAAAGAGCCATTCGACTGACACGCGCCTGCATGTGGAAAAGAGCCTTTAGTGTCCAAAAGGGGTATAGAGTAGAATGCTGTACAGCAGAGGGCAGCACTGTACCTCTTTAAAACCATGGTCAACTAAGCAAAACAAAACAAAAACGCCTGTCATGTTATCTTACATCACATGGCCAAAACCAAAGGAGGAAGTGAGATATATCACCAGTGCTACTTCTGGACAGTAAATATTGTGAAGTTTTGGATGCCGTTTCAAGTGTTGTGTGTTAAAAAAAATTAAAAAGAACGCCACCACACGCACACACAAAAGAAATAGTTCACCTTTTAAATTTGCGCACGTCTTCAAATGTCTCTGGTAGAGTGTGCCCAAACGTCTCTGGAAGGAACAATGCAACGAGCGCAGCCGCTAATGTCACTGACCCCAGAAATATATAGGGCAGGGATTTAAAATACACACCTACAAAAAAACAAAAAACAAAAAGAGAGAAAGAACATTTATTAATGGCCACACATTATGCAGTTAAATCCTGGTACATACATCCTTTACACTAGTTAGATTGGCATATAGTAAGGTAAATAATAGGAATTATAGCTACAGCTTTTCAAATTGCTTGTTTGTCGCCCTCTGCTGGCAGTGAGAAGTGGCCAGAGCAACAACAACAACAACAACAACAGAAGCAAAACAAAAAACAGTTTAAAGATAGATGAGAACTCCTAAAATGTAGCGGTAGCATTATGACAATGACTTTGCATTTGGTCCTAAAAGTGTTGTATTCGACTCACTCATTTGAAAGATATAAGGTGAAATCATAGACTGTTAAAAAGAAGAGACAACTCCTCCTCACTCCTCCCCGTTTACCATAATGACCACGTTCGAGGGGGAAATCATGGCGGATTTACAGACTCCTCCTCCCCAGCTCTGACGAAGCATGTTCCTAATAAGGGCATAAGGGCGGGATCTTCACTGTAGACTCGGCCCTTCTGTGATGTGTAGCTCGCGCAGCTCCAATGCCAACATGCTAACAGTCCGACCCTCATTAGTACGAGATTTCAAAAAAAAATATTTCGAAAACCAGCCTGGTTTCTTTAATTGTGACTAACCCGGCGTTATCTCAGGAGGAATATGTAGCCGTAGAAAGTGTTTAAAAAATAGAAACCAGGTGTTTTTAATGTGTCTAAAGTCCAATGCTTTTCAATGGGAGACTTATGGCGTCAAATTAGGGTCTGCTTTAACGTAAACGTAAAAGAGGTATTGTAAACGTAGGTTGTCAGTATTGTAATCGTAAAGAGAAAACTGTAAATGTAAGTCTAAACTCCATAAACGAAAAAAGAAGAAAAAATATTGTAAACGTAAAACTTTCATTTACGCTTCTTAGTTTCATGCTTCACTTCACAAGTTACGTTTACAATTCACAAGCTACGGTTACGATACATTTTTTTTCTGACCCTTTTTTTAATGGGGGCGGGCTCAACGCTCATTGACTGGAGTGACAGGATGTGACGTCATCACTATAAACTGAACTCAAACGCACACACACTACAGAGGCTGTGTCCGAATGTCCACCCTAGTCCCTAACCCATCATTCACTACAAAGGCCCTATATAGGCACTATATAGTAGACTGTATACTATATAGTGTGTCGGAACTCCGAGCCCCAGCAGAATGAGAGCCTACTCTACTATAAGTTCACTAAAATAATGTATTTCTGCGATAAAGACTGACTAAATTTAAAGGACAGTGGAACATTTATGGATAAATATGACTCAAATACATTTTATTAAACATGGATTTCACATGAATGAACAAAACTCCCGGGATTATTGCCTTTTTGTCTGAGAGAGTCTGTAGCGTGCGTTTGATTTCAGTTTATGGTGATGACGTCACATCCTGTCACTCCAGCCAATGAGCGTTGAGCCCACCCCCGTTAAAAAAAGGGTCAGAAAAAATGTATCGTAACCGTAACTTGTGAAGTGAAGCATGAAACTAAGAAGCGTAAATGAAAGTTTTACGTTTACAATATTTTTTTTCTATTTATGATGCTTTTTTCGTTTATGGAGTTTAGAGTTACATTTACAGTTTTCTCTTTACGATTACAATACTGACAACCTACGTTTACAATACCTCTTTTACGTTTACGTTAAAGCAGACCCTAATTTGACGCCATAGAGACTATGGAGGTACTACAGCAATGGTGGCCTCCAGTGTTGCGGTCGTAAAGCAGAGCAGCCAGCGGCCATTGGGTGAAATAGACGTCCTAACTTTGGAGATAGTGGAGTGGGTTCCTGTAGCAGTGTTCCTGAGGAAAGTTGGGTAACTCTCCGCTGTGCAGGGAAAAAGCAGAGCCCTGAAAGCAGCAGCGCAAAATTTACCGATCGTCTCCAGACAGACAGATAGACAGTGCTGGGACAGCTGAAAAAAATACAAAAGCAGCAATGAAAAAATAAATATATAAATAAAACAAAGTGACTTGAGTTGCTTCAGCTCAAACACATGATACAAATTTAAAAGAAATAGTCTTTAAATGGAATAGATTAACATTATTATGTTTTATAGTTCTAGATGACAAATATTTTAGCATAGATATCGAAAAAAGTATAGTTCAGGTATCAGTATCAGTAAACCAAGAACCGGTGAAGTCGTGTCCATGTGTGCCTGTTGTCTCCCCTGTGTTATTCGCATTGACATAATAATATTCAGCACATGTGTGGGGGAGCAGGACCCGATGTGTTTTGGTCAGACCACCAGCTCCCGCCTGAGGCTGTGTGATTCTCGCCCGATCCCGCAAGATTTGTGGCGGGTCCAGCACACTTAGTTTTAGAAACCTAAACGTAATCCAATAATGGCAGATAGCAGTTTAACGGTACCCAGCCCAAGTTGTGAGCCATGTTTATAATTTCTGAATTCCTCACTTCTGATATATATGCTAGTTAAATTTTGAGGCGAGTTGCGCATGCACAAACACGGGAAAGAGTCCGCGAGGTGGGATAACATCAGTGTAAATGTGCCTGTAGAAATATCGGAAAGTAGAACTGAGAGAAATGTTGAGCTCGAGGAACACTCTCACAAAATGGAGAAATAAAAGCAAAAGTAGGCCTGTTTGTTTGTTAGGTAAACCACTATAATGTATCACTAATCATCATATTGTATCATGCTGTACCATCTCTACAGTACAGCCATAACCTTGGTTCCATAATAAATAAATAGGCGAATCGCAACGCACAAGCTATTGCTAATGCTGCTACTGCTAACAACCCCAGCCTCTTATACACTCACTGAGGAGGCCCTGCACCTGCTAAAAACATCATTACTGCCAGGAAAGAATTATCTCTGCAGTGCTTCCATGTAGTCTTTAGAATAGAGTCAGAACTATGGCAGAATCTAGTCCAACAGCTGTAATCGGGAGAGGGATATTAGAAATGTAAATAAAGTTAACAGTAATACATTTTACTTAATTATACATTTAAATTTTAGTTTGAAAACATTGGGTCCAGTACTGTAATGGTTGGGCCAGTTCGGTGATGTGTTCTTTGTTGAAGTCTCTGCATGAGTGTGTAGCAGATACTGAAAACCCAAGTATTGGAGGTGGTGCATTTCTGTTTCTAAAAACTACATTTTTGTAGTGAATTTTAAATGCCATGTTTCAGCTGAATCGTGTTTTAAGCCCATGAGACCAAACATGAGCCAGTCATTTTACTGCACTTTTTACTGTAATGTACTACTTACTAGTTGTAACTGCCTGGACTGTCAAAAGGGCCACTCCTCCTAGTAGCATGAAGCCGGTGAGACTGTATCTTTGAGGAAAGTACTTTTGAGTAATCCATGCCCCAATGTATGCTGGGACCTCCACCGCGGCCGAGAGGAAACAGCTGATGAACGGGTCCGCGCTGAGTTTGGACGTGTTCAGAGACAGACCATAATAATCCACTGACATGGTAAACCTGTACAACAGAGACGGTTATAGGGATAAGCCTTTTCTAAAATGTTCCCACAGGAAAATTTTCCATTTGCATCTGACCCATTGTTGAAATCTACTGGGACAAGCAGGAGCTGTGGGTGACCAGAGCCCAGAGTTGAAGCTGGAAGATTCTCTCGACTCTGCCATTGTGCCATTATTTATTACCTCAATAAAAGGGAGCGTGCAGGTGACATCAGAGTGGGGAGCCTATTATAGATTGTGGTGAATGGAGAGACCTAAGTCAAAGTTGCCTTTGAACCGTCGTTTGATCTGAGCTTGCTTATGGTTATAAACGTTCACTTGTGCATATAACATCCAGCTCTGGCGATACATGTCCTCAGCATCTGTCAAACGATCTGTTATGATGTGATCGAGGTACTTGACAACATCACACACATTTAAGATGTACCCAGAGAACGTAAAGTCAGTCCTCCTTCGTCCGACAGATCATAATTAAACTTTTAGTGGAGTTGTATTTCACATCCTGCAGTTCTTCGTACACAGAACACACATCTAACAACTGCTGGAGACCTGATGAAATAGGGCTAAACACCACCAGGTCATCCGCATACATTAAGCGATTGATTAAGGCACCTCCAACCATACACCCAGTTCTGCACATATTCAACTGTGTGAACAGGTCATTCATAGAGCACAGGGGACAACAAATTGCCCTGTCACACCCCGTTACAAAATCTGAAATGATTCAGACATACAATCGTCCCATTTGACCTGAATAGTCTGATGGGCATACCATTAAAAAAGATATTGAATGTGATATTTAGACACAGCTGCTTGACACAATTTCTTAAACAATTTCCTGTGTTTCACACAATTGAATGCCTTAACAAGTGTGGGTAATATGTACTGTAGTTTGATTAATATCAAATCAGTTAGAAATGATCAAAAAAGGGATAGTGATGTCAAAATTGTGTGAAAATAAATGTTCTAAGACCCTCACCTGTTTAATAGCTAACTATAACGCTTAGGGTTTATGACATGTTGGTATCTTTAAGTTGAGCACACAGATTGCTTAAGAGAGGGCCTTGATACTTCACTGTGGTATCTGCTGGAATTCCTTTGTCTGGGTTATCGCCCTGTGACTTGTAATGTTGAAACTGTATAAATATGTGCCGCTCGTGTCCTCAAGCAGAACGCTCTTTGCCTACGATTGGCGATGATGCTTTCTCCCTGTGCACAGGAAAATAAATGACCCCTTGATTCAGATTTTAACACTCTTGATTGATTATTTGTAAGACTATTAATACATAGAAAATCCACAACAGAGGCATCTAAAAAACATCCATCCAGTGCCTCTCGAAAGTACTAATACACCTTGAACTTTTGCACGTTTTGTCATGTTTACAACCCTAAACGTAAAGATTATATTTTGAATTGTTTACTGAAAGTTCACAAGTAACAGACAACTGTGAAGTGAAAGCAAAATTTTACATGATTCTGTTATTTTTCAAAAAATAGAAAAGTGAAAAGTGGGGCGTGCATAAGTATTCATACAGCATTTTCTGAGTGCATTAAATTGCCTTTATAACATTCCTAATGACTGCAGAATGTTCACACCTTGCCCTAACCATTAAATAGAGGCCACCTGTGTGTAATCTACTCTCAGTATAATTCCAGCTGTTCTGTGAGGGCCTCAGAGCTATGGTCAGAGTGTATTGGTCACTAAGCAACATCATGAAGGCCAAGGAGCACACCAGAGAGGTCAGGGATAAAGTTGTGGAGAAGTTTAAAGCTGCGTTAAGTTATACAAAGATTTCCCAAGATTTGAACATCTCACGGAGCACTGTTCAATCCATCATTTGGAAATGGAAAGAGTAAAGCACCACTGCGAACTTACCAAGACACGGCCGACTAACAGACCGAACAAGGAGAGCACTGGTCAGAAATGTAACCAAGTGCCCCAAGATAACTCTGGAGGAGCTGTGACGTACTGCCGCTGAGCTGGGGAATCTGTACATGGGACAACTATAAGTCGTACTCTACACAAATCTGGCCTTCATGGACGAGTGGCAAGAAGAAAGCCATTATTGAAAGAACCAGCCAAATGTGGGACATGAAGCACTTTAAAGAGGGACAAAGCAGGACAATGAGGGACATTTTTAAAGCAGTAAAATTCCACTCAATTGAAACATTATCATTATTTTAAATTAACCTATTTAAATCACATGGGCAATATAAATCAATCAGTTGATCATTCACTTTCATTTCTTATGAAAGTGCATCAATGGTGAAGATTCCCAATAATAAATACCCACTGTGCAAACATTAGCAGAGCAATAATCGCTTATAATTCAGTGAAGGAGAAAAATGTGTAGCCTACAGTAACAGTCTGCAGCAAAGGATAAAATACTGAATTTTATTTAACTGCAGCAGAGACATCAAACTGTTTATAGCGGTCATTGAGCTCAAGTGTCTCTGTAGCAGCTCAGGTCACTGCAGTGACAACTACACAATGACTCTAAAGCCAGACTGAACTGTTCTACTTTAAACTAAGCAGACATTCATCAGTTCAATAACTCCATTATATTTGTAAAACACGGAGAAACAAAGTTCCCCCATCATAGTCAGGTCTTGATCTCTCGCGGAGCTCTCATTGGAATCTGCAGCTGCGTCTGCACCTGAGCACGAGGGAGTGAGAGGCGGGCTGTAGAGTAGAATATCCAATCAGAGACAACCTAACACGTCAAAACGCGGCGCTATTGGCTGTCACAGTCTGCTGCGGAGACGAGTGCTCAGCGTTGCCAGGTGTACGATAATTATGGTATTTGTACGATAATTTTGCCCTATGTACGATGTACGATCAATCATGTCTAATGTACGATAATTTGGCCAAATGTATATTTTGCAACTGCCGGAGACTGAGGTTTTTTTTTTTTTTTTTAAACCCCGTGCTTTGCTGGGAGTGAGAGGATATGAAGGGAGTGACGTTTATGTGTATGTTTCAGAACAAGGAGCATGATTGGTGGGATGCTCAGTTGCGCCCGCCTCCATGATTCTGATGTTGTTCATGCTCAGTGAGTCAGTGCTAGCTAGTGGTGTGTGTGTGTGCTGGTCAAGCGCGCTGTGGCGAGAAGTGTGAGTAACGGAATAGAAAGTGAGTGAAGGGAAAGAAAATGAATGTCGCTGGGGATGATGATGATGATGAACAAGGGGCAAGGAGGACAGGTGTGGGACAGGGTGTCAAAAGAAAACATCGCCCTCAGACTTATAGGAAGGAGTGGGAAATCAAAAAAACATGTTGAAAAGGAAAAAATCTAGCGCCATCTCAAAAGTCTAACACAATGCCTGCAGAAAACGTCGGAAAAACATTTTGTACGATCATTTCTTTCAAAATACGATAATTTTGAGTCTCTGGTACGATAATCCTACATTTCCCACCTGGCAACGCTGCGAGTGCTAGAGGGGATAAAATGACACAGACGCGGAGGATCCTGTCGATCCGCGTCTGAGGAGGAAAATAAAGTTTGAGCAGCAGCAGAGTTGAATGCGGGACAATTTGCGTGATGAGTTGGAAATGCTGTGCAGTTCCCGCACAGTACGGGACATCTGGTCACGCTAGCGGCACATGTGCCACTGATGCGCCTGTGATGGGCCATTGGATGATTCCATTCCGGAAAGCACGGGCTGCGCAGAAAATAAAAAAAATAAAATCTAACGCATTGGCCCATTGTGGTACCGGCCCACCGGTCAAATACCCGGTAAAATATATGGCCAGTCCGGGCCTGCATTTACACGTTTACTTTGTAAGTGCTAGAGGAAGCGTGTAGTTGCTCTGAGCAGAGCATTGGCATTTCAGCAGTGGGTGATTTTGCTACTGTCACTGCGCTGTGCGCTCACATGAAGTCGCGGCTAAAGAATCATGACTAATATGTTACCTAAATAAGAACCATAGCCGCGGGGGAGACAGAGCCACTGCAGCCAATAGCAGCGGTGTCTGCACGCGGCTTCAGTAGGTTTAGCTAGCTAGCTAACTTAACAATGATGCTCCTATTTTACCATTACTAGACTAACATAAGGAGAGGAAAGTTCATGTGACACATATACGGTAGACACAGTTTTTGCTAAAACATTTAGGATTTTATTTAGTTTGACCTTTTATTATATTTATAGTTTCACTGCTTTATTGGACACTGACAGGAAGTGATATAGATAGAGGCAATGTATTGGAAAATACACAGCACACTCGGATAGATGTCCAAAAGATCTAGTATTTATTACGTTTCGGCCTTAGCCTTCGTCAGATCATTTTTATCTTATTCATTTGGATCACAATAGATAGAGGCAAACCATTTTCAACTGTTGCCGTGTTGACCATGTTATGTCAATACATTTGTTAGGTAATGATGTCATTGTTGCACTTCCGGGTCCAACGGAACTTTAGCCCTATTCACTATAATGGGATTTAGCTGGTTTTAACCTGCTGTAGCGCTGACTACAAGGCTTTTTTAAACATCTGATCGCAAAGAAATATTACATTTATTCTGGATTTCTTTAGTAAGTCTTTTCTGACATTAATTATCAAATCTTTTTTCCCAGACACAATTTTATTTAAAAAAATAAAAATATGTTCATTTTGCCTGGAGAAAATGGTGAGGTGAAACTCGGAAAATTAGAATATCCTTGCATTGCAATGCATTCATTTCTGTTATTCAGCTTAAACTGTGAAACTAATATATGATAGACTCATTACATGCAAAGTGAGATGTGTATAGCTTTCATTTTGTTCTAATTTTGATTATTATGGCTCAGCTTGTAAAAACCCCAAATTAAAAATCTCAGAAAATTAGAATATTTGGTAACGCTTTATAATAAGGGTACATGAATTCATCATAATTCATGATGAATTCATGATGAACTAACCATGAGATCATTTTTAGTTGTAAGTATACACAGTTTGGTCCTTCTTGGGTTGGTTTCTTCGCAAACAAAAATTCATCAGGATCATGATGAATTCATCATTATCATTAGTGAGTTCATTGCCTGAATTAACGGTGTGAATTCATGAGTATTTCATCATGAATCATCATGACCTCACATGAATTCATAATGAATAAATTCATGAATTATGATTAATTCATGCATGAATTCATGTACCCTTATTACAAAGCGTTACCGAAAAACTATAAAGCGCAATAGATCAAAGTAGCCTTCAAATTGTCAATGTAGCAGGCGTGATACAGTATTAGAGTGCTGAGCAGACTATGCCGACAGCCTGCTCAGTGTATTTTTCCTGAAGCCTATTCTATAGCCTTTAGCATTAAACATCAAACTTCACAAATTATAAATGATCCAGATGTTTCAGCTGTTCTCAACCATCGAACACATTCAGGTGAGTTCAATGCCTGGCTAGAAATCATTTATGAATGATCAGACATTTTGAGATTTACTTTAGATACTGTTGAATATTTCTATATATGTTTTTGTCATAATAGGCTTTAATGATTATATATGAAACTGTGATGTATAATCTCGGCTCCAAAGTCCCTCATTTTATTGTCGTCTTTATTCTGATATCCACTGGGGCAGTGTGTTAGGAGTGAGGTTGCACAGAGATGACGCAGAACAAGCATTCCAAGGGCACTGATTGGTTCTTCGACAAGGAGACGCCTCCTTGCTGTTTCTATAAGGCCGGACTCAGACCAAGCGAGAAAAAAATGCTTTCCGTCGCTCAGCTTGCTCTACTTCCTTGGCCAGCCCCTCTTGTGCAGGAGCACATGGAGGTGGGGTTGGAGACGCAGCTGAAGTGCATGAGCCAATTACGCACAGGCGTCTGTCAGATCATGTTCTGTGGTTGGTGGTCGCCGCCGGAAATGGCTCTGTATTTGCATAGCGTTGAAAAAATGTCAACGCTATGCAAATACAGAGCCGCTGCGGCCGCCCGTATCGTGCCGCTCTCCTGTGGATTTCCGGAGGCTTCTTTCCAGTCGCCAGGCAGCATAGGGAATAACGGCACCCTCACACCAAGAGCGGCGGAAGAGAAGAGAGCGGCGAGCTTCCATTCATTCCCTATGCTGCCTGGCGACCGGAAAGAAGCCTCCGGAAATACATAGGAAGTCGCCAGGCAGCATAGGGAATGAATGGAAGCTCGCCGCTCTCTTCTCTTCTGCCGCTCTAGGTGTGAGTCCGGCCTGAATGGAAGCTCGCCGCCCTCTTCTCTTCTGCCGCTCTTGGTGTGAGGGCGCCGTCAAAGGCCATGCATGGGGCTCCTCCCTCTCTCTCTCCCCCTCCTGGCTGATCGACTAACATGTGTCCCTTGGGACAGCTGCATCATTTTGTTTTAGATTGTAATGTTAGAGAATAAATAATGATTTTGATTTTAATAGAACGAGTCTCCGTCTTCTCTGCATATTAAAGAACACCAATACCAATTAGCGTAAATAAAAAAATAAAATAATAATAATAATAATAATAAACTATTATTTTGTGAGATAGAGCAGGCCTTCATTTCATTCCTTTCTATCCGCGTGTTTCTGGTACGCCCGTAGGTCTGTGTCCGAATGTCCACCATAGGCCCTGACCCCTCATTCCCCACTCATCTCCTCACTGCCTGTTGTCTCGTGCGGCATGCAGGAAGGAGCCCGGTGTCTGGAACGCCAGCAGAAAGAGTGACTACATCTGCTATAAGTTTGCTATATTCTAGGAATAATGCATTTCTGCGTAAAATAAATAAATAAAAAATAAAAATAAAAAAAAAGATAAATTTGTTTGATTTTCCATGGATTTGACATGTAGGTCAGGGTCAAGTTTATTTCTGTAGCACATATACAACAACCACAGCTACCCAAAGTGCTCTACATAAAAAATGACATCACAACAACAAAATCACAGGATACAACAAGGCATGATAAAAGTAACATCGAGAAACAAGACACAAAAGGGATATATGCAGAGGCAGCTAAACTTGTATAGGAACGTGCAAAACAGGTAGGGCAATGGCGGATTTAAAACTGCTTAGCGTCAGGGCGAAACAGACGAACAGGAAGATTTGAAGATTTGACGAGAAGTGAAGGAGTGAACCACAGCCGTGTTTCCTTGTGCTTAAGAATACAATGAAGCAGTGTCTCTGTTCCCCAGTGACGTGCGGTGAGGTTTGTTGCTGGTGAGGCACATGCTATTGACTCCAATATAAAGTAAACAAAAATGCAACGTGCTGTCTCTGGTAATTGTCTTACTTTTAAATAGCATTCAATAGCAACACATTTAAACATAAAATACATTTTCACGATATTGCAAATAAAAATTAAAAGACAACATTATGAACGT